>CM064865.1:75266898-75866898 GCA_032719365.1 Prinsepia uniflora | reverse complement strand
CAGAAATTTCTTTTTAAAAAAAATCAAGAAACAAATAAATAATTTCTCGGAGCAAAACTTCATAATTTCGGCCCCAACTTAACAATGAACCACGTTCTGAACCAGTTTGGACCTTCTTTCAGAGTTTTAAGACGGAACTGGACGAACCAAGTGAGGAAAATAGAGGATAACGTCCCACTTTTTCTGGTAATCCCAGAAGTTATTCCCTTTAGAGCTCATATCAGGGCTAGAGAAGAAACACAAGTTGTAGGGGCTATTTCCCCATTCTTCAAGAGAGAACTTTCAACATTGTAATTTTCGAAAAGGCAGTCATGTTATTCGTCCCACTTCTGTAACGGTGAACAACATCAACATATTTAGTTTATATCAGAAGCCTTTCATACCAATATCTTGGTTTCAGGAATGGACGAATATGATCACAGTGGTACTTTTCACCAACATGTCTATGAGGTAACATAAATAAGAATCCTCCATTTTCATCAGAGGAATAGCCATGGTCCAACAAAAGGGGTTGTTAGCAACGACCTTTTCTCTGCCTTTGTTGTAGGGAAGAGCATAGGAAAATGGATTTGGATTTTGGGAAGAGGAACTTTGTTGGATTGAAGAGGAGCCTCTCCTAATAAGAGCATGATACTTCTCATTTTCTTGTGCCCTGCAAAAATTCGCAAGTTAAGAAATCAGATAAAGAATTGTTTCGCCTTTGACATGTTCAATATTGAAATCAAATGCTGACAAAATTCTCTGCCCTCTAGCAAAGATTTGTTTTGATGCTAAGTTCATAACATCTTTCAACAATATATCTTGGGCGGATTTGCAATCCACTCTTATCAAGAACCACTGCTTATTTGAAAGACTGCTTTCAAATTTGGTGATATTATGGATTATGGATAAAATTAGGGGTAGGCATATATAGAACCGAAAAATCGAAATCATACCGTTCCAGATCGGATCAAATCGAAAAAAAAAAATATCGAATAGTAAAACCTATGTAATGATCGGCACGGTACCGAATCGATACCGATTCAAATCGGTACGGTTTCGGTTTCGAAGTTTTGAAAAACTGTCCCGTACCGATACCGAACCGAATTAGCATTTCTATTTTTTTTTAATAACTAAAACTATTTTCCTATTGGTTGATATAGTAATCATATACTAAAAACTATTATGAGTTCTTTGTGGCCTAATGATAATAAATTTATCTAATTAAAATTATTTTGTCTACTATACTTGAAAATAGCCTTGTTGGATTACATTAGAAATAATTTTTCTTAACCTAAATACTAACAACACTAGTAGTCACCTAAGAAGTTGGCATCATAATTCCTTTAACCGAGTATTTCTTATACTAGAAACCATAATTTTTCATTAGCATTTACCTAAATCCTAAATCCATAAAATTTTGGTTCAAAATCAAAACCGTACCGAAATCATACCGAATTTAATCGGTACGATACGATGTAGTATCAATTTCAAATTGTAGAATATTAAATCGTATCGAACCAATTAAAATTAAATGATATGATTTTGGTATCACCAAATATCATAGCATATCAAACTGTGCCCAGTGCCAGATAAAATCTCTTCTCTAACAGTGGAATAGTTTTTATCGAAAGGATTATTAACTGATAAAAATAGAAACTTTTATTTCGTCTTGGCCCAATGGGCCATTGAAACATGTACGTTCTGTCCATAAAAACAAGTCCAATCCGGAAACAAAGAGAAAGATGATTTATTTAAGTTTCGCTGGAGACAGAAATAAAAGTTGAAAAAACTACCTTCGTCCATCTCATCACTATATTCCCAACCGCAAAGCAGTTTCAACGGCACACGATTTGAAATTTGAAATTCGAATTTTCACCCCTAATTATATAAAGCCATGGGTCCCATGCGGCGCCAGCCGTTGAAATCATCCTCAAACACATGCCTCGTCCACGCGTCCTCTTCCACTCTCAATCACGTCCGCTCCATCCTACCATATCAAAGTTCCCAAACGTTGGCACAAAGAAAGTCTCGCTTACTAAATCAACAACAACGAATAGAAATATGAAACGTGGATGATACAGTGGACATGGGCACACAAGAACGCGAGTAAGATAGATTTTATCATTATGATGCATTTGAGGAAATTTGAGTTGTGGTGTACAGTTTCCCGCCCAATCGATTGCTGTAAAACAAAAAGAGGAAAAAAAGAAAAAGAATATAAAACCCAGTCTCCGAGTCATTGTTGTTTACACAAAGCCAAGGAAGAAGAACGAGAGTTATAGAGAGAAGAACGAGAGTTATAGAGAGAAGAACGAGAGTTATAGAGAGATCAACTGATCAATGGAGGAAACCCAATCTGCTCAATCTGGCACTACTTCAAACTTTGTGTGTTTTTGTTTGTGAATTTCTGCGTGTTTGTCAAGTTGTTTGTAAAATTGGGGTTTCATTCTATTTGTTTCAGGAAAGCTTCTCCGGTATGCGCTCCGCTCCGGGACTAAAGCCAAGGAGGAAAAGCAGCCGGTGGGCGGCGAATCGTCGAACAATTCCGCATCCAAGAGGTATGATATGACGACGGCGATGCTATAGGGTTGATACTTGATAGTATATATGATTGCAGGTTAAATCTATGGGAAGGTCATACTGTACATGTTATAAGGATATGCAAATTATTGTTAGATTTATTGTTATGTGCACAAATCAGCAAAAAATTGAGCCGTTGCATTCGATCTAAGCAATTCAATTTGTTTAGGGAAAAATGTTTCATTGTTATTTCGTTTATTTTACTTTTGAATTATTTCCAAAGCCAAGGAAAGCTGCGCAAATCAAAGAATTCATTAAAAGAGGAATGTTTTCAAGTCTGTGGGGGTTTATAAATTTTTAAACTGTATTTTTCTGCTAATTCCTTTTCTAATTTGGACCATGATCG
Source organism: Prinsepia uniflora (assembly GCA_032719365.1). Classification (NCBI taxonomy): domain Eukaryota; kingdom Viridiplantae; phylum Streptophyta; class Magnoliopsida; order Rosales; family Rosaceae; genus Prinsepia; species Prinsepia uniflora. Next base: position 75,863,990 of record CM064865.1, on the reverse strand, counting down.
TTTATTCTCTGTGTAAGCAAACTGGTACTGCTTGGAAACATATTCAGTTTGTTGAGTTTATATGAGATGTCTATCCCTATGTGTTTAGGGGCCCATCTACATCAAATTTGAGTAAAAGCATGGGTGTTCTTGATCTATCTGGCAAGGACAAGCCTGCCAAGCCACCGAGAAGGCTCTCGATTCCTTCGAAGCCGGCTACCACCCCAGGTTCGAAGCTTGCTGGCAACATAACTCCAATTTCTGAGGCTAGGTCAAAGAGGTCTGTGAAAAGTGAAACACCATCTTCCGATGTTTCTAAAATGACAAGCCGGAAGAAGTTCAATGTCTTGTCCTCAGCATCTTACTGGCTGTCCCAAATTAAGGTGTCTGAAGCTGCTTCCAAGCACACGATTTCACTTGGGTTTTTCAAACTAGCCTTGCAGGCTGGCTGTGAGGTACATTTCAGGTGTCCCATCTTTTTCATTTTAGTGATTTCAGCCTCTTTTGTGGTTGAAAAGTTGTCTGTCTATCTATGTTTACTCCTTGTGAGACAAGCTAAAATTTGTTACCTTTTTGTTCAAATAATGTGAAAACACAGCCTCTTCAGCGAATACGAGATGAGCTCAAATCGTATGTGGATCGCCATGACCTTAATGACCTTGAAGACCCTTTGAAGGAACTATTGGAGAGTAAAAGTTCAGTAGAAAATGAGCAGTTGCAGATCTCCGAAGCCTGTTCTCATGTACCTGAAGAGGGGACTCGGTCTTCTGATGATGATACCAGGAGCTGCTCTTCTACAATGGGAAGTATGAAACTGAAACCCAAGTCATTGAACACTGAAGGTGCTCAAGTTACTCCGGTGAATGCCCCAGTCAAAAAGGAGATTCCTCCGAAAAGCTTTCCCACAACCAGGACTAGGGGGTCTACCGTGAAGAATTCTTCAAATTCAGGACCTGTTTCTGATGGTGCTCGTGGATCAAATGCGAATAAACCCCATAAGCCAATTAAGCAAGAACTTAACAACGTAAAGGACAGCAACAAGAAGCAAGGGTTCAAACCTGCTGGTGAACAAGGCAAGTTTTTTCAGATTATATGTTTTCGAATTCATCTTTTCTTGTTACATTATCTAATGGTTCAGTGTGTTTACAGGCTCAGCCATCCCTCCTGCAGAGCAAAAATCCCTTAACGCGAACAAAGAAAATGAGGTGAGCTTATTTCTTATCTAAACATTCAAGATTTTTTATGTATCTTGCTTGTCTTTCTTTCTCTTTGGCTGTTATTTTAATCTTCCTATTTTTTTTCCGATGTAGGATGGTGCTCCATCAATGGAAGTCATCAGTCCAACGGAAGTTGTATAAACATACCGGACGTGCCAAATACATTTCATCCTCGTTCTCTTGTTGGGTTTGTCGTCTTCAGTGTATTTTTGCGGGGGATAATTCCTATGTAAAAAAGGTCTCAGCTCTGAGTATTACAGTCTGTCTAAGTGAACACCATTTCATTTGTGTTTCCGTTGGATTAAAATTAAATGTTGGGCTTGTTTGCTTAATCTTATACAGTTTGTGGTGATGTCAATTGTGCTTAGCCATTGAAGTATTTGTTGCTTAATCTTATACAAATGTTATACACAATTCATCTGTGATTCTTGACCCTATTATTAGTTTTTTTTTTTTTTTTTGGATTCCAAGGTATCAAAATTATAGTAGAATCATATATATTAAAACTTGAAAATTTACATCAATGTTCAAGCCTACAAGATGGAATATAACAAAAAAAAAACCCGAAGAAATCCCTGATTCAAGGAGTACTGGTCATGAACCAGACTGGGCGAGGCCAAACATATATCAAGTCCTTACTCAAACATATATCAAGTCCTTACTCATCATATATGTAGGCTTCAAAACTATAAGTTTCATGGCCATTCAGATAGCTGTCCTGCACAAACCTTATGTGCCCTCCTTCAATGTCCGCAAAGATAAACTTTTCCGCCTTTGAAGAAGAAAGGGTGAAAGATCTCGTCAATTCTCGGTGAGGAGAACGAGTCAGCATCATCTTCTTTGGTGTCATTGTCAAAATATCAAGACACAACCTTCCCAATCTCATTGGTGGAGAGAAGCTTCTCCCCCTTACGGGAAATCATGTCGTCAAAATACGAGCTGGCATCTTTTGTCATGGTCCATCTCCTGTCCCTTGCCTTGTAGTAGACGAGTCTTCACTTGTCCCCGAAAATCGCACACACTTTGTAATCAAAAGGGAAGCGAGAAGGATCTGAAGAGAGTGGCTTTGTGAGAACAAAGGAAGAGCCTTGGTTGTCAAACAGATGAGAGGAGAGATTTCGGAGATTGATTATGGACGGATGCTCATGATGGGCTGGGAGGGGTAATAGCCCTTCCCACCTATTCTATGTGACTATGTCCTTAAGGATTATAAGTTTAGTCCATCCTAATTTAGCTAGTTCAATTCAATTTAATTAACTTATGATACTTTTAAATTAAAAATCAGACAATTTAAAAGACTCAAACACGCAATCACCCGAATAAAACCAATGATGAAAATATCATTTTGTAACGGACATATTAACACTTAAATTTATGGAAATATTGATTTCAATATCAATATCGTTTATGGTAAAAAAAAAGTTGGAAATTTAATCTAAAACTTTAAAAATTTTGAATGAAATTTTAGAAAAAACTTAAACACCCAATAATATTTATATAAGACTAATGCATATATCATGGAAATCGTGAGGAAATCTTTTTTCCCTCCTATTTTTATGTTAAGACCCTTAAATACCGGTATATTCACGAAACTATCACGGATAATTATTTCCCCTATTTTTATGTCTAAACTCCAAAATACGGATGTGTTGACGAAATTTTTATGGATATTTCAAATATTTTCATTCATAAGGAAGACATAGAAAACAACAAAGAGCGGAGGGTGCACCTTTTCAGCCTTTCATATTTCTTTTCTTCACTTTTTGTTTTAAGTCTCACAAATCACAATTTTTTATTTCGAAATAAAATAGGCAATAAATTTTTTACTGATTGTATGACCCTAACATTAAAAGTGACTTTATTTATATTATCAGTATGGAGAAATAATGAAGAATTTTGTTGCTATTAAGGTTCGAATGGTACAATTTAAAATTAAAAAATGATTATTTGTATTTGCATTGTATGTTTAATTAGGGGTTTTGTTATAATTTTTTCTTCTTCTTTCTATCCTGTTTTTATTTAGAATAATGTTATTTGGACACATTAAATTGACCACATTTAGTGACCATGTTGATGTGGCAATCAATGAATGGTGTTATTTTAATTAGTTCAATTATTTTATTTTTATATTAGACCATTCATTGGTTGACACATCAACATGATCACTAAATATGATCAATTTAGTGTGTCCAAATTGACAGGACCCATCCCGATTATTCCTCGATAATTCTTCTGGGGATCAACACAAATGTCTTCTGCAGAAATCACATGTCCCAGAAATCTCACACTGGTTAGCCAAAATTGGTACTTACTCAACTTCGCATACAGCTTGTTCTCCCTCAGTGTCTCAAGCACAAGTCTCAGATGTTTCTCGTGTGCCTTCGCTTTCTTTGAATACACCAAAATATCATCAATAAACATAATGACAAACTGATCAAGATATTTCCGGAATACTCGGTTCATTAGATCCATAAATGCTGCCGGGGCGTTAGTTAACCCAAACGTCATTACCAAAAACTCGTAATGACCATACTGAGTCCGGAAGGCTGTTTTTGGAATATCTTCTTCGCGAATCCTCAACTGATGGTAACCCGAACGAAGATCAATCTTCGAGAAATACTTCGCCCCCTTTAATTGGTCAAACAAATCATCAATTCGGGGCAAAGGATACTTATTCTTGATTGTAACCTTGTTGAGCTGTCTATAATCCATGCACAATCTCAAACTGCCTTCTTTCTTCCTTACAAAAAGCACGGGGGCTCCCCACGGTGATACGCTCGGTCGAATGAACCCCATATCAACTAGATCTTGTAGTTGCACCTTCAGTTCCTTCAACTCCGTTGGGGCCATACGATAAGGAGTCAATGAAATGGGTCGCGTACCAGGGATCAAATCAATAGTGAACTCCACCTCCCTATGTGGTGGTAACCCTGGAAAATCCGCAGGAAACACATCCGGAAACTCACATACTATGGGGATGTCTTCGGCCTTAGCTGGGGCATCCCGTACATCAATCATATGTGCTAAATAGCCCTGGCACCCTCTCCTCAACAATTTCTCTGCCGTGAGGGCGGATATGATTTTGGCAGGTAACGCTCTCCGATCACCCTGAAACGCCACCTCTGGTAACCCTGGGCTCCAGAGTAGTACCCTTTTCTCGAAGCATTCGATCGAGGCATGATGGGTTGTTAACCAATCCATCCCAAGAATAACATCAAAATCACATAAATCTAACAGTATTAAGTCAGCTACTAGATATGCACCCCCTACCAATACAGGATGATCTTGTATCACTTGGTTGACTACATAAACATCACCAGTCGGTGTACCGACTCCCATATCACAACCAAGCGCAAAAATCTCTCTATCAACTAAGGTTGCATAATTGCGAGAAACAAAAGAATGAGTAGCTCCCGAGTCTATTAAGGTACGTGCATCATGACCAAAAATAGGAAGCATACCTGTCACCACTCCCGGAGTTTATCGGGCCTCCTGTTGGGTTACTGCAAACACTCGAGCCTGTGGTCCTGAAGTCTGACTACGTCCCCGTAATCCACTACGTCCACGACCAACTCCGCTCCCTCCAGTCGCATCAGAAGTCGAGGTTGTATTCATATTCTACTCTGCTGTTCCCCGACCTGTACTACTACTACCTGATCGGTATGGGCAGTTCCTTATGATGTGTCCAGGCTCTCCACAAGAAAAACAAGTCACTGAACTTGGCCGACTAGATCTCTCACTCTGTCTCGTAGTAGATCCCACAGATGTTCCATTGGACTGAGAAGTTGTCTGAGGTCAAACACCAAATCTCTGTGTACCTCCTCCACTCCCATAACTCGGTCGAGTGCCACCTGAAGGTCCAAAACTAGAACCACCCCTTTTTGGCCATCTTTGATTAGGGGCTCCCTGATATGGTCTCTCTCGGCGCCGGTCGAAACCCGAAAACTGCTGTCGCACTGGTAAGGTAGCCTCAACCCTAGCGGCAGCATCAGATAACTCCCTCAGAGTAGCAAACGATCCCATTGTTACAACACCACGAATCTCATTCCTCAACCCCTGCTCAAAACCTCCTGCACTTATCCTCCTCATTGGCCACATACAGAGGAGCGAAATTAGCTAGGTTCAAGAACTTCTGTTCATAGTCAGCCACAGACATATTTCCTTGTTGCAACTGAATAAACTCCACTTCCTTGGCATTGCGGAAGGAACGAGGATATAATTGGTCTAGGAAACGATGCCTGAACTCCTCCCAACTCAAGGTACGAGCATCCAATCCAGTTAACTGTAATCCGCGCCACCATCTATATGCCTGACTACTCAGCATGAATGTAGCCAATGAAACCATATCGCCTAATGGGCATCGCATGATCTCAAAAATCCTCTCCAACTGGGTAATCCATTCATAGGCTTCGTCTGGGTTGGTATGGCCAGTAAAAATAGTGGCCCCCAAACGTTGAGCTCTTTCGACATCTGGACCCTCTATCTCCTCATTAGGCTGTGCACGAGGCTCGCGTCGCGGAGGCATATTGAGGTATCTGTAAACAAAACAGATCAGTATAACAACACATGCACACCATGTGCCCGACTAGACCGCAACCTAATGCTCTGATACCAATTTGACAGGACCTATCCCGATTATTCCTCGATAATCGTGAAAGATCCTGCTCCTGTCTGACCATAACCTTAAAATACCAAAAGTGGTCCAGATATATATATATATATATATATATATACATAACATAACGACACACATAATCAGACAAGGGATAGGTATGTCTTTTAGGACCGTTGACTACATCAGTTGTCAATCGATTTACAGAGCATAGGAAATATTTACAAACAAAGATCAAAATCCTACGCGGTCAGATACTTGAGTACGCAACGGTCTGTTTATTCCTCTGCCTCGATACGAGCCTCAGTACCTGTGCACTGGCCTGGAGGGTACAAAAAAACCATTAAAGGTGTGAGTGGACAAAAATAAAGTTTTAGAAATACATTTATCAAAAATAGTCTTGCCCTCCAGTTTTGTAAACATGCATGCATTTCATAAAACATGAGTCATATAAATCAAAGGTAAAATAAAACAGCTAATACAATTCAAAATCAATCATGATACCACCATCCACAACATCCAATCTCAATATCCAATAACCCGTCACGATATCAATGCAACGCGTGCAACTCGGGTGTCTCACGTCCGAGTACCTCCCCAGGATCAACGACGTCTACGGTGATATCATCTCCAGGATCAACAATGTAACAACCCGTCCCGAGAGTCGGGATTAGTAGAGTGATTAAGATGGGATTAGTGAGATAATCGGTGGTTAGTTGGTTTCGTTGGGGTCGTTAGGGCAGAATGACGATTTTGCCCCTAGTTCGGGTAAAAAGTTGACTTTTAGGTCGGATGGTCCCATGGACTTTGACCGGTGACCAGGACGTAGTTTAGGACGTCAAGAATCCATAGGCAGGTGGCACGCCCGATTCCGACATCCGAGGAGGAAGTTGTGATGTTCGGAAGTTGGTAAAATAAGGGGAAAAGTTGACTTTTTGGACGATCGGGTTTTGGTACGTTGACCGAGGATGGTTACGTAAATCTCGTTGTCCTGAGTTCGATGACAGGCGGCACGTATTCATCGGACTTACGATGTGCGAGTTACGGGTCAAGAAAGTTAGTGGCAAAACCGTAATTTTGAGTTAAAATGAGGGGCAGTTTAGTCTTTTAGTTGCCTGGGGATTTGTGCAGAGAGAAGCAGATGAAGGGCTGAGATTGAGCCATGTGGGAGAGAATGGAGTGGATGGTGACATGTGGCAAGTGTGTAGTGGATTCTGGGGGGGTTCCAGTGTGTGCACGGTCCAATAATTTGGGTGCAACCGTGCTATGTGTGTATTGTTCGCAGAGAAGAACGGAAACAGAGTGAGGCGGTGAGGAAAATTGAAGGGTGCTCGTGTGTGTGCTGATGAGTTGTGAGTGTGTGAGGGTGATCGGAGAGTGAGAGGGAGCTAGTGAGCTTGTTGGGAGGTGAGGAATCGTGGTGTGAGTGCGTTGAGAGCCACGGGGAAAAACCAGAAAAACAGAGAAGAACTGAGGGAGCTGGTGGTGTTGTGGCCGTGTGTAAGTGCAATTGACCTCGAGAGGAGGCTGAGGCGGCTTTGTGGACTCCAGGGAACACGGCGGTGAGCACGGTGGTGGACGGTTACAGGTAATCCCTCATCCCTGTAAACTTGCCCTGATTTCCCGTTGAGTTTCAAATCGAAAGTCGTGAGTTGAGGAGTTGAATTGAAGAGGTTAGGGAGGTCTAGGGAGTTCAGTTGAGTCCTAGGAGGTTACTGGTTGTGTTGCCGTGACAGGAGGTGCACGGTGGCGGTTGGCACGACGGAGGGGACTCTGTGTGCTCTGTTTTGGCCGTGAGTTTCAGACGGGAAGTCGTGAACTTAGGGAGTGAGTCTAGGGTTTCTGTGAGTTGGGTGTGACTCAGTGAGGTCTTAGGAAGAGTTTAGGGTCGACACCGTGAAGGGGGAAGACCTGGGTGGTCGGGAAGGAGAACAGGGGAAAGTACGGGTTTCTGTTCGAGCTTGAGTCGATAGGTTTGAGGGTGAGTCGAGGTGCTAGAGTGAGGGGGATGAGTAGCCTAGGACTAGACGAAGCTGTTGGTGAAGAAAGGAGGTGTTTTGGTGCAGGCACGGCGGTGAACCGCTCTCGCCGGTTCAGGTTGCAGGCCACTGGTGCGAACCGGGTCGACGTGAGGTTGACGGTGGTACTGTAGCTGGCGCGTGAGGCCCACGCGCAGCCACTTTAGGCGGTGCATGGGGGCGCGTGCGGCGGTTCTGGGGAAAATGGTCAACATGGTTTTTGGTCTAAGTGTTATAACGAGTCTAATGGAAGTGATTTCGAGTTATTCGGACGTTGAATCAAAGTCGTTTTGCGAGGGTGAAAGCTTAGGGTCCCGGTTTCTTACGTTTAGGATTCAGGGATTTTTGAGGGAAATTAGGTGAACCTTCGTAAGTGTGTTAGTGACGTAATTTGGTGGTTGTTGACAGGATCGGGATTTCCCGAGGAAGCCGAGGAACGTGCTGGATGTTCAGGACGCGATTGAGGGCTCGGTACTGTGAGTGGACCCTTTCCTTAAACTTGAACATGCATAACTGTTTCCTAGAATTGTTTTATATCTGTGATTTCATGCTTGTTGGATTTATGATGTGATTTTATATAATTGCACGGTTTTCGAGAAATAACGTATTTTGCACGCTTTACGAGAAAAGGGTGATTTTGAATATAAAGCTATGGTTTTGGGGGTTTCAAACGTTAAATGATTTCTAATGATTATAAGTGGATTTTGGAATATGAATTTGAGGATCAAGGTTTTGGTTTTGAAATCGGAATTTGACAATTGGACTTTGGTTTTAAGATTGGAAAGTGGATTTCCGGATTTGGATTCGGAATGACGGTTCGGGCTACCGAAGGGCATCAGACCGGTGATTTCGGATTCGATTTGGATGTGAATTCGGAAATGGTTTTTAAATTGTTTTGATTGGATTTGCTGGATCTGGATATTGGGTTTAAAGACCCAGATATTGATTGACAGGGGACGGGCCCGGATTGGGTTTAAAGACCCGGATTGAGTTTAAAGACTCGGGAGTTTAAAGACTCAGATATATTGATATTTCCCCCGTAGGCCTGTTGAGTTTAAAGACTCGGGAGTTTAAAGACTCGGATAGATCCAGCAGGTTTGATCGGAAAAGAACGGTTTGATATTCACGGTTTATGATACGGTTTTATGATGCTCATGATCTGACTTTTATACCCGTTTTATAGTGTTTCTGTTTCTTATGATGTGGTTTATGGTGATTTGGGTTATAACAGTTTTATGAACTGGGTTATGCATGTGGTTTCAAAACGGAGGGCTAAACCCGGTTTTCTTATAAATGGTTTTGGAACTTTTCTTTTATTTATGGTCCACTCACACCTTCTGTTTTTACTGCCCTCCAGGTTGTGGAGCTAGCGTGGGATCTTGACGTCGAGGCAGCGTCTGAGGCATAGAAGTTACGAGGGGGATCTCGGAGTATTTTGTTTTAATTTCCGTGTGCGTGTATGTAGTATAATAGTTTCTTTCTTTTTATTGAGTACTATGCTCTGTAAACTGTTGACTTCGGGATATGTAGTATAATTTCTCCTGCGTCTGACTGTATTTTTGTCAGGGTGTCAGACGAGAGCAGGATTTACCTCGGTTTTCGGGGTGAAACCGGGGTAGGTCCTGACAAACAACGTCTGGAGGATATCATCATAAACTCGCACTCCTGAGACTAAGCCTCCCCTCGGAGCTACTCATTTCCAGGCAGTGGATCGTGACTACTCCAGGATCTACGACGTCTGGAGGAGACTATCAAATCACAGAGTGTAATGACCCGTCCCGAATATCAGGATTGAATATTAATTAATTATGATTTAGAATGACGAATCGGGGATTAGTTGAGTGAAATCGGACGAAACGTACAAAATGACCGTTTTGCCCCTAGCATGGGCAAAATGTTTACTTTTAGTTCGGGCGGTCAAATGGACTTTGGCCGATGACTGTGATGTAGTTTGGGACGTCACGAGTTCATAGACAGGTGACACGTTCGATTCCGACATTCGAGGTGAAAGTTATGATGTTCGGAAGTTGAGGGGTATTTTGGTAATTTGGCATATTAGGGGCCAAATGTTGACTTATTGATCGGGAGGTCCGATGGACGAGGGCCAAGGACTGTTACGTAGGTCTCGTCGATACGAATCCAACGACAGGCGGCATGCCGAAATCGGAGATTCGAGGACGAAGTTATGGTCACGGAATTGAGCTCGATTAACCGAACGAACCGGGATTAAAATAATAATATAATAATGAACAATACCCAGTGACTGAACACACTTGGATGAGTGACAAGTGTCACTCATCCCCTAAAATCAGGCAATAAACCAGATCCCACGTTTTGGGGAAGACACAATTATGATGTTTTATTAATTAATTAATCCTAATTATTTTTAATTCCTCCATTAATCTCCTTTGTTCTTCAAACCGTGTGAAATTTGGGAAGAAAATTGGAGAGTGTTACTTGCCATTTCTAACTGGTTTTGAGGGCAAAATCGAGTGCTTGTTGAGACTAACTCAACTGGGTAAACACGGGAGATTGAGAGTGAGCTGGGAACTGGAATTCGAAAATTGGGTTTTTGGGAGGAAAAATCGAATTGGAAGAATTAAGCCGTGAGGAGGGGAATTGAAGCTTCAATTAGCTTCCTGAGGTTGAGACGAGTAGAACCAGATCAAAAACGAGAGGAATTGGTGCCGTTTTGGCTCTGAACGGACTTGGTGACAGTAATGGAGTTTGAAGGTCGAGTCGTGATCTTGGAGCGATCAAATGGTGTAATTGATGTGGGGATTATGTTCCTGAGGATCCCACGATGCTTCTAGGTTCATCAATTGGAAGAAACCGTTGGAGATTGACGGACTTCCATGGTTGCACAGTGACGGCTGTTCTTCGAGGAATTGAGTTTGAGTCGTGGAGTTTGAGCCATGAATTGATCCAATTGAGTTGGGGGAAAGGTTTACCTGAGATCAATGAAGCTTCTTGATGAATCAATTTAGGGAAATCATGTGGAATTGAGGGAGTTCGAATGATGAACAGTGGCCGGAGGTCCTTCGATTGTTCATCCTTGATCGTGAGGATTGAGGTAATGTTTCAAGTAATTGATGTTACAGAACCCTAATTGAACTTATAACGAAACTCACTGAATGTTCAATTGATGAAAACAGTGTGGAATTGACAGAAAACCAAACGGGTCTGATCGCGGGTTAAACGACCCGTTTACCAGACAAACGGGCATGAACGACGACACTGTAGCTGGCGCGTGGGTTTCACGCGCATCCACTCACGGCGGTGCGTGAGGGCGCGTCCGGCCTAGTCTCAAGGTGAGGTCAACATGACTTTTGATCCTCTCAGTGTATCGAACATTTTGACGTTGATTTCGAGGAAATCGGATATTGTTTCGGTAATGTTGCGCGTATCCGAAGTTTTGTTTTACGAGTTAAATACGTATTTAAATTCCGGAAAAATTGGGGAAAATTATATGATGTATTTTGAGATGTTAGTAACCCTCTATAATGATTTTGGGCAGGAGTTGTGATTTCCAGATTTTACGGAAAAACGTGCAGCTCGGAAACGAACCGTTTTGAACGGTGTGTGTGAGTGGACTTTTGGTTTTCTAACTGTGATGCATGCATATATGATTTAAAATGCTTTATTATATGATTTGATATGCTTTGGCATGATTGGTATTTCAATTCGGTGATTTCTCGGTTTTGTGATTATTATCTTATTATATTCTGGCACGATTTTCGAGAAATCATGAAATTGGTTAAAAATGATATTGTGGGCGTGAGAACCCAAATAAATAATGATTTTGACTCGGATTTGGAGTTACATGTGAATTTGATGAATTTGATGATTTTTGGTATTCTCGTGATTTTGTGATTATTTTAATCAGTCTTTCGGGCACGTTTAACGAGGAACGTGCAAATGATGTTTTGGGCTAGGCCCGGATTGAAAATGATGTTTTGACTTGGGTTATGAGTCAGGAAATTGAAAATGATATTTGGACTCGGATTATGAGTCAGTGATTGATTTTATGGATTTACGTGATCGTGGCAACTCGGGTTTACGGTTGCACGGATTTACGTGAAATTGATATTTTGGGCTTGAGACCCAATGGAATTGTGATTTTGATTGGATTTGTATTTCCATGTGATTACATGATGATATTGATGATTTTCGGATTTATAAAGTAAATCGGGACTTGGGGCTGAGACCCTGTATTGTAAATGATTTGGTTTTAATGCAACTGTTTTCACTGATTTTTGTGATAATGATATGTTGCGGATATTTAGGGATTTCGGGAGAAAATATGTTTTTCCCCGGAGTGCACTCTGGAGATAACGCTCGCCTTCGGGATGGAAGTGTTTACCCCGAAGAGGTCACGTAGCACGGTCTTTGTCGAGCAGCCGAGGGAGGCTTGACTCAGATCAGATGTGCTGGATATACATAGATCGGTAAGTGATGTGTTCACTAGATCTGGATTGACGGCTGGTGATGTGTTCACAGCGGCGGATGCTCGGATTTTGAGCGGTCCTTGAGCCTATTGATATGCACGCGTTGCAGGGATAAACGTGACTCTAAGCAACAGGATATGGAAATAAGTCCCGTGGATTATGAAAAATGATTTTGAGGAAACCGTGGTTTAGCGGTTAAAATGATTTATGGAAACATGTTGTTTGTAATTACGTACCGGTTTTGAGTACGGGTTTTTGGTCTTTGTGGCCAGGTAATGGTGTTCACATGTTTTGGCCTGAGAGCCGGGATTTGATGTTTATAACATGAACTGATTTGGTGAACATGAGTTTTATGGACCATGGGAAAATACGTTTTGATTTTATCGGTCCACTGTTCATACTTGAATGATTTCATACTATTACTCATGTTTTACGATATGCATGCAAATTTGTGAAAACTGGAGGGTAAGAATGTATTTTGATAAATGTTTTTATAAGAGGTCATTTTTGTCCACTCACACCTTTTCTGTTTTATTGACCCTTCAGGTCGTGGCGCGATGATCGAGGCTATTCCTAAGGTGGAGGTATGTGTGGGCACAGGCGCAAAATTCCCTTGTCTGGCAGGTGCTGAAGGGTTATTTTGGACTTTCAGTTGACTTGTCAGACGGGAGCAGGACCGGGCACGGTTATCTATGTCCTTCGGGGACGGGTCCTGTCACAGAGGATGGTATATGTGGAACAATCATCAAATCCAGCAATCTCATTTTAAAATCATTTATATCTTAAATCAAATCAAAAACATTTCATATCACATAGCTTTCATAAAACACGTTCCACAAATCCATTATAATCACGCAAATCCATAAATGATAGTCAAAAGCATTTCAATTTCATCAAATCAATTTCCCGACTCATTATCCGAGTCACAACTAAGCTCAAATTCCGGGCCTTCACCCAAAACAGTAAGATCCGGTTTTCTCGAAATTCGTGCCCAAAAGCATATAAAATAATATAATATTCCAAAAAATCCGGAAATCATCATAGTGAAACATCAAGTATACCAAATCATTTCAAATCATATTATAAAGCATTGAAAACATATATGCATGCAATTAGGGTAGAAAACAAAAGTCCACTCACACACCGTCCAGATTGCTCATATTCGAGCTGTTCGTTCTCGTCCGATGTCCCGAGAATATTTTGGCCTGTCAAACACGTAATATAGGGTTACTAGAATATCATATAATCTTATGTACGAATTTCCTAGTAGTCGAAATAAAATAATATTATTTAAACGTAACCTATACGCTTCGGATACGCAAATAGGTCCGTATCATCGAGAACATCAAAAAGTATTTTGAACCCACCTTCAAATTCCTGGTCACGCGCCCTCACGCGCCCCGCAAGCGGCTGCGCGTGACAGCCACGCGCCGTGAACAGTGCACATCTACAGTTCTCTCTCTCGCCCGTTTCTATGGTAAACAGGTCGTGGACCCGCGATCAGACCCGGTGCGTTTTCCATCGATTTGTACCCAATTCCTCCTGTTCTTTCACTCATTAGCATCAATTCAATAAAGATTACGGTTTTGTGACTTCAATTTAATCAAACAAGTCCTAAAACTCCTCGACTCAAGATGAACACCCGACGGGTCCTAACTCGGGTTCTAACCAAAACTGACCTATATCATTCAATTGATTACACCACAAGCCTCTAACATTCATTCTAAACACGAAATCAAAATCAATTTCAAGAATCATTACCTCCAAGTAATCGAACTCAAGCTCCAAAATTCGACACAATCGTAAGGGCTGTTCTTCGTTGATTCACCATCAATTGACTTCCCAATTGATTTGGTTCGAGTCGTTTAGTTCCCAGAAGATGAAATAGCACCTTAATTTCAAACGAAACCGTCTCAGAAATCAAAATCGATAATTATTGTTTTCGGTGGTTTTTCGGGTTTACTCAGTCCGGTTCTATTGGGGTTTTCTTTGTTTCCCTTTCGGTTTTTCTCTCCAATTTACACTAATTGATCACTTAATTGCACTGGTTTCCTTTGTTTTTCTGCTAATCGATCACAAGGAAGGAAGGTGGTTGTCTGTGTTCTCTGTTTTGTATCTTAGTCGAAGACTACGATTATATGAACATGTGCAACAGTTGATTTATTTCATTAATTATACAAAGTGCCACTAATGATCATTTGTGAGTGACATGTGTCACTCACAACTCTTCCTGAGTCATCTTAAGGGCTGATTCAGCTAATTAGCTCATTTAATTAACCCTACGGCAGCCACTTTTCCCATTTAATTACTTTATTGTTCACAATTACCATTTTACCCCTTAAGCACAATTACCATTTTGCCCCTACATTGCACAACCCCATAACTTCTTCATCCGAGCTCCATTTTCGACGTGTCGCCTGTCCACGGATTCAGCGTTCCGAGACCTATACAATGGAACTAGAAAAATGTTCAAAAAGTATTCCAAACAAAAGTCAACTTTTAGGCATATCCCTTCCAAGGGTAAAAACGTTATTTTTCACATTATTTTAATATTTTACAATTTTTGGATTTTCGGGGCGTTACATAAATAGTATTACCCTTTTATTTATGTATATTTTGTATTTGAAGGATAAGACTTATTACGTCCCCTAGTATATCATTTATATTTATTAATGAAATTCACTTATATGATCGATTTATTTACACTTAGCAGGTAAGTAGCCCATCTAAAAATTGAGTCCATGAGCCATATGGGCTCGGTCGAGAGCCTTGAGGAGGGTCACGACGGATGTGTGTTCATCCTGTAAGACTAGCCAGCCTACACATGATCCATACACTGCCTTTTCGCGAGCCTTCGGGAGTGGAAGGCAGTGAATTTGGTGGGTGGGGGTAGACTGAAGAAGCATTTTAAGCCTTCATTATTGTGGGCTTCATCGTCGTAGGGGGCGTGGCGGTGGCAGTCCGGGAGCATGAGCCACGGCCAGGAGGAGTCGAGATGAGGGGATTTGGGGGCGAGATTGAGTGGCATGTTGGGCAGTTTTGTGTGACGGAATGACTGACAGAGTAGTTTGTGAAGGTATGAATATGACTTGAGAGGAATATATAGACTTTGGAGTTTCCTAATCCGAACTGAAATAGGAGTGACTAGTGAGGGAGTGTTATGATAAGGTTAGGGTTAATTACATGTTAAGAACTTTCCTAATTATAATCAACAAGGGATTGGGAAACTTAATCTTGAGGCTCAAGTAAGTAAAGCGTAGTCCAAGGGCATCAATGTTGTTCGTTAACTAGTGTGATAAATTCTGTTTTTTTTTTCCACTCACCAAAAGGGAAAAAAATAATCTAATTTTCCTTGTTCTCGCGATAAATATATATATTTGCTAAAATATTAGCAAATATGTCAACAAAAATATACACAAAAAACAAAAATAAAACACTTATTCATCATCACTTCATATAATTTATTTAACTTTTATATATCCATCACAGAATGAAAAACTGGTTGTCAATCATGTGATGTTTTTTTTTCTTTTTTTTTAATTGTAAATATTAAAAGAGGTCCAAAATTCAATTTCTCCATCCCCATTGGTAGAAAAAAAAATCAGAAATTGTTCACAGCAAACGAATGCAAATCGATACACAACACTATTTTACATGAGCTTCACCAACAAGCAACGTGACAATTGGGTAGCAAATATACTTAAAAGACAAGGCAAATCCTAAGCGTCATAATTGGGGAAGAAAACATTGAAATACACGATAAATGTTGATAAGTTTGAGCAATGACTTTGACAGAAGCAATGCTACTTATAACATGCCTTCGAACAAGTTCAGACTCTCCTACAAGCTTCCGTTGCGGAGGAGCTAGTCTGCAGTCCAACTCTGTTCCACGATTTCCCGCACTCTTCGATTGTACTCACGCTTGTTCTCGCTAAACATGCGAGCAGCCTCTGAATTTGCAGGAGAGTTTGGGTTGGGATCGCATAGTAGGGACTACAATAAGCAAATGGTAAATGTTAAGGATCTTATCAGATTGTTCGTTTTTAACACACTAATATTATCGACATTTACATCCCTGTTCTGCTCATTAAACTCCATCAACAAGTGCAGCTACTTGAACATTCTAACTTCTCCATACAGTTAGTTCTAAGGTATATGCAAGCTATCTGACATGCATACCTAGAAGCCTGATATGTACGTTCACAAATATAATCAGGGATGCAACATGCTGTATCCATACAATCAAACCCCACCTGGATAGATGTGAGTATAGCCGCCACATCATATATAGGACTCCACTGATTTTGTAAAATATCTAAACAAATACTTCCATCTGCATAAACTGATCAAATTTGAAAGAAAAATTGAATTCAGAAACCAGGGGAGAAAAGTTTAACATGAAGGAAATGCTGAGATGTCCAGATATGTATAATCCAACTTACTATTGGGATGAAACATTCTAGAAACAAATCGTACTGTTGGCGGTTTGTTTGGATAATCCTCTGTAAACTGAAGAGTCAACTTAAAAGTACCTGCATAGCTCAGCCGAGACTTTTTATCAACAGAGTCAAGGGTTTCTAACAGAAACATACATACCCTTCTCACACCAATCTAAGACCTTAATGAAATAAGGAATGCCAATTTAATTAATCATCAAAAGATATAAGCTGTAACATACATTATATCAGAAAGGAAATAATACAGGAATTTCCAACCTAACTAGAGCACAACATAAGTTCTGTATAGGCTGTTCGCCTTCATTCCAGAATGTAAAGCTTAGCATGGATTATTCTATGTCTGAAACACATTAACATAATAAAAAGCTACAGTGCAAGAATTAACTGACCTCCATCCCAAGGAGTATCATCGGGACTGCGATCCAAATCAGACAAAAAACGAGAAATGCCTTATCCAACCGTAAAACATAATGAAAAGTGAAACTTTATGTTGCATAACAGAAGAGAACGCAAAAGTTCCTACTATCCATTTCATTTTTCAACTTACCCAAATATAACAGCATTCCACAACATTATGTTGTTATCTTGGGGAGCCCCACTAATCCCTGCTGGAGGGTCTTGTTGCAGCCTCTTGAAGTCTCTCATCAGCCTCTTCCTTGCGGGAGTCGACATTTGTAGTTTGCTACCACCTATACATCACAGCAATCAACAACCAGTAAACGTCAATTCAATTCAGTAACAGTCCTTCGAGATCAGCCATGCATTGGGTGAATCCCCTTGCATGTTTTTTCAACCTAAGAATCAAAAACTACATTTTCCCACTAACTTGCACAACAATTTGCGCAAAGGACGTGATACATATTCACGATGAAATAGAATATACAAAGACATCAATTACCACCTACGCAAGTTTAGCTGAGCTATGTATACACAAAATCGAAGCTCACGACCTGAAATTAAGCTAAAAAACGGGAAATTTCACTTCAATTAAGCAACTTTTTCAGATGTTTACGGCTATGGTATGCTTGATAACGATTAAAAGCATCTTTTTCACTAATTTGATTCAAGGAAACAAAACCCTAATCCATCTCGGACAAACAAGTAACCAAAATGTTAACAAAGACAGGCATTTAAACCCATCCAAATACAAAAAATGGATCTTTCTTATCATACCTTCAATACCCCGCCTAAAATATCAACCAATTTTAAAATTAAACCGGGAAATGAAAAGAAACAAGAGAAATTGAATATAATTTGGGAAAATTCTCTCACGTGGGGCTCCGAATCTCCAAGAGGTCTCGATCCGAACAGGTTAAGAATTGGGTTGCTGAAGAAGATGATAAAATAAGGGGTTATGGAGGTGGGTTTGATCAGATCGAAGCCATTAGCTCTGAGGAACACAGAGCTGCTGAGAGAGAGAAAGAAGGATGGCACTTGTTTTGCAAATTAGCTTTGGGAGTATATGAATAGGAATTGAATTATGAAGTGAATGGGGAATAAATTTGGGGATTTTTGGAATATGGTTGGGGTCGGTCTACTCAGCAGTGTCCCAACCTTGGCTGCTTGCCTATCTTTGCCTATCTTGCCTTTCCTCCCTTGCCTAACGAAGGAATTTTCTCTACTTTTTCTTTTTCCTTTGTCCTTTCCCTTTTATGAAACCTTTGAAACGGTGGCTTTAATTAGCTCTTTAAAATGGTTTTATAATATTGATATGGTTTGTTCTGTAACAAAAAAACTTGATGTTAAGTTCGATGTATATATCATATTTCTCAATATTATTGAGAAAAAAAATAGTATTTTTTTTAAAGTGATATTTTACTTTAAATTATGAAAAATAAGATTCAAATTTAAGTACAAAAAAAGGTATTCGTTATGTTGATGCATAAAATGTACCAACGGAACTGTAAAAGCGCGCACACACACGCCAAGACACAAGAACATACATGGTTCACTTAAATCGAGTTACGTTCACGGTGTTACTTTACTTCCATTAATAATACAATATTTTGTACATACGCATGAGGCCATGAGCCTTTGAGATATAATAGTGTATGTAAGGAGGATGGAGAGAGTAAGTCCCCGTGAGGGAGGATGCTCCCTATTTATAGGAGCTATTTAGGGTTAGGTCATAATTGTTGTACTTAGACATGGGTCTTCTTGATGGACCCTGAAGATGGGCCTGGACGATGGGCTTGATGTGTTTTTCCGAGTCTTCTATACGAACTTATTGTTTGGTCAGATGCAGCGTCAACACGTTATAACCAACTTAACTTATACTTTCAACAATTAAAAAGGTTGTAAAATATTTGGGATAGATATATATAATCAATTATTTAGGGCCCTTTAATAATTATTTAACTTTTATTTTGTAGTCACTTTTTATATTTGAAAGATGCCAAAGAGAAAAAAGTGATTAAAAATAAGAGTAGAACAAAAGAATAAAATAGACAAATAGACAAATAAAAAAAAAATCTTAAAAGTGAATATCTTTACTTTGAAAGCCACAAAAAAAAAAACAGTAATTTAGATATTAGTTTTCATGTGTTGTTTACATTTACTTTTACATTTGTTCTCTATCTCATCCGCCATATCTTTTCTCCACTTTTATTCATTTCTCCTTTCTCACTATCTTAAACATACAAAACAAAACCAAATATGAAAATAAAAAAAAAAAAATAATCATGCGTAAACGAGTGAATATAAAGTTTGAAATCTAAACTAAAGAAAATCAAAGCAACATTTTAGTTTTAGCCCAAAATTGTTTACTAATGAATGGATATGCATAATAACATCAAATTAAGCCGGCTTATGTCAACTAATCGAGGGTTAATCCTTTCCATGCACATATATACATTCACAAATCCTGGATTAAATACAATTTAATTACAATTCAACTAGCCATACCATCACTAGCTACTTGTTAAAAAAGAAAAAGAAGAAGAAGAAGAAAAGAAGGAGAAAAAGAAGAAAACTTAATCAATACACAAAAATCAAACTCAGCTTAATTAATAACTATATCTTGGTTGAATAGTTAATTATCAGTACACAAAAATCACATTCAGTTTAATTAATTAACTATATCTTGGTTGAATAGTTAATTACTTGATTAATATATATGAACTAATTAATTAACAAATCCCATATTAACTATAAACTTTTGCGGTCTCTAGTATCACCAGGAGAGGTAGAAGCACTTTTGGGGACACTTGAAAATGGCAAAGAAGGTGGAAGAAACATCGTGCTGCTGCTTCCGGGCTGTGAATTCGCAGAATTATTTGCTGATTGTTTGTTGAAATAGCTTGCCAATATGTTGTAATCACTCTTGAATTTCTCCATGCCAACTGATGATGATGATGACTGATTGTTACTATTGCCTAGAATATTGCCAGGTGTGCCAACAGTGCTAATAGTACTGCCAATGATGGATGTGAGGGCCGCTACTAGGGCAGATTGGAAACTTGGGTCAGATGTGATTGCCTTGGTTGCTGCAGCAATTGGGTCGGTTGGTTGAAGCGGGGGATGAGCAATGCCTTGAGAAGAAGGAAGAGTTGGACTGATATTTCTGTGCATGAAACTTTGGTAACTGTTTTGTTGCATAGGCTGCCTAATTCCAAGGCTACCAAGTGATGACCCAATCGATCCAATTTGATTCTTATTGGTGTTGACATTGTAGGGTGGTAATTGGGTCGACCCATAGGAAAGGAACCCACTGTTGTTCCAAGACATATTGGTGTTGGATTCAGAATGAGAACCAAAGTTGAGGTTGGTGGGATGGTGAGAATAATTTGATGATGATGAATCAGAAAATTTATTGAAATGGGACAAGGTATTTGATGATGATAAAGGGTTCGAGGAAGTGAGGTCTAAGGTGATTGTTGGGAGGGAAGATGACAATGAAGAGTTGGGTATGTAGAATCTTGATTTGGAGGTGTTGGAGAGATAGAAGTTGTATCCATGGAGGTCATGATGAGAAGGAGTGGTGGTGGATGATCCAAGTGATGGGTTGAGGCCGGACGGCGCTGAGCTTGATGATGATGAGCCGGATAAGAGCATGGAGGCGGCCGCGGAGGTGGTGGAAGCCATTGCTGTGGCTGACATTGGAAGTGGGTGGTTATGTACTCCTTCATATGTTGTGATCAAGATGGACATGTCGTCCGCACATCTTTGTACCTGAAATTAATTGAAATGATCACGAATGTTTTTAAAATTATTATACAATTAATCAGATTACAAGACAAATTATGCGTCAGTTGTATATATAATTACCTGTTTTCGTACAGGACATGAAGGTGCAATGGTGCAACGATAATACGCACGAGGGCAAGGGTTTCCTTTCGCAATCTTCTGTCCATATTTCCTCCATTGGCATCCGTCGTTCATCTGAATCAAATAAAATTATATATATATATATATATGTGTGTGTCAATAATTATATTCATGAATTCTATTTTGCATGCTTGTAGAATTTAATTAAATTAACTAACCGTTGGTGTGTCACATCTAGCTCTCACTGAAACCCTGGTTTTCTTAACTGGACTCTGTTGCCCGATCTCATCTTCCACACTTCTCATTGTCTTGAGAACCTTTCTTGGTGGCCAAGTCTCACCTGCGTCTTCCTTTCGCACTTCTTCAAGGCTGCTCGCAGGGCTTGGATTTGACGCCGGCACTTGATCCGACGGAGTAGCAACACTTGATGACTTATTAGGTGCTTCATATTTACAATCGAGCCCCAAAGACAAGCTTTCTCTATCTGACTCATGATTCTCTTTGTTCCCTTGACTAGCACTAGTACTGCTAGGGTTTTTATTCTTTTCCTCCCTTTTGTGTCTGCTGGGAAACGATCCAAGGCTGAGGGAGACAAAATCCGATTCGTCGTCTTGAGCGGAATTAATGTTGTGATCGGTACTTGCTGCTGCAATTGGAACATCCTTGGACTTGTTTGCTTTTTTTTGAATGTCGTCGAACTGCATTTGAAGTGTTTGGTATTCCTCGGTGATCCGACCTAGGTAGTTCTTCAGCCTTTGGTTTTCTTGTCTGACTACCCCCATTTGGGCTCTAGCAGATTCAAGCTTATAAATATCCTAGATCATCAATCATCATGAATAATCTTTTAGGAAATTATGTTAACCTTAAATAAATAAGTAATTAGTTCACACATGCATAAATTAAGGCTCTAATTATTACTATTATTACCTGTTGATCCTTTCGACTTGAGGAAGTAGATGCCATCGATTGATCGGGTTCCACAGAGGATCCCATTACATTAGTCGTGGTTGATATCTGTTTAATCAATGAAAATAATTTATTTATTTATGTTTTATTTATTATCTCTATACTTGAATTTGAAAAAGAAGAAAGCATGAAAAATGACTAACTATTTATTTATTTCAAATATATATATTGAAAGCTTATTAATTTCAAATTATATATATACCTGCTTGCTGCAACTCAAATATTTTGGTTTAGGTGAAGATGATTTCACTTCATTATTCTCCAGCTGGGATGACCTTCCATTCTCAACCTATAATCCACAGATCAACCTCATATATATCAATAAAAAGAAGATGACATTTAAATTAATCAGCCAGCAATTAACTACTTAGAATTCATGAAGAATATTTCAATTTCACTAACTTATATGCAAAAATTGAGGGGAAAAAAATCTTACGCTAGCTCCTATATTTCAAACTAGTAAATTATGTATGAAAACTGGAATACATATTATCTAAAACAAGTTGTAATATCCATGAAATTTAATCAAAATTTTGTAACACATACAACTATATATGTATTAATCAATCCTCCATAATTTTGTACATATTTAGATATGAAGGAGTTTTGGCCTCGAGCCAAGTTGGAGATAGAAAATGAATTCCGAAAACAAACAATTTTCCCCATCAATTATTATTACAGCATTCTATACCCAAGTCTAACATTAATATTCCTTACAAAAAAAAAAAAATCAATTCAAATTTCTCTGTAGAGAAAAAGGATTTGTAAACCTCTCTACAAGTGCATAGTTTCTTCCATAGTCATCAGAAGCTAACTCCATATATTTTTAACAATCATAAAAATTAGATCGATTAATTCACGACAACTTCGAGGCAATAATCAGATGCAAAATATGTTAATTAATTTGACTTACTTTGGGAACAATTTCATCATCTTTGCAAGCAGCTTCTTGATGATGAACATGATCAGCATCGATTCTACTGCTAGATTCATGCACTGCTAGTCTCTTATTCTCTTCCTTCTCTGGTCCAGCAGCACCCTCCATAGCTTTTCTCTCTCTCTTTTTTCCACTTTTGATTTCTATCCTCGTTTGGCTATTCTCGATTCTGCGGGCCTCCTCAATTGTCCCCTCTTCTTTTATAGCCAGCATGCAGTATTTGACTCACCCCTTTAAAACCTTGAATTCATTCAAACTCATATATTATAGAGACATAACCCTTATTAATATCATTTAAAAAAAATAAATATCCCATAAAATTATTTATCCACGGCACACAAAATGTCAACCACCTAGCTCATTCTCCAATTTGCACCAATATTGAAAGAAACAAACACATACATACATACATTGCAGCTTTTCATTTTGTATACGTACACCCCTATTTTATTTTATACAATAATATTTTTTACTATCAAAAGAAAATAGACAGTAAATAAATAGACAGTAAATTTCAGAATAAACGGTTAAAACTATAAATATCTTACCTCTATTTGATTGCAACTTTTTGTATATACGAGTCAAAATTGGCTTTAAATATGCAAATAAAAAGAAATATCATTATACCGACATGAGACAGATTTGTTAAACAAACTAAGGAAAACTGAGAAGAAGAATTCAACGTCAACGTTTGAGATAACATGGAAAGAGAGACAAAAGCTTGAAGAGTTGAAGGCTTGAAGCCGCAAAACTCGGTTCTCACTCAATTCAAAATTGTATAATGCAAGGTTTGAAGTTTCGTACGTTGCAAAAGTCACATAGGGATTGGCGTTGATGGTCAAATAAAATAATTTGGCTGGAGATTTATTTCCAGGGGTGGTGGGGCATTAGGGTTTGCAAGTAGTAAGAAAAAAATAAGATTCAGGTCAACTATGGATGATAAGTATAGTAAAACTAGGTATCGAGCAAGGTCACTTCAAGAATTATTGCTTTTTGGATTCATTTTGTCCATGCATTTGACCTTATTCACGTTAAAACCATGATTCGTCCATGTGGGAATTAGAATTAGGTGTGGAATTACGCGTTAAAAGTGTACCGAAAATTTTGGAGACGTTGATATTGACGCGTTATGTTAAATAATTTTATTTATTTATTTATAATAAATTGATTAATTTTTGTCTATAACAATCTAATAATTAAAGATTTATTTAATTAATTAGGGGCCTTGTATCTACCGCTTTATTTAATATATATATATATATATATATTCAAATTTCTCCCCTCTTTCTTTTACTATGTAATGATTTGGCAAAGATTGATGACACCAATTGTACTAGTATATATTATTAAGACTGTTTCTCTTGGCATTGAAAAAATATTATTCCTTTTTTTAGGTAAATTTACATTCGATCATCGGAAAATATATTAATTTGATGGTGATCTATGGATGATATATTTATATATAAATGATTCATGGTGACCAATTTGTTCACGCGATCATGATATTCTAATTTAGATGGAGTCAATAATAATACTGATTAAGTGTGGAGTTCAAAAAAAAAAAACCGTAATACGAGGCATGATCGATTGATGGGTGTTAATTAAAATTAAAAATATGGAATAGTAAAATATATACAAGCAGGTACGTAGTCCACTTGTAACCGCAAGACTCGGCCATGGGCGACCCCTATGGCTAGCTATTGTTAATTAAGTATTTGATGTCATATGTGTGGTACGTATACATTCTATAAAATAAGGTTGGGATCAAGACCATTGACGTCTACTAATTTGTCTTTGGTACTTTGGTCCATTCTAGTTTCCAAGCAATATATATATATATATATATATATATATATATATATATATATATATATACCTATACCTGACTTGGAGACAACAATATATACTTGATATGTTTAGATTATATTACTTTACTGGTGAATAAATCTTGATCCATGATATTAGAATTTCGATCGATGTAGGGACTGATTTGATCGATGTACCAAGAATGGATCATATGTATGTATGAAAAGAATTTCAAGAAAAAGTTCCACCAGTAGTTTTTTTTTTTTTTTTTTTTTTAAGAAAAAAGAGATCAGTTAGCTGTAAATCATGTCAATTTTTTTTAGTTTACACATGTAAATGGTTAAATGATTTCCAGTTTGATTGATTTTTTGTTATAAATAATCTTAAATTTAGTATTTAGGAGTTGACCGATTCTGATAATGATATATGTGTATAGATTATTTGATAAATATAAAAAGGTAATACGAGTAGATACCATGCATCAATAGCGAGTATTCTCCAAAAAGAAAAAAAAAAATAGATCTGCGTAGTTTGCTGTATATTTCTATCTTTATTACTAAACAAATAACAACTATTATATGTCTGGGTTAATTGAGTTTGTTGTTTGACCTAGCTATCTAATTTGGATAGCTTAATAATTAGGATGAACTTACCTTTCTATGCTCCATAATTTTCGGTTCGATTTTTTTTTTGGGTAATTAAACCAAGACTTAAATCGGAGGCTATGGCGTGAGTTTACGTGCCAATTTATTTTTCTTAAAATTTTATTTGGCATAAGTGACTCCAATGTGACGTACTCCTCTCAAATAATTAAGGGTTCTTTTCTTAAAAAAAAAAAAAACCAAAACTAAACTAAACTAAAATTCAGTTTCCTATTTGTATATTGTATGGAAATGTACGTTGTAACCTAGCTAGCTTAGTTTAAAGTATATATTAACATCCTAATAAACTACTAATAGGTCAATGGCATGTACTTTATTCATGCTTGTCATAGTTTATAAGCATTATTTTAGTGTAACGTGTTGATGGTACTAAATGTACCAAATTGCTGTATTTTTCTCCCTCTCTCTCTTTTTTTTTTTAATAGCTAGTATACATATCAAATTGCTTAGTTTAGTCTACATCTATAATACGACATATACATACAGGAAACATAATTTTATTTATAAATTCAACTACGTAGGTATGCCACCGTATGTATATTAACTCTTTATATACATATTATAGTGATGTTTTTTTCTCAATAAATACTTGAAAAGGTCTCGAGTATACGAATCCCGCTCATTCGTTGAGGAAAAAAAATTTGTATGTTAATGAAAGATATTCTTAGTTTCCGGTCAGTCTTAATATTATTAATTAATTAAGACAACACAATTACAGTCCCATAATATTGCATTTGCATGCACTATAATATTATAGCGGCCAAATAAAGCGGCCTTGCAACGTTGAGACTTCTGCTAGATTCTTGGCAGTTTGGCTTATGAACTTAACGACTGCGATCAAAGTATTACTTAATTGATGGTTCGCTTTCTCTTTTAAGCGCATTCCAAATTATTAGTTCTGCTTTCTAGTTTCTAATTTTTTTTTTCTTAATTGGGAAATTTCATATAAATAACTCCACCAGAATTTTCGTACAAATCGAATATAATCTTTGCATTTATGCATGTTATGGTTGAGATGGAATGAATAATATGCTATATGTGTGTCAAGAGATTCTAATTCTATAGAATATAAAAAATATCATTAAAAGAAAAGGTGAACTTCTCCCAAATTTTGATTAAAAAAAATACAAATGAAATATTGAATATTTAAATTAGCTCAGCTTAATTTCAATCTTGAGTCTGTGTTTGAACATGTGTGTACGTACATTACTTTACTATTTAATCAAATTTCAAATTGCAAAATCTTAAAATTGAGTGTATTCCATCAACGAAATTAGTGATGATTAAGTCCTTGATTAACCAACTTAATTCATGCATTATATATAATGAGAAAGGCTAATCATATATGCCACTTATCAATCATGAAGATTATAACAATGTATTATGGAAAATCAAAAGTCAAATTGCTCAAGAGCTTCCCACTAGATATTGTTTTATTTGAAGTGGAATCTACTAAGCTAAAAAAAAAATATTAGAAAAAAAGAAAGTAGCAGGTGGTGCAAGCTCTCAAATGTCAATGGATGTCTTCATTTTTTCATTTGTTAAATATGGACTTAATTCATGACACACTACCCAGCTGGTCAAATAAAATTTCAAGCTATCAAACCAGCCAGAAAATTATTTTAGCAAGCCTTATATTTCTTTCTGCATGGCACATTAAATGTTTTAAATTTTAATAAATAATATGTTCAATTAATTTCTTCACCAAAATTAATTTGTCGCGTGGAAAATTAAAATCAAGGTTGTTCAGCATAAAGAAAGATCATAATTCTGAAGAATTTTAGGTCAAGCGGCCGACTAGCTACATGAATAATATGAAGAAGAAGAAGATGTCTTGTAAATTGTAATAACTTTCTTCAGGATCCACCATATATACTGTATACGGCAAATTTTTTATATCATAAAAATGTTGTATTGTGGCTGTTTACGGCAAATTTTTATGTCAAAATAATAATGTATTTAAGTCTGATTTATATGCCCATCTGACGTTGCCAATTTATTAATGATTAATTAACCCGCAATTTTTTTCTGAAGATAAATTTTAATTTTGCCGTAAATTTAAACTGCATATACTATGTTCTTTGTCCAAACAACCAAAATAATCAAGAAAAAAAACTCATATGAATTAGAATTAAGTTTTAAAAATTAAAATTATTATCTGTGAAATATTATATATATATATATTTTTTAAAAGCCTAATTATTTGTTTATTATTATTTTTTCAATCCATCAGCAGTTCACCATTCACACCCACACGTACCAACCTTCATAACCAGCACTTCATGTCCTTCCCAAATCATCATTTGATCAATGGATATGCTATGATGAACATCACATGTCAACCTCATCCTTCCCGCATTATTCCTATCAACACCCATATTCTAACCCTTGGTCCCTTGCCATAAAAACAGTCTCTTCTATCGGGTATGTTGTCGAATAGATTTAACCTGAGCTAAAAAGGTAAGTGTTGAAAAATCCTATGGAGAAAATAGAAAGAAAAAAATATAATATGCAATGAGTGATTTTAATTAGCCCTAAGAATATCGAGGCATTTTGTGATGTAAGACTTCTCACAAGTCAGAATCCTACATGGTCGGTGTATCTCATCAAACCAAGCTTGATTATTGATTCAAACCTATATATATTTTAATTATATTGCTCCTAGTACGTGCATATAAGTCATGTAGCGAAAAAAAGTCATGTAGCAAAGAAATTAAAACTGAAAAAGCCTTAATTGGCTCTTAATTTATAATTATCTGGAACAAATTAATGTGGAAAACAACTACGACTACCGTTGGACGCCATTGCCGGCCATTGACCATGGTTTTCATATTATTCTGATGCTCTCCATGAAATTTCCAGGAAGCATGTAATATATGAAGGAGCATATATACTCAGTTGAAGATGGTCCAAAATTTTAAGGTCAGGCACAAAAATATATTTGAATCCACCGTCAAAAAGCCATCATTTGGAGAACAGAGTATACACGATTGTATGCACATTGGTTATTGACTTCCTTGTTTACATTAATACTCTAAAACCTCCGGTACATATTGGAGGAGAACATTAGAGATACCATGCTTACCAAAAAAAAAAACATTAGAGATACCAATTAACTAAAAAGTTAACAAGAAACAGAGTTGGGCCTATACGGCCGAAACCCATATTGATTTTAAAGCAAAAGAAGCTAGCAATAGATCGGAATGGGCAGTCCAGAACTGTGTTCTCAACTTAGAATAAAAAGCCCAGAGTTTACTAAACTACTAGGCCTCACAACATCTTATAAATTATTTTTAAATTAATACGACGGAGTTTTCGTAAAGAATGTGTTTGATCTTCGTTTGGAGTGTAATTTGTCCTAATTACAAATTATTCATGGCAAGTTTTGAACTTTTATCAATTAATCATCGGAAAATTAGTTTGTATCATAATAAAATATCACGCCTATTTTAATTTCTAAATTAGTAAAATACTATTTAAATTATATTTAGCCTTATCTAACATTGTCTTGACCATTGAGGTCTGTCATCTTCTATAAACCACAGGTCCACAACCCAAAGCTGCTTGATAATTGGGAATATTTTTTTATTTTTTTTACTAATATTCTAATCAACTCTGCACTCTTTAGTATCGTGCAGATGTAGTATTGTAAAGAAATTGGACTCCTCCACATGCTGTAACTTTTCCCCAACTTAGGATTTGGGATTTACCATTAGGGCCCTTACCATTATATGCCATTGGTGTGAAGAGCTGAGGTGTCTGTAGAATCACGCAAACTTCCAAGCCTCGCTGAAAGTGACAGCTTTGTTCACGTAATTTTCATTGAGTACTGAGTAGTGTGCAGCTATTTCACATATAGCGAGGAGGATCGATATCAGTAAATCAGAGACAAATCTAATCCCACTTCACCATTTCATTTAGTTAGCTAGTTCTCAATCAACGAGTATGAATAGAATTGTGGTTTCCAGAGAATTGAGAAGAAGAGGGACCCATACAGCCTTAAGCTGGCTCAGTTCATTGAACATCTCAAGGTATGATTGATGCAATGCTTCCGGTATAAATTTCTGGATTTTGGTTTGTGGGTTTGTTAAAAAGGTTGAAAAATATATCTGGGTTGGTGTTATTTTATGGATCTGGCAATTTAGATACTGGGTTTTGTTATATTTATTGATATCTGGCTTTGTGCTGGAAAAAAGTTGAAGGCTTTTGCATACAAGTGTCATGAATATTTGATTTATGTAGGATGATTGATTGACTGATGGCCATTAAATCTGGTAGACTCAGATAACTGGATAGAGGTAGTTTTTAAGCATCATGAATGATCCACTTAGTCTATGGTTACGATAGTCGAGGAAGTTTCAAAATTTCAATGGTTCATTTCTTCTTTGTTTTGGTTTTATTGAACCATATTGACTTGAAATTCAAGAAATGCTGTACATTTATACGATTGTCGATAAGATTGGAATATCTGTATCTGATGATGATTCTACGATAGCTTTTGTTACTTCTCAAAGAACTGATGGCAACTGGGTTTAGTCTGCTATTATTTCTGCCATATAACTAAAGAATTTACTTGATATTTTGTATGTCGCTCATAACGGCCTTTCTGGTGAGAATTATTGCCAATCTTTTCCCCTCGTTTATGGCAGATCTGTTCATGGGTTACCCTTCGCCACTGTTGAAGCCGAAGAGATATCAGGTTCACAGCCTGCTGAAGTACTCAACTTGGGTAGGTTCTAGAGTTTTCAGTAGGGTGTCACTTTCCAGCGGATATTAGTTATTAGCGTCTGGGGTATAACTGGGGACTGCAACCGGAAATGATTATAGCCTGATTCTTTAAGTACAATTCTTTAGTGCAGGGTAAGTGGAAGAATACTTCTAGATGGAACACACTTTTGGATCCTTTAAATGGGGAGCCATTCATTAAAGTTTGTGAAGTCGATGAAACAGGAATTCAGGTATGTCGATTGTAGACTTTGTAGTGTACTGGCATTCATTAGAGTTCTCTTTTCTTCACAGTGCATTTCGTTTTCCTTTACACCAATGTCATTAGCTTAAACTTTGACTTGTTCTATATCACTGTGTGTGCACCTTAACTAAATTTTTTGTACTGTTGGACTGCCATTTGCAGCCGTTTGTGGAGAGCTTGTCCAAGTGCCCGAAACATGGTCTTCACAATCCGTTCAAATCACCAGAGAGGTTTGTGTTTATTATCATTCTGTTCTTCATAGCACAGTAGATAATAGCTAGAATTCGTTTCATTAAACCT
This sequence comes from Prinsepia uniflora, assembly GCA_032719365.1. Lineage (NCBI taxonomy): Eukaryota > Viridiplantae > Streptophyta > Magnoliopsida > Rosales > Rosaceae > Prinsepia > Prinsepia uniflora. The sequence continues at coordinate 75,833,353 of CM064865.1, read as the reverse complement.
TCCCTTCTTAGAACTTGATAGCGATATTCTATGAAATTTGTAGCATAAATGACTACTGTCTGATGGACCTTTTTTGTAGATATCTTATGTTTGGCGACATATCTGCAAAGGCAGCTCACATTCTATCCTTGCCAAAGGTAACAACTAATAAGTGTAGAGCAGGACTCTGTTTCTTCTTTTTACCTCTTAACTGAATTTGAGCTATGAATTTCTAGAACAACCTTTACATGTAAATATATATAATAAAAATATATAATAATGCATTATAGTTTTGAAAATAATTTTAGTACCGTACTGCCTTCAGGTTTCTGATTTCTTCACAAGATTAATACAAAGGGTTGCTCCAAAAAGTTACCAGCAGGCTTCTGGTGAAGTTCTTGTTACTCAAAAATTTCTGGAGAATTTCTGTGGTGATCAGGTACATTATGTAAACATACATCTGTCGGGTTCACCCGAATGTTGAAGTTGAGGTTCCACCCCAAAACCACCATCGTTAGGAAGTTGAAGTCACATTTCTTTCCAAATTCGTGTACTATCCTTTTTAACACATTTGTGGCAGGTTCGCTTCCTTGCAAGGTCTTTTGGGGTGCCTGGGAATCATCTTGGACAGCAAAGTCATGGTTTTCGATGGCCTTATGGTCCGGTAAGCATTATCTTTGAACATACTAGTTTTTTGTTGCAATACTGTTTTACCCCAAAGCCTTAAGCTTTTTATGGTACATATTTGTTTTCATAATTTGATTTATAAACGAAACTCTATGCAGGTTGCAATTATTACTCCCTTTAATTTTCCCCTAGAAATTCCTGTACTTCAGTTGATGGGTGCGCTTTATATGGGTAACAAACCAGTCCTCAAAGTGGATAGCAAGGTATGCCACTATATGTTCTTCTGGTTTATTGGTGTGTGGTTTGAACTATCGTTCTTTAACATTACATTTGATGTCCCTCATAATTATTAATTTGAAACCCTTTTCTAGTAACCTGTCCGATTTTGTTTTTGTCATGTTGCTTTTTGTGTCTTTCTCTCTGTGGATGATTTATCTATTGATGAATCTTCTTTAGGTATGCATTGTTATGGAACAAATGATGAGGCTGCTTCATTACTGTGGGTTACCGGAAGAGGATGTTGACTTCATAAATTCTGATGGAAAGACAATGAACAAGTTACTATTGGAGGTTGGTTTAATGTGCTAATATCTTTCCTCCAAATATTTGCAATTAGGAGATGTTATTTTAGTACTTTACTAACTTACGAAATGCAGGCTGAAATAGCTCACACTGTATTTAAATTTTTACTACTATTACTTCAACAGGCAAATCCACGGATGACCCTCTTCACCGGTAGCTCAAGAGTGGCTGAGAAGTTGGCTCTTGACCTAAAAGGTCGTATTAAGCTGGAAGATGCAGGTTTTGACTGGAAGATCTTAGGGCCTGATGTTCAAGAGGTTTCTTAAGAATTTTGTTTTTTTGTTTTTTTAAAGATTAGAAGCTCTTTCTTTGTAGAGTCACGCTCATTATTGATTTATCAGGTTTCGTTTTCTATATGGTAGGAAGACTATGTTGCATGGGTCTGTGATCAGGATGCATATGCCTGCAGTGGTCAGAAGTGTTCTGCACAGTCGATGCTCTTCATACATGAGGTAAGCTTCTCCAGCTTTAAGCCTACTAAATTATGCTGGGGAGTTATCAGTGCAAGATGGGCCTCAACAATTCACATTAAGACTAAGGAGATTATGCTTTCCGTTTCCATCTTACATCCAATTCTGTGGCTTCCATTGATTCCTTGCAGACATTTTAAGCATCGCAAAGCTATCATCTTTTTTCTTTGTTTGTTGATTATTTGTTTTATATTCTTATTCAGAACTGGACTAAGACTGAACTTCTATCGAAAATGAAAGATCTGGCTGAGAGAAGGAATTTAGAAGATTTAACGATTGGTCCTGTCCTTACAGTACGTACACTGCTTGTACCGTTCAGTATTACTTTAAGATATTTAGCAACATATCTCTTACACATTTGTTTTGTTGCAGTTCACGACCGAAGCAATGATAGAACACAAGGAAAAATTGCTTCAGATAACAGGTTCAAAGCTACTCTTTGGGGGTGAACCTTTACAGAAACATTCCATTCCACCGGTATATGGCGCCATAGAACCTACAGCCATTTATGTTCCACTTGAAGCAATGCTGAAAAAGGAAAATTATGAACTTGTGACAAGAGAAATTTTTGGGCCATTTCAGGTAACAAAAACACACTGCCAGAGTTCCTTTTTCTTGTGCTCGTATTTTTGTCTCTACTGAATGTCATCTTACATATCAATCTATAAATTTTTCAATATATATATATTTTTTGTTTGTGAGGACTCATACTGTACTTTTCCTCTCTTGATCATTCAAATTTCTATTAATTAAAAATAGATTAGATGGTTTGTAAGTTGGCTGGTGTTACCTACTGAACTGAAAGTATTATTTGCTCCTAGATTGTCACTGACTATAAGAGCAATCAACTCCCACTGGTGTTGGAGGCGCTAGAGAGGATGGATGCACATTTAACTGCTGCTGTTGTTTCAAACGATCCAATCTTTCTACAGGCAAGATTTTTCCAGTCTCTACATGGTTAACGTTTACAGCCATGGATTAAGAAGTGCATAAAGTTCATTGGATCAACTTGTTTCACTTATTCTGAAATTATATTTGCAGGAAGTTGTTGGGAACACGGTAAATGGGACGACTTATGCTGGCTTGAGAGCTAGAACAACTGGAGCTCCACAGAATCACTGGTGGGTACAAAATTTCATGAAAATTTGATTACTTCGTGAGAATCTTGGAGTGCTTAAATATGGAAATCAATGATGTGTGGCAGGTTTGGGCCTTCTGGAGACCCGAGGGGAGCTGGCATTGGTACCCCAGAAGCAATAAAGCTGGTCTGGTCTTGCCATAGAGAGATCATCTATGACGTTGGCCCCATTCCCAAGAATTGGGAACTTCCACCTTCTACGTGAGAGACTCATTTTGGAGCAAATGAGAAGAACATTGCCTTTCCACATTGATGTGGAGAAGCATGTAGTTGTAGGTTCAGATGCATCACTGATGTAGCACAATAGCAGATACTCTTTGAACCTTTTTTAGTTTATTTTAAATTTATGGAATAAAATGGGTGGGATTTTCTTCTCATGTCTTGCATTTGATTCATTGCCTCTCTTGTATGTCTTCTTTTCTATCTGTGATATCTGCTTGATGAGAACGAGACCCAAGAATAGGAGTGATAAAATACGCTCCTGGAGCCATGCGTCAAGCATTGCATCACACTTTATATACATGAAAATATGAAATTGTCCTTAAGAAATTTCTCTTGATTGTCGAGTGGGAAGTCTCAACTTGTACGAATTGATACGGAATGTGTTCTTTACAAAAATCAAACTCGAAACTTACCACAACTTATACGGATTGATATCGAATGTGTTCTTACCATTCCGAGGAATACTACATGCCACTATACCATAGAGTGGTACTGGCTAAGAAATTTAGGCAAACTGTATTTATCAAATACTACATGCCACTATACCATAGAGTGGTACTGGCTAAGAAATTTAGGCAAACTGTATTTATCAAATTTCCCTCACACCTATCTATTTCCATCTACGTGAGCCGAGCCGAAGACCTTTCATGGGTTTAAGATGGGTTTATATTTCAAGTAAAATAGGAAGGGCCAGCTGTCCCAGACTATCAGTCCAATAATGGTCCAGTTCTAGCGGATTATGGATTAGGCTACTGGTTTATCCAAATACCAATAATGCCCCTCATATTAATTAAAACCCCATTTTCTTTTTCGACTGCAGGAACTAAAACCCTTCTTCAGCCTGTGTTTCTCTGCTCAACAAGAACTCGGCAACACCCCCACGCCTCTCCAGGTTCGCTCGTCTATCTGCAACCCTTTTTTATCTTTTAGCTTGGTCCCTTTTTCTGATTTCTGGTAGCTTCATGTTTATTCTTCTTAATCGCATATTCTTATCTATTTCGTTTGTTTTAATTTGTTCTTAAGACTTTCAGTCATGTCGTTGCTTGAAGTCATTGCCAAAGCCGCGGCTGATTCCAAAACTCAATCTACCACATCAGACCACCCCATTGTTCTTAACCCAGATTCTATTTTTGCCCAATTGAAACCGAAAGTCGAGAACCCAAACCCCGTGTCAGTAGCAATCCCCCTTACCGGATGGAAGATTTCAGATACCGACACCGAACTCATCGAGTTGGGCAAGAAATTCTTCACCAATCTTAAAACGAAGCTCAAAAACCCAAATAAGTTCACCAAGGTTGAGTTTTTGGCAACCCTGAATCGTTTTCTTGAGAACATCAGCAAAAAGGTTGGAATTTCGATTGGGGTTGATTCGTCTAATGATGGGTACACCCGGGCTTTGATTAAGAACGTTGCGTCTTTCATGGGCAAGGATGTTACTGGCTTGATTTTGGATGCCTGCATTGAGTTGGAAATGTGGGAGTTGGTAGGCTCTTTGATTGAAATTGGGCTTTTGCCAAACTCTTATTATCCGAATTTGGTTCAGAAACTTGTAGCAAAGAGGAGGTCAGACTTGCTTTGTCTTTGTGTTAAGCATGCATCTGATCTCGGGTCATTGGAGCTGCTCCTGATCTTGAAGTACTTTCTTGATCCACCCAAAGGTGAGTTTTCTAGCATTGTGGATGGGAGGAAGGAATGGGAGAGCCAGGCCTTGTCTGCCACGATGAAGGCCTGTGATAAAGAATTCTCTAGGAAGGAACTAGACATGGCAGAAGGTGCTGCAATTTTGCTTATGTTAGCCTATGATGGGTTCTCTTCTGCAGAACTTTGTCTGCATTATCTGTTGGCGTCGAAGAATCTTGATGAGGTGATGTTATCGGCAGCGATCAGCAAGTTAAGTGGGAAAGAGATGAAGAGTTTGCTTAGGTATTTGGGGAAATGGCTAAAGAAGTATGAGAGGTTTCCTCAGGTTGGTTCATGTCACAATGCATCGAGAAAGCTTGGTTTGATGGCTTGTGATTGGGTTCCTAAGCTTGAAGATGTTTTGAGATGTGTTGGGGTAATGCTGGATGAGAATTACTCTGCATTGGTGTTGCATCCGGAGTTTCAAGAAGAGCTCCGGTCGATAAATGAAGTGGTTGCTTCCTTGGCCTTGGAAGCAAGGTTCTGCTGCTCTCTGGCTGCTGCAGCTGATATCTTGAAGGTTGAAGATTAAAACTAGCATTCTAGCACTACCACAACCCACCCAACACCCACCCCTCCCCCACACCCCCCAACCAACTATCAATGTTCCATTTTTTGAATTGCTTTCGCGAAATCGAGCCGTACTATATTGTGGATTTTCACAGAATGAATGGCAGTAACTTCTATGTTCAAACATTCATGATTCCTGCCTCTTTTTGCATTTTTCGAATTTCAATTTTTTCTTTCAAAATGAATGCAAAGTATAAACCACTAACAGTATATTATGAAAATCAAAATGAATATTAATTTTGGATTCAAAGTGAAGTATCAATGTTACGATTTGTACAAGCGGGGCACCCTAAGCAAATAAAACCCGCATAGGATTGCCTAAAAGTATGTTCTTGCACACATTTCTTGATCTTAGGTGAGCATATCTATATGCAATGCTGACGATTGCGTATTGTCTTGAGTGCAAAATTGATGTCATGGAGACAAAAGAAGCTTATGCTTGTCTTGACTGAGTACGCGAACTTGAGTAGCCAAAATTGATGTCATGGAGAAGCAAAAGAAGCTTGACTGGCTTGACATCAAATACCTGCTGTAAGTGCAAAGACGCGGCCTGCTAATGGAGGAGGCAGCACTGACACAGCTTCATCGATTTCCTGGCAAAGTACAAATTTGAATAACAATGGTTCAAGAACGACAAAAATACAAAACGGTAATGGAATAGAACATCATACCTTTACTGCGTATCTAGCTGAAAAGTGAATGAGAAGAATTGCTTTGTTTTCAAACTTCTCCGCATGACTAATTATCTGAAAAAGCCATCCACATATGACAAGATCAAATCAGAGATTGACGAAGCCAAGAAGGAAAGAATCTATGAGTCTGGAGATGAACCTCAGATAGATGCATGTGTCCGTACTCTCTTGCATGCTCCACTTTAATTGAGTCATCTATGAATGTGCTCTGCAAGAAACATTCCTAATGTGAGAAATTAACCACTTGTAATAGCCTCACAAAAGCTAGAAACCATACCTCCACGACAAGAATCTTTGCCTTCAGCACATCGATATTACTACTATCAGTTATGAAGTCAGACATGGTATCTCCTGTAAAAGCAACTTCAGGTTCTGTTAAAGTGTCTGTAATCTGCAAGTAAGATAACCCCAAAAAAAAATGGTTACTGGGGGAGGGGAAACTCTTAAGAAAAAGGCACATCAAAATAGGCAATAACTAGACATGTGTGGAGCTTCAGCTACCAAACCAAACTGTCCAAACAGGTCGTTAGATTTGAACAATCTTACATATCAAAGCCACTAAAAGGTACGCTAACAAGTTTCTTTCCAAGTAACATTCAGAGCAAGTCGTCGTGTTCTTGTGCATTGACTCCGGTCCAGCTACTATGGTTTCAAATTGAGCCTTTTTTCATGTATATTGATGCAATAACAATTTAACATGGCTAGATTCATATCGGGGCTCCTACCATTTTTCTAAAGGAGAAAAAACAATCATTTTGTTGAAATGCAAGTATTCTATATTTGGAAGAGCGCTGTAAAACAGACAAAATAAGGCCAAAGAGTTGTAATTATGAGTTTGAGGAATGAGGATAGATGTTCTTTCATGTCATAGAATAGAACACATGTTTTCTTCTCTTCCACCCCTTCATCTTCTTCTTCCTTTCTTTCAATAGAATTAGAACCAAAGGGTTATAGCTACACAAACTTTATCCAACTCTTTAATCACATTAGTAAGGTCAATAGATCTTATTGGTCCGTATTGGTATTCAACAAGGAAAAAATGCAATCCAGTAGCTGAAAGAAGAAACCAAAAAAGAAAAAAAAAACAGAGAAAGAAAAATGCTATACGTTTTAAGACACACCTCAACACCTGATGATTTCAAGTTTTTAATTTCATTCCCAGAAAGACCAACGTACTTCTGCTTAAGTTTCTGTTTTACTTTGTAGACTACATAACCCTGTCATATATCGTGCACAGCCAATTAGCACTTTGATAAATCTCAATATAAGTTATCAACCAGATACTTGATAGAATTCCAAAAGAGAAAGTGTTACATATAATTAGGATACCTGACTTGGTATTCCATGATACGTCTTGAAAGCTTTTACTTTGAGATCCCTTCTTAAATAGAATTCTTCTCCTGCAAACATAAATTGGATACGATACACATGGAAAATCCATTCTGCAAAGTAGAAAACACAAGAAGAAAGTCATTTGATGAATGAATTTTCGACATCCAGATATTACCAACATCTAAGCCAATTAGTTTATGCTTCAGCTCTGATTGGTCCATTTTCCTGTGCACCTCAAAGAGTTCCGCCACAACTTCTTTTATACATGTTGGTACAATGATTGTCGGTGGCTTCATACCGTATAATCCCCGAGTAGCAACATACATGGGCAGTCCTCCCTGTCACATAGACATGAATCATAAGTAGAAGTGAAGCAACATGTACGATGGTCAGATACTGGTCAGTGAAAAGTACCCATCCATAAATGATGAGAAAAAAGACCCATTTTTATTGGACTCCTTTTCTTTTTTCCCTTTTCCTTCGGCAACCAGGGATGGGGTTCTAAGTATCAACATTGACATAAACACTATATTTACGGATCCATTTGATTCCATACCGACTCTCTCAACACAGAAACAAGATATCCCTCCTTCAACCTTTTATTAACACAGTGCCCCAAATCAGAAACCTAAGCTTTCCGCTCACAAATCTTCAGATGCATGGTAGTTCTTTAAACATTTAAATGTACATGCAATCACTAACAGATTCCATTTTTTTTAAACCTGGTATTTAAGCTATTTAAACTTACATTTAAGTCTTCAAACTACCATGTCTTTGTGCAGAAAACAGTCCAAAGCAACAATGAAAAATCACACGTATGTCTCATTTAGCAGACTTAGATATACCAATCTCTCATTTGCTATATATTTACTAACCACAATATATAAACTTCTACCAAATTGAAAAGATACCCATGAGAGCCTGTCAAATTGTATCATTCAAGTGTTCCAAATGCTGAAAGCAGCAAAATTTAAATAGAAAACTAGAATCTTCCACCATCACAAGTACATAGAACAAAAGACCAACCCCAGCAAGTGAAGGGAAAACCAAATGTGAAGAAATCAAATAAAACCAAAAAATCAAATAAAACCAAAAACCTATCAATATAAACATGCCTTTAGAAAAGCCCAATTAGAAAAATAAAGAGAGGAGAGATGAGAAGGATGCGCATACAATGTGATCCATGTGAGCATGAGAGATGAAGAGGAAGTCTTGCGAAATAGCACGTTGTGGGCAGCGACCAATATCGAAGGATAAGTTAAGGGCTGGGAAGATTATACAGGTTTCATGGCCTCCAATGGACAAACCTTCAACTTGGTATCCTTCAATGCTGAACCCCCTGCGATTATTTGAAGATGGGCCTGAGTCTGAATTGGGTATCTCTGGCTCCGAGTCTCTGCTTCTACTTCCAGCCATAATTAGCAAACTAAGAACAAGAATAAGAAAGAAGATGAGGCTATTTAGAGGCTAAGGAGAGAAAAGAAGTCCTCAAAACTTTGTCAGGATCTGTGATGAGCTGAGAGAAGCTGGTTGCTTATGGCAGAGTTTGCACTTTGCAGTCGTCAATTCAGGCGAACTTCCCTTTTTCCAAGAGCTCCAATAGAGTGGGTGGCTTTGCACGTGTGGTTTCCTGGAAAAAGGTCGCACGTGTGAATTGCGCACGCACCAAAAATTTTACCTCCCTCCAACATTCCAACTGCAACTCCCAAATTTTTTTTTCTGGAATATTCGATTGACAGGCTCATCTTCCTCTTCTCTTCTTCATTGACTGATTCGAAAGCCTAACCCCAGTAACAGCTCCAATTCTACAGAATTCAAATCATAAATTTTATTTTTTTTCAGCCGGCTAGAGATTTTTTTGACGATCCTCAAATCAGAACCGATGGACCCTCAGCACCAACAATGGCGTCCTAGACCTCCAATTGCAGGTACCCTCTGCCCTGTTTGCTCGATTTTTCACTTACCCTTTTGCCCTCCGCATCCGACCTTCAATCAAAACGCTATGTTCCCTTACGATTCAGGCCATTCCTTCCAAAGACCCGGGTTTGACCCGTATATTGGACCCATGGGTACTCAGAGCCCATACATGGGTAATCACCCAAATATCGGATCTGAAAATCCGAGGCCGTGGCAGACGAACCCTAATTTTCATACAGACACTTATGGCCAATTACCGTATAGAGAAGGCTTGGCGCCGCCGCCGCTGCTACCACCGTCGCCACCGCCACCGCCACCGCCACCGCCACCGCCGCCACCACCATATGAATATGTTGGCAATGGGTACGTTAATGAAGGTGATAGGAGTTTGAAGAGGCTGAGGGTCGATGATTTGGGTTTAAAGAGTGAGTTTATCCCAAACAATTCGAGTTTTACTTCAGAAGATGAGCGGAGATTAAAGCTTATTCGTGATCACGGCGGGGCGGGTGCAGTTTCCTGTAGTGGAGAAACGAATAGGTACGCTGAAAAAAGTGAGTTTTTTGAAGTTCGTAATGGCAATTATTATAGCCACAATCCTCAACAGTTTAAAAGTAAAGATTGTAGGCCGGTGAATGACTCACAACATTCCCCTATTAATAGTTGGCAATCACAACTCTATGGAACGCAGAGGCCTTCTATGGGACAGTCACTTGGGCATCAAACTATGCCTGCAGTTTTTGACAATGCAGGTCATATGCTAACTTCTCGATCATTCAGTGTGCAGCCTCCTCTTCCCACTTCCCCTCCACCTCCTCTTCCAATGGACCCGCCATCGAAATCACCAGCTTCACTGTTTCCTATTTCCCTGAGTTCCTCGCCAATGTTGTCTTCACCACATCCTCCAATTCCTGAAGCTCACTCCCCGGCGCACCCTTATTTCCATAATAAGCCTTTTTTGCATGCTTCTACTGGCTTTGCTATGGAGGTATACTTTGCTTCCACTTGATTTTGCCATTTTTGTTGCATTGTTATTTGGGTTGCTTTTTTCTATTTGGCTTCTAGCCTTCTTATAAAACTTTTTCTTTCTTGTAATCCCTAGGAATCTCATGTTGGCGATCGATTATCATCAAAGCAGTATATAGGAGAGGGACATCCATTTCCACGAAAGCAGCCATCTTTGGATAAGCCTAAATTTATTGATGCTTCCCACTTGTTTAAGCAGCCACATCGAGTCACTCGTCCTGATCATTTAGTGATTATCCTACGAGGGCTTCCAGGTAAGTTTCTTCGAATTTCTGGTGCACATTGTTCTTTAAGTCCTTAGAAAGTTTTAACTTTGGGACATGAGCGGTCTGCTTCGTAGAGAAGCAATTATTATTTAAATTGGTGCTTAAGCAGCTGTAAAACCTATTTTCACACCGTCCCATTCACACTCACACACCACGATTATGTTCTGCAAGCATGATGATGTGGCTGCAGAAAACTATTTAAAACTCCCATCCCATCCCACTTACTTTCAGAGTTTTTGACTTTGAACGTATTCTGGAAATGTTATAATGCATTTGATACCAGGTAGTGGAAAGAGCTACATAGCAAAGATGTTGCGCAACCTAGAGGTTGAAAATGGTGGTGATGCTCCACGAATTCATTCCATGGATGATTATTTTATGACAGAAGTAGAAAAGGTTTATTATTGTCTATCTTTTACTATTCTTTTTTAAAATATCCTGATTAATTCATGTAAAATTTTTCATGCCTGGTTTCTTTTACTTTCATATGGTTTTGTCTTTATTTAACTAAGTATTGTCTTTCTTCCTAAAGGTGGAGGAAAGTGATGCTTCAAAATCTACAAGTTCAGCCAGAGGCAAGAAGCAAATAGTGAAGAAGGTGATGGAGTACTGTTACGAATCTGAAATGGAGGAGGTAATGCAATTCAAAATATCTGAAACTTTTGGAGATTTGGTTTGATATGTGTTACATTTTTATATCTTTGGCATTGTTTGTTCTATTGTTAGGCTACATGATTACAACAGGGTCATGTTTTCTTGGAGGAGGTTTATGTAGATTCTGTAGAATCAGGAAATATTAGATGCAGTACTTTTTTCTGGGAACTGTTGCATAAAAGGCTGCAATTTGTATATAATTTTCTTTTCATCAGTCTTCTTGCTTGTTTGATTTTATTTGTCAGAATAAATTTGTTGGGGGTCTTGTTCACTTTAGGCACCACTCGCTGTCTAAAATCTTGTGGAACTTCTTTCGTTGGGATGCGTGGTGGTTTTATATATTGGCTCTTTTTTTACTATTGTATTATTTTCATCTAGTTTTTTCTAGCCCATTAATATTTTCCAAGGTATGTTTAAAGTTTTTTTATATGTTTATTCACATAAAATATGTAGCTGCCCTTGATATGTATGTCTTCCCTGCAGGCGTATCGGTTGAGTATGCTGAAGGCATTTAAGAAGACCCTTGAGGAGGGTGTTTTTACCTTCGTAATTGGTATGGCTTGCCTTTTTGATATTAACAGATGACTGGTCTCTACTTCCTCTCCTCCTCCCCCCCCCCCCCCCCACCCCCCCCGCTATTCTTTTTTTCTTTGTATAAGGCTTTGGAATTCCTGAGATTTTAAATGGAATTACTTGAAACGTTTGTGTACAATTTGGTGAAATTCTTTTTGGTCCAAGGAGGTTTAGGCAGTGAGTACTTTGATTTCAGTATCTCACCCTGATGCTGGTGTTAAGCACTAGCTATGGTACATTGTCTGGTCTAAAACATGGGTGAATAAGTGACCTACCTGAAGTGTCGTTTAGATAGGATTCCAAACCTGTCCTCTATTATTTAGAAGGTTTTCTACTTCCGAGGTATTTAAGAATAAAAAAATAAGTGATAAAGGTTATTCTAGCTATACTGGTTTGCCAGTACATTTAGTAAGCAAAATGATCTAGTTAATTTAAGATTAAGTGGTGATGCAGTGCCCATCCACTGCGTTCATTTTCACTAACTACAGATGCAGTTTTGTTCGGAAATTGACCCTTTTGTTGGTGGTATATGTGCTTCGTCTTAGTGGATGACCGCAATCTGCGGGTAGCTGATTTTGCTCAGTTTTGGGTAATTGCAAAGGTATATCCTCATTTCTCTCTTTATCACAACCTTTGCCATGTCTTCTAAAGTGTCGACTCTATTTTTGAAATGCACTCACCATTTTCATGCAAAATTGGGTAGGGGCACCATGATTTATAGACCTTATCCAGTGTATCTCAGGCATCTTATCTGGAGAGCTAGTGAAAAATTTGCTTTTGTGTCACTATTCTAGATTAGCATTGCTGTAATGCAGATAAAATTTACATGGTGACTATCATATGGATATTATGCAACGGTCATTGTTCCATAATATGGGTTAAATTCGATCAGGATTTTTAGGCCGCATATATTCATTATCATTTCTATAAATTTGAGTTTCCTATGATTCTGTTAAGTTTGAATGTAGTTTTCTATCATTTGTCTTCCTGCATAAATTTCAGGTTTGATCTTTTATGTTTTACAGTAGTTTTAAATTTTCTTAAGTAGGCGGATGGGGCAGTATGATGTTCTGTCTAAGCAAGCACCAGTTCTGCAACCTATCTTGTTCTGGCCTCCATAATCTAATTGATTATGATCGATTAAATTATAGCTCTTGTGGTTTTAAGATAAGACAATCCAAAAGAGGCCTTTTTTTTATTTTAATTTTTTTTTTATCATGGAGCTATCGACATATGGCTGTAGTTTGGATTTCCAGAGTAGGGGTGTTTTTTGTGCCTTACCTACTTCATAGGTTGCAAGGTGGGGTTTAGGGTTAGTCGGTTCTGTTTTCATTTATGTGGTCCGAAATACCAAATTTTGTGGTGCTTTTGTTAAAGTTTGCGGCCTATATAAGGAAGTTGATCGAGGCAAACACAATGCGGGAAATCTCACTTCAGATCTCCATCTAGAAGAAACTTTCCTCTTTACTACTAGTAGTGCAATATTGCTGTGATGGTTTTATGTAAATGGATGATGGTTTGGTTTTTGTGGTTGACTCCGAGTAGGAAAATAAAATACTTGTGGTTGATTATTCAGTAGTGACTTGGGAATTCATCATCTATTTTTTTAAATTCACTCATTGTTCCTTTTTTTGTTCAGAGTTTGGGCTATGAAGTTTATATACTAGAAGCATCATATAAGGATCCTGCGGTGAGTTTTATATATGTGTTTTTATAACTGGTGTTTGGTAGTTCTTTTTCTTAAAGGGAAGTGCACATTAGACATCAAATGAGAAAGGTTGTCTTGGAATTTCAGGGCTGCACAGCTAGGAATGTGCATGGGTTTACCCAAGATGACATACAGAAGATGGCTGAACAATGGGAGGAAGCTCCATCCATGTACTTGCGATTGGACGTCAAGGTTTGTTGTTATTTAACTTTGGCTTTCGCTTTGGGTTATGCTAGAGGAGCTCAAAGAGAATATCAGTTGTAGGAATAAACAGTTGATTGTGGAGTCCAGTTTCTGCTCTTACCTTGATCATTTTAGGGAGGGGAATGGGGAAGGGAAACTTAGTTTTCAATAGGATGGGCATCATTATTACTTCGTCTGAAAGATAGGATGTATGTCCTTAACTATTAGGGTCCCAATACTACCCCATAAGGATTCATAGCCAGGGCTTTCCTTATTAATTGTTGGAGGTACCACTTTGCTACAAGGGCCAAGGGAAGTACAAAAACCTAGTATTTATCTTCACTTACATTTGCTTCTGGGCTTTGGTTTGACGTTATGTGTTACTGGTTTGTTTGACAGTCATTATTCCATGGAGATGAACTGAAAGAAAATGACATTCAAGAGGCAAGTTGAATCATATCTCACTCTTTTTTCTTTACATGAATTAAAAGAATTCCCTGGTTATTAGATATGTCTGGCTTATTGAGGCTAACTGTGTGATCTGATTGTCACTTGGCAAAAATAAATGTGGATACATGCCCGTAAAATTGATTGCTAGACATCAGCTTGCAGATTACCAGACTTTTGATCATGTTGATAGCTCCGCTAAGTAAACATGATCAGCAACCTTGTTGGTGTCGTTCATTCATGTTGAGTGGGGGACATTCATTCATGTTGCGTGGGTGGAACACATTACATATATATCAACTTTAATCTGTTACTCACTGATGAACCGGGATCCATACTCACCAATCATTGGACTAAACTCCAATGACTGATCATTAAGTCTTGCCAATGAGTAGGATATCACTATTGTATATTTGGGAATCTTGATACCGTTTCATTTTTCTTATAATATCTACCAGGTGGACATGGATACAGAAGATGCAGATAATGATGGTCTATCGAGATTGCAAGAAAGAAAACCTGATAAGATTGTAGCACCTCCTGCTGAAGATGATCCTCATAATGGTATTGTTACGCTTTTTTTTTTCTTCCTTCTCATATTAGGATGTTTGAATTGGCCCGATTTAATCAGGTTTTGTTCAATCTTAAGATTTAGGCTCTTCGAAGGACGGGAATAGCTTGGATGCTGAAGAAGACCATCCAACTGTGGAAGTGAAACAACTAGGTAGCAGTAAGTGGTCAGAAATAGTAGATGAGGATGATACTGAAAAAACTGAAGGTGCAAAGGGTAATTTTAATGCTCTTTCCGGCCTGATTCAAACTTATCGCAAGGAAGAAAAATCTGTATGCTGGAGTGACCAGGTATATGTTTTGCTAATCATTTGGTGATGTAAATGCTTAGTTATGATATGTTCCTCGTGTGTCGCTTATTCTTTTGAAACTGTAGTGTGCCAGGATCATGACTTGTCGCTTATATAGTCAAGTTCTATGATTGAATTGATTCACTTCACTGACCAAAGAAATGAGGTTTTCAGTTTGCTTTTTATTCGTGGTTGGTGGCCCCTTTGATTTAGGCTACATTCTTAAAATGTGCTAGCAGCTCTTGAGACCATAATTTCTTCGAGGATTTTGGTTTTCTACAACTTGAATGCCTTTTTCTTTCAAATCCATTTTGTACTTCTATTTCTTAGCTATTCTCTTCCTTCCTCCAGGTTGGCTATACTGGGTTTTCAATATCAGCAGCAAAAAAGGCGAATCCCTTGTCTTTGGTGATTGGACCGGGTGCTGGATACAACTTGGTTTGTTACTTACCCATCGTGCTTAGACTACTTACCCATCGTGCTTGTCTTATCGGTAGAGATTTAGGTGGAACCTTAACCTTGGAAAGAAACTTTAGTATCACCGGTGTTGTATTATATGTGTTCTTATTTTGGGTATGGTCTCACTGTGTTTTACTTCCAAGGTCTCACTGTGTTTTACTTCCAACACCTGCAGAAGTCCAATCCATTACCCGACGAAGAGAACCCAGCAACCCATGGTACTGCCGAATCAAAGAGGCGAAATATATTCCAAGACCAACTCCGCGCAGAGCGTGAATCCTTCAAAGCCGTTTTTGACAGGAGGCGACAGCGGATTGGTGGACTCGGCCTGGGTGAAGACTAGGCCTTAGGACTTGGGATTCTTTCCTCAACAATGTTCTGTTAGGACATCAATTTTTGTTAATATGTCAATCCTTCAAAGCTGTTGCTGTTTGTAGTATATATATTGGCACTTGAATGAGCCTCTAATTTTGTAGTTCTATTAGAACAGTAAGTTTGTTGAGAATTCAATGTGATTTACGAAACCTTCATATTTACCCTGCTCTTCCACCTGTAAAAAAAGACTTTTTGTTTTGTTTTTGTTTGTGTGTATAAAATACAATTGTTCATTTGTTAGTCCTAAAAGTGGATTAGGGACATGCTCTCACGTGTCACATTAGCCACCACCAAGTCTGTCTCTAGCTCACTCCATATTTTGTCACACAAAAAATCACTATAAACTACAGCAGCGCACCATAGCTCTGGAGTGCTCTCTCGTCTTCTCCTCCCCTGACTGCAGCCGCCGCTGCAAGGCGGTACCTTGCATGTTTCATGGACCTAGAAGCAACCCAAGGCAGCGTAGCAGTCAGCAGGCAGACCATTAATTTTTCTCCTCATGTAAATGCTCTCTCTTTAAACATAAATTTGCTGCCAATATTTTTTGTTCTTGTAATCCTTTTGCTTCTGTAAACAGAGATCTCAGTTGTGTTCCCTTTCAATAAATAGCTGCCAAGGACAGGGAGAGGCTCACCTTCATTTAGGCACCGTCGAAACGCGGTCGTTTCCGACAGTTGCGTCACCTTCAATGGCTGTCGAGAGGCTGAGCTCCGCCACTTCTGAGTTGAAAAAAATAAAAAAATAGAAGATCACGGTAGAACAATTATTTGGGGCTGAGCACCGCCACTTCTGAATGGGAGGCATTTGGTTACTTCTATTTTACGGTCCCTCGGGTAGAACAATTATTTGCTTCCGTGCATCTAGTGATTCAAGCAAATTAGTCAGTTTTGCATCCTCGTCAGTATTTATGCCATCTGCTCCTAGATACTCAATGACAGGTTGAGTCTGATGAGCTTGAACATCCATGGTTGCAACAACGGTTGCCTTGGACGATGCCCTCTCGTGGACATTGGGACACGCAATTGATTCACTTAAAAGCAACAATGCACCAGGTTCAAATTTTCGGATTATGTAAAATTTTCCTGGTTAATTTATATCCTCTGGAAGATATATTCATATTTTTATGTGTTCTTGATGATGCAGCTATCTTCGATTGTTTTAAAGGTACGAAGACAGGTTCCTTCGACGCTGATGTTAAGCAATAATCACATCCCATGTAAGAAATATTGCTATCTTTCTGTGATATGAGCGTTACAGAAAATAAGAAGTGACTCAGAACTTACTAAGGTACCTAGTTATTTACTTCGATGTGTCAATCTTGTTTACTTTGATGTTAATAAACGAACTTTGTGTTTTGAATCCACGTGGTACTCGCACTCAGCAGCAAAGTGATAACAGCTACTGATATTGATCCCATAGCATGGTTAGCTTGCTTGCAGGTTGAAAGTGAAAATGCTTAGCAGTTATGGGTCCAGCCAGCTAATGCACCGAAATTTATTGGAAACACGGTAGTTGTCTTGAAGTTAGAAACGTATGATCATCTTGAAAGCTTTTTTTTTTTTTTTTTTCCTTTTGGGAACCAACACCAAATTCTTCCACATTCTGATAGGAAACTGTGGAGCCTAATTAAACTCTGGTCTACGGAGTCGATTTACTGCGATCACATCTAAGTTTTGACCTATAATTTGTATTTATCGAAAAAGAAAAAAAAACTGGAAGTGTATAATCATCTTGAAAGTTTTTGGAGTTTTGATTTTGATGATGTTTGTGAAAAGCCAGAGCAATGGTTTCACTGAAGATGGCTTTGCATTACTAGTGAGGCTCTGGCCGGAACTCGGCAGCCAGAGGTGAAGCGATGCCTAAAGATCTTCAAATCAAACTTGACGTACTTTCCTTAAAAAAATCTTAGGCCGAGTAATTTTAAGATAATTAGAGAGTTTTTAAGATTGAATTTCTCGTATTTCTTCCTTCATCTTCACAAAGTTCTATCTGATGCTAGGGATCCTTGTGAAAAATCATCTTTTTTCTATTTAAACTTGTTATTATTTTGGTTTTATTTATAATTCAATATATGTGTTGGTATTTTCTTTCTAAAATTGTAAATATGAATACAATACAATCTCCATGTATTTTACTTTATAAATTTTAGTTATTTTTGTAGGTTTTAGTGCTTAAACCTTAATTCAACGCTAAGTTGATAAAACTTGTGTTTGAAGAAAATTTATTGTAGGAGTAGTTTAAATATTGTAATTGTTAATTCGGATTTACTTAAGTAAAAGTGTCGGTTTTGTCTATGAACCTAATCTATGGTTTGTAAATTCTAGTTTGTATGAACATTTGCATTTCAATTCTTAATTTATTAAAACATAGTTTCGGCTACAACTCTTTTTAAAATCTCCATTTAATTCTTTAATTTTTTTAATTTTTTTAATTCTTTGATTCTTAATTCTTTAATTATTCATTAATTCTTTAAATTATTTAATTATTTAATTCTTTTGTTCTTTAATTTCTTTAATTCTTTAATTCATTCAATTATTTATTATTTATACTCTAATTCTTTAATTAATTTATTATTTTATTATTTGATGTTTTGTGATTCTTTTCCACTAACCATTATAAAATATTCCCGAATTTTCCCGGTTAAGGACGATCCATATTTACCAATACTACATCTACAAAAAAAAAAGGTTAAAATTGCATATATACTCGAATTACGTGTTTATTTAAATGCGTAATTCGAGCGTTATCACATTTTTAACCACATTACAGAAATCAGGATGGTCCAACCACATAGCTTCAAGCTTAAACCCTATTGATTTCAATGTTTTCCGATGAACAAAATCCAAGATAATAGGGCAATGATTTGATCCCTGAATAGGAAGGTTTCTTAAAACAAATTTATTAAAAAATCAAAGCTAATCAGAATTAACAAGAACACGATCTAATCTTTCATAGATAATTGAATTATAACGATGACCATTAGTCCAAGTGAAGGACCCTCAGCTGCAGGGGAAAATTAAACCATCATTTTGAATTAAACAAATAAATTCAAGCATATAGTTATTAAAAATTCTGTTTCCGCCGAGCTTTCATCAAGAGCGATAATATTATTAAAATAACCAATTATGCACCATGCATGATTAGCAGGTTTTAGAAGAGAAATGTCTCTCAAAAGAGACTTCTGCATGTCTTTGTGGGAAAGCATATCTGAAAATCGCATACCAATGAAAATTCAAGTTAACATCAAAAGCTCAATAATGAATAAAAGGAGGATGTGAAACAATAAAATCAAGCTTGAAAAGTAAAGAGTTCCACAACAACAAAAACCACCACACTGACCATTTGCAGCAACTGCATAATTACAATCAAAATGGAGCTTCTTAGCAAGGTTTTTGGCTTGCACAAGGTTAGCCCTTGTGTCGAGTAGACAAAAGATGTCAAGGTTATAGGCTTTAGCTAAAAAGGAAGCATGGTGGACAAAACCAGGTCGGGCACTGCCACGGCAATTCCAAGTGCACAACTTCATGGAATAACGGTTTGAGATTTTATCTCCCCAGAGACTCCATGTCTTAACGAATTAACCCACAAAAGATCAACATAGTAAAGGAAAATAGAGATTCAATTAAAAAACAATTTACTAGCCAAATTCCAAGGATCTGGAATGGTGACCAAGCAAAAAAATTATTAAACAATACAAGATCAAAAAGCAAAGGACAAAATGAATCCTTATGCAGAAGTAAGGAACTAGACTAACTATCCCAATCCACACAAACCAATCAGCGTGGAAGGTAAATATGATTTCATCCAAACCACAACAATTAACCAAGAACCTCGCATACCCTCTCCTCACATGCTATCCAAAAAAGTCCCTCTTTGAACCTAGCAGCATCGAAACCTTTAGATTAAACCTAATCATCCCCATCGTACTAGCCCACGATAAAATCTCCCTAGTTCTCCCCAACACACCATCCATGTAACAGCCCATAAATTCGAAAAAAGGTAATTTCGGGAATTTAAAAAGGAATTGACGATTTTGCCCTTATGGTCAAAAATTGACTTTTAGTTCCAAATACTTTTTGGACTTTTTTCGATGACCGTTGCGTAGGTCTCGGAATCATGAATCCATAAACAGGCGGTATGCTAGAATCAGAGATCGAATGAGTTCGTTACCTGACACGACCCATCCCTATCCCCCCCGGGATTAACGCGGGATGTGTCATGCTCCCGTCTGACACAAAGTGTCAAACAAGGGATAATTCATACCTCGGCCCATACGGGTCTCCCAGAGCGCGCCAGGATCGGTGGAGGAATGCAATGTCTCGGTCTCTGCTACGACCCGCATCCGTGATCAACCTGAAGGACATTAAAACCATTAAAAACTGTGAGTGGACGAAAATCAATAAGTTCATAAAACATATTCATAAAAAGATATTTATGTCCTTCACTAAAAAGTATGCATGCATCGAAAACCAGTAATCAAAACATTTACTCAAACGAACCATTAGGGCCTTAACCCAAAAATCGTAAATCAAAATCAAGTGTGGGAACTCAGCCCAAAACTATAGAATACCAAAATCCGTAAATCCAGAACCAAGTGGGCCACTGCCCAAATCCATAACCACAAATCCATCTCATAAATCCAATAATCCATATTCACCACATAACCATCCTCAGCATCCCAGATGCCTAGCGTCCCAGACGCTTGACGTCCCAAACGTCATATCTCACAGTAAAAGCAATGCGTGCTACCCAGGGTCTCTCTAGGTCCATATCTCTGACATCCCAGATGTCTGACGTCTCAGACGTCTAATCATAGCAATCCTGCAAGTCACTATACGGTCCGGTCGCTCCGTATAATGACCCCTCGCAGACAATGCACCGTGACTTCCCCAGTGTCCCAGACACCTGGAGAAGACCATCACATATCCCCGTGTCTCAAAGGGCCATGCTCAAAATTTCCATAAAACATCACAAATTCATTTAGGGTCCCCAACCCGAAATCACGTTTATGAAACATTGGGTCCCAGACCCGAAATCGCATTTATAAATCACAAATGGGCCTCATGCCCGATTTCATAAACCAACTGGGCCCCCGGTCCGATCACATAACTCAAAGGGATCTCAGCCTGATTTCGTAAACCAACTGGGCCCCCGGCCTGATCACATAATTCAAATGGGTCTCATGCCCGAGTTCATCTCTCCAAAACTAAAACCAGTTCATCAAACTATCAATGAAACCACAAGCACGTAAAACTACAGCAAAATCATAAACCTCGAAATACGTGAAACTACGGAATTATCTCGAAATATGTGCAACCATGTAAATCACCAATGCGATGCCCTTCAGGTTGATCGCAGATGCGGGCTGTAGCGGAGATCGAAACATCACATACCTCCTTTGATCCTAACACACTCTGGATGCCTCGGTGGGGCTAAAGTTGGACTTATCTCTTGTCTGACACTTTGTGTCAGACGGGAGCAGGCGCGTCCCGCGTTAATTCCGAGGAGATTTAGGACGGGTCCTGTCAAGTGGTATCAGAGCCTGACCCCGACCAGGAAGTGTGCCATCGAGGAGGTTGAGCCCTAAGGGGGTGGATTATAAGACCCGTGTCTTGGAGGGAACGGTGAACGATCCTACATTTCTGCAAGAGGGAATGATCTGGAAAAGGAATGGTGGTGTGCCTTAAAGGTGTAGGCTGTCAGGACCCACCCCGGTTCCACCCCGAAAATCGAGGTAAATCCTGCTCCCGTCTGACACCCCGACACTAAACCGAAAGAAACTCAAGAAAAACCACCACTAAAATACACAGTCAGACGCAGGAGAAACTTTAAACATCATGAAGTCAAGTTTTACAGAGCATAGTACCAAATACAAAGGAAAGAAACCGATAAACAAAATACATGCACAACGGAAAAGTTTAAGCACTCCGGGGTCACTCTCGAAAAATTCTATGCCTCCGACGCTGCCTCGACGTCACAACCCCGCGCTAGCTCCACGACCTGGAGGGCAATTTAAAACAGAAGGTGTGAGTGGACCATAAATAATAAAATACTTTCCAAAAACCATTTCATAATAAAACCAGGGTTTTAGCCCTCCGTTTTGAAATCACATGCATAACCCAGTTACTAAAAACAATTATAAATCACGTAAAGATCATCATAAAAACATTTGCAGAATCATTATAAAAACAATTATAGAAATCATATCATAAGCACCATGAAACTGTATCATAAAACGTAAATCTCAACCAATCATTATCCGATCAAACCTGCTGGATCTATCCGAGTCTTTAAACTCCCGAGTCTATAAACTCAACAGGCCTACGGGGGAAATATCGGTATATCCGAGTCTTTAAACTCCCGAGTCTTTAAACTCAGTCCGGGCCCGTCCCCCGTCAATCAATATCCGGGTCTTTAAACCCAATATCCAGATCCAGAAAATCCAATCCAAAACCAATTGAAAACAAATTCTAAATCCATATCCAAACCCGAATCCGAAATCACCGGTCTGATGCCCTTCCGGCATCCAGAACCGTCATTCCGAACCCAAATCCGGAATTCCACTTTTCAACTTTAAAACTAAATCTCGTCTCCGAAATCCGATTTTAAAACCGAAAGCCTTGATCATCAAAATCACGTTCCAAAACTCCTTTATAATCATTGAAAACCATTTATCATTTGAAATCCCAAAACCATAGCATCGAAATCAGAATTCCAAACTTCCTCGAAAAACGTGCAATTATATAAAATCAACATCACATATTCAACAATCATGAAATCACATGTAAAACCATAAAACAAGTAATTAAAAGCAGTTATGCATGCTCGAGTTTAGAGAAAGGGTCCACTCACAGTACCGTATCCTCAGTCGCGTCCCGTACGTCCCGTACGTTCCTCGGCTTCCGCGGGAAATCCCAATCCTGTCAACAACCACCCAAGAACGTTACTAACACAACTACTAAGGTCCACCTAATTTTTCCCGAAAATCCCCGGGTCCTAAACGTAACGAACCGGAACCCTAAACCTTCAACCTTGCGGGACTAACCTCAAACGACGTCCGAACAACCCGAAACCAATTCCAATGGATTCCTTATGACATGTAGAACAAAAACTTAGTTGACCGTTTTCCCAGACACCGCCGCACGCGCCCCCACGCGTAGCCCAAAGTGGCTGCGCGTGGCATCACGCGCCTGCACACAGGGTACTGTTCACCGTCGTCTACCTCGCGTGAACCGGTCTGAACCGGCGTTCCCGGTTCTCCGCCGTCCGTCCACCAATTCGACTCCTCACTTCACCATCCTCGCCTTCTAGTCCTAAAAAATTCATTCCCCTTACTCTAACACCTCGACACAGTCCCTAGATCATCGTCCCAAACTCGAACAAAAACCCGATCGGTCCCCTATTCTTCCTCCCGGCCAACCAGCCACTCCCCCTTCACGGAAACCACACCAAACAACTCCTAGGAACCTACTAAAACTCACCCAACTCACCAAATCTCTCGACTCACACTCAAAACCCATGACTTCCCGTCCGAAATTCACGGAAAAACAGAGTAATCTAACAGGGGTGAGAAATTACCTGTTGTCGATCGCCGCCGTGCTCGCCACCGTACTCCCTGAAGTCCTCAGGGCCGTCCCAGCCTCTTCTCGAGTCCAATTGAACCAACACACGACCACACCACCACCCAACTCTTCTCTGTTCTCTCTGTTTTCTGTAACTCACACCTCACACACACAGATTCCCTCACAACTTCTCACTCACCTTCACTCAGCAGCTCTCACTTAAACTTGCACACACTCATCAAGTCACACAAACACCCCACACCGCCTTCACCTGCTCGATTCCCTCTCAGCCTCACTATGTCTCTGTTTCTCTCAAAGGCACGGTTAACAGCCCCCAATTATTTGGACCCGTGAGAGATCCTAGAAGCCACTGGACCCTTAGCACGTGTCACCATCCCAAAGCCCCTCTCACAAAAATCTCCTCTCTGCCCTGGACACTTGTCCAAATCTGGCTGCACCAAGCCCAAAGTACAAAAGACCAAACTGCCCTTCCTTTTAAGTCAAAATTACCATTTTGCCACTACCTTTCTAGACCAGTAACTCACACATCCTAACTCCGATGAATACGTGCCGCCTGTCATCGAACTCAGGACGACGAGATCTACCTAACTGTCCTGGGTCAAAGTGTCAAAACCCGATCGTACGAAAAGTCAACTTTTCCCCCTATTTTAGCCAAATTACGGTAATGCCCCCAACCTTCCAAACATCATAACTTCCTCCTCGGATGTCGGAATCGAGCGTACCACCTGTCTATGGATTCGTGACGTCCCGAATTACGTCACGGTCATCGGTCAAAGTCCATTTGACCACCCAAACTCAAAGTCAACATTTTGCCCAACTTAGGGGCAAAATCGTCATTTTACGCTAACGGACCTATCGTAACTGACAATCCACCAATTAAGCTCACTAATCTCATCTTAAACACAGTCTTAATCCTACTGTCCGGGATGGGTCGTTACATAGGCACACACCTATCTAGCACGAGGCCTCCCTTGACCGCGTTAGTAAAGGTGTGCCCTGCCAAGTGTGAGTTCTTGGGGTCAAAACCCTGCGGGTGTGATGGTGTGCCCTGCACAGAGGGGACAATATCGTGTTAGATAGAATGGGCTGCTGCACAGCTCTGATCTATACAAGGCCTTTTGGGAGCTCAGTTGACAGGACCCGCCCCGATCCCACAGGGACCACAAGGGGACGTGCCCTGCTCCCGTCTGACACCCAATAATTCATACCAATTTTAACCTCAAAACATTTAAAAGCATAAATAACCAAATTAAAGTCATACATCAAATCCGAATTAAACGAATGTCAGACAAGGGATATAATCCAAAATTACAAATTTGCGAGCACGACTCTACAATAAACCTGCGGGTACACCGCCCAGCAGGGGTTCAGGTACGCAGAAGTAGATCTATGCCTCAGCCTCTGGTTCCTCCTCTACCTCAGTTTCCCGACCTGGAGGGGTTATCAAAACAGTAAGGGTGAGTGGACCGAAACACAAGTTTATGAAATCGTTTGATAAGTAAAACGTATAATTTACCCCTCCGTTTTCCAAACATGCGTGCAACATAATTCAAAATTAATAACCATATAATATGAACCATAAGGCATATAATAAAACCATAACCATAATTTTAGTTGCTGCACTATACACTCCAATCCCGACATCCCTGATGTCTGACGTCCCTGACGTCCAATAAGGTCACAATCACAAGGCTACGCGTGCCACTCGGGTCTCAATTTCCGAGTTCAATCCCCGAACCCCGTTCGGGTACAGCATCCCCGATGCTTAGCGTCATAGACGCTGGACGTTCTAGACGTCCGTGACCTCTCCGGGGTACCTCATCCGGAGGAGACAATACAATATGGGAGGATCTATACAGTGCAGTAACAAATACATTTTATTGATATCCACATGCAAACATATATATACATAGATAGAATCCGAACCAATCATTCAGTTTCATCGGACGGGTCTCAAGCCCAAATACCGTGAAACGTGCCATAACCATATTTTCCATATCATCAAAACCATCATTGTTTTAGCATGTGAATAAGTATAATAAAAACAGAAAACATTTATACACACAAGGGTTTAAGAAAATGGCCCACTCACAGTACAGTCCTGCTAGAAACCGAACGTATACCCTCGACCTGGTACAAATGTACAATCCCTGTCAAGTCCAAAGTATTCGTAAAGATCAATACAAACCCCTAACATTCAACCATGAAAGCCTAGGTCGAAACCGACCCGGGAAAGCCGCCCGAACGCGCTTTCCAAGGCAATAAACCTTATTTTGACCAACTTAAAGATCTCCGATCGACCCGAAACCACCGCCATTGGATCCGGATCGTCGAAACCTAAAGAATGGTGGTGGTCCCACCAGAAACACTGTTCACACGCGCCCCCACGCGCCGGTCAACGCGGCGGTCAACGCAGGAACAGTTCCTGCTGACGTCAGCATGACGTCATGCTGACGTCATCTGACAGCTGTCAGGTCTGACATGTCAGACTCTGACAGGTGCCACGTGTCAACATCTGATTGGTCCACCACACTGATCTGTCAGACCACGTGTCAGATCTGACATGTGCCACGTGTCAGCACGGCACTGGTCCACGTCACTGACATGTCAGTGACACGTGGCAGTCCCTGACTGGTCCACGTCACTGACATGTCAGTGCTGACTGTGCACTGACATGTGACACGTGTCGGCTCACGGTTGGTCCACGTCATCTGACAGACTGACAGGGTGCCACGTCAGCACCACTGTCATCAGACGGGTTGACCCGAATACCTGCAACTCGGGTCGATCAGACCCGCGATCATGACCCGGTTGCCATTTCTTCATTTCTGGATCATTTTCATTCCTTTCATTTCCTAATTACTCGTCTTAGTCCCTAGATTGGTTCTATGTAAAAAGAATTGAGAAAAACGGATTGAATCGAGGGCCTACCTCGAAGAACAGCACCGGCCTCCCGTCGCAGTTGTGCCACCGCCCTGAGCTCCACCGGCCACGGGCTCAAATCCAGAAGGTTCCTGGAGGTTCCTAGAGTTGATTAGGATTCATAACGGACCAATTTAAACGTGGGAAATGGTTTTACCAAAAATTTGGGTTGAAACCGCCACGGGTTTCCCCTGCTTCCTTCCTCGCCGCCGTCCTCCGCCGTGCTCACTGCCGTCGCTCAGTCTCCCCAGGGAGTCCCCCAACACGCAGACACAGTGAGTGGATGGTTAGCTGGGATGCTTGATCGAAATGGACAGAGTGTTCTGCGGGTAAGAATTATAAAGAAATGGAGGGAAAGAACGGACGGCCCAGATTTGATCTCCAAGATTAGATCAAGGGCTCAGATTAGATCAGGGGTTTTCAATCCAAGGGCTGGAATTTAAAGCTGATTTAAATGTTAATTAATCCAATAGTGGATCTGATCCAATCTAGCCAATGGGTGAGTGACACTTGTCACTCCCCAGGTGTCCTTCAATCAGAATTTCTGAATATAATATTTGACACGAAAACCGAGACCCGAACTTCCCGAATTCACGTTTCTGACCATAACTTCCTCGTACGAAGTCCGATTTCGACATGCCGCCTGTCTACGGACTCAGGACGTCGAGGCCTACCCAACGGTCCTTGAGTCAACTGAAAATTAGTTGTCAAAAGAAAAGTCAACATTTTCCCCCGAGAGTCCAAATTACGGTAATGCCCCTGAACTTCCGATAGTCATAACTTTTACCCTGATCGTCCGAATTGGACGTGCCACCTGTCTATGAACTCGTGACGTCCCGAACCACGTCACAGTCATAGGTCAAAGTCCATTTAGTTCATCAATCAAAAAGTCAACATTTGACCATACCAATCACAAGGGTAAAATCGTCAAATCACACAATAAATTACAATATGGGAATCCTCGAATTTCCGGGGTGTTACAACCTTCCCCCCTTAAGAAATTTCGTCCCGAAATTTCAAAGAAACAAATGAGGAAATTGTTCTCGCATCTGAGCCTCAGGCTCCCATGTGGCTTCTTCCACATTCTGGTTTCTCCAGAGAATCTTCACGAGAGGGATCGTCTTTCGTCGTAGTACCTTGTCCTTCCGATCCAAGATCTGTACTGGTTGTTCTTCAAAGCTCAAATCCTCCCGTAGTTCAACAGGTTGTTCCCCAAGTACATGAGAAGCATCACGTACGTACATCCGCAACATCGATACGTGGAAAACATCGTGAACTCTTAATAGTTCTGGAGGTAGTGCCAATCTGTATGCAACTCTGCCAATTCTCTCCACGATTTCATAAGGTCCGATAAAACGCAGACTCAGTTTCCCCCGTCGGCCAAAACGGATAATCCCTTTCCACGGAGACAACTTCAGGAAGACAAAATCTCCCACTTCAAACTCCAAGTCTCGAATCCGTCGGTCGGCATAACTCTTCTGGCGATCCTGTGCCACCTTCAATCTCTCCTTGATCACGCGAACAGTTTCCATGGTTAAGTCCATCATCTCCGGCCCTACAGCCGCTCGCTCTCCTACCTCCGTCCAGCAGATAGGTGTCCTGCACTGTCGGCCATACAGTGCCTCATAAGGTGCCATCCCGATGCTTGCCTGATAGCTGTTGTTGTAAGCGAATTCCATCAATGGCAAATGAGTATCCCAAGAGTCCTGAAACTGTAGTACACATGACCTCATCATGTCCTCCAGGGTTTGAATGGTTCTTTCAGACTGTCCATCGGTCTGAGGATGGAAAGCAGTACTGAAACGTAGGTTTGTTCCCAGAGTAGCTTGCAAACTCCGCCAGAACCTGGAAGTAAAACGCGGATCACGATTGGACACGATCGATTCCGGCGTACCATGAAGTCGTATGATTTCCTTCACAAACAACTGAGCCAGTCGGTTAGGTTTATAGGTTTCCTGAACTGGCAGAAAATGGGCTGATTTGGTTAACCGATCCACGATCACCCATACTCCGTCCACTCCACTCTGAGTCCTCGGTAACTTAAAGACGAAGTCCATGGTGATGTGATCCCACTTCCACTCAGGAATCGGAAGTGGCTGCATAGCCCCATACGGTCTCTGCCGTTCCGCCTTAACCTGCTGACAGGTTAAGCATTTGCTCACGAACTCAGCAATATCCTTCTTCATTCCTGGCCACCAATAATGGTCCCGGAGGGTACGGTACATCTTTGTACCTCCCGGATGCATAGCATAGGCCGAACTGTGGGCCTCCTCAAGTATCTCAGCCCGTAACTCTGCCACTGCAGGTACGCACAAACGGCCCAATTTCACCAGTGCTCCATCGTCCCGGATGGAGAAATCCTGTCTCCCATCCACATCGACCTCAATTCTGTAAATACAGAGTATCGGATCCTGAAGTTGTGCTTCAATGATCCGATCAATCAGTACTGGTCGCACATGGAAGCTGGCCAACAAAGCTCCATGTTTGTCCGTACCCAAAATAACTCCCGCTTTCCGGAGTTCCACCAGCAAGGGAAGATACACCATCCCCAGGTGTGCAATAGTTCCCGCTGATTTCCTGCTGAGTGCATCTGCCACCACATTGGCCTTACCCGGATGGTACTCGATCGTACAGTCATAGTCCTTCAGCAGCTCCAACCATCTCCGTTGTCTCATGTTAAGCTCCTTCTGAGTGAATAAATATTTAAGACTCTGGTGGTCGGTGTATATCCGACACGTTGCGCCGAACAGATAATGTCTCCAGATCTTGAGAGCATGAACCACCGCCGTCAACTCCAAATCATGAGTAGGGTAGTTCAACTCATGGGTCTTCAGCTGCCGGGATGCATAGGCGATAACCTTGCCAGTTTGCATTAACACGCAGCCCAGCCCTTGCAGTGAAGCATCACTGAAAACTACAAACTCTCCACTGTCGTCCGGCAATGCAAGGACAGGTGCAGTGGTCAATCGATCTTTCAACTCTTGAAAGCTCCGATCGCACTGCTCGTCCCAGATAAACTTTACTCCCTTCCGAGTCAAACGAGTCAATGGTGCAGCAATTTTGGAGAAGCCCTCCACGAATCTCCGGTAGTAACCTGCTAATCCGACGAAACTCCGCACCTCGGTCACTGTTGTCGGTTTAGCCCAGTTGGTCACCGCTTCTGTTTTCTGGGGATCCATGCAAATCCCATCCGTCGATATCACGTGTCCCAGAAAACCAATACTGCTCAGCCAAAACTGACACTTGCTCAGCTTGGCATACAATTGTTCTTGTCTCAGTCTCTGCAAGACCAACCGTAGATGTTCTTCATGTGCACGGGCACTCCTTGAGTATACCAAAATATCATCGATGAACACAATCACGAACTTATCCAGGTAGGGTCGGAAGACCCGGTTCATCAGATCCATGAATGCTGCCGGAGCATTCGTCAAACCAAATGGCATAACAAGGAATTCGTAGTGCCCGTAACGGGTTCGAAAAGCAGTTTTCGGAATATCCTCCTCCGAAATCCTCAGTTGGTGATACCCAGACCGCAAATCAATTTTCGAGAAGCACTGAGCTCCCCGCAACTGGTCGAAAAGGTCATCGATCCTGGGTAGAGGATACTGGTTCCTCAGTGTCACCTTGTTGAGTTGTCGATAGTCAATACATAAACGGAGACTTCCTTCCTTCTTCTTCACGAACAACACCGGTGCTCCCCATGGTGAAGTACTCGGTCGGACGTATCCCAAATCTACCAACTCCTGCAATTGAGTCTTGAGTTCTCGTAACTCGGCCGGCGCCATCCGGTATGGTGCCTGAGATATAGGTCGGGTACCCGGAAGTAGTTCAATAGTAAACTCAATCTCCCGCGATGGTGGCAACCCAGGTAAGTCTTCCGGGAATACATCCGGAAACTCACAGACCACCGGTATTTCGTCGATAATCGGAGTATCGACCCGTTCCGACACGACATGCGCCAGATAACCCTGGCATCCCTTCCGTAGAAGTTTGGTAGCAGTAAGTGACGAAATCACTTCAGGAGGTGAACCATCACGTTCCCCCTGAAAGATAACTTCCGGCAAACCCGGGCTCCGCAAAATCACTTGCTTGCTACAGCAGTCGATGAGCGATCCGTGCTCCGACAGCCAATCCATCCCTAGGATTATATCGAAGTCGTGGATATCCAGAATAATTAAGTCTGCTGGTAAATCCACATCCTCAATTCTTACCGGGCACCTCCGAATCACCTGATTCACAAGGTACACGGTACCCATCGGGGTGCCAACACCCATTTCGCAATCTAAGGCGGATACCACACAATCAAGCATACCAGCACAACTCCTCGAAATAAAAGAATGTGTAGCCCCCGCATCCATTAATACACGTACAAGAAAATTAAAAATATGTAGTGTACCTGTGACCACGCCTGGAGCAGTCCTCGCCTGCTGCTGGGTCATTGCAAACACTTGGGCCCTCGGCCCTCCGTTCCGTCCGCGCCCCGCGCGCGCCACGTCCAGCACCACGGTCACCTCCCTGACCGCGACCTCCATTAGTGTGGGAAGCCGTGCTCTGCACCACACTCGAGCCCCCAGCGTCGTTGTTCTTGGACAACTGCGGACAATCACAGGCATAGTGGCCTTCCTCTCCTCAAGCAAAACAAGTTACTGGCCTTGACCTGCCCGAATGCCCACCCGATGCACTGCTCCAAGATGAGTGCTGCCCAGAGTTGTGTCCAGATCCTCTGCCCTGAGAGCCTCCACGTCGACCCGACCAGCCACGACCCTTGAAGGATGAGGGTGCTCCCCTATAGCTCCCTCCCTTGTTGTTCTTACGGCCTGATGGCCCATGATGTGGGCGATCCTGACGTCGCCCCTCCCCCGAAGGTTGTCGTGATTGGTGTGCCGCCAGACTGGCCTCGACACGCACCGCTGCGTCGACCATATCCCTCAGAGAAGCATGAGTGGTAGCAGTCACACTGGCCCGGATCTCCCCTCGGAGTCCAAACTCAAACCGCTGGCATTTGTCCTCCTCCGTGCTTACGAATGAGGCAGCGAACCGGGAAAGTTTCCCGAAGGTTTGCTCGTAGTCTGCAACAGACATGTCACCCTGCTCCAGCCGCAGGAATTCCGCCTCCCGCGCCGCGCGAAAGGATCGCGGGTAGTACTGGTCCAGAAACCTGGAACGGAAAGCTTCCCAGGTAGTGGTATGGACAGACCACCCAGACATTTCGAGTCCGTGCCACCACTGGTAGGCTCCTCCCTCCAGTAAGAAGGCCGCCAGAGTCACTCGTTCGCCCAGAGGGCAGTGCATCACCGAGAAGATCCTCTCCCACTTGGTGATCCAGTCGTGAGCATCCTCGGGGTTTGATCCCCCGCAGAAAGGAGTGGCTCCCAAACGTTGAGCCCTTTTGATGCTCGCGCATTCCATCTCTCTTTCTAGATCCTCGTCCGTTCGAGTATGAGGAATTCTCCTAGGAGGCATAACCAACTGTTAAGAGGCATAGATCAGAAAACAATATTCTTAAAAGTCGAAAAGTAACTAGTACTAATCGCTAGTCTAGCATGCTGACCAATACCCTAGTACTGACCACAACCTAGTGCTCTGATACCAAGCTGACAGGACCCGCCCCGATCCCACAGGGACCACAAGGGGACGTGCCCTGCTCCCATCTGACACCCAATAATTCATACCAATTTTAACCTCAAAACATTTAAAAGCATAAATAACCAAATTAAAGTCATACATCAAATCCGAATTAAACGAATGTCAGACAAGGGATATAATCCAAAATTACAAATTTGCGAGCACGACTCTACAGTAAACCTGCGGGTACACCGCCCAGCAGGGGTTCAGGTACGCAGAAGTAGATCTATGCCTCAGCCTCTGGTTCCTCCTCTACCTCAGTTTCCCGACCTGGAGGGGTTATCAAAACAGTAAGGGTGAGTGGACCGAAACACAAGTTTATGAAATCGTTTGATAAGTAAAACGTATAATTTACCCCTCCGTTTTCCAAACATGCGTGCAACATAATTCAAAATCAATAACCATATAATATGAACCATAAGGCATATAATAAAACCATAACCATAATTTTAGTTGCTGCACTATACACTCCAATCCCGACATCCCTGATGTCTGACGTACCTGACGTCCAATAAGGTCACAATCACAAGGCTACGCGTGCCACTCGGGTCTCAATTTCCGAGTTCAATCCCCGAACCCCGTTCGGGTACAGCATCCCCGATGCTTAGCGTCATAGACGCTGGACGTTCTAGACGTCCGTGACCTCTCCGGGGTACCTCATCCGGAGGAGACAATACAATATGGGAGGATCTATACAGTGCAGTAACAAATACATTTTATTGATATCCACATGCAAACATATATATACATAGATAGAATCCGAACCAATCATTCAGTTTCATCGGACGGGTCTCAAGCCCAAATACCGTGAAACGTGCCATAACCATATTTTCCATATCATCAAAACCATCATTGTTTTAGCATGTGAATAAGTATAATAAAACCAGAAAACATTTATGCACACAAGGGTTTAAGAAAATGGCCCACTCACAGTACAGTCCTGCTAGAAACCGAACGTATACCCTCGACCTGGTACAAATGTACAATCCCTGTCAAGTCCAAAGTATTCGTAAAGATCAATACAAACCCCTAACATTCAACCATGAAAGCCTAGGTCGAAACCGACCCGGGAAAGCCGCCCGAACGCGCTTTCCAAGGCAATAAACCTTATTTTGACCAACTTAAAGATCTCCGATCGACCCGAAACCACCGCCATTGGATCCGGATCGTCGAAACCTAAAGAATGGTGGTGGTCCCACCAGAAACACTGTTCACACGCGCCCCCCACGCGCCGGTCAATACGGCGGTCAACGCAGGAACAGTTCCTGCTGACGTCATTGCTGACGTCATGCTGACGTCATCTGACAGCTGTCAGGTCTGACATGTCAGACTCTGACAGGTGCCACGTGTCAACATCTGATTGGTCCACCACACTGATCTGTCAGACCACGTGTCAGATCTGACATGTGCCACGTGTCAGCACGGCACTGGTCCACGTCACTGACATGTCAGTGACACGTGGCAGTCCCTGACTGGTCCACGTCACTGACATGTCAGTGCTGACTGTGCACTGACATGTGACACGTGTCGGCTCACGGTTGGTCCACGTCATCTGATAGACTGACAGGGTGCCACGTCAGCACCACTGTCATCAGACGGGTTGACCCGAATACCTGCAACTCGGGTCGATCAGACCCGCGATCATGACCCGGTTGCCATTTCTTCATTTCTGGATCATTTTCATTCCTTTCATTTCCTAATTACTCGTCTTAGTCCCTAGATTGGTTCTATGTAAAAAGAATTGAGAAAAACGGATTGAATCGAGGGCCTACCTCGAAGAACAGCACCGGCCTCCCGTCGCAGTTGTGCCACCGCCCTGAGCTCCACCGGCCACGGGCTCAAATCCAGAAGGTTCCTGGAGGTTCCTAGAGTTGATTAGGATTCATAACGGACCAATTTAAACGTGGGAAATGGTTTTACCAAAAATCTGGGTTGAAACCGCCACGGGTTTCCCCTGCTTCCTTCCTCGCCGCCGTCCTCCGCCGTGCTCACTGCCGTCGCTCAGTCTCCCCAGGGAGTCCCCCAACACGCAGACACAGTGAGTGGATGGTTAGCTGGGATGCTTGATCGAAATGGTTAGAGTGTTCTGCGGGTAAGAATTATAAAGAAATGGAAGGAAAGAACGGACGGCCCAGATTTGATCTCCAAGATTAGATCAAGGGCTCAGATTAGATCAGGGGTTTTCAATCCAAGGGCTGGAATTTAAAGCTGATTTAAATGTTAATTAATCCAATAGTGGATCTGATCCAATCTGGCCAATGGGTGAGTGACACTTGTCACTCCCCAGGTGTCCTTCAATCAGAATTTCTGAATATAATATTCGACACGAAAACCGAGACCCGAACTTCCCGAATTCACGTTTCTGACCATAACTTCCTCGTACGAAGTCCGATTTCGGTGTGCCGCCTGTCTACGGACTCAGGACGTCGAGGCCTACCCAACGGTCCTTGAGTCAACTGAAAATTAGTTGTCAAAAGAAAAGTCAACATTTTCCCCCGAGAGTCCAAATTACGGTAATGCCCCTGAACTTTCGATAGTCATAACTTTTACCCTGATCGTCCGAATTGGACGTGCCACCTGTCTATGAACTCGTGACGTCCCGAACCACGTCACGGTCATAGGTCAAAGTCCATTTAGTTCGTCAATCAAAAAGTCAACATTTGACCATACCAATCACAAGGGTAAAATCGTCAAATCACACAATAAATTACAATATGGGAATCCTCGAATTTCCGGGGTGTTACATCAGTGGCTTTGGGTTCGGTTGGAAATCCAAAGGTAAGCGAGTTGAGGTTGGTGAAATTCCATGATGGGTGACCCCTCTGGGAAGTTACACCGTGAGCTCCCGAAAATAAAATCGTGAGGGCAAGGGCAAAGAGGCCCAAAGCGGACAATATCGTGCTAGATGAGTCGGGTCCTGACCAAGGAAGAACGGGTCCTGACAGAGTCGTATCAGAGCGTGTTTTGCTCTCAGTGTGACGCGCAGGTTGAGGATGTGATGTCTCTACAGTGGTAACAACCCGTCATCAAACTGATAGTTAGGGTATGAGTACGAGGATTTAGTGGAATCGATCCCCAGTTAGATTATGTTTGGCACGAGGTGCAATGGTTTAAGGTTTGATTGGCACGGGGTGCCATGTTTTCGAGAGGTTGGATTCCCATCAGGATCGATTTTCTTGCGAATCCAACGACTTAGAGCCGTAGTATTACGGAATATGACCAAGTTCTTATGGAGGCCAGCGGCTGGGAGCCGTAGAGTTGCGAGATGACGAGGTCCTTAGATTGTGGTTACTAGTTGATTGGATACCAGTGTCGGAATAGGACGACTTTTCAAAGTTGAGAGCGATGGATCAGTCAAGATGGTTGTACTGCAGTGGGCAGCTGGGTTTGTGATAACCCTAGTTGGTGATTGATCAAACAAGTTACCAGGAGAGTGGTACTTGTGGAATGGTTCTTGAATTGGACCGATCGGTGGATATTGTGTGTTGAGCGGTTGGTACTTGCGGTGGGTTGACCGTATGGATTTGGAGTCTCGATAGCGGAATGCTTCTGAGATTGGTCTGCACGCGGTTGTGGTAGACGCTGCTTTCGATGGACGTAGTCGAGTCTTATCAAGTGAATAGACTCAGGTTGGCGTGAGGACTGAGACGATGGAGATTCATCAGTTGTGATGAGGATACGAGGGTGCGTGAGTAACACACAGTACGAGCATAGATTTTGGATTCGACTCGGTTACGACTGAGTGCGATCGCAGAATGATCGTTGAATTTGGGGGTTGGCGAGTGTGCCACGCTACCTCTGTGGAGGTGACTGTGTTGAGTGAGATGTACCTGGATGAGTGACAGGTGCTCTAGATACCCTTGGATGGATCACACGAGTATGAGTGCTGGAGTTGATCCCATAGAGTTGAGACGTGTGAACCAGTATACCGACAGGATAGTAGATGTGCCCAGAGTGGCGAGCATGTGAGTTTGGTGGGCACTGAGTCGGATAGAGAGAATCCCGAGTGGCTCAGTGCGAGGCGCGGGGAGTACTTGGTTTCGTGACCAGTTCCCTGATGATACGAGACTTGAGGCACAAGTGTGTGCCTAGGAATGGTAACGTTAAAGGTTGAAATGACTAAGTAGTGATTAGACAGAATGGTATAAATGGACGACATGAGTACTGTCATGGGGATTAGTGACCGGTTGTTCAGTGGTGGTGATATGCGAAGATTTGGTTGCAGATCACAACAAGAGTCTGTTGTGACCTTTCAGTCGAGCGATACATCGGATTGGGATGAATTGACATCCTTTTGGATTTACATAAATGGCCGTGAACGGATAGGTGAGTTGGATTGTTTACGGACACGTGGATGATGTCCGAGTGAGTTGAAGACTTGGAAGCATATTCGAGTTAGTGCCAACATGGTTGCAACTTCTCGTGATTCCGAAGTCGATGACGGAGATTTCTCGTTTCTGCTCGTTAGCAGATGGTGCTTGGGGCACCAGATTGCCTTGCTGATTATGCTAAGCTAGGAGCAGAGGAGAATTATCTTATAGGACAGTTGAAGAATCCCTTAGCATATTCAGTGAGGAGACAAGACCGAAGTTGGATATGGGAGTGTATGATCTATCTTGGATATTAGGATAGAGATTGTAATGGATTGATGTTCGCCTGGTGACAGAAAGTTGAGGTCCGAGCCATGTTTGGAGCGTGGATAGTAGTGCGTGATTGGACGTTACCACAGTGTAGTACTTAAGCAGGCCGAGTAGTGCCTTGATGATTGATATGATGGGGGTGCATCAGTGTGTTGTGCACGTTGGACAATGGGATTGATCACGGTCAATCGATATGTCGGGTTAAGAGTTCCCCGAGAGTATAAATGTTTTATTGAAGGGATAGAGTCCTAGATAGACAGGATATGGCGATCGGATTAGATCCGATAGTGACAGTTAGATGAGTACTGTGATCGGATGAGTTTCGACATATTGAGATGATGACTGAACGTCGACTACTATGTACTCGAGCAAAGTGGATTGGTAGGGTTCAGTGATTAATGTGAGTGGGGGATCAAGTCGTGGATGACTAAGGGAACCCTACAATGCAGACGTGTTATCTCTATTGAGACAAGTATTCGATAAGGTCCAGATAAACCCAGGATGGGTGAGTTGTCGAATGTGTTTCGGCGGGGTACGTGATGCCATAGTTTGGGACACAAGAATGAGTCGAGATCAGAGTGGCGCAACGAAAGCATAGTGGAGCCAGGGTTACCTGCTGGTCGTGATAGTGGTTGATGAGATTGGCTTTCGTACGAAGTCAATCGGGCATATAGTGGTAATGGATTTAATCAGTATCCGATGCGTTTGGATTGGTAAGGATTGATGGGATTCTAAGGAGAGTCAGTATGAGTATGAGAAAATGAGAGTCAGAATAGGCATGGGAAAACGAGGAAGTGACTGATGTGAGTACCGAGGCCGTTAGATGCCGCAAATTTGAGTATGGCCTACGAGGTGTGATTCATGTCATTTTGATGGCAGAGTCTAGTAGATGTTGACTGATCGGATGCTAAACAAGATGTCAGCTCGATTGTTGGATAAGAAGGATCGTCAGGCTAAAAAGCTGATTTGACGACAACTTAGTATGATTGACCTGTCTAAGTGAGTGACAGGCGAGATCGACGAGTGTCGACGTCTCGAGTGAGACTTACGAGCCGGCGTGGAGACTCTTGAGAGTCAACGATCGAAACTCGGTTGGTGAGAGTCTAGTTGGAGCTTTGGAAGCTCCGGTGACAGTGCGTACCAATGAGTACGGTGGTTATGACGGACGTGTATGTTTACATAAGAGTACCTCCTACTTGGGACATGATTGGATTCCATAGTTTGGTTGTGGAATTGGGTCGGTTGGAATTTTGAGGATAAAATTCTTTAAGGACGAAAGTTTGTAACGGCCCGTCCCTGATTTTAGGGATTAATTAAGACTAATTATGGATTAGTT
Source organism: Prinsepia uniflora (assembly GCA_032719365.1). NCBI lineage: Eukaryota > Viridiplantae > Streptophyta > Magnoliopsida > Rosales > Rosaceae > Prinsepia > Prinsepia uniflora. The sequence goes on along the minus strand of CM064865.1, from coordinate 75,795,490 downwards.
AGACTAATCGGGGATTAGTCGAGGATTAACGGACGTTCAGGGTGAAATTACAATTTTGCCCCTAAATGAGGGCAAAAATTTAACTTTTGACCCGGAAGGTCCGAGGACCGATGACCGTGACGTAGATCGGGACGTCACCAATCCGTAGACAGGCGGCACATCGAAATTGGACGTTCGACAAAAAAGTTAAGGTTCACGGAAGTTCCGAGGAACTATTTACGGTGGCACATTTTACGAGAAAAAAGTGGACTTTTTTCTGGAGTGGACCCAGATCTTTTTCCCCAGGCTAATGGATGAGTGACAAGTGTCACCCATCCATTGCTTCCCTTAAACAGATGCATGCATATCCCCATTTCAATTTCAAAGGGTTTCCACCCGATCTCATTCGAACTCTTTACCACAAACCACCCACTTCCCTGTTGATTACCTGAGGGCCTTGAGAGACTGAGACTGAGGTTGTGAATGATGAGGATGGTGGCTAGGTGCTGCCTGAGCCATCGTGGACGGTGGTGGAACAACGACAGAGGTAACCGGACAACCTAATCCTTATTTTTAAATTTGAATTTTTGGTTTTGAAACATGAGGAGGCTATCTATTGATTGGGGGAAGTTCAATGGGTTAGTATGAGGGCCTAGAGAAGGTTTTGGACGGGGGGAACGACTGATCAGCCCGGAACGGCGACCGGGAGATTTTCGGTGGCTACCCACTGAAATCACTTTCCGGCCAAGTTAACCAAAAATCGAACCTTCAAACCCGTTTTTAGGGATCTCAGGGACGAAATGGGATCCTAAGGATGAAGGTTTGACCCCTAGAAATGCCCAGAACGTGGATAGGAATTTTGGGTTCAAAATGGTTTTTAGAACCAATGGGTTTTACGATTGGTTTCTTGGATTTAATCACATGGATGGGTAGGAAATTATTAGAGGAAACCATAGGAATTGGAATGGATGAAAAAGGACGAAAAATAAGGGAGATGGGAGCCTGAACCGGATTACAGGGTTGGACCGGCCAGTCGCGTGTGGTGCACCTTTTGGGGAGGTGTCCAACATACGAAATCATCCTTTCGATGTAACGAACATTTTGGGACTGGTTTCGAGTCGATCGGAAATCGTTTCGATATAGTTCAGGATGTCCGAAGGTTTAGGATCGAGTTTAAAAATAGTTAAAAATTTGAGAAAATTATGGGGCTTGAATGAGAGGTTAATAAGGTAGTTAGTAACCCTCTATTATAATTTGGACATGTTTGGGAGCCCTGGTGACGGTGATTGACCCGGGAGAGGCTTATGGCGCGCTTATCGAGGCGCATCTTGGACGGTCTGTGAGTGTACCTTGTTTTCTAAATCGATGCATGCATAACTATTTTATATGCTTTAATGAACATGTTTTATGATGCCATGAGTGCATATGATTGTGGTAGTTAGTATTTATGTATTTGCACGTGTTTCGAGATTTACGATTTTATGTCGTGCTTATACGTGCTGTGTTTTCTCTGGTAGTTTGATGAAATGGTTTCGGATTTAGAAACATGGAATCGGGCATGAGACCCATTTTATTGAAAACCATCGGACTTGGAGTCCATTTGATTTAATGAGAAATCGGGCTAGAGGCCCATTTGAGTTATGTGATCGGGCTTGGGGCCCCGTTGGTTTACGAATTCGGACTTGAGGCCCAGTTAGTTATGATATCGAGCATGAGGCCCAGTTATAGTTTATAAATATGATTTTGGGTCAGGGACCGATATTTGGATTTATGATGGTTTTATGGAAAACCCGGGCATGGCCATTTAAATGTTTTGAAACGGTTTTTCGTAGACCATCCTCAAGAACGGATGCCCTCCAGACGTCTCGTAGTATCCTGGAGTGGCGAGTTGCCTTCTCCAGACGTCTCGTAGTATCCCAGAGTAGTCACGAGGCATTGCTTGCGAGGTGTCATTGCACGAAGTGACCGGTCCGTATAGTGACTCAAGAGCAGGATTGACAGAGGTTAAAACCTCCCCCCCCCCCCGGGAAGGTCAATGATCTGCGGGTCATTGACCTGGCTGGACCCTGGGGAGACTTGGGATTTGAGACCCCGGCTAGCACGCGTAGCTTGGAACCGTGACAGGGTTGATTGTGACATCTCAGATGTCAGGCATCAGAGATGCCGATGATTGGTTTTGGGCTGAGTCCCACATGAATGGTTTTGGGCTGAGTCCCACATGATTGATTTGGGCTGAGTTCCCATATACTTGGTTTACGATTTTATGCTAAGGCCCTAATGTTTTGATTAAATCGTTTTTGAATGCATGCATGTTTTTTAGTGAAGGTCATAAATGTATTTTTGTGAAATTATTTTTATAAATTATTTGTTTCTTCCATTCACAGCTTTTTGTGGTTTTAATGCTCTTCCGGTTGATCGCGGATGCGGGCTGTAGCGGAGACAGAGACATCACACTCCTCCTCTGATCCTGGCGCACTCTGGAAGCCCCGAACTCGCTAAAGTCGAAACTATCCCTTGTCTGACACTTCGTGTTCATCTCGGGGGGATTTAGGATGGGTCCTGTCAAGTGGTATGAGAGCTAGACCCCGACCAGGAAGTGTGCTAGTGAGGACGCTGGGCCCTAAGGCGGTGGATTGTAAGACCCGTGTCCTGGAGGGAATGGTGAACGATCCCACATTCATGCAAGGGGGGAATGGTCTGGGAAGGGAATTGTGGTGTGCCTTAAAGGTGTAGGCACACACCTATGTAGCACGAGGCCTCCCTTGACCGCATTGGTAAAGGTATGCCCTGCCAAGCGTGAGGTCTTGGGGTAAAAACCCTGCAGGTGTGATGGTACGCCCTGCACAGAGGGGATAATATCATGTTAGATAGAGTGGGCCGCTGCGCAACTCTGATCTATACGAGGCTTTTTGGGAGCTCAGTATGTTTGGGTTCGGTTGGAACTCCAAAGTTAAGCGAGTTGAGGTTGGTGCAATTCCATGATGGGTGACCCCTTAGGAAGGTGCACCGTGAGCTCCCGAAAACAAAACCGTGAGGGCAAAGGCAAGGAGGCCCAAAGATGAAATTTATTATTATTATTGTTTCAATGTATGTTTACGCTGGTGCCTGGTGAAATAAATTACTTTATCCAGAAGCTGGAATGGTAGATTTGATTGGTGATAGTGATATCGTATTCGAGTTCTCGGTATATTAAATATTTTATTTGATGTTGTCTAAAGAAGGGTGAAAAAGTTGGAATTGACATTTGTTATGCCAAGGTGCAATATAGGTTGTATTAAAAGCTAAATGAGTGTGTTGGTTACCTCCGAGTCATAGGAAGATGTGAGAGCTGTTAGTTGGGAAAATTGGCACCCCATCTTTTAAGTACTTAGAGGAATGGTAGTAAGGTATTAATGATTGGTTGTGTTTTGATTATCGTTATGTGTGTGTCCAGATGTTTCTTCCATGATTTGGTTGATGGATATGGATTTTGTGATAGGTGATGTGATTTCACTAGTCTAATGTATAGAACCCTAGTATTTAATTCAAAAATGAAGGCTGGAGAAATTACTGTAGGTATGAAATAAGGCTTGTAATGTTGTAGTTGGATATCGATCCAGAACTCAGAGACGAGACAAAACCAAGAATTTGAGAACTTTGATGGAAATTTGGGAAGTGAGCCCGCTAGTTATGATCTTATAGAATAAATAGGAGTTCACTCTGAACTTAAGTTCGATAATGATTTGATTTTAAGATTAAAATGGAAGCTGAATTGCAATTGAAATTCTATTTGGTTACAAGACTGTATGTGATTAATGTACTTGGGTATGGACATAAGGATGGTGGTGTTAATTTAGTGTTATTTGTTTTGTGGTATGACATCATGTATGGGTTATATCGTTAACATAGGGATGTGTGCTTGAATATGACTCAGACAGAATGTAGGATCATTTTCGAAATGCTTGATGCAATTCGGTTATTAAGAATAGTATCTAAGTACTACGGGTTAGATGGTTAAAAATTATTGAGTTTCATTGTGTCTGAGTGTTCTCATGATTGTGCTTGAGTATGCTGTGCTAATTTGCCGCCTTCGAATTTGGAGATGTGAGTCTAGTTAGTCGGGGTTGGAATCACTGATTTGGTATGTGATATTGAGGTGCAAAATGAATATGTAAATTCTCGGTATTCGTGATAAGAAATAACATGGTTCTGCATACTATAGTTGTGTGCTTGGAAATTAAGCAGTGTTGATTCTCACCTTGAGTAAAGATGGTATAGTCTAGATGATGAATTGGCCTTGCGATTGTAAGAATCGGCAAGTGTCCAGTTGTTGTGAGTGTGTGCCCCGAGCTGGCCTGTGTTTAGTGTTAATACTGAGACATTATGGATTAAGAATGTTCACTTGTGAGTAGTGTTGTTTCTTTGTAACGATCCAGACCTCGAGGAAATGTGAATTGGAAAATTTAAGGAAAAAAGGACGATTTTGACCTTGGAAAAGCCAAAATGTTGACATTTTAATTGGGACGCCGTTTGGGGGTCCCGAAATGACCGTTATGATGGTCTCGAGATACTGAGTTCGTAGACAAGCGGCACGCCAAGAATCGGGAGAAAATCGGAAGAAATTGACCGTTTTGCACCTAAGTCAAAGGGCTGACTTTTCTTGGTTAAAGTTAAAGTGTTGACTTTTTGACTAAGACCTCGTTTATGTGATTTGAGAGGACCATTACGAAGGTCTCGGTCTCCTGAGTACGTTGACAGGCGGTATGCTAAAAACGGAGTCCGATTAGATTCGTTCTTGGTCTAAGATACATAAGGGTGTTTTGGTAAATTGGTTCGAAGGGTCTTTTAGTAATTGTTTTTGTGGGATTTTTCTCTTGTGGCCAAATTAGACAGGGAAAAGTGACAGGATCCACCTCCAATCCCCCGGGTTAAGGGCTAAGTCCTGCTCCCGTCTAACTTACACATGGCACATAGGCTAATCGACATTCAACCTCCGTGTGACACGTAAGTCGAACAAGGGATTCTCGAGCCAACCATCCAAAAAGCTTCCGGACGTCCCAGAGTGTGCAGAATCTAATGTGGATCGCATGTGTGATGTCTCCGTCTCTCTCGAACAACAACCCGCACCGCAACAACCTGGAGGGTATCGAAAACATAAAGAGACTAAGTGGACAAAAAATAAAATATAAGTTCAAAAACAGTTATCAGAAAGCACAATTACATTTATACCTTCCATTTAAAACCAATGCATGCATATCAAAGCCATGTCATAAAACTATTTAAGAAAACCGAATACATGTCCTTTTCTTAAATCCTGGGCCTCAACCCAAAACAATCAAAAACCGTATCCAGGTCATTGCCCAAAACATCTGAAAACCATTATCAACAAGTCTTAGTGAATCCCAAAACACAATTGAAACCATATTTCCATCCATCGAACCTGCTGGATCTATCCGAGTCTTTAAACTCAATCCAGGCCTCAATATAATCCGAGTCTTTAAACTCCCGAGTCTTTAAACTCAATAGACCTACGGGGGAAATATGAATATCTGAGTTTTTAAACTCTCGAGTCTTTAAACTCAATCCGGGTCTTTAAACCCAATCCGGGCCTGCCCCCGTCGTAATCATATCCGGGTCTTTAAACCCAATAACCAGATCCAGCACATCCAATCCGAAAAACCATTTTTTCCATTTCTGAATCCGAATCCGCAATCTCATCAGAATCCCGAATCCAAATCCAGAACTCATATCCATAACCGTTTCCAAATCCGAGTCTGAAACCATCATTCCGTAAGCCGGCATCCAGAATAACCATTCCGAACCCAAATCCGAAAATTCACTTCTAAGTTCCGAAACCGAATCCAGAATTGTCATCCTGGAATCCGTTTCAAAAACCCGAAATTACGTTTATCAAAACCATTTTTATGAACTGGGCTTCAAGCCTGAAATCACTTTTCCGTAATCTATTTTAAATCTTTGAAATCAAACCGTATTTCAAATCCCAAAATCAAATCATTAAAATCACGTTTAAATCACAGCATCAATTGTATTCTCGGAAAACGTATAATTCCGTAAATATCTCGAAAAATCGTGCAAAACCGTAAATCATTAAGATCATTCCACGGCGGTCGTCCAGGCCACACCGTCACAGTCCTTACTCTACACTCTCCATTGACTAGAACTCATCCAGGGTCGAAGGGTTCAAGGGAATTGGGTAGCCTGATCAAGCTCTGTTCTCAGCTCACGGCTAAAACCGGGCAACCATTTTTTTTAAAACCAAGTAAGTCGGTTAAGTAAAATTCCACAGACCTCTAGACTTGGGACACGTGTTTCAATCTCACAACATCACCATTCCAAATCATCCAAGTGTCCACCTATTACTGGGCACAAATTCCTAGGCCACCATAATGACCAAAATACCCTTCATTGCACAAATTACCATTTTACCCCTCAAGTTCCTATGCCTGTAATTTTGTCGCCTGAACTCTAATCGACATGTGTCGCCTGTCGTTGTAGTCAAGACATCGATACCTACCTAACAGTCCTCGAAACGCGTGGAAATTCCTTGTTGTCCAAAAAGTCAACCTTTTGCCCCTATTCGACAAAATTACCAAAGTACCCTCAAACTTCCGAACGTCATAATTTCCTCCTCGGATGTCGGAATCAGACGTGCCACCTGTCTATGTACTCGTGACGTCCCAAACTACATCACGATCATTGGTCAAAGTCCATTTGACCGTCCGATCGAAAAGTCAACATTTTGCCCAATTTCAAGGGCAAAATCATCATTTCGCACCGTCCGTCTGAAATCACCCAACTAATCACCGATTAACTTCACTAATCCGTCATTAATGCTTAATCTAATCCCGATTTCCAAGATGGGCTGTTACAAAAAGTGTCACTTATCTGTTAAGAGTGTGTGCCACCGACCTATATGTGTTTGTGAGCTGAGTTACATGGTCTTAAGCTTGTGTTTGTGTGTTTTCGGCTAAAAAGATGAAATGGAAAACTGAGAAGCAGGGGAGAAGGAGAGAAGGAAGGGAAGAAAGAGAGAAAAGAGGGAGGAGAAGAAGGAGAAGCCCAGAGGAAAGAAAATGAGGGTTTGAGCTGAGTGAAGAAGATGAAACCAATGAAGGGTGTTCGGGTATGAGGTTGCTAGACTGGTTTTGGACGAGAAAGCTTGAAACCAAGATTTTGATAATTCTCCTCAGGTTACTACGAACCTAAATGACTACCCAGATGAAGTTTTGGAAGCTGAAACCACCCAGAAACTGAGTGGTGCAAGTGTGGCCGAGAATCCTTCGACGGGTCGAGTAGTTTTGGTAAGTTTTTTTTTTATCATATAGATCTTCCCTTTACATAGATTAAGAAGTTTTGTTCGAAAAAGAACTAAAACGGTTGAGAAATGGGAGTTTTAGGATCGGGTCGGGTCACCAAGTCGGACGACCTAGAAAACCAGTTATCTGGGCGACAATGATGACACTATAGCAGTGTACAATACCCCCGCGCGTGGCTCCCACAGGTATCCACTTCAGGCGGCACATGGGGGCGCATGAGGGGGAATTTTGAGGTGGTTTCAACATGTGTTTTCATCATTTCGATTTTACAGATATTTTGGCATAGGTTCGAGTCAATCAGACACCGTTTCGTGGTAGTTTTGGGTGTCCGAAGGGTTAAGGTGCGTTTTAAATATGTTTAAAAATAAAAAAAAATTATGGGATTAAACTAGAGAATAATTTGAATGCTTTATGACCCGTAGATGTGAATTTAGGCAGGAAGTGACATTCCTGAAAATTACGAAAAATGTGCAACAGTGAATTCGACGATTCGATGGTGTGTGAATTGAATTTATTTCCCTAAACTATTATGCACGCATATTTATGTGATTTAAATGGTTTTATATGTTATTTGAATGATGTTGAGTGATTTGGAACTTTATTGGATTTTTTTTTTTGAATTTATGAATATTTTATGAATATTTCAATGCACGTTTTACGAGGAGTTCTTGAAATTGGTTTTAGAGACCGTTTTGATTGTAGTTTCGAATTGAACTTGGTTTATGACATAAAATAACGTATTTTGGAACTTATATGATTTTTCATATGATCTTTGAATGGTTTTTATGGAAAAGAACGTTAATGGCACGTTTTACGAGAATTGGTGTTTAAGCTATGTTTCGGGCTTAGGCCCGAGATTTTGATTGTGGATTTTGATTGTGAGATGAGATGTGGTATGAGTATGTGTTATTGTTATGTTTGAGGTAAAATGTGGTGATTGTGATGATGTGTGATATAGAGTTTGATATGAGCATGCGTTTCTCGAAACTTGTGATATGTGAAATATGGTTGAGCTTGTGTTGATTGATTGTGAGTCTCGGACGTCGAGTCAGGGCTCCAGTTCCTGAGACTGTGTTGTGATGACTTGGGCGTCGAGCTTGGGGCTTTGGTTCCTGAGCGAATGTGTATGTGATGGCCTGCCAATAGTGCCATTGTGATGTGATGTTTGATATTGTGTTTGTACAATGATGTTAAGTTAACTTCGTATGTGTTTTGTGATAACGTTGGTTATGGATTGATTGTGTATTACTGTTGTGCTTTGTGGTGACTTCGTCGAGATGTTTGTTGATGAGTTTGGTAATCTCGGACGTCAAGTTGGGCTCCAGTTCCAAAGTGAATTTGTGGTGTGCCAGTCTATGGATAGTGGTTGATGTTTGACATTGTGATTGATGTGGTAGCTTTGAGTTGATTGTTGTGATAGCTTGCCAATTGATACTTGCTTTATATATGTTTTCACGTACTTTGAGAATGATAAACGGTATCTCGTTTTACATCGAAGTGAAACATTTTTGAATTGGTTTTCAAATGCATGCATGGTTTTGGAAAACGGAGGGGGGGGGGGGGGGGGTAAAAGGATAGACGTTTTCAAATTTTGTTTTTTAAACTATTTCTTTTGTCCACACACATGTTTTATTATTTTTGTAACCCTCTAGGGCTATTGCACGAAGATTGAGGCTTGAGAGGCGGATGCATGAATAAGCATGATTCACGGTTAACCCTTGTTTGACAACGTTTCTGTCAGACAGGAGCAGGACTCGAGAATACTGTTATGGCGTATTAGGGTTGGGTCCTGTCAACTTGGTATCAGAGCTGGGATTTTGAGTTTTGTTGTTGATTTCATGCCTCCAAGACACGAGCCTAGTGCATGACCTAGTGATAAGCTGAGATTAGTGGACGAGCCCGAGATAGTTGTTGGGTTGTTAATGGTTTTGGAGTTTTAGATCGAATTGTGATTGTTGTACATACGTATGTTTGTGTGTCGGAAAATGTGTAAGTTCTAGGTGATTGTTGATTGCGAGTTTAGATGAAATGATTCAGTGTGAGTGATTATTGATTGCCATGTATACAGATCTTTGTATTTGTGTTGAATGTTACTGACGAAAATGATATGAGTTATTGTGCATGACTCCTCGATACTCGTACACTGTGAGGTGAACTAAGAGATATTGACATCGGTATGTTCATGTATGTGTTGGTTACAGACAAGGTTACGTTCGATGAGGACTCCGACATGGATCGGGATTTGTGGATTTGGACTCGGAAGGAGTCTAGTGTTAGGGTTAAAGCTTGAGGATGAGGTGTTGTGCGATATGATTACTACTTGAGTTATGATTGTGTGATGTACTTGTGTACAGGGAAGTATTATCGCTTAGCGTTTAAGAAACTCAGTTATTACAAGAAATATTTTTCGTTGGGAAGTTGTGAGTTTACCTCAGTTAGTGATATGAAATTTCGAGGACGAAATTCTTTTAAGGGGGGGTAGATTGTAACAACCTGGACCTTCAACGAGGGTACAATCAGAAAATTTGGATGAAATGGACCATTTTGCCCCTGGAAGTCAAAAGTTGACTTTTTGGTCAAAGTCAAAGGGTTGACTTTAACTATGGTCAAAATGTTGACTTTTTATCGAGACGTTTTTTAGTAATTCTGAAAGCGTCATTACGAAGGTGTCAGCCTCCCGAGTACATTAACAGGTGGCACGTCAAAATCGGAGATCGTTTGAGGTTGTTACGGATCAAGAACCCTTAAGGGTATTTTTTTAATTTTGGCATTAAGAGCCTTTTGGTCATTTGCATTTTGCTACCTATGAGATCTTGCCATATGTCAAGTCAAGAAGGGCTTATATTTTGGCCCTCCACCGACTTAGTCTGTAACGACCTGTCCCGATTATCGGGATTAAATATTAATTAATTATGGTTTAGAATGACTAATCAAGGATTAGTTGAGGGAAATCGGACGAAATGTACAAAATGACCATTTTGCCCTTGGGCGTGGGTAAAATTTTGACTTTTGATGACAGGACCCATCCCAATCCCCCCGGGATTAGTGCGGGATGACCCTGCTCCCGTCTGACACGAAGTGTCAGACAAGGGATATTTCCGACCTTTGCCCTCCCGGGCTATCAGAGTACGCCAGGATCCGGAGGAGGTATGTGATATCTCAGTCTCTGCTACAGTCCACATCCGATGTCAACCTGAAGGGCAGTCAAAACATTAAAAACTGTGAGTGGACAAAACAAGAGTTTATTAAAACATTTCATAAGAGAAGACATTTGTACCCTTCACCAAAAAGCATGTATGCATTCGAAAACCATTTAACCAAAGAAACCATATGTGGGACTAAGCCCAAAACTATAATGAAATAGACCATACGGGCCACTTCCCAAATCATAAAGAAACCAATAAGGGACTCAGCCCAAAACCATAACCATACTGAAATCAAGTACACGAGCTCCTGCTAAAATCTTGTATCCACATAACATATATCATATTTATATCACATACACATATAATTCACACAACCAATCCTGTCACGGTTTCCAAAGCTACGTGCATGCTACCCAGGTCTCAATCCGAGTCTTCTAAAAGTCAAGATCAATGTTCGCAGACCACTGACCCTACCTGAGGTAATAGTAATCATAGCCTTCCTGAGAGTAAGGAACCCAACTGGGGGTGACTTCACTCAGTCGGTGCTCCGTGACTACTCCAGGGTCCACCCAGGCCAACGACCCTCCCCGGAGGAGATAATAGAAGTAAAGGAAGATATATGAATACATATATATACATAACATAAACATTCATGCCCGGTTCCCTTGAACCGTCATGATCCATAACATCCATTAACTAGGGTTCATGCCGGTTCCCATAAACCATCATGAACCAGAATGACCTGACAAGGGTTCATGCCGGTTCCCATAAACCTTCATGAACCACAATGACCTTTCCAAAGTTCGTGCCGGTTCCCATACACCGCCATGAACTTGGAAATCCATCTAGGGTCCTTGACCCGAAATCATCAGTGTAAAACAACTGGGTCTCATGCTCGAACATATGACTCAATTGGCCACCGTGCCCGATATCTAAGGGCCAGTCATGACTCCGATCATAGTGATGCGTGCAACCATCCATCCAGGACCGCTCTCAATCCTGGTATGTCGCCGTGAACGAATCAACCGACGCGACCACCACAAGATCATCGTGCACTCATCACCGATCACTATCCTGAACCGTCAGCACTCCGAAGTCGAGCCTCCTCAGGCTGCCCGACCACGAATCGTGCATCCTGACCTCTCCGGAAGGAACACATCCCAATTCGGAGGCGAGCGTTGTATCGTTGATCGCCGTGCACATAGCACCCGCCGCGACCACGATTTAGACCCGAAGGTCATAAATAGTGTCATATGTCCGAGACCAAACCAAATGGGTCTTATACCCAAGTTTATTCTTTTAGAAATCCAAAACCAAATCATTTAAACCAATACAGAAATACAGACCCGTATAGGCACCGTATAGGGCCGAAACCTCGAAATACGTGCCTATACGTAACCACATACAAATGCACCCATGACATCATCAAACATGTAATAAAACATATAATAAACATTTATGCATGCACCAATTTAGAAAACAAGGTCCACTCACAGACCGTCCGAGCTGCTGCCTCGATTTGCGTGCCATACGGCTCCCCGAGCCGATCACCATCACCGGGACTCCCAAACCTGTCCAAATTTTAATAGAAGGTTACTAACTACTTAATTAACCTCCTACCAAAGCCCCGTATTTTTCCCGAACTTTTAACTATTTTTAAACCGACCCTAAACCTTCTGACACCCCGAAAACTATCGAAACGATGTCTGATTGACTCGAAACCAGTCCCAAAATGTTCGTTACATCGAATAGATGAAATTACATGTTGGAACCTTCCCAAAAATCTCCCCCACGTGCCCGCACGCGCCGCCTGAAGTGGCTGCGCGTGGGCCTCACGCGCCAGCTACAGTACCGTCTTCAACCTCGCGCAGCCGGTCCGGGCCGCCCGGTCCGGTCCAACCCCTGCAACTGGATCGGCGTAACTTGTCCAGGCCCCTACAACCCGTATTTTTCGTCCGTTTTCTTCCAATCCAATCCCTAAATTCCTATCTTCTCATTTCCCATCTAACCCAATTAAACAAAACCCTTAAAACCGCCTAGAACCCGTGAACCCAAAATGGACCTCACGGTTCAAAAATCCAAAACCTCACCCCAGGGCTCCTCAATGTCCAAAACCTTTCAAAACCTCCCTATTGACCTCCTAACAACCTAATTACTTCAAAACCAACATCCAAATCGACCCATAACACACAAAATGGAAATTTGATCGAAAAATGGTTAAACCGAAACCTCGATCGGTTTTTTCCCCCGCCGTGAATGGCGGTGCTGCCTGGGCCAACCACCACGTCCAGCTGGTCCTCTTCATCCCTCTGTCCTCTCAGCTAAGCTCACAGGTCAAGGGTTTGGTATTTGGGTGAGAAATGGTGATCGGGTTGGTTTGGGAAAAATGGGAGAAATGGATGAACGGGGAAGGGTTTGATGCATGAATGAAATTGGTGTCCATTGGATGGGTGACACTTGTCACTCATCCATTGGGCATCAGGACAAATATCTGGGCCCACTAGAGACAAGACTGCACTTTTCGTCTCGTAAAACGTGTCGTCGTAAATAGTAACATGGAACTTCCGTGAACCGTAACTTCGCCGTCGAACGTCCGAATTCGACGTGCCACCTGTCTATGGATTCGTATCGTTCTTATCTACGTAATGGTTCTTGGCCCTCGGCCATCGGACATCCCAGTAAAAAAGTCAACATTTGACCCCTTTTAACCAAAATTACCAAAATGCCCCTAAACTTCCGAACGTCATAACTTCCTCCTCGAACGTCGGAATTGAATGTGCCACCTGTCTATGAACTCGTGTCGTAACGAACTACGTCACGGTCATCGGTCAAAGTCCATTTGACCGTTCGATTGAAAAGTCAACGTTTTGCCACGCCTAGGGGCAAAACGTTCATTTCGCATCGTTCGTCTGATTTCGCTCTACTAATCACGGATTAGCGTCACTAATCGTGATTAGTCACTAATCTAATCATGAAATTTGGGACGGGTCGTTACATTTGACCCGGGAGGTCCGATGGCCGAGGGCTGAGGACTGTTACGTAGATCGGGTCGATACGAATCCGTAGACAGGCGGCACGTCGAAATCGGAGGTCCGACGGAAAAGTTATGGTCATGGGAGCGAAATCGACTAAATGTACGAATCGAGAGTTTGATTAAAATAATAATAAAATATTATAATATGATTTTAAACCTAGAATTAATCTGGACCTTGGATGAGTGACAAGTGTGACTCATCCCACCCTTACTTTTCCTTAAATAAAGGATCTTGTCCCATTGGTCAAATAATATATTATTATTTTCTCTTTTAATCTCAGCTTTCCATCTCTTCCATCTTCTCATCCTCACCGTTCAATCATCCCCTCTGATCATCACTTTCTTCTTAATCGTGCAAACACCCCTTCACTATGATTTCCTCTCCTAGACCGTGAACCCATCTCCCATATACCCTCTAATTCTCATCTAATGCCAATAGAGTGTAAATGAAAGTTGGAGTGTGAAGGATGGCGAGGTTGGTGGTGTCAGTGACGATGACCGTCGTGGACGGCGGTGGTGATTGGGGAACCAAACCCGTGAGCCCTGTTTCGGCCCAAAAATTGTGAGTTTAGTTTAGGGAGATAGATGATCATTTTAGTTGCTTTCATGATGTTCTAGAGGTTTCTAGGGGCGGTTCTAGCGTGGAATGGGGCTCGTCCGTGGACGGTGGCCGTCAAACTAGTGAGAGGTAAGTCTGGGTTCAAAAATGGTAAGTTAGTGTTTGGTGTTTGTTAATCGATTTTAATGATTTGGTAATGTTTTGGAGCTTGAAAGGAAATGGTTGTGCTTGGAATCACGGCTGGAGGTGGCCGAAATCACAGGGAATGGACAATGGAAATCGTGGACCTTGATCGATCGTTTAGGAGGTAGATTAATGACCTCAATTTCATGTTTTTCTTATGTGAATCGATTAGGAATAGTAGGATGAATCTATAGGACGTAACCAGACTAAAAATAGACTGAAAATGGAAGAAAACCAGGAGTGCCGGTTAGATTAAACCGAATCAGTATGAACCGGTCCGAACCGGTATGAACAGGTTCGAACTGGGTTTACCCAAGGTTGACGATGAACAGTGTTTGTCGTGTGGGTTTCACGCGAAGTCACTTGCGACGGCTCGTGAGGGCGCGTGGGACACTTTTGGGTTATGATGTTAACATGTGAAATAATCTATTCGATGTAACGAACATTTTGGGACTGGTTTCATGTTAATCAGACGTCGTTTTGATATGTTTCAGGGTGTTCGAAGGTTTTGAATCGAGTTTAAAAATAGTTAAAAATTCGGAAAAATTATGGGGGCTTTAGTAGGAAGTTAATGAAGAGGTTAGTAACCCTCTAGTGTGATTTGGACAGGTTTAGAGGTAAACCCGTACTTACACGTATTTCGAGGTAAACTCATATTTACACGTATTTCGAGGTTTACGAGTTTATACTAATTCTATGTGAATGTGAATTCAATAATGATTATGTGGCATGGTTTTGGTTTTGAAAAGATGAACTCGGGCATGAGACCCATTTGAATTATGTGATCGGGCTAGGGGCCTAGTTGGTTTACGAAGTCGGGCTGAGACCCTTTTGGGTCTTGTGATTGGGTCGGGGCCCAGTGGTTTACAAAATCAGGCATGAGGCCCAGTTGAGTTTTATAAATGTGATTTCGGGTCTGGGACCCTATGTTTCATAAACGTGATTTCGGGTCGGGGACCCTAAATTGATTTGTGATGTTTTATGTGAATTTTTGGTAGGGCCCATTGAGATGCTTTGAAATGATTTTGTAAAACTGTTTTCCATATACCATCTTGATACGAGGATATGTGATGGTCTCCTCCAGGTGTCTGGGACACTAGGGAAGTCACGGTGCATTGCCTCCGAGGGGTCATTATACGGAGCTACCGGACCGTATAGTGACTCAGGAGCAGGAATGCTATGATTAGATGTCTGGGACGTCAAACAACTGGGATGTCAGAGATATTGACCCGGAGAGACCCCAGGTAGCACGCGTTGCTTATTACCGTGAGATATGACATCTGGGATGTCGAGCGTCTGGGACGCTAGGCATCTGGGATGCCGGAGATGGTTATATGGTAAATATAGATTGTTGAGATCATGAAATGGTAATTTTGTCTTTGTAGATTTGTGGTTATGGATTTGGGCAGTGGCCCACTTGGTTTTGGATTTACGGATTTTGTATTCTACAGTTTTGGGCTGAGTTCCCACACTTGGTTTTGAGTTACAATTTTTGGGCTAAGGGCCTGATGGTTTATTGAGTAAATGTTTTGATTTCTGATTTTACGACGCATGCATACTTTTTAGTGAAGGGCATAAATGTCTTTATGAAATGTGTTCTTATGAACTTATTGATTTTCGTCCACTCACGGTTCTGAATGGTTTTATTGTTCTTTAGGTTGATCATGGATGCAGGCTGTAGCAAAGACCAAGACATCGCACTCCTCCACCGTTCCTAGCGTGCTCTGGGAGTTTCATAGAGGCTAAGGTATGTAATATCCCTTGTCTGACACTCCGTGTCAGATGGGATCATGACACATCCCACGTTAATCCCGGGAGGATTGGGATGGGTCGTGTCATAGTCCCTTGTTTTAAACTTGATGTGTGTGTGATTATGGTCTTCTGGGAGGGAGGAGGGGGAGGGAGGCATGGTCCGAATTCCATGGGAAACCCATGGTCGTGATTCCATATAAAAACAGAGAGAAAGAGTGTGAGACAGAGAACTGGAGAAGGAGAGAAAATGAAAGCGAAATAGGGAGAGAGTGATTAGAGCTGAGTAGAAGGGAAGATGCGGGTTGTCCAGGAAACCCGAAACCATGGGTTCATGGTTTGTTTACGAGTTTTTAGTTCTAGGCAAGGAGTTTGAGAACTGAGAAACTACGAGGTTTCTTGTCAGGACCCGTCCCAGGATTAACGCGGGACGACCCTGATCCTGTCTGACACGGAGTGTCAGACAAGGGAAATTTCCGACCTTAGCCCGCTCGGGCCATCAGAGTACGCCAGGATCCGAATGAGGTATGTGATATCTCGGTCTCTGCTACAGTCCACATGCGATGTCAACCTGAAGGGCAGTCAAAACATTTAAAAGATGTGAGTGGACAAAACAAATAATTTAATAAAAACAGTTTATCGAAGACATTTGTACCCTTCACTAAAAAGCATGCATGCATTCGAAAACCGTTTATCCAAAAGAACCATATGTGGGAACTAAGCCCAAAACCATAATCGAAAGAAGCATAAAGATTTAACCATACGGGCCACTGCCCAAAACCTGTATACATTACATATCATATATCATATATCATATATCGTATTACATATATACATATAATTCACAAAAACCAATCCTGTTACGGTTTCCAAAGCTACGCACGTGCTACCCGGGGTCTCAAGCCCAAGTCTCTCAGGATCCAAGGTCAATTTCCATAGACCAATGACCCTCCCTGAGGTTATAGTACAAGCTTTTCTGAGAGTAAGGAACCCAACTGATGTCAGGACCCACCCCTAATCCCTCGGGATTAAGGGCTAAATCCCGATCCCGTCTAACTTACGTGTCAGACGCAGGAGAGAAAAAAAAATTAAACATCTCGAAGTCAATATTTACAGAGCATAGTACTAAATACAAAGGAAAGAAAACCAATAAACAAGGTACACGCACAACGAAAAAGTTTAAGCACTCCGCGGTCACTCTCGGAAATTCTATGCCTCCGACGCTGCCTCGACGCCAAAACCCCTCGGTAGCTCCACGACCTGGAGGGCAAATTAGAACAAAATATGAGAGTGGACCATAAACAATAAAATACTTTCCGAAAACCATTTCATAAGAAAACCAGGGTTTTAGCCCTCCGTTTTGAAATCACATGCATAACCCAGTTATTGAAAACAGTTAGAAATCCTAGAAGGATCATCATAAAACATTTGCTGAAACATTATAAAAAAACAGTTATAGAACTTAAATCATAAGCATCATAAAACTGTATCATAAAACATAAATACCAAGCCATCATCATCCGATCAAACCTGCTGGATCTATCCGAGTCTTTAAACTCCCGAGTCTTTAAACTCAATCCAGGCCTCAATAATATCCGAGTCTTTAAACTCAATAGGCCTACGGGGGGAAATATCAATATATCCGAGTCTTTAAACTCCCGAGTCTTTAAACTCAATCCGGGTCTTTAAACCCAATCCGGGCCCGTCCCCCGTCAATCATAATATCCGGGTCTTTAAACCCAATAACCAGATCCAGCAAATCCAATCAAAACCATTTGAAAACCATTTCTAAATCCACATCCAAACCTGAATCCGAAATCACCGGTCCGATGCCCTTCCGCCGTCCAGAACCGTCATTCCGAACCCAAATCCGGAAATCCACTTTCCAACTTTAAAATCAAACCTCGCTTTTCGAAATCTGATTTTAAAACCGAAAACCCTTAATCATCAAATCACGTTCCAAAATCCCTTTATAACCATTAGAAATCATTTATCATTTGAAATCCCGAAACTATAACATTATAAACAAAATTCACCTTTTATCGTAAAACGTACTGAAAACCGAACTTTCTCGAAAAACGTGCCATTAGGTAAAACCAACATATAACCGTATGATAAACATAAAAACATACTTAATAGCGTAAAACATAAATAAAAGCAGTTATGCATGCTCGAGTTTAGAGAAAGGGTTCACTCATAGATACCGGGCACGTCACTCGCGTCCCGTACGTCCCGTACGTTCCTCAGCTTCCTCGGGAAATCCCAATCCTGTCAACAAGCACCAAAGTATGTCACTAACACGTCTACAAAGGTCCACCTAATTTTCCCCAAAACTCCCCGGGTCCTACACGTAACGAAACGAAACCCTAAACCTTCAACCTCGCGGGACTAACCTCAAACGACGTCCGAAAACCCGAAACCAATTCCAATGGATTCGTTAAGACATTGAGAACAAAAACTCAATTGACCGTTTTTCCAAACACCCCCGCACGCGCCCCCACGTGCCGCCCAAATTGGCTGCGCGTGGGCCTCACGCGCCTGTACACAAAGTACTGTTCATCATCGTCTTCCTCATGTGAACCGGTCTGAATCGGCGTTCCCGGTTCTCCGCCCATTCGTCTCCGTTTTCCTCCCTCTCTTCACCATCTTCATCGTCCCGTCCTAAGGAACCTATCCCCCTCACTCAAACACCACGACACCGTCCCTAACCCGTCGACTCAAGCTCAAAGCCAAAACCCAAACTGTCCCCTGTTTCACGATCCGTCCACCCAAGTCCTCCCCGTCACGGTGGCAACACTAGACGCTTCCTAGGACCTTCCTGAGTCTCACCCAAGTCACCAAAACCGTCGACTCAACCCCAGACTTCACGACTTCTGGTTTGAACTTCACGGCCAAAACTGAACAAACTTACGGGGAGAAGAAATTACCTGTCGTCAATCGCCGCCGTGATCACCGACGCACTCCCTGGAGTCCACAGAGCCGTCCTCGCCCCCTGTCGAGCCCAATTGCACAGTACACGGCCATACCACCACCACGATCTCTCACCTCTTCTCTGTTTTTCTGGTTTTCCCCGTGAACTCTCACACTCCTCACACACACACACAACACCACCCAACCTCCTCACTAACTCTCTTTCAATCTTTGATCACTCGTCACTCCACCAAGACACACAAACACACTCTGCACTCGTCCAATTCTCCCAACCTCTCAATCTCTGTTCTCTCTTCTTCGAACACACACACACGGGCACACACACGAACACACACGGCCCAAATAATTGGAACCGTGTTCCCTAGAAGCCTCTAGCCAAACCCCACGTGTCACAATCCTCCCCATTCTCTCACAAAAATCCCACTCTGCCCTGGACACTTGTCCAAATCCGTTTACACCAAGCCCAAGCAACCAAAAGACCAAAATGCCCCTCTTTGACTCCAAAATTACAATTTTTCCCTTACCGTTCCAGACCCGTTACTCACTCATCTTAGGTCCGATGAACACGTGCCGCCTGTCATTGAATTCAGGACGACGAGATCTACCTAACGGTCCTAGGTCAACGTACCGAAACCCGATCGTACAAAAAGTCAACTCTTTCCCTCTAGTTTAACCAAATTACGGCAATGCCCTCAACCTTCCGAACATCATAACTTCCTCCTCGGATGTCGGAATCGGGCGTGCCACCTGTTTACAGATTTGTGACGTCCCGAACTACGTCACGGTCATCGGTCAATGTCCAATTGACCGCCCAAACTAAAAGTCAACTATTTACCCAACCTAGGGGCAAAATCGTCATTCGACGCTAACCGACCAAAAGTAACCAACTAAACACCAATTGACTCACTAATCCCAACTTAATCATAGTCTTAACCCTAATTCCCGGGGCGGGTCGTTACAATGTCATGGTCATCGGCCAAAGTCCATTTGACTGCCTGAAAGAAAAGTCAACGTTTTGCCCATTCTAGGGGCAAAATCGTCATTTCGCCCGAACGTCCGCTAATCCTCGTCTAATCCTCGATTAGCCTTGCTATTCCGCCATTAAGTCTTAATTAATCCCGTTAATTCGGGACGGGTCGTCACAAACTTCCCCCCTTAAAGAATTTCGTCCCCGAAATTCAAATTCACCCGATTCCACAACCAAACTGTGGAATCCAAACTTATTCCTCGAAACGGATTGTTGCACCCACACAAGAATACTCATGTAGCAATACACATCCAACACACCTACCGTACTTAACGGTATCGTCCTCGGTACGTACCGTCATCGGAGCCTCCAAAGCTCCAATTCACTCTCGAGAACTACACGTCAGCTCGTCCGTCTCACTCGAGACAACATTTCGACACTCTTCGACCACATCTAACACTCACTTGACAGGTTAGCAATACCAAGATGAAATCCAAATGGCTTATCAGTCTGCCACTCTGACAGGTTCCATCTAACAGTCATCCAGCTGAAAACGCATCCCCACTAAAAGCTATCACATCTAAGCTGGCATCCTGCTCAGCATCTGATCGGACCACATTCTATAAGTCCTGCCATCACAATGGCATGAATCTCATCTCATAGGTCATCCTTAGACCTATGTCCATACTGACTCTAATTACTCGCACGAGTCATCTCTCTCAAACTCCTATACCCAGATTGACTCTTCCGAGAGTCCCATCAACCACATCGATCCGAACGCATCAGACAACTATCCATCCATTACCCTCACAGGTCACATCCGTCGTGACCAGTCGGTAACTCCCGGCTCCACTGCGCTTCGTTGTGCTACTCTGATCTCGACTCGTTCTCGAGTCCTCGCATCGTATCTCGCATCACTCAACGATACCACTTGTCATCTAGACTCACCTCGAGTCTCCCAACTGTCACTCATTGGATCTGATCCGATCGTCACTTATGTCCATCTAGGACTCTATCCAAACTACAACGTACTCGTACTCTCAAGCACTCTCAACCCGACATACCAATTGATCGTGATCAATCCCATCCTAGAACGTGCACAACACTTTGATGCACCTATACCACAACAACATCGGGGCGCCCCCGACCTACACAAGGACTGCTCTTTGGCAACGTCCAACCAAAAACTACCGTCCGTACTCCAACCATGGTTCGGACCCCAACCGTCTGTCACCAGGCGCACATCAATCCATCACCTCGGACATTCACTCGTCACATCCCGTGACGCTAATATACCATCTACTCGTCAAGTCAATCAAATTGACCCACAGCCTAGGTGTTCGGTTCTTACACCCTCTTGAACTCCTAGCTGTCACATCACTCCTCGTCGTCCCACCTAGGAACGAATCCAGGAGAATCCAAGTTGATGACATCAAAATTCATCATATGTCATCCTCTTGCACCCAAAACTATCTGCTACAACGTCACACTCAGTGACCTCAGAATATCCATCTCCAATGCGGAATCAAGTACTCTTCTCAACGTTTGAGTCACAACTTCTCTTGATTCCAAAGTTCCAATCACGTAGGAACAATGCTTCTCTTCCAATTACCGAGCTTACTCATTACACGAGCATTTCATGTATCCTACAGGCCAACGATTTCCAAGCCCCCAACTCAGGAGGTATGGTCAACCGTAGTCAACCAAAACCATCTGTAATGGAATATCAAGTCCTCAGCTCAACCGGACATCATCCACGCGTCTGTAACCTCCAACTCGCCTATCCGTTTACTACCGTATATGCACATCCAAAAAGGATGTCAAATCATCCTAAACCGATGTACCGCTCAGCTGAAGAGTCACAACAGACTCCTGCTGTGATC
Source organism: Prinsepia uniflora (assembly GCA_032719365.1). Classification (NCBI taxonomy): domain Eukaryota; kingdom Viridiplantae; phylum Streptophyta; class Magnoliopsida; order Rosales; family Rosaceae; genus Prinsepia; species Prinsepia uniflora. The sequence continues at coordinate 75,773,743 of CM064865.1, read as the reverse complement.
TGCAGCCAAAACTCTGCATACTACCAAATCTGACAGACCGACCCATACGTCATCTAATCACCTGTATCTCACGTTTCAAAAGTTACAACTTTTGAGTACACCCTCGCGACTCAATCTCGCAGCACTGGGGGAACTAGTCTCCATTACTAGGGAAACTGATCTCTAACACAGGGGAAACTGGTCTCCATCACTGAGGAAACGAGTCTCCATCATTGGGAAACGGGTCTCCATCACTGAGGAAACTGATCTCCAACACTGGGGAAACTGGTCTCCATACTAGGTACTCCCGTACTTCGCACTGAGCCACTCGGGATCCTCTCTGTCCCACTATTAATAGCCGCCTTCACAAGAGCATGGCAAGTATGCCAACACCCCACGTTAACATCTCATTCTGCGATCGGACTCAGACGTCACCGAGTCGAATCCAGTATCACTGCTCGTACTGTGCGTCACTCACACACATCGTAACATCGTCACGACTGACGAATCCATCGTCGCAATCGTCACGGCAACCTGAGTGTATCCAACTCGATAAGACTTGATCACGTCCATCGATAGCAGCGTCTGTTACAACCTCGTGCAGACCAAACTCACAAACACTTTGCTATCGAGACTCTCAAGACCATGCAGTAGTCTCACCGCCAGTACCAGCCGCTCCACACGTAACATCCACCGATCGGTCCACCTCTGGATCCGATCACAAGTACCGTACTCCTGGTAACTTGTCCAATCAATCACTTACTAGGGTTATCACAAACCTGGCTGCCCACTGCAGCCCTACCATCCTGATTGATCCCTCGATCTCGACTCCGAAGAGTCGTCATACTCCAATACTGGTGCCAAACCAGCCAATAACTACACTCGGAGGATCTCGTCATCTCGTAACTCTAAGGCTCTCAGCCGCTGACCTCCACATGAACTGGTCGTACTCCGGGTCCAATACTGTACAAGCGCTACATGCACAATCACATCTTATCGCGTCACACCACAAATCCTCCGGCATCTCCTGCCAGTCGACATCCCACCGGGATTCGACACATCAAAACATGGCAACACATGCCAAATAGAATCACACGTTCCTATTCCCAACTGTCGTGACTGTAGTCGTACAGGGTCATCGTATAGTGGGCTACCCTGACCTCTGACTACCACCGGTACCAAACCGTACATCCTCTATCCGACACGACAGTAGGGTCACGATCCTCAAGTCGTCATACTGTGTCTACCGGTCCACTGGGTCCTACTCACCAGTAACACTACGGCTCTAAGCCGTTAGATTCACATGAATACCGATCCTCCTCGGGATCAAATATCGAAACACGTGGCCTCCAATGCCAATCAAACCTCAAACTATCGTATCACGTGCCAAACACCATCTAACTTAAGGCTCGCTTCTACCGAATCCGTTTATTAATGCCTTAACTACCAGGTTGATGACATGCTGTTACGACTTCAGAGACCTCACATCCTCGACCTACGCACACTCCACGCTCTGATACCAACTTGTCAAGACCGGTCCCAAATCCCCCGGGATTAATGTGGGACCCGCCTGATCCCGTCTGACACGAAGTGTCAGACCAGGGAAAATTCCGTCTTCAGTCCTCGTCGGGGCTATCAGAGTGCGTCAGGATCGTAGGAGGAGGGGAGTGATGTCTCGTCTCTGCTACAGCCCGCATCCGCGATCAACCTGAAGGGCATTAAAACATCAAAAGTCGTGAGTGGACAAAAATAATACTTTAATAAAAACATTTTCATAAAAGACTGTTCATGCCCTTCATAAAATACATACGCATGCATTCCAAAAACCGTTTATCAAACATTCATAAAATCATTTGAAAACATTTTCTCAAAACCTTTCGAGGGTTCATGCTGGTTCCCATAAACCGTCATGAACCATAAATCCATTTGGGTCCCCGACCCGAAATCACAACTTAAATCATGGAATACCGAAATCAAATCAATAGGGACTCAGCCCAAATCACGTCACGTGGGTCTCAGCCCAAAACCATTCTCAAAACATCGAATACGGGGTCTCTGCCCCAAATCACTTTCTAAATCATAAAACACGGAACGCGGGGTCTCCGCCCCCAAATAACTTTCTGTAAAACATCATACGTACTCGTACGTATAACCCATCCTAGGCACTTTCGGAGAAGATGCCAACTCGAGGCACACATCCCCTAGGGATCACATCCCCGATATAGTCACGATGACATCAATCTATCTAGTGTGCACACTACTCGGGGTCTCACTCCGAGTCTTCTCCCAGGAATCTCCATCTGGGAGGCTCAATCTCTGGATCTAGTCCGAGCTCTCTCTCTGGATCTAGTCCACATATCTCTCCGGAATCTAGTCCGGGACCACATCATAATAAGTAACCACCACTCTTGGAACGGGATCCCTATAGAGATACCCACTCTGGTAAGTGGATCGTGACTCTCCAGGTCGACGTCTGGACAAGACCATATAATCATATGGAGGGTTCATTCATTTCAAATACTTTCTTTCTTTCTCAAAACTCATTTCTCAACTCGGTCTCATACCCGATTCATCTCAACGGGATTCCTCGAATCCGATTCAAATCAGTTTCACAGGCCTCGGCCTAAATCCTCAGTTCAACAGAGTCTCATGCCCAAATACTCATTTCATAAACTGAACTGGGACTCAAGCCTGATGTTACATTCAACTGGGCCCTAGGCCCGAAACCATTACTCAATAGGACCTCACGTCCGATTTCACAATCAACGGGGCCTTAAGCCCGATATCTCAACTAAATGGGTCTCGTGCCCGATTTCATATTTCCAAATCCAAAACCAATTTATGAAACCCTCATTGAAACCTAGCACGTATAAGCATCGTATAAAACCAAAAATCTTGAAATACGTGAAAATACGTAAATCCTAGGCTACCACAAACAAATGCACTCATGGCATCACAAAATATATTCTAAAACAATTATAAAACATTTATGCATGCATCGAATTCATAAAACAAGTCCACTCACAGACCGTCCGAAGCTGTACCTCGATACGCATGCCATAATCGTCTATCGGGTCAATCGTCACCTCCGGTTTTAGGACCCACCCTTAATCCCCCGGGATTAAGGGCTAAATCCCGATCCCGTCTAACTTACACATGACACAAAGGCTAAACTGACGTCCAACCTGCATGTAACACGTAAGTCGGACAAGAGATTCTCGAACCAACCATCCGAAAAAGGTACCAGTCCTCCCATAGTATACCGAACTACTGTGGATTGCAGGTGTGATGTCTCCGTCTCTTTCGACCAACAGCCCGTGCCACAACAACCTGGAGGGTATAAAAAAAACACGAAAAGACTGTGAGTGGACAAAAATAAAGAATAAGTTTAAAAACAGTTCAATAAAACAATCACATTTATACCCTCCACTTCAAAAACCAATGCATGCATATCAAATTCATGTCATAAAAACCATTCAATATTCCGGTTGAGCAAAACATGTAAGAAAAACCGAACACAGGTTCCTTCCCTCAAATCCAGGGCCTCAGCCCAAAACCATTGAAAACCATCATCCTCAATCCAGGCCTCAACATAATCCGAGTTATTAAACTCCCGAGTCTTTAAACTCAACAGGCCTACGAGGGAAAATGTCAATATCCGAGTCTTTAAACTCCCGAGTCTTTAAACTCAATCCGGGTCTTTAAACCCAATATCCAGATCCAGCAAATCCAATCCAAACCATTTGAAAACCTTTTGCCATTTCCGAATCTGAATCCGCAATCTCATCAGGATCCCGAATCCAAACCCAGAACTCATATCCATCTCCTTTCCAGATCCGAGTCCTCAGACGACTTGATATGGTTTCATGTTGGTAAGGTTTATGACGTTACTGGTTTTCTTGTTATTGCACGTATTTCGAATTTGTTGTTTTATTCCTATATTTGATGTATGCATAGCTTTATTAAAAAGAGGATAACTAATGTGTTTTGAATAGTATGTTTTTATAAACCATTATTTTCGTCAACTCACACATTTTCCTTTGCTTTTGAAACCTTCCAGGGTCGTTGCACGAGAGTTAGGGCTATATACGGAGCGGATGCATAAGCTCACGAGTTGGTAAGTATCAATTGTTTGATAGGATTTTGAGGGTATTTTAGGCATTTTTAGATTGCCTGTCAGATGGGAGCAGGATCCGTCTTGTACAAGGTTTTCCGAGTTGGGTCCTGTCAACCTAGTTTCAGAGCATATGTTCAGATATGGGTTTGAAATTGTTATGCCTCCGAGATGTGAAAACAGCAACCTTACCGAAAACAGCACGATGTTCAACCTCTATACCCCCAAAACCTTAGCAACCTCCACTCTCTTTCTAATCTCCCCAATTGTACCAGTGTGCAGCCACCTCACCCTAGTTCTCTACAATCCCTTACTCAAATTTGTGTTCCAATATAACATGTCCCCTTCCGAAAACTGTTTGATAACCGTGCATGTTCCTACTTCTGTTTAACAAGTCGTCTGAGGTCCCGGAAATACCCTTAAGACTAGTCAGAAAAGGGATAACCGTACTGATTCTCACTCATGCCTCCGCCTCTCAATCAACCCCGATATTCATGCAAAGGCTTGGAAGGTCAAGTAAACTATTGAAAGTGTGAGTTGTCACGACACGACATTCTTCAATAGGATATTGTCCGCTTTGAGCTCAGCCCTCACAGTTTTGTTCTTAGGAGCTCACGTACAACTTGTCATGACCGGCCCCGAATCCCCTGGGATTAACTTGGGACCCGCCTGATCCCGTCTGACACGAAGTGTCAGACCAGGGAAATTCCATCTCTAGCCCTCGTCGGGGCTGTCAGAGTGCGTCAGGATCGTAGGATGAGGGGAGTGATGTCTCGTCTCTGCTACAGCCCGCTCCGCGATCAACCTGAAGGGCATTAAAACACGAAAACAGTGAGTGGACAAAAATAATAATTTCATTAAAAACATTTTCGTACAAAGACATTTATGCCCTTCATAAAAGCATATGCATGCATTCAAAACCATTTATCAATTATTCATAAAAACATTTATCAAACGATTACAAAACCTTTCAAGGGTTCATGCCCGGCTCCATAAACCGTCATGACCCATAAATCCATTTGGGTCCTCGACCCGAAATAACAAACACCCGTAAATTCATATATGTGGGAACACAGCCCAAATCAACATACGTGGGACTCCACCCAAACCATTCTCAGTGAAATACCAAAACATACAATACGGGGTCTCCACCCTCAATTCATTTCTAAAACATCGCATACGGGGTCTCGCCCCAAAACACTTCATAAAATCTCATACGTACCGTCATACGTATAACCCATCCTAGGCATTTCCGGAGAAGATACCGACTCGGGGCACACAGCCCCTAGGGAACACATCCCCGATATAGTCACGATATCAATCTCTATACTAGTGTGCACACTACTCGGGGTCTCACTCCGAGTCTTCCCCCAGGAATCTCCATCTGGGAGGCTCAATATCTGGATCTAGTCCGAGCTCTCTCTTTGGATCTAGCCCACATATCCCTCCGGAATCTGATCCGGGACCACATCATATCTAGTAACCACCACTCCTGGAACGGGATCCCTATGGGGATACCCATTCTAGTCTGTGGATCGTGACTCTCAGGTCGACGCTGGAGGAGACCAGATAAACATATGGAGGGTTCATTCATTTCAATTCTTTTCTTTCTTTCTCAATTCACTTTTCAACGGGGTCTCATACCCGATTCATTTCATTAGGATTCCTCGAATCCGATTCAAATCCATTTCACAGGCCTTGGCCTAAATCCTCAGTTCAATAGGGTCTCATGCCCGAATTCTCATTTCACAAACTGAACTGGGACTCAAGCCCGATATCACAATCAACTGGGCCCTAAACCCAAAACCATAAAGCAACAGGACCTCACGTCCGATTTCACAACCAATAGGGCCTTAAGCCCGATATCTCAACCCAATGGATCTCAGGCCCAATATCATAAATCAACGGGGAATCAAGCCCGATAGTACCACTAACTGGACCTCAAACCCGAATTGTAAATCAACTGGACCCTCGGTCCGATCGTATCGTTCAAATGGACCCTAGGTCCGATTCCTCGTCAAATCAAATGGACTACAAGTTCGAGAGCTTATAAATCAAATGGGTCTCATGCCCGATTTCATATTTCCAAATCCAAAACCTGTTCATTAAATCCTCATTGAAAATGCAGTACGCAAAGTTACGACATAAAGCCGAAAACCTCAAAAAATGTGCAAATATGTCGGTCCTAAGCTACCACAATCAAATGCACTCATGGCATCACAAAACATACATTAAAACACTTATAAAACATTTATGCATGCATCCAGTTCGGAAGAAAGGTCCACTCACAGACCGTACGAAGCCGCGCGTCGATACGCGTACCATAACCGTCTCCCGGGTCAAACGTCACCTCCGGGATTCCCGAACCTGTCCAAATTAATTTAGAGGGTTACTAACTTCTTATTTAACCTCTCACTAAAGCCCCGTAATTTTCCGAAATTTCTAACTATTTTTAAACGCGAACCTAAACCTTCGGACAGCCCGAACTATATCGAAACAATGTCCAATTGACTCGAAACCAGTCCCAAAATGTTCGTTACATCGAATAGAAGGTTTCGTATGTTGGAACCATCCCCAAAAACCCCCTCACGCGCCTGCACGCGCCCCTAGAAGGGACTGTCCACTGTTCATCATCCCTGAGTTCCAGCACCGGTTCAGACCGGCCAGTTCGCCTGCAACTGGACCGGCGTGACCGGTCCAGGCTTCCTTCTCCCTTATTTTTCATTCGTTTTGTCCCAATTCAATCCCAAATTTCCTCTTTTAATGTTTCCTATCCTTCCCAATTAACGAAACGATCTAAAACCTCCTACATCGATCCATAAAAATTACCCCCCACGGTCCCTGTTTTTCCGATAGGCCCCCCACGGCGTCTCAGCCGTTAAACCCCACCAAAACCTTCCTAAAATGTCCCCAACAACCTATTGAACACTTGCTAAACACCCACAAGCAACCATAATGGAAAACACGAATTAAAAATGGAAATTGGGCAAACCGAGTACCTCTCGGTTTTGTTTCCTCCCGCCGCCGTCCAGCCACCTCCTCAGTCCTCTCATCACTCTCTGGATACTCAGGCATGATCAAGGGAAGGGTTGGATTAGTTTAAGGGGGAGGGTGAGATCGAGTTGTTTGGGAGAAATGGGAGAATGATCGATGTAAAGGGGAAGGGGATGCATGGGTTTGGTTTGGATGAGCAATGGATGGGTGACACTTGTCACTCATCCATTGGCCTGTCCAATAATATGTGGGCCCCACTAAAAGTCAAATAATTCCCGTATCCTAAAACGTGCAATAGTACATTCGAACATCCGTGAACCGTAACTTCGTCGTCGAACGTCCGAATTCGACGTGCCGCCTGTCTACAGATTCGTATCGTCGTTGTCTACGTAACGGTCTTTGGCTCTTGGCCATCGGACCTCCCTGTCAAAAAGTCAACTTTTGACCTCCTATTCACCCAAATTACCAAAATTCCCTTGGGCTTCCGAACGTCATAACTTCCTCTTCGGACGTCGGAATCGAGTGTGCCACCTGTCTATGAACTCGTGACGTCACGAACTACGTCACGGTCATCAGCCAAAGTCCATTTGACCGCCTGAACGAAAAGTCAACGATTCGCCTATTTCAGGGGCAAAATTGTCATTTCGCCCGAACATCTGCTAATCCTTGTCTAATCCGTGACTAGTCTCGCTAATCCGTCATTAATTCTTAATTAATCCTGCTAATTCGGGACGGGTCGTCACTCAACTTCCTAGTGGGTCACCCATCCTGAGATTGCACTAGCCCCTACTCGCTTAACTTTGGAGTTCCCAAGGAACCCAAAGTCAGTGAGCTCCCAAAAGGCCTCCTGTTGGATAGATGCGCGCCCATACATATAAGGTTCATCCCCCAGATTCCCCAGGTGATATGGGATTGCTAACCATGCCTCCAGGGCACGGGTCCTCATAATCCACCCCCCTTGGGTCCCAATGTCTTTGCTGGCACACTCAATTCCAGTCGGAGTTAGGCTCTGATACTAGTTTGACAGGACCCATCCCAATAATCCCCCGGAAACCGAGAAGAGTCATACTCCCATCTGATAATCACACACACACACAAAAAGTACTAAAAGTAATCATATGGAGGGAAAAGTTCAAGCAACATACATTGTCAGACCAGGGATAATCCACTATACATAACCGTTGAGACACAAATGTTTAACTAGTCAACGGTATCATAGAGCCCATGTAATTATACAGATACGGTACTAAGGCATACTTTGTATCCGAGTGCGCAACAATGAACTTTATTTGTAATGACCTGTCTCGAATTTCAGGATTCGATTAATAATTAATTTGGGGATTAGCGTGACTAATTGAGGATTAGTAAAAAAATCGAGGACGGACGGTATGAAATGACCGTTTTGTCCCTATAATTGGACGAAAAGTTGACTTTTGACCCGGGTGGTCAATTGGACTTTGGCCGATGACCGTGATGTACATCGGGACGTTACGAGTTCATGGACAGGCGGCACGTCGAAATCGGACGTTCGACGGGAAAGTTACGGGTCTAGGGAGTTTTACGACACTATTCTGCAAACCGAGGATTTTGACACGTGGCATGATTTGATTGGGAAAAAATCTGGAAGGACCCACCAGATAAGTGACAAGTGTCACCCATCTGATAGGCCCAGACCCCAATATTTTGGGTTTATCCTCATCCTTATTAGTCATCATCTTCTCCATTTTCCCCCAAACCCGTGGAAACCGCCCAAACCCACACCATCACCCCATATTTCTCACCTGATGCAATTGACTCGTGAATGGAAGTTGAAGGGGGCGTCGAGAAGATCAGGACGGTGGCCACGGTGTAGCAACGACGGTAGGGGTAAGGAAACCGAAAACTCTGTTTTTAGTTAAAAAAAATGGTAGGTTCTATTTCGATGACTTCTGATCGATTTGGCTATTTGGACGAGGTTCCTGAGGTTGAGGAGGACTTAAGGGACTTGGAATCGAGGGCTCAGGTGGTCGGAGCTGGCCGAAAAACTCATTTGAAATTCACGGCTTCTGTTCACGAGTTCAAAGGTAAAATCTAGGTTTGATTTCATAGTTTTAAGTCCATGGACCAATAGTAAGGTGACACGTGTCACATGTCAGTGCACAGTCGGCATTGACATATCAGTGACGTGGCCCAATCACGGGCTACCACGTGTCACTGACATGTCGATGATGTGGACCAGTACGCAGGTGACACGTGGCATTATTAGACTTGTCAGGTGACGTCAAGCTGACGTCAACGATGACTTTAGCCGTTGACCACTGACGTCAGCGTTGACTTTACTTACGTTAGCAGCGTTGACTTTTTCCAGCGTTGACCTTGCTTTGACCACGCCCGTGGGGGCGCATGAGTACGAATTTCGAGGTGGGACTAGTGTCATTCAAAGGGTTTTGACGATTCGGATCCAATGGTGGTGGTTTTTGGTCGATCAGAGATAGTTAGGTTGGTCAAATCGAGGTGTTTTACCTCGAAAAACGTGTCTGGGACACGTTGAATTTTCCGTGAGTTTTGGTTTTTTATCCTATGAACTTATACATGCATAACGTAAAATATAAACAATCGGACTTCAAATCGCACCATAACACAAGCCATGGGACCTATAAATCATAACATAAATCCATTTTTATCAAATCACGTGAAAACGTCTGGACATAACCATCATAATCAAACACAACCAATCATCAATAACCAAACACTAGTCACAATAATATATCAGCACTACGCATAGGCTAACTCGGCCACTGCATTCACGCAACATTCGAGTCATTTCCAGAAACTACACTCACGCACCATGCTATGTACTAGTATCTCCGGAAACTACACTCACGCATCATCCAGGTCATATCCGGGAACTGCACTCGCAACATCCAGATGTACAATTAAACTCAAGAACTGCACACACGCAACATTCGAGTCACGTCTAGGGATTGCACTTGCATCATCTGGACACGTACTAATATCCACAATCATAAAACCAAATTATCATTTTAAAACACATGTTTGACTCCAAATGCAAGTTAAGACAATTTCCAAACTGAGCCTGAGCTCAAAACACAATTTCCATGAATATCGACAGAAAATCACGTTTAGAAATCATTCAATAAATCTGAAAATCATCTTAAATCAATATTCAAATCATTGCAACTCAAGTCATGAAATGAAAATTTAAAACAATTTAATTATCCATGCATCAAGTTATAAAACAAAAGTGTCCACCTACACACCGTCCATGCAGTTCGATTCCGAGTTGCCTGCTTCTTCGTAATTTCCAAGAATTATCCGCCCTGTCAAAAACCACCACTAAAATTCACTAACGTCCCAACTAATCTCATATTAAAATCCCCTAATTTTTGGGATAAAATACCTATTTTAAAACATAACCTAACACTTTGGACACCCAAAACTACATCGAGATGGTGTCCAATAGACTCGAAACCTACGCCAAAATGTTCGTTACATCAAACACATAAAAAGTCATGTCGATCGAACATCGAAAAATTGTCACATGCGCCCCCACGTGCTAGCCAAGCCCTTTGCACGTGGACCTCACATGCTGCTATAGTACCTCCTTCAAGCTTCAGATGGGTTTGCAACTCAAACCCGACCCGTATGACCTGACCTGGTTCACAATCCTACATTTCTGCACCAATTTTTACATTTCAATCAAAAAATTGAGTCTAATCCATCCCATTTAAAGATCAATGATCTTAAAATCACAAATTCCTTATCGAAAAAAACACAACGATCGAAATCTCCAATTTCGACCTAAACATGCCGCTTTAAAACAAAGGTTTTCCTATACTCAAGCTCCCACTTTTCTTGCTCGTTCTAATCCCAAGAATCCCAATAAGCCATTAGGGACCTCCATTCGATAATTAATCTTACAAAACCCGAAATTCGAATTCATGGGGTGCAATCTCATCTTTCGGGTTTACAGATTTGGGGCTTCTTCCTTCCTTTTCTTTTTCTTTCTTTCCTCTATGTTTCCTTTCCAACTCTCTTTCAATTTTCTTTCTTTTTTCCTCCCTTCTCTCCGTTCTCCCTTTTGCTCTCAATTTCGATGGATATGGGAAGTTGGGTGGTTTGGGTTTTGGGGTACCAAGCACACAAACATACACAAACACACGCGCACACACACAGTGCACCCAACAAGCCACTAATTTGATTAGGATGGTGACACTAGCAACTATCCCACTTAGACACTTTGATAAAACTGCTAACTCACCCTTTAAGTTAAAAAACTAAAATACCCTAGGTCTCAAAATTACCAAAAAAACCCTTGAATATTTTAGATCCGTAACAAATCAATCTAAACACCAATTTTGACGTGCCGCTTATTGACGGACTCAAAACATTGAGACCTATGCAACGGTCCTTATGAAATATCCAAAAGTACCCAAAGAAAAAAGTCAACTTTAACCATTTAAACCAAGAATAAAAATGTCAATTTTCTTTTCAAATTTTCGAAATTACCTTTTTTGAATTTTCTTACGGAATACGCCACCCAGTCAAACACATCATCCACGCCTTTCGAACCCTCATCACCCTTCGAACCCATCGTCATCTTTGAACCCCACGTCTCTGTCGAACACAGCACGATGTCCACCCTCCCTACACCCGCACGATGTCAACCCTCTCTACACTAAGAGCCTCAAGACCTCCAAATTTGTCCTAATCGCCCTAAGTGTTGCAGCCCACAGCAATCGAGAGCTAGTTCTTCCAAAACCACTACTCAATTTCTCCTTCCAACGCACTACCCAGTCGATTTGGAATGGCGCCGCTCGAAACCCTAGCAGACCCTCAGAGCCATTCGAACCCATTCGACCCCTCTCTGTTCCTAAAATATTGAGTGAGATGTAATTGTCAATTCAGCTGTTATTAGCACTTGAATGAGCCTCTGATTTTGTATTTTCATCAGCACAGTAATTTTTTTTTGTTTTAAGAATTCAATATGATTTACCAAACTTTCATGTTTTACCCTGCTCCTCGCATTGACCAAAATAAATACATAAAACCCTGCCCTTCACCTGTAGACTAGTCTTTCCTTTTTTCTGTATAAAATACAATTTTTTATTAGTTCCTCCTGAAAGTGGATTAGGGACATGCTCTCACGTGTCACATTACCCACCACCAAGTCTCTGTCTCTAGCTTACTGCACATATTGTCACACAAAATTCACTATAAAGCACAACACCCCGCAATAGCTTCCCAAAGCTCTCTCCTCCTCCTCTCATGGCTGCCGCCGCCGCTGCAAGGCGGTGCCTTGCATGTTTCATGGACCCAGAAGTAACCAAAGGCGGCATAGCATCCAGAAGGCAAACCGTTCATTTTTCTCATCATGTAAAGCCTTCTCTGTTTAAACACAAAGTTGCTGCCAATATTTTTTGTTGTAATCCTTTGTTTCTGTAAACAGAGGTCTCAGTTGTGTTCCCTTTCGATGAATGGCTGCCAAGGAGAGGGAGAGTCTCACCTTCCTCTAGGCACCGTCGAAACGCGGTCGTTTCCGGCAGTTGCGTCACCTTCAGTGGCTGTGGAGAGGCTGAGCTCCGCCATTTCGGAGTTGAAATCAAACCCACCACCTTCTACCTCAGGAATTATACGTCTTCAGGTAACCCATGACTCATGAGCTCAATTCAACTTGTGTTTCTGTTTCTCTGCCATTCTTCTTATCTCTTACTGCATAGTAGGCCAAAAAAGTTTCCTTTTTAGAGCTATGGATTGTGCCACGTGGTTGTGCCACATTACATGGCTATTTGCCTTGCTTTGGAAAAAAAAAATATAAAAGATTATAATTTTGAAAGCATTGTATTTGAAGGTGCCAATCCAGCAGCAAATTGAAGCAATTGATTGGCTGTATGCTCAGCACCAATTCCTTCCACGCTGCTTCTTCTCCGGTAGAGGCCAAGCCGGAAATTCTTCTAATCTTTCCATTGATTCCACCAATGGCAATAACCAAATTCAACCGAAGAAGAAAGTGGTCAGTGTTGCTGGTGTTGGTTCTGCAGTCTTCTTTCAGGACGGGCATCCATTCTCATACCGGCATTGGAAGGCCTTAAAGCGGTTCCTCTCCACAGAATGTCCTCTTATTCGCGCTTATGGGGCAATCCGTTTTGATGCAAGAGCCAACATATCATCTGAATGGGAGGCTTTTGGTTACTTCTATTTTATGATCCCTCAGGTAGAACAATTATTTGCTTTCGTGCATCCAGTGATTCAAGCAAATTAGTCATTTTTGAATCCTCGTAAGTATTTATGTCATCTGCTGCTAGATACTCAATGACAGGTTGAGTTCGATGAGCTTGAACATGGCTCAGTGCTAGCAACAACTGTCGCCTGGGACAATGCCCTCTCGTGGACATTGGGACACGCAATTGATTCACTTAAAGAAACAATGCACCAGGTTCAAATATTTGGATTGTGTAAAATTTTCTTGGTTTAGTATCTCTGGAAGATATTCGTGTTTTATGTTTTCTTGATGATGCAGATATCTTCTGTTGTTTTAAAGCTACGAAGAAAGGTTCCTTCGACACTGATGTTAAGCAATAATCACATCCCATGTAAAAAATATTGGGATCTTGCTGTGAATCGAGCGTTACAGAAAATAAAAAGTGACTCAGAACTTACTAAGGTTCTTTACAATTTATTTCCATGTGTTAATGTTGTTTCCTTTGATGTTAATGACTCAACTTTGTGTTTGGAATCCAGGTGGTACTCGCACGCAGCAGCAGAGTGAGAACTGCCACTGATATTGATCCGATAGCATGGTTAGCTTGCTTGCAGGTTGAAGGTGAAAATGCTTACCAGTTCTGCCTTCAGCCACCTAATGCACCGGCATTTATTGGAAACACGGTAATTGTCTTGAAACGTAGAAATTTATATGATGATCTTGAAGTTTATTGAGTATTGATCTTGATGTTGTTTGTGAATAGCCAGAGCAACTGTTTCATCGAAAATGGCTTTGCATTACTAGTGAGGCTTTGGCGGGAACCCGAGCCAGAGGTGAATCGATGCCTGAAGATCTTCAAATCGAACTTGACTTACTTTCCAGGTTTATTAACTTAATCATTTTGAAATTCATTGTTCTTAATATGCAGTTTCATCCTCTAAACCAATGACATTCATTCGCAGTCCCAAGGACCACCTTGAGTTCATAATTGTACGCGAAAGCATAAGAAGAAAATTAGAGGCAAGCCTACTTTCGGGTGCTTTTATATGTGAAATTGATTGTCTGATTTTTATCCAAGGTGAAATACATCAGTGAAAATGTTGAAATTTATTATTGAGTATGCAGAACGTATGCAACAGTGTACAAGTTGAACCAAAGAAAGCAATTCGTAAATTCCCCAGAGTTCAACATTTATATGCCAAATTGGCTGGCAGGTTAAGAAGTGAAGGTGATGAGGTAAACTTATCTGATAAAATATGCTTCCAAAGTCATATAATCTTCATTTCCTTAGATTGCATCTCGTAAATGTATCTGATCAAGTGTCAAAAAAAATATATATATATATATATATGTATCTGATACAATTTCCTTCTAATTAAATGTATTGCCTACATGTGTCATTCCCCTTCCCGAATATTCCTCAGTGAATTTTGTAGTTTCACTGGGCATCCGCTTCTTTTTTCAGTTTGACATAGTGTCTTCTCTTCATCCAAGTCCCGCAGTGTGTGGATTCCCAACAGAGGAGGCACGCGTTCTAATTACAGAAACAGGCACGAATTTTGTATTTAATTTTCATCATAGATCCTTTGGCTTTATATAATCTGTTCATCAGTTCCACCATTTAGAATGTTTCATGAATCTGAGATTACTCAACATAGTCGCAAATCTTTTCAGAAGTATTTGACCGAGGGATGTATGCTGGGCCAGTTGGTTGGTTTGGAGGAGGAGAAAGTGAGTTCGCCGTTGGCATTAGGTCAGCATTGGTGGAAAAGGTAAAAACCTTTAGACAAAATGAGAACTTTTTCAGCATTTTCGATGTTATGTTACATTCAAAACTGACTCGCAAGCATCAGATATTAGAACTGACTCGCAAGCATCAGATAATAAATCTTTTGAGTTGTAGGGTCTTGGTGCAATGATCTACGCTGGAACGGGGGTCGTGGAAGGAAGCAATGCATCGTTAGAGTGGGACGAATTGGAACTCAAGATTTCTCAGGTGTGCGTTTAGATTCATCAAGCTGTATTTCCTATGAGAACAGAACCTTTGTGTATAATCTTTTTATGTGTATCGATCAAAATGCAGTTCACCAAGTTGCTTAAACTTGAAGTGCCTTTAGAGATGAGAAGCTGATAAGGCGAGGACTATCAAGCACTGAAAGTGGTCAATATTTTTTAAGTTCTTAACCAGGATCGTCGATGACAATTATTTCTCATTTTTTGAATGATTCTTTGGATGATTTTCCATATAGCAGCATAAAATAGATTTGTTCTGTAAAAATAAATTTGAATAGCAAAGAACCAATGACTTCCTCAAGACTATATATCGTCATATTATTTTCATTTTTGAGATTCTACAACCTCGGATTTTGAACAGGCCGGGTTCTGTTCGAGCTTCATAAATCTATATGCATATTCTATTTTCGTTTCGGCACACACATTTGGTTAACATGGCTTATTTTTTATACATTTGAGAGGGCCGGCGAAGCGTGTGAGCTGGGACACAAATGTCCCAGGCTTCGCCTCGATCATATTCTCCTTTGGAACCGTAATGGGGCCTCCAGATTGAACAAAAAATGCTCCATTCATCATAAGATCATTCTCTGATCTCCAATTCCATGATTTCCACACAGGGTTCGCTGCATTGTCCCTTTTAGTCACCTGCATAACAAGAAGAAAATCATAATTAAAAACATCATAGTTTGTGATTGTAGGTGTAGGTTACAATTTAGTATCTTGTGTTTCGCACAAAATTTCAGGATTATATTTTGAGTTTTCAAGAATTTTTTTGCATAAATACCTTGAACTCTTCAAAATGTTTCACCCTAACATATCCGTCAACATTTTTTGTCATAAATCATGTGTTCATGATGTGTCATACGTGGGCTATCTAAATACGACTGAAATTATGCAAAACAGTCATTTTGCATAACTTGATAAGCAACATAGCAATTTTGTATTAATTTATTTCAGCAGGAAACTGCCAATGTGGTTCCCTATATTCAATTCAAAGTTATGGGTTGATTTCGCATGAGACATTATCAATTAAAGAGAATAGTGATAGAAATTGTAACTAATGAACTAGGGTGAAACGTTGTAAAGAAATTAAGGCACTCAAAGGCAAAATTTTAAAACTAATTAGGTAACGCCGTGCAATTTGGTGTACGTAAAGATACTACACATGGGATTAAAATGTAATTTGCTGGTAGGTATTTATGTATCTACCTCTTGACTGGCTTTATTCAACGGAGCAATGAACCGGTTTCCCTGGCTAAGTATGGTCGGATTTGCACTGCCACCGATCGCATACATCAGCCAATGCGTGTAGTCGTTGTTGACGACGTGGAAAAATCCCCACCGGCACCTCGGCATCCGCTGAACCAACCCTTTTCCGAAATGGTTGAAAGCCAGCGTAATCTGCATCACTTTATCCGCAGAGTTGCTATCACTCGAACCAAATAGCATCACCTGCAACGCGAACAAATTAGGGCGAAAATGAATTACTTGGGGCTGAAGCTAGGTTGATAGATGATAAATTGTTTGTTACATCGTTATGATTGGCGAGATGACAGTTGGAGATGGTAATGGCTGTAGAACCTTGGATGGCGTCAATGAGTCCATCCGCGCATTTTGACAACGAAACATGATCTATCCACACGTTCGTGGCTCCGTACAGCGAAATCCCATCCCCGTCGCTTTGCGTCCGCTGTCCAAAGTGGTTCAACGAGTCCCTAATCATCCCACCATTTGCAGGCTTGGTGTTGTAGATGTGAAGGTTGGTGATGATCACATTCTTCACAAATTGTAATGTGATTTGCGCACCGTCCATGATGTGAACGTTCGCGCCCCGCGCGTCGATTGTCTTGTCACTTGTCACCATAAGCTCTTCCTTTAGCCTTATTTTCATGTTGCGACCAAATATGATCCAGAGTGGCCCTGTTTGGATCACAGCGTGCCGGAGAGTCCCGGGTTTCGGGTTCACCATGTCATTGTCGGAGTTGTCTGTGACCACGTAGATAGGTCCGGCTTTGCCTCCGGTTGCCATGTGCCCGAAGCCTAGGGCGCAATCAGCTAGCTTCTTGCGGTTTAGCTCCCAATGTGGATCACATCTCCAGCAACGGTCAATAGGGTTTGTAGCCAAGCATGGACCTTTGTATTTCTCTCTCAAGTTCCTTCGTGAGTTGTTCTTAAAATCATGCAAGCTCCTGATCCGATTAAAATCAATTAAAATGGTTCAATATTTTTAGTGGTGGCTAAAATGAATATATTTCTTGCGTGGCAAGTAACAACTTACTGATGAACCTCCTTGTTCAATTTGTGAGTGACTTCCTCTGGGGTAGGGTTGTAGGCCTCGTTCGCTGCGTGCTTCGCTTCTTTCGCTCGCTGCTTCCAGTGCTCGTCAAAATCTCCGATGTTGCCTCTCACTGCTGGAATTGTTATTGCAACAATTAAAAGACAAAAAATCAGCACATTCACCTTCTCAGCTTCCATTGCCATACTTCTTCTCAAAATTTTCTTTTTTCCACCTCGCGTAATTTCCCTATTTTTTTTTGTTTTCTTATTTGTGTGTGTTTTTAAAATGATATTGATTGCTTGTGTTTCAAGGTTGAGCCCTGCCGGGCTGCTAGGGTTGAAGTAATGACCTTAATTTGCAGGGCAGGGTAGGGTAATATCCATGGCTAGTTTGGTGGTATTTAATCGAAAAATTCAGAATACAATGGGAGAATATGGCCAAACAGATATCTAAATGAAGCAAAAAAGAGATGAAAATGAGACGTGGGGAGGGAAGGCAGGGGAGCCCCTTCCCCTTCAACGGTCGAAGTTCCTATTTGCCTTCTTTTGTTAGCTCTATCTTTTCTTTTCTTTTTATTTCTCTTATAATTGTGTCCAATCTCTCTTCACCACCTCTTTCTCTCAAAGTCTAACTAATAACCAATATCCAACAAATCTACTTAAAATAAAGACTTGTGTAACACATCGTAATATGTAGTTTACTAATTATATTGTCAGTTCATAATGTATAGATTAAATTTGGTATAACTATACTAGTAATTTAGTCAAAAATTAAAATAAATCAACTATATAATTGAACACAATATTATAAAGGCATATGGATAAATTGTCTTATATTATTAGTAGATGGGATATTCGAATTTATAATTTCCTTAAACATTCAAAAGAGAAATACTCCTAGAGAGGTAGTTTGGACGTTTGGACACAAGGAAAGCAAGGCATAGTCTCCTTTGTCCACCTGTTGAAGACCAAAGAAGCCACCCACTAAAACTTCGCATGCAGTCCATCCAACATATATACCATTGATTTGCAGCTTGATTAAGTTTGGAATATGATCAACTAAATCGATCTGCAGATGCCCATCTCATCTTCTCATTTCCCACAAGAAAAGTTACCTGAATCTCAACATATAATTATAATTATCAAGCTTTTGCATCACATTGATCTCAATTGGTTATTGCAAGGTTTGATCATTGATGGCTGACGTTAGAAGATCCTCATCAGCAAGGGCTACAGGGGAGAGATCATCATCGTCTGGATCGACGCAGTTGCGCGAGATGATTGTACCTTCCTCTGGCTGGAGAGAGGACTCCAATGGCCATTACCTTCTTGTTGATCTTCCAGGTACTAAATAATTATACTTCTTAAATAAATACGTGATCGTTTGGTTACATGGTATTAAGGGTATGCACGAATATGTTAAAACCACTAATCGATCCGCTTCAAACCGTTATTTATCCAACCGTTTAAGTTTGATCGGATAAAAGTCAAATAGTTTGAGAATCCAAACTGCTCCGTTAGTAACAGTTTGAATTTGGATTTTCAAAATGAAAATCCGTTAAATCCAAACCGGACCGTTAAGGAATGTATTAATTTTTAAATAATTAATTATAAATTAGTCAAGTTTTTAAGGCCTAACTTATAAATTAGTTCACTTAATATATAAACTAGTCAATTTACTGTTTTTATTCTATTTTTACTGCGTTCTTTTTATGATTTTGTTTTTTTTTTAATTTTTAAATATCATTTATACTTTTTTTTAGATATGGATGAGAAATTTTCAAATTTTTAATATTATTATTTTATATTTATTTTTCAAAATTCTTTAAATTAAGATAATTTTAAATAAATTTCAGAAGATTTATTTTATATTTATTTTATTGGATAATACCTGATACTTTTGAATAATCAACGAGTTACAAGTATATATGTTATTTATTTCACTACCACCGCCACCGCCACCGCCACCGCCATCGTCACTGTCACTGCCACCGCCACTCCCACCCTTGCAGCCACCGACATACCCATCCCCACCCCCACCAGCACCCCCAAGCTTACTGCCACCGGCGGAGAACCTTCAATTGAGCAAAAGAACGAAATTTTGGAAGATTTGAGGCCCAAAAATGGCGAGGTGAAGAACAAGTTATCAGGAAATGGGAACATATTTTTTAGTGCAGAGAATATAAGGAAATGGGAGGGTGAAGATGGGTTTTTAAGGGCTGCAATGGAGGTGTTGAGGAAAAAAAAAGGGATAGTGATAACAGCTGCGGCTGCTTTCTCATTAGGGTTGTCGATTTCTCATAAGTACGTTCCAATCTGGAGGAGAACATGATGAGAGTTAAGTAAGTCTAATTAAGCTACCTCTGTGTTAATTATTAACAACCGTTCGTTAATATGTTACACGCATATACTTGTTTATAGTAAACACATTATAACGCTCTTATCTCTAATAAGTATTACAATTATTCGGATCTGTGATTTTTTATGCACTCAATAAAATATACATTAAAGTTATTTTGAATTTTTTTTTTTGTGTTTATTATTTGCGAGTTCTATATTACAATCCATAATTCAATACTCTGAAATTTTGAAACTAAATTGACTAGGGGAGTAAGTCATCTATACCAATTAGATTAAAATGTCTAGCTTATGTCTACTTACTAATTAGATTAATCAGCCTAATGGAACATGAAACAAGGTATCTTTAGTATAAGTTAACACACAAAGTATATCCATCTCTTTTTTGTTTTGTGTTCCTTACTCATTTTTTTCTATTAGAAACTCACACTTTCAAGCTATAATGGTTTGGTTCTTGATTTATTATTTTCTTTGTTTCACTAGTTAATAGTCTGCATATCGCCTAACGAGGATCAGATTCTTTGAGCAACCAACCCACCAATTCAAAAAGGCACAAACAAAGAAACAACACTTCACAATTCACACCATAACCATATGATTCGGGGTTCATATTGATATACGTGCCCTAATCCAATTCCAATTATTTTCCAATTCATTATTTCATACAATTAAATCAAAATATTACTACAAACTTAACTTTTGTTACTGATTTATTAATACAGTCAGGGGTGAGCCCAGGTGCTTCTGGAACACAGTTGCCCATATCTCAATATCAGATGGCATAAAATACCTATGCATAAAATACCTATAAAAAAAGTTAGAATATGAGTACGTTTGTTGGTTTGATAGATATAATCGGATAGGAGAATAAAAGGCGATGCTTTGTCACTCAACTTTATTCAAAATGTAGGTGCTTTTCACTAAAAGGTTAGGGCCATACTTGGGACTGGAATCATGTGCCCTATCCTGCCCAGTAGTAGCAGTCCAGTACTACTGCTCACTCCACTCTATGGCATCTCCGCCGCTCCATCATTAGGCAGATATGTGATTAGATTAATGAATTGAACTTCTTGTGACAAGTTGTGATGATCCCAAATTGTTGGGACTATTTCCCAAATTGTGATGATCCAAAAATTGTTGGGAGAATTTGAGATTAAATTAATTAAGCCGTACCCAATTACCATGTCATATCATGCAAGGCTCTTCTTAAACAAATATATAGATTGGAAAAAAGAGGGATAAAAAAGGAAAAGAAAGAGTAATGTGTGAGTTATAATATATACTATATAGGCTAACCTAATAAAGTGAATGGAAACCCTTCAAGAGTGAGGATGGAATCTAATCTCTCTCCCTCCCTCCAAATCCACACGAGCTCCAACTGAAACCAGCCAACAAGACATTCCCTTCTAATCGTTCCCCCCCTCTCAACAAAATCTATAACCAAATAAAAAAAAATATATATATATATATATATATATAAATTAATGTTAAATAGAAACAAAAATAGTAAGCTCCAATCTCCGTGGCTCTGTTCTGTAGCCCAGCTATGCCCGAATTCAAAAAAAAGGTACGCACACAGCTCAAAAGCAAACCGCTGTCCTTCCCCGCTATCTACGCCAATTAACCAACTTTTTTGTCCAAGCCTCGAATCATTTTTTCAACACCAAAAACTGACACACCATCAAAATGACAACATGACTGGCACCGTGTCCTTCCAGGTCCAACAACACCACCAGCCACCGCCACAATCCCAACCCCAACCTCAGCAGCACCCGCCCCCACAACAACAGCCACAGCCACAGCCACCGCCGCCACAACAGTCTGAGCCACCGCACCCGCCGACGACAGTAAGGAAGCTGATTGTCGAAGTTGTAGACGCACGTGACCTTCTGCCCAAGGATGGCCAGGGCAGCTCCAGCCCCTACGTGGTGGCAGACTTCGACGGTCAGCGGAAGAGGACCTCCACAAAGTTCAAGTCACTCAACCCAGTGTGGAACGAGGCGCTCGAGTTCGTCGTCTCGGACCCTGAACATATGGAATATGAAGAGCTCGAAATTGAGGTCCTTAATGACAAGCGTTTCGGAAATTCCAGTAGCACCGCTCGTAAAAACCACTTCCTTGGCAGGGTAAAGCTGTTCGGGACCCAATTTTCCAAACGAGGCGATGAGGGACTGGTGTATTTCCAGCTCGAGAAGAAGAGCGTGTTCAGCTGGATTAGAGGCGAGATTGGTCTGCGGATTTATTATTTCGACGAATTGGTTGAAGAATCGCCGCCGCCTCCACAGGAAGAGCCTCCGCCGGAGAAACCGAGATCTCCGACTCGCGGGGTTGTGGTGGTCGAGGAAAGTAGGGTGTCTGAGGTGCAAGGAGTGCCGGTTGAGAATAATACCATCTACAACGGCTTTTACTCCCCGCCGGTTGTGGTCGTCGAAGAGTCACGGCCGCCAATGTTTCAAGTGCATTGTGAACCGACGGTTCATGAGGTGTCGAGTCATCATCCTCAACCGGAAGTTCATTTTCAACCAGACGTCAGAAAAATGGAGACGCGCAGAGCCCCTCCAATTGGTGAGAGAGTGAGAATGCAGAGGAGGCCTAACGGAGAATACGCGCCCAAGGTGATTCCTGGAAAGTTCGCAGGGGCGGAGAAGGAGAGAATTCATCCCTGCAATCTCGTCGAGCCTATGCAGTACTTGTTCATCAGAGTCGTCAAGGCTCGAGGGCTCGTTCCGAACGAGAGCCCATATGTCAAGGTCCGTACATCAAGCCACATCGTAAGGTCGAAGGTGGCGGTTCACAAACCAGGCGAGCCGACTGAGTTGCCGGAGTGGAATCAAGTGTTCGCCCTCGCACACAACCGGCCTGACTCTGCGAGCTCGGAATTGGAAATCTCCGTTCACGACTCGCCGTCTGATAAGTTCTTAGGAGGCATTTGCTTTAACCTGTCTGATGTGCCGGTTCGAGACCCTCCCGACAGTCCCTTGGCGCCGCAATGGTACCGTCTAGATGGTGGCACCGAAGACCAGAACTCCGGCCGAGTCACCGGCGACATCCAGCTCTCTGTTTGGATTGGAACCCAAGCTGATGACGTGTTCCCGGAAGCGTGGAGCTCTGACGCCCCATTCGTGGCTCACACACGTTCCAAAGTCTACCAATCGCCGAAGCTCTGGTATCTAAGATTGACGATTATGGAAGCTCAGGACCTTCACATTGCATCGAATTTACCTCCATTGACGGCTCCCGAGATCAGAGTAAAAGCTCAGCTCGGGTCTCAATCGGCTCGAACCAGGCGAGGGTCTATGAACAACCACTGTGCGTCATTCAACTGGAACGAGGACCTCATTTTCGTCGCCGGAGAGCCTCTCGAAGATTCACTGATTATACTCGTCGAGGACCAGACAAACAAGGACCCTGCACTACTCGGCCACATTGTAATTCCGGTGAGCTTGATCGAGCAGCGAATCGACGAGCGCTTCGTGGCGTCCAAGTGGTTCGGGCTGGAGGGCAGTGGAGGTGGGCCCTATTGCGGCAGAATCCATCTACGGCTTTGCTTGGAGGGTGGATATCACGTGTTGGATGAAGCGGCTCACGTGTGCAGCGACTTTAGGCCGACGGCTAAGCAACTGTGGAAGCCGGCTATAGGCATCTTGGAGCTGGGCATTCTTGGCGCCCGCGGCTTGCTTCCGATGAAAACCAAATCGACTGGGAAAGGCTCCACGGACGCTTACTGTGTGGCCAAGTACGGGAAGAAGTGGGTCCGGACCCGGACCATCACAGACAGCTTTGACCCGCGTTGGAACGAGCAATACACATGGCAGGTATATGACCCTTGCACAGTCATCACCGTTGGAGTGTTCGACAACTGGCGTATGTTTTCGGACGTGGCAGA
The DNA here is from genome assembly GCA_032719365.1 of Prinsepia uniflora. Taxonomy (NCBI): domain Eukaryota; kingdom Viridiplantae; phylum Streptophyta; class Magnoliopsida; order Rosales; family Rosaceae; genus Prinsepia; species Prinsepia uniflora. Next base: position 75,749,920 of record CM064865.1, on the reverse strand, counting down.
GGAAAAGCCAGACTGCAGTATAGGCAAAATACGAATACGTATATCTACGCTGGAGAGCAATAAAGTGTATAAGAACTCGTACCCGCTGCTGGTGTTGATGCGAACCGGGTTGAAAAAAATGGGTGAAATTGAGTTAGCGGTCCGGTTCGCCTGCCCGTCATTGCTTCCCGAGACATGTGCGGTTTACGGGCAGCCATTGCTTCCCAGAATGCACTATCTCCGCCCTCTCGGAGTGGCCCAGCAGGAGGCGTTACGCGGCGCCGCTACTCGCATGGTGGCAGCTTGGCTCGCACGCTCCGAGCCGCCTATGGGGACCGAGGTTGTCCGGTACATGTTGGATGCGGATTCTCATTCGTGGAGCATGAGGAAGAGCAAAGCGAATTGGTTTCGGATTGTGGCGGTGCTTGCTTGGCTTGTCGGGTTAGCAAAATGGTTAGATGATATAAAGCGGTGGAGAAACCCGGTTACCACGGTTTTGGTCCACATGTTGTATTTAGTCCTTGTTTGGTACCCGGATTTGATTGTCCCAACAGGGTTTCTATACATGTTCTTAATCGGAGTTTGGTACTATCGGTTCAAGCCCAAGATACCAGCTGGAATGGATATCCGGCTTTCGCAAGCGGATACGATTGACCCGGACGAACTTGATGAGGAGTTTGACACTATCCCAAGCTCAAGACCACCCGATATCATCTGGGTTCGGTATGACCGGCTACGGATGTTGGCTGCCCGGGTCCAAACAGTTTTGGGTGATTTTGCGACCCAAGGGGAGAGAGCCCAAGCCTTGGTGAGCTGGAGGGACCCAAGAGCCACAAAATTGTTCATTGGAGTGTGTCTAGCTATCACAGTGGTTTTATATACTGTGCCATCAAAAATGGTTGCTGTAGCCTTGGGATTTTACTACCTCCGCCACCCCATGTTTCGAGAGACGATGCCACCGGCGAGCTTGAATTTCTTCCGGCGGCTGCCGAGCTTGTCGGACCGGTTAATGTAGAGGAGAATGGAGGGAGAATATATATATATATATATAAAATATGCTAGCATTTTTTTAGGTGCCTAAATTAGAGGTGAAATTACAATGAAACCAACCAAGTGTTGTAAGTTGAAAAAGCGTTGGTTAATAACATTGTAAGGAGTGAAGAAAGCAGAGAGGGATTGGAGTGGAAAGTGGCAAAGTTGTGATCATGTTATATTTTTCTATTGTTGACTTGATTGATTGATTCTAAAACTTGATACAAGAGAAAGGCAACGAAGAAAGTACGATACTGTCGATGAGCTTGCTCTAATGATCTTGAGAAAGTATGATATTTTTGACAATTTTATTTTATCTATTTGCGTGTTTTTATTTTATAATTTTTGTATTTGGGTAGGATATTACTAATGTTATTGGTGGTGTGAGAACAAACAAAATTTGAGTGGGTATTTCATATTTCTCGTTAAAGACGTGAATTTCTGGTCATTGACAATTGAGAAAATGATTATGGGTTTTGTTGCTCCTTTCCTTGTCTTCCAAATTCATTAATATTTCAGTTTTGATTAGAGGAAAATCTCAATTTACCAATATCTTCTTGAGTTGAGTTAATATGGGTGAGGCAACAAAGGTAGAGAAAGATGAGGGATCCATCAAGGACAAGAGTAAAAAGAAAGAGACGTCACATGGAGGCTGAAAGTAAAAGTGAATAACGAATCAAAAGGAAAGTCAAGAAGAACAACAAAGAAGGTGAAGATATAGAGATGGTGATCATGGAAAGGAAGAGAAGAAGAAAAAGAAGCCCCAAGCGTAAAAAGATCATGCAAAACAAGAAAGAAACGTAAGGTTCTTAAATGGGGTTGGACAAGGTGTCACAATTCCAAGAGAAGTCATTGACATAAGACTTGCAAAGTGCTGCAAATTCTTTGCATCTTATTCCTTGAAGTATAAATCAACAACTCGCAAAAATCTCCTTAATTTTTACAAACAGCAAATAAGAAGCTATCATTTGTCAAGGTTGAAGTTCTGGATTGTTCAACTAAAAACACTTCGGAGCTTAAATTAGTTTTGAGGGAGAAATTACAAAAAAAAAAATTAGAAGTAATGAACCAACTTACCTTAAAGTGAAATGAGCTCTACTATTTATAAGGAAGTCTTAGGAGTCCCGGAGTGATCTAATTGGTCGATAGCTATAGTAATTAATAAATAATTCTTCTTTAATAAAAGATATTATTTAATTATTTAATATTAATAATAATGATTTATTATTAAACAAATAATAATGGAAATTAACTCTTGGAGTGAATATCATTATTATTGAAGTTTTAACTCGATTAAATAATATATTCAACTAGTGAATACATTATTTAATATGTGGTGTTTGTGAGCCATTAATGTTATTATCAGGGGTAATTTGGACATAATTGATACCATATTGACTAACTAGGCTCAGTAAGAATAACACCACCACAAACATACGACTTGACGCTAGCGCGATAGGAAAGCAGGCCAAATGGAAACCCTGAGTCTGTCGGAAGGCCACTCACTCGACAGGAAATGGCAAGCTACCACTCAGCAAGCAACACCAACAACATCGCCCTAACAAGGCCTAAGTCATGGCCATTCAGTAGGGCCACTCGGTAGGTACAATTCGGCACTACTGATCAGATCCGCTGACAAACACCAATATCAACTCCCTAACATGATCAGACAAACCCCATATCCACTAAGTCCTACAGCTGAACCCTCAGTTCCCTCAACTCTACCGGTGTCATACAATACGGTGCCTACGAAATAGGTTGGGTGCCCAGAAAAAGTTCAATAGTAAGCTCGACCTCTCTCTAAGGCAGTAATCCTGTTAGATCCTCCGGAAACACATCGGTAAAATCCCTCACTTTTGGTATCTCCTCAATACTCACTGAAACATCCTTGGACTTTACAACATGTGCCAAATACCCCTAACAACCACTCATTAATTGTAACACCCCGGAAATTCGAGGATTTTAATATTGTAATTTAATATATGAATTGACGTTTTTACCCTTGTGAATGGTATGACCAAATTATTGACTTTTTGATTGGTGGGTCAAATGGACTTTGACCAGTGACCGTGACGTATTTCGGGACGTCACGAGTTCATAGACAGGGGGCACGTCCAATTCGGACGATCAGGGAAAAAGTTATGACTATCGGAAGTTTAGGGGCATTACCGTAATTTGGACTTTAGGGGCGAAAATGTTGACTTTTCGTTTGGCAACTAATTTTCACATGACTCAAGGACCGTTAGGTAGGTCTCGATGTCCTGAGTCCGTAGACAGGCGGCACGCCAAAATCGGACTTCGTACGAGGAAGTTATGGTCAGAAACGTGAAATCGGGAGGTTCGCGTCTCGGTTTTTGTGTCGAATATTTTATTCTGATATTCTGATTGGAGGACACCTGGATGGGTGACAAGTGTCACTCACCCATTGGCTAGATTGGATCAGATCCACTATGGGTTTAAATACCATTAAAACCAACTTTTAATTCCAGCCATTGATATGAAACCTCCAGATTTCATCCCAACCATTGATCTCATCCCTGAGATCAAATCTGGACCATCCATTTTGTGTGAACAGATTCCCTCCATTTCTATATATTTTCCTACCCGACACCACATTCTGCCCATTTCAACCATCACACCTGCATAGCACCTGGTTCTTGCGTTGTGAGTGGCTGGACTGGACTGGTGAGGCGGCAGACGGTAGTGATCACGGCGGTGGACGGCGGCGAGACAGGCAGTCCTCAAAACCCGAAACGGTTTGAAAAACTCAGAATTTGAAACTTGATTTCCAACGTGTGTCTTTGATTTCTATTAACCCTAATCGATTATAGGGACTAATAGGAACCTCAAGAGCTTGTTTTCGTGAGCTGAGAAGGCTTGAACGGAGGCTAAACGGCGACGGGAAAAACCGGGTTCTGTTCATCGAGGTAAGTCTCTGATCCAGTGCTTGTTTGATGATTTTAATTAGCTAGAACCCTTTCTGGAATTGAGATGAGTAATTAGGAACAAACCTGAACAAAAATGGTTAAGAATTGAGGGATTGGTGACCGGGTCATGATCGCGGGTCTGATCGACCCAGTTGCAGAGAAACGGGTCGACCCGTCTGAGGAAATGGGTGATGACGTGGCACCCTGTCAGACCTGTCAGTGACGTGGACCACTCTTGTGTCGACACGTGTCACATGTCAGTGCACAGTCAGCACTGACATGTCAGTGACGTGGCCTAATCAGGGACTGCCACGTGTCACTAACATGTCAGTTACATGGACCAGTGCCGTGATGACACGTGGCACATGTCAGATCTGACACGTGGCCTGACAGATCAGTGAGGTGGACCAATTGGGTGTTGACACGTGGCACCTGTCAGAGTCTGACATGTCAGACCTGACGCGTTGACCGGCGCGTGTGAACAGTGTTTTTGGTGGGACCACCACCATTCTTTAGGTTTCGACGATCCGGATCCAATGACGGTGGTTTCGGGTCGATCGGAGATCATTAAGTTGGTCAAAATGAGGTTTATTACCTCGGGAAGCGCATTCGGGCGGCTTTGCCGGACCAGTTTCAGTCTAGGGTTTCATGGTTAAATGTTAGGGGTTTGTATTGACCTTTACGTATACTTTGGACATGACAGGGATTGTACAATTGTACCAGAACGAGGGTATACGTTCGGTTTTCAGCAGGATTGTACTGTGAGTGGGCCATTTTCCTTAAACCCTTGCGTGCATAAATGTTTTTTGGTTTACTTATATATATTCACATGCTAAAAACAAATAACGGTTTTGATGATATGGAAATTATGGTTATGGCACGTTTCAAGGTATTTGGGCATGAGACCCGTCTGATGAAACTTAAAGATTGGTTTGGATTTTATCTATGTATATATATATGCTTTGCATGTGGATATCAATAAAATGTATTTGGTACTGCACCGTATAGATCCATTCATATGATACTGTCTCCTCCGGATGAGGTACCCCGGAGTGGTCACGGACGTCTAGAACATCCAGCGTCTCTGACGCTAAGCATCGGGGATGCTGTACCCGAACGGGGTTCGGGGATTGAACTCAGAATTGAGACCCGAGTGGCACGCGTAGCCTTGAGATTGTGACCTTATTGGACGTCAAGGACGTCAGACATCGGGGATGTCAAGATCGGAGTGTATAGTGCAGTGGCTAAAATTATGTTTATGGTTTTATTATATGCCTTATGATACATATTATATGAATTATGGTTTTTAAATTCTGATGCATGCATGTTTGGAAAACGGAGGGGTAAATTATATGTTTTACTTACTAAACGATTTTATAAACTTGAGTTTCGGTCCACTCACCCTTGATGTTTTGGTAACCCCTCCAGGTCGTGCTAATGAGGTAGAGGAGGAGCCTGAGGCTGAGGCATAGATCTACTTCTGCGTACCTGAATCCCTGTTGGGTGATTTTACCCGCAGGTTTATGTTAGAGTCGTGCTCGCAACTTGTGATTTGGATTTCATCCCTTGTCTGACATCTGTTTATTTCGAACTTGATGTAAAACTTTAATTTGGTTTTTATGCATTTGAACGTTTAAGGTTAAAATTGGAACATTATTTTGGGTGTCAGACGGGAGCAGGGCACGTCCCCATGTGGTCCCAGAGAGGATCGGGGCGGGTCCTGTCATTAATAACTTCTCAGCCTCCAATGTAACGACCCGTCCCGAATCTACGAGATTAATTGCAAATTATCGAGGATTAATCGGGGAATAATAAAGGATTATCGGACGATTGGGGTGAAATGACGATTTTGCCCTTAGACGAGTGGAAATGTTAACTTTTGACTCGGGAGGTCAAATACGCGTGAACCGAGGTCCATTACATAGATCGAGACGATACGAGTCCATAGACAGGCAACACGTTAGAATCAGACATTATACGGGAAAGTTATGGGTCAAGGACGATTTTTTGTACTATTCATAGTTACACGAAAATCGAGACAATTGACTTTTGGAAATTGAATGTGGGGCCCAAAATATATGATATGGGGACCATAGGATGGGTGACAAGTGTCACCCACCCTATGGCCACCAATAATATCACATTCATCTCTTTCCTTCTCATTTTTTTTCACAGTCGAAACCCACCCTCACCATTTTCCATCTTCTTGCTTCATCTTTTGGGCTACTTGAGAGAGACTGAGAGTGAGGGAGGACTGAGAGACGATGGAGAGTGACAGAGGAAGGCAGTGGTCACGGCAGTTGACTGGAAATTACGAGAAACAAGGTAAACAATGAGTTGTTTGATTTTGAGTTTTGGTTTTTAGTCATTGGGATCTCGTTTTGATGCCTTGGACATGTTATTTGAGCTCTTACAAGCCTATAGGATCAAAAAGGAAAGGTTTTGGATGACTAGACGATTCTGGGGACTGGTTCGAAGTTTGGCCAAAACTTTGGAAGCCTGCATCTTTAAAACCAAGTACTTTATCTCAATTATGGGTTCAGATTTGGATTCCTTGGATCGCATAGATAGATTTTTAAATAAAGAACGTAGGATTTGGTTGAGTATTGAGAGAGTTATGAAGGTTTGAAAAATTGGCCAACAATGGCAATTTTCCAGCGGCTAGCCAACAAACCAGACTGCGGCGCACGGCAGCACCGGTCATTATCTCTAGCGAGGTCATGACGTCAGCATGCCACATCATCGATGATGTCAACTATGATGTCAGGACCCGTCCTCAATCCCCCATAGATTAACGAGGAACGCCCCTGATCCCGTCTGACACGGAGTGTCAGACAAGGGAAATTTCCAACCTTTGCCCTCTGGGGCTATCAGAGTACGCCAGGATCCGGATGAGACATGTGATATCTCGGTCTCTGCTACAGTCCACATCGTATCCAACCTGAAGGGTATTAAAAACAAAAAGACTGTGAGTGGACAAAAAGTAATACGTTTCGTAAAACACATTTATAAAGACCTTTATACCCTTCACTAAAAAAACATGCATGCATAGTAAAACCTTTTATCCAATCACATATGTTTAAACAACCATATTTAGGGTCACAGCCCCAAGTTCCGTAAATACAAGTCACACGGGCTCCTGCCCAAAACCATTTACAGAAAACCATAACATCATGAACATATGTGGGATCTCAGCCCAAATCCATTTATCATCATAAAACACAATTTCCCAAACCAATTGAAATCATGTTTATCCATTATATTCCATATCCAAGAACCTGTCACGGTAAAATAGAGCTATGCACGTGCTAACCGGGGTCTCAAAACCAAGTCTCTCCAGGGTCCACCCAGGTCAATGTCCGTAGATCAATGACCCTCCCTGGAGGTAACGAACCATGCCCATTTTGAGAGTAAGGAACCCAACTGGGGGGCAACTCCACTCAGTCAGTGCTCCGTGACTACTCTGGGGTCCACCCAGGCCAACAACCCTCCCCGGAGGAGACAATCATATATAAAGGATGGAATATGAAAAACCTTTTTAAATCATTCTTTAAACCTTCCAAGGATTCATGTTCGGCTCTCACTATCCGTCATGAACCATAAAACCTTTCAAAGGTTCATACCGGTTCCCATAAACCGTCATGATCCGTAAAATCCTTTCAAGGGTCCCTGACCCGAAATCACCATCATAACACATAACTGGGCCCTAGGCCCGAATCCACATACAAACTGGACCTCTGGTCCGAATCGTAAACCAACTGGGCCTCCGGCCCGATGCCTCGTTAAATCAAATGGACCTCAAGTCCGAGAGTTCGTAATTCAAATGGGTCTCATACCCGAGTTTACCTTTTCAAATCCAAAATCATTTCATTAAACAATTTCCAAAACCATAAGAACGGAAAATTAGAGTAAAACTGAACAACCTCGATTTACGTGCAAGCACGTAAATCGCCTCGTAATGCGTGAAACCATACAATTCACCAATATCCAAATCAACATCATATAGTCACAATCATAATCCATATAAAACATTTATGCATGCATCACAGTTTAGAAATCAAGGTCCACTCACAGACCGTCCGAAGCTGTGTCTCGATACGCGTGCCATAATTGTCTCCCGCGTCAATCGTCGCCACCGGGATTCACAAACCTGTCAAAATTCATTTAGAGGGTTACTAATAGCCTCATTAACCTCTCATTGAAGTCCCATAATTTTCCCAATTTTCTAACTATTTTTAAAACCGATCTTAAACCTTCGAACACCCCGAAACCTATCGAACGATGTCCGATCGACACGAAACCAGTCCCAAAATGTTCGTTACATCGAATAGATGAAATTACATGTTGGAACCACCCCCCAAAGGAGTGACGACGCGCCCGCACGCGTCTCTAGAAGGGACTGCGCGTGGGCCTCACGCGCCTACTGTGTAGTCACCTTCTCCAGCGGGTGAACCGGGTCCGACCAGTTCTCTGGTTTTCCTGGACCGGCGTGACCGGTCCGGCATGGTTCTCCACTCAGTTCTCGTCCGTTTGCCTCCATTTCAATCCTAAAAATCCTATTTTGAGGTTTCCTACCTTTTCCAATCCTCCAAACTAAATAAAACATCTGAAAACCCTATGGTTCACCTATGGCCTCACAACCAAGTTTTTGTTTTCCTCCAATGGCTTCCACAGCTGCCCAAACACCATAAAAACCTTCTTAAAACTCCCTATGAAACCTATTTAATTCAACCAAACCATCCAAAACAGGCCATAATGTCAAAATCGAAATAAGGGGGAAAATGGGCCTTACCGGGTAATCGGTTTCTCCCTGGCCTTCACTGCCGTGTACGACGGTCCAGACACTCCCAGCCACCGTCCTCAGCTCCCTCAGTCTCTCTCTCACTCTTTGAGTCTCACAGATGATCATATGGGGTTGGGTTGGATTTGGGTGAAGGTTTGAATGAGATCGAGTTGTTTGGGAATGCAATGAAGAAAATGGTCGATGCATGTATCAATTTGGGTGGCCTGTGGATGGGTGACAAGTGTCACTCATCCATTGGGCCTCCATAAAATATCTGGGGCTCACTAGAGTCCAAAAGTTAGGTCGTCTCTAATTCGTGCAATAGTACCTAAAAACTTTCGTGAACTGTAATTTCACCGTCGAGCGTCCGAGTTCGATGTGCCGCCTGTCTATGGATTTGTATCATCCCGATCTACGTAACGGTCTTCGGCCCTCGGCCATCGGACCTCCCGGTCAAAAAGTCAACTATTTGCCCCTTTTAACCAAAATTACCAAAATGCCCTTAAACTTCCGAACGTCGAAACTTCCTCCTCGAATGTCAGAATTGAACGTGTCACCTGTCTATGAACTCGTGACGTCACGAACTACGTCACGGTCATCGGTCAAAGTCCTTTTGACCACCCGAATGAAAAGTCAACATTTTACCCACGTCTAGGGGCAAAATGGTCATTTTGCATCGTTCGTCCGATTTCGCCTAACTAATCACCGATTAACCTCACTAATCGTGATTAGTCACTAATCAAATCCTGAAATTCGGGACGGGTCGTTACAACCTTCCCTCCTTAATTAATTTCGTCCTCGAAATTCCAACCGTTCTTCCCTCCTTAATTTAGTTTTGTTCTCGAAACTCCAACTATCCTGATTCCACATCCACCTCTTGGAAGGTAGAATCGACCTCGAAACATGTGTACACTCGTACACCCACTAACCAAAACAATACTTACTCGTCTGCAACCAGACGTACCACTAACACTCACGTCACATCGACTACATTCGACCACGTCACACGTTCCGAATTGACACCACTTGTCAAATCTACCAATTCGTTGACACAACAACTCAAAGGGTTCCTTTCCCAATTACCAACCTATCCTGAAGTCTACTCCCACCGGGAGTCATCAGACCTCACACAACGATCCACGAAACATCCGACAAACTGTCACCACTTGACAATCGTCAGTCGAAAACTTACACTATACCGACTTGTGGTTATACTGACCACCAACTCACTCAACCTGAGTATACGCATACCAACAAATACTCGACCTGTGTGTAACTAGACCCATCAGAAATACTATGACCCAATTCACAGCATCCAATGTCCAGTTCACGTCTTCAACCAATCCAATGGTATCGGAACTAAGCCGACTACCAGCACGCTCACCAACATACCACTGGTATAACCTATATACCATCGCCAGGCACAACAAGCCTGCCCCGAATCGTACCTCGAACAACGTACAAGGTACATATATCTACCCATCAATCAGACTACAACAACAACCTAAGTCGTAGTCAATCACATTTCAATTCTAGAGTCCATCTGTCCAATCATGTACCAGACAGATCAAAACTCCGACCCATTATCCATTTCCATATCCGAATCCGAAATCATTATTCCGTAAGCTAGCATTTGGAATAACCATTCCGAACCCAAATCCATAAAAGGAAATCCACTATCAAGCTCCAGAATCAAATCATGAATCGTCACCCAGAATCCGATTCCAAAACCCAAATCCAGAAATCCTCTTTCAAGTTCCAAAATCAAATCCTGAATCGTCATCCAGAAATCCGATTCCAAAACTCGAAATATCGTTCACGTTTACCGAGACGCATCAAAGCCGAACCTTTCGGTTACCTGCTTAAACAATTACCTCGACATACATTAGATTGACTTCATAGGGAAGCCAATCCCAACATCAACACAACACTAAGTCTGACAAAATCCAACCTCGTCAGACACCTACTCGCTCGAGTAACAAGCCATATGGGATTTACCTCAAAAAAGTTCAGTCCCATCATCCTCAACTCAAACATCCAAGTAAGAGTGATAAACTTTCCAACTATCTGGATCATCAAAATCACGATCCAGATCCATCACTACATCACCCAACCATGAACATCACGATAGAGATTCATCACAACGCCTAAGGTCCTCAACCATTTCCCACATCTAAACAAATCAGTCAATGATGAGACACGCCGAGACTGTGGGTTCTCACTGATTACCTCATATCGATCCTTGTCATTCCACCGTGGAAAAACCAAGGATGATCCAACACGATGACATCAACACTCATCCTACGTGAATGCAACCAAAACTCATTGCAATCACCATGCCATATAAACCATCATCGTCTGCCACCAAGCAGAAAATGAGAAATCTCAGTCATGTAACTTCGATATACTCAACCCCACATGATGACTCAAGACAAAGCACGGGTCCACCAACCAATACACGATCAGTGTACTAGTGACAACAAACGTCATCAACATCATCTGCCATCATCTACCACGGTAGAACCTGATAAGTCACCCAAAATGACTTCGAAATACTCGTTACCAATGCGGAAAACCCGCATTCCTCGTGTCACCTCAATCGTAACCTCTCGCGATTCCGAAGTTCTAACCAGATTGGACACAACATACTCGGACATCAACCATGTGTCCCTAACGAGTCAAACTCACTACCTAGTTCGACTGTCGGTTTACACCGTGTATGTAGGTACACTCATTCCGAGTGAAGTTCACGCGACTCAAGGTTAAACCTCGTATACTATTTACGGATGTGCATATACGGTCTCCAACACTCGCATATCGTACCACGAGTCTCAACTACTACTGGATCCTATCCAGTCCACTATTATCCATTATCCACGCCCGGACCACAAATACCGAACAAATGTCCATCTCGACGGAGTCACATCCCGACTCGTAACTCACCGTCATCGCAATCACCGGCACCGGTACCAGCACCAGTACCCGTATCATCACCTGTCAGCATCAGCACACAAGCATCCACACTAGCATCAGAACTAACACTAGCACACCGTGTGCAAAACTGACAACCCTGGAGCTCCGCTCATACCGAGCGACGATCCCATACCTCTGCTCAAATTGGAGAAACTCTGCATCCCTCGTTCCCAAAAACTCTGGGTACAGTTACCGTGATAACTCATATGAGAAAAGGAAACGTCCCCGAACGTCCCCATCTCATTCTGTGATCGCACTCAGCCGTAACCGAGTCGAATCCAGAATCACTGCTCGTACATATGCATTACTCACGCACCTCGTATCATCGTCACGACTGACAATCCCATCGTCACAATCGTCACGACAACCTGAGTCTACTCGACCTGATAAGACTCGACTACGTCCATCGATAGTAGCGTCTGCCACAACCTCGTGCAGACCTAACTACCAGGCATCTCGATATCCAGACTTCGCATCCAACGGAATCAATCACCCGTTCTACTTCGTATCCCCACTCTGGGATTCCATCGACAAGTACCAACCCTGGTAACTTGTCCAAAAATCTCTAACTTATCGTAACTCGACTCAACCAATGTCGTCTACTAGGTCGCCCACGACCTTAGTTGCACCAAATCACAACTGAGTAGCACGACAACCAAGTAGGTTTAACCAATAAATACTACCTCGACTGCAGAGTGCAGTCCAATCACTAGAGCTGGCATGACTAGACCAACGATCTCATCGAAATCGAGACCACTCGCCAACTTACATTTTCGAACCATACATATTACCTTAGGGTTCACAATCACACCTAGAGTTCCACTGAACCCAATTGTATAAGGCATTAAAATCCACAATCTGACCGACTCCGCAGTCTTGACATCATAAAGACGTCAATCCAATCCTACCGTCAAATCAACTAGGATTGCTCGAATCCGACCGCTAACTGCCATAAGTTCAGCTAGAGTTCCACGAACCCAGCTGCTAACTGACAACCGTAGTACACTCCATGAATCCGGCTGTAACTTCCAGGAGCAATAAATCCATTTAACTCAACCAATATCCGATCATCGGATGGTCATAATTCCCAACCAGTCGCCGAAACTGATCTTACGACATCGTGAAGACGATCCCAACTAACCGTCTCACGATCACAACACTAGAGTACCGTTTACGTCATCCTTCCATAGGGTCCCACACTGTCATCCACGACAGAACTATGGCAACCCCGGCATTTAGTGTCGAACCAAGACATTCCACGATACAGTCCTACCAACTATCGTATCGGCATCCTAACTATCAGGTTGATAACGAACTGTAGCCACTTGAGATATCACATCCTCGACCTGCGTACGACTCCAAGAGCTACACGTTTGCTCGAATAGAGACAACCCCGCTCTGATACCACCTGTCAGGACCCGTCCCCAATCCCCCAGGGATTAACGAGGAACGCCCCTGATCCCATCTGACACGGAGTGTCAGAAGGAAAATTTCCAACCTTTGCCCTCTCGGGCTATCAGAGTACGCTAGGATCCAAAGGAGGCATGTGATATCTCGGTCTCTGCTACAGTCCACATCGTATCCAACCTGAAGGGTATTAAAAACAGAAAGACTGTGAGTGGACAAAAAGTAATAAGTTTCGTAAAACAAATTTATAAAGACCTTTATACCCTTCACTAAAAAGCATGCATGCATAGTAAAACCATTTATCCAATCACATATGTTTAAACAACCATATTTAGGGTCACAACCCCAAGTTCCGTAAATACAAGTCACACGAGCTCCTGCCCAAAACCATTTACAGAAAACCATAACATCATAAACATGTGTGGGATCTCAGCCCAAATCCATTTATCATCATAAAACACAATTTCCCAAACCAATTGAAATCATGTTTATCCATTATATTTCATATCCAAGAACCTGTCACGGTAAAATAGAGCTACACACGTGCTAACTGGGGTCTCAAACCCAAGTCTCTCCAGGGTCCACCCAGGTCAATGTCCGTAGATCAATGACCTTCCCTGGAGGTAACGAACCATGCCCATCCTGAGAGTAAAGAACCCAACTGGGGGGCCGACTCCACTCAGTCAGTGCTCCGTGACTACTCCGGGGTCCACCCAGGCCAACGACCCTCCCCGGAGGAGACAATCATATATAAAGGATGGAATATGAAAAACCTTTTGAAATCATTCTTTAAACCTTTCAAGGATTCATGCCCGGCCCTCACTAGCCGTCATGAACCATAAAGCCTTTCAAAGGTTCATGCCGGTTCCCATAAACCGTCATGACCCGTAAAATCCTTTCAAGGGTCCCTGACCCGAAATCACCATCATAACACATAACTGGGCCCTAGGCCCGAATCCACATACAAACTGGACCTCTGGTCCGAATCGTAAACCAACTGGGACTCCAGCCCGATGCCTCGTTAAATCAAATGGACCTCAAGTCCAAGAGTTCGTAATTCAAATGGGTCTCATACCCGAGTTTACCTTTTCAAATCCAAAATCATTTCATTAAACTATTTCCAAAACCATAAGAATGGAAAATCAGAGTAAAACCAAAAACCTCGATTTACGTGCAAGCACGTAAATCGCCTCGTAATGCGTGAAACCACACAATTCACCAATATCCAAATCAACATCATATAGTCACAATCATAATCCATATAAAACATTTATGCATGCATCACAGTTTAGAAATCAAGGTCCACTCACAGACCGTCTGAAGCCGCGCCTCGATACGGGTGCCATAATCGTCTCCGAGTCAATCGTTGCCACCGGGATTCCCAAACCTGTCCAAATTCATTTAGAGGGTTAATAATAGCCTCATTAACCTCTCATTGAAGTCCCATAATTTTCTAGATTTCTAACTATTTTTAAAACCGATCCTAAACCTTTGGACACCCCGAAACCTATCGAAACGATGTCCGATCGACACGAAACCAGTCCCAAAATGTTTGTTACATCAAATAGATGAAATTCCATGTTGGAACCACCCCTAAAGAAGTGACGACGCACCCGCACTCACCCCTAGAAGGGACTGCACGTGGGCCTCACGCGCCTACTGTGCAGTCACCTTCTCCAGCGGGTGAACCGGGTCCGACCGGTTCTCTGGTTTTCCTGGACCGACGTGACCGGTCCTGCCTGGTTCTCCACTCAGTTCTCGTCTGTTTGCCTCCATTTCAATCCTAAAAATCCTATTTTGAGGTTTCCTACCTTTTCCAATCCTCCAAACTAAATAAAACATCCTAAAACCCTATGGTTCACCTATGGCCTCATGACCAAGTTTTTGTTTTCCTCCCATGGCTTCCACAGCCATCCAAACACCATAAAAACCTTCTTAAAACTCCCTATGCAACCTATTTAATTCAACCAAACCATCCAAATCAGGCCATAATGTCAAAATCGAAATACGGGGGAAAATGGGCCTTACCAGGTAATCGGTTTCTCCCTGGCCTTCACCGCCGTGTACGGTGGTCCAGACACTCCCAGCCACCGTCCTCAGCTCCCTCAGTCTCTCTCTCACTCTTTGAGTCTCACAGATGATCATATGGGGTTGGGTTGGATTTGGGTGAAGGTTTGAATGAGATCGGGTTGTTTGGGAATGAAATGAAGAAAATGGTCGATGCATGTATCAATTTGGGTGGCATGTTGATGGGTGACAAGTGTCACTCATCAATTGGGCCTCCATAAAATATCTGGGGCTCACTAGAGTCCAAAAGTCAGGTCGTCTAGTAATTCGTGCAATAGTACCTATAAACTTTCGTGAACCGTAACTTCGTCGTCGAACGTCCGAATTCGACGTGCCGCCTGTCTATGGATTCGTATCATCCCAATCTACGTAACGGTCCTCGGCCCTCGGCCATCGGGCCTCCCGGTCAAAAAGTCAACTATTTGCCCCTTTTAACTAAAATTACCAAAATGCCCTTAAACTTCTGAACATCATAACTTCCTCCTCGAATGTCAGAATTGAACGTGCCACCTGTCTATGAACTCGTGACATCACGAACTACGTCACGGTCATCAATAAAAGTCCATTTGACTTCCCGAATGAAAAGTCAACATTTTGCCCACGCCTAGGGGCAAAACGGTCATTTTGCATCGTTCGTCCGATTTCGCCTAACTAATCACCGATTAACCTCACTAATCGTGATTAGTCACTAATCAAATTCTGGAATTTGCGACGGGTCGTTAAATGTGACACGTGGCAGTGCCACGTCAGCAGACATGTGGGAAGGGTGTCACGTGGCAGAAAGGTGTTAGAGGCTATTAGTGACGCATGGCAGGGTGCCACATCACCAGCTAATATCAGCAAGGTGACGTTAGCAGTTGACCAGTGTTGACTTTTTTTTAATCGAAATTTGACGATTGCGTGTGGGTGAATGTGCACGAATTTCGAGGTCAAACTAATCTTGTTTGAAAGATTTCGTCGATCTGAATCCATTGGTGGTGGTTTCAGGTTGATCAGAGATCGTTTAATAGGTAATTTGGAGGTTTTTAGGCTCGGGAAGCGTGTTCGAGACATGTTCACTGTTCCTGGAGTTTTGAGGCTTTATGATTTGGACTTGTATAGATGGTTAGTGACTTTCGAGTATGATTTGGATAGGTCCGGACGTTCTTGAGACGTTAGATTAGCCTCGGAGTGGCTTACAACGCGGATTGTGAGCGCGTAGTTTGGACGGCATGTGAGTGGACTTTAGATTTATAAATATGATGCATGCATAAATGTTTTATATGTTTTATGAACATGATTTGAGATGCATTGATTGCATATGATTTGAATATGATTTGGAATTTTTTGTAGAAAATGTTATTATGTACGTATTTCGAGATTTATGTTTTATATGATACTTGGGCTTAGACCGAGTTTTCTATGTGCATGTGATTTATATAATTTGAATGATTTCACAGAGAGGCGTGGAATTAAGAATTTGATTATCAGTTTTGAATGATTTCACGGAGATGCATGAAATGCTATTCCGGACTTTGACTTGAATTCTAGTAAAAAGTGATTTGGAAAGTGATTAGAATAGTGAAATTGTTTTGGATTTGGAAATGATGAATCGGGCTTGTGACCCATTGTGGATTTACGAGTTTTGAATTGATAAGGATTCGAGGAATCCTGGATTTGTGAAATGTTTTAAACACTGTTTTATGATGTTTTTGTGAAAAATGATTTGATGAAACGATATTTCGGGGGTAGGCCCTATTGAGATATTTTGTAATGATTTGAGATTTGTGAAATGTTTTCCACAATACCATCCTCTATGATGTGATTCTTCCCATCAGACGCCGTAGATCCTGAAGAGGTCACGATTACATTTCCTGGAGGTGAGTAGCTCCGAGGGGAGGCTCAGGCTCAGGAGTTTAGAAATGGACATTACTTAGATGTCGAGCCAGGGGCTTCGATACTGAGTTACCACTCAGACGACGTAGATCCTGGTTGTATACTCGGACGTGTAATCCCGAGTCGCACGAGTAGCGTTGATATCGTGAATATTAAAATACTTTGCTACATATTGGATAAAGAGGATTGGATGATCATGTTTTCATACGACTTCATATGTGAGTCGATGTTTTGGGAAAATGCCCTATTGAGATGTTTTATGAGATTTTGATTTGGGCTGAGACTCTACGTGTTTTGGATTTGGCCGAAGACCCTATGTGATTTGGTTTTGGGCTGAGACCATACTGAAGAAATGGCTTTGATTGGTAAATGTTTTCACTGTGTATTGATTTGAAAAGCCATATGATTTTCTTTTAAGAAAGTATTTGAGATACTGTTTTCTAATGCATGCATGCTTTTGATTGAAGGGTATAAATGTCTTTTCGTGAAATTATTTTTAAACTCTTTATTTTTGTCCACTCACAGCTTTTATGGTTTTTGATACCCTTCAGGTTGATTGCAGATGCAGGCTGTAGTAGAGACCGAGACATCACATGCTAGTGCATAATCTGAAAATCACTGCGCACTTTGGAACCCTAAGTGGGTTACAGTTTTATCCCTGGTCTGGCATGTGGTGCCAAATGGGAGTAAGACACATCCCACGATAATTTAGGGGGATTGGGATGGGTCATGTCATCCAAGGCCAAAATAACCCCCTAAAGAAGTACTCGCTGATCCCCACGAAAAACAAACATTGGTAAGTTGGGACTTCGAAAGACAACTGTCTTCTCAAAGACCTCAACAGAGGCATGATGAGTAATCAGCAAATCCATCCCTAGGATCACATCAAATTTGTAGATGTCAAGAGGAATTAAATATGCCTTTATGTCAAAACCCTCTACCCAAACTGAATAGTCTCGGATCATTGAACTTGCTACTAACATAGCACTAGTCAGAGTACTAATAATCATGTCCCAACCCAGTAGGGACAACTCCCGGTCAACGAAAAGTGTAAAACCTTCATAAATAAATAAATGTATGGCCCCAGGAACCATCAACACCCATGCATCCCGACTAAAGATAGATAGAGTACCTATCACCACTCCGGGTGCTATGTGAGCCTCCAGCTGTGTAATCGCAAACACATGAGCTCGTCCTACCGCGGGTTGGCCATGTCCCATCTAGCCACAACCAGTCATGCTGGCCCGTAAGTAGTTGCTTGACTCCCACTAACCACTGTCAGAAAAAGTGTCGTCAACTGCTAACCCTACTTAGTTGTGTCCTACCCAGTAGCACCACCGCCGGGACAATAAGGGCATTCCCGCTTGAAATGACCAAGCTCACAACAGCAAAAGAAACTCTCCCAATTTCTCCTAGCAGCTCGTCTACTATGTCTATTAGAAGCCTCACTAGACTGGGTGGATAACTGGGGCCTCAACCTACCTCCTCAGGAACCTCTCCGTCCCGTGATAGGTCGTTAATTAAGCATTATTTTATATTATTTTATACCTTTTATACTTAACTTTTAATATTAAAATAATAAAAAATTGGAGAAAATAATATATTTTGTGATATTTTTGTAGAAATAAATAAAACTTGGAATTTGGAGCGTTTTGGCGAAAAAATCGTCCCGATCGGAATTATAACGAAGAAATTATGGACGAAATTCAGTAGATTTACATTAATCAATTTTAAAATTAAAAATACATTTGATCCAAGCCCAACTCCATTTGCAGCTGCAGGCCATTTTCTGTGCAACCCATAAGGAATGCTCCCAGTCCAAATGTGTTCAAACCAATCGCTAGGCCCAAGAATTAGCCCAGCCCGCAACTCGATCTAGCCTAGCGACACGTTCTGCTCAGAAGAATCGTTCGGCGAGCGCTGGCCGAGCCTTCCTTCACGAGTTCTGTGTGCGTGCATCAACAATATCCCTTCCAGTCAACGCGCGTGCGCTGCACTCACCTGTTCCTTCTGACAGTCTCTCATCGAATCTACCAACCCACTCTCAGTAGCTCCATGCCGAATTCAGCCCATGATTTTCTGCACCAGTCAAACCACTTCCACCTGCTCCTTTTTGCTTCAGTTTTAGCAGATTTCCAGCACAAAATCAGCTCCAACCATCCCTAATTTCATCATTATTCATCATTTCATTTTTATATTTTATTTTTGTATTTTTATTTTAATTTTGGCACTCCCTCTATAAATAGGGAGGCCATTTCACTTGTAATTTTGGTCCCCATTTTGGTTCTCTTTTTAGTAATTTAGGTTGTATTTTTCTCTCTTTTTCACTCTTCATTTAAGTTCATCTTCTTTCTTTTTGTTCTTTCTTTTTGGGGACCATTTTAACTTCTTGTAGATTTTCTTATTAATTAGTTTTCTTTTAATTATTGTTCTTAATTTATGTTATTTCTTAATCTCATTTCATCTTTACTTTGTTCTTGTGATTTTTCTTTGAGAGTTCTTAAACACATTTTTATGTTTTCCTTAAGAAATACCTAGACCAAGTAATTCTAAGAAAATTCAAGATTTTTAAGACCGAATTCCTCGTATTTCTACTTCCATCTTCACAAATTTCATGCCGCTGTTCGGTGATTCTTGTGAAAATCCATATATTTTCTACTTAAATTCTTGTTATTGTTATTGGTTTTACTCATTATTCAATATATGTGTTGGTATTTTCTTTCTAACATTTGTAAGTAAGAATGCAATCTCCATGTGTTTTATTTTTTGAATTTCTTTTACTTTATATGTTTTAGTGCTTAAACTTCAATTCGAAACTAAATGTTGATCCGCTGTTCGGGGCATTTAGAATGGAGTTGAAGAGATTTAATGTTTGAACGCTGTTCGGCGCATTAAATTACAAACTTAAGGTGAATCATATTGTCGATAATAATCCGTTGTTCGGTGTATTTATAATATGAAAAATGTATGCATGTATTTGAGATGATTAAGGTAGGATTTCGTGATTGGTTCAATATGAGCATGATGTTAGAGTGTTGGCAAAAATATGTGTTTAAAGAAAGTTCACTTGTACAAAAGTTAAAATAGAAATAGAATTAAGTTCTTAATTATTTTTACTTGTTTTCTTTATTCTATGATTACAATCTTTTCAAACCCCCCATTTAATTCTTTATTCTTTTATTCTTTTATTCTTTCTTTCATTAATTCATTAATTCTCTTATTCATTAATTCTTTTATTATTTAATTCATTTATTATTTTATTATTTTATTATTTTATTCATTATTCATTGATTATTGATTATTCTTTTTAACTAACATATTATTAATATTCCCTAATTTCCCCAGTTAAGAACGATCTCTATTTACCAATACTACATCTACACAAAAAAGGTTTAAATTGCATAATACTCGAATTACGTGTTTAATTTAATGCGTAGTTTAGGCGTTATCAATTTTTGGCGTCGTTGCCGGGGAAATTAAAAATCATTCTTAATGCGTTAGTATGTATAAAATTGTTTATATTTGAAATGTTCATATTTGTGAATTAAGTGTACATATTCTTAACTTTTGTTTATTTATTTATTTATGTGTACACTTGATGCCATGCTACTTGTTCATATTTTATTTGTTTACTTTCATCGTATTACATGTATATTACTTGTTCAAAATTACTTTATTTTATTTTTATTTATTTGTTTATTGATTGTTTTATTAAACTCAAAAAAAATTATTAATTAAATTCAGAATAATAAAAAAAAATTTAGTCTTGATTTAATTGTGCATACTTGATTTGATTTGATATGATTTGATATGATAATGTGCATGCTTGATTTAATAATATGTGAGTGTATATATTATGTAACGACCCGTCCCGGGGGTCGGGATTAGTAAAGTAATTAGCGACGTTAATCGGTGTTTAGTTGGTTACGTTTGGGGCGTTAGCGCAGAAATGACGATTTTGCCCCTAGTTGGGCAAAATGTTGACTTTTAGTTCGGGAGATGACCGTGACGTATTTCGGGACATCACGAATCCGTAGACAGGTGGTACGCCCGATTCCGACATCCGAGGAGGAAGTTATGATGTTCGGAAGGTTGAGGGCATTACCGTAATTTGAGTAAACGAAGGGGCAAAAGTTGACTTTTTGCTAGACTTTTTGTTTTCACGTAGACCGAGGACCGTTAGGTAGATCTCGTCGTCCTGAGTTCAACGACATGCGGCATGCGTTCATTGGACGTCGGACGAGCAAGATAGGGGTCTAGAACGGCGAAGGGCAAAATGGTAGTTTTGATTTATAAGGGCATTTTGGTCTTTTTGCGCATTGGGAATTGTGCAATCTGATAAGGTCAAGTGTACAGGAAGGATTGGATATTTTTGAGTTTGGGACCACAGGACTTTGACACGTGGGGGTTATCTAGTGGGTTCTACAAGGTTTCACGGGTAAATTAATTTGGGTTGTGTGTAGTGTAGTCGTGCATTCGAGAGAAAACAGAGTGAGGTTTGAGAGGGAAATTGATCGGGTTCTGGGTGAGTGTGTGAGTGCTTGAGTGTGTGAATGTGATCAGGGGAAGGCTGAGAGTGCAAGGAAGGTGGTGAGAGAAATTGAGAAGTCGAGTGAGTGTGTGAAGCGGGTGTGAGTTTCTCAGGAAAACAGAGAGGGAGTTTGGTGGGGTGCTGCCGTGTTTTGATCAAAACGGTCGAGTGGTGGTGTTCAGAGGACGAAGGAGGACCCGAGGAGTTGAGTTGACACCTAGGGACACGGCGGAGCCCACGGCGGTGAGCAGCAGGTGAGGTAATTTCAATTTCCTCTGTTTTTTCGTTTTGTTTCAATTTGAAAGTCGTGACTTTTGGGGCCGAGTCGACGTGTTCTATAGGTTCTAATGAGTTCAGTCGGTCTTTAGGAGTCGTTTAAACTCGAAACCGTGATGGTGGGTTGCATGGTTGGCCGGGAAGTAAACAAGGTTTTGAACGGGTTTATGTTTCGAGTTGGGAAGATGGGATTGAAGCCGTGATTCTTAGTTTTTAGGATTGGGATTAGTTTCTTAGGGTTGGACGAAACTACGGGTGGAAAAAAGGATGAAACCGGTGGAGGAAGGACGGAGAACCGGGAACGCCGGTTCAGACCGGTCGACCTATCGAAGAAGACGATGAACAGTGACTGTGTGCAGGTGCGTGAAGCCCACACGCAGCCAATTTGGGCGGCGCGTGGGGGCGCGTGGGGAGGATTCCGGTGAACCTTCCAACATAGTTTTTGGTCTAATCTATGTAACGAATCCGTTGGGACAAGTTTCGGGATGATCGGATGTTGTTTCGGGATAGTTCTACGAGGTTGAAGGTTTAGGGTCCTGGTTAGTTACGTTCGAAGTTCGGGAAAAGTGGGGGAAATTAGGAGGAACTTAGTTGATGTGTTGGTGACTAGTTTTGGTGATTTGTGACAGGATCGGGAATCCCCGAGGAGGTTGAGGAACGTACAGGACGTTCAGGACGCGAGTGACGTACTCGGTAACTGTGAGTGGACTTCTTCCTTATTACTGAGCATGCATAACTGCTTTTAATTACTTATTTTATGATTTTATATGTGATTTCATGATTATTTGAATATGTCATATCAGTTTTATATTATTGCACGCTTTTCCAGGAAATAACGTATTTGAATATGTCATATCAGTTTTATATAATTGCACATTTTTCGAGGAAATAACGTATTTGGCACGTTTTACGACAAAATGCTTGATTTCTGATTATGATGCCATGCTTTTGGGATTTTAATCGATAAATGGGTTTCAATGATTATTACTAGATTTTGTGACTTAATTTGGTGAAAAAGGTTTTCGGTTTTAGAATCGGATTTCGGAAAACGAGATTTGGTTTTAAAGTTGAAAAGTGGATTTCCGGATTTGGGTTCGGAATGACGGTTCTTGACGCCGGAATGGCTCGGACCAGTGATTTCGGATTCGGGTTTGAATATGGATTTCGAAATGGTTTTCAAACAGTTTTAGATTGGATTTGCTGGATCTGGTTATTGGGTTTAAAGACCCGGATTATGATTGACGGGGGACGGGCCCTGATTGGGTTTAAAGACCCGGATTGAGTTTAAAGACTCGGGAGTTTAAAGACTCGGATATATATTGATATTTCCCTCGTAGGCCTGTTAAGTTTTAAGACTCGGGGGTTTAAAGACTCGGATTATATTGAGGCCTGGATTGAGTTTAAAGACTCGGGAGTTTAAAGACTCAGATAGGTCCAGCAGGTTTGATCGGTTGATGATATTGGTATCTTATGCTTTACTGCTAATGTTTTATAACATTTATCATACTGTGTTTATGTTTGATGATTACTGTGTGATTTATAACTGTTTTCAGAAATTGGGTTATGCATGACAGGACCGCCCCCGAAAAGGGCATTGTTAACCGTGCCCAGTCCTGCTCCCGCCTGGCAAGACGACTGAAATCCCCAATTACCCTCAGTACGTGCCAGACCAGGGATAGCCACATGTGCTTACTCATGCCTCCGCCTCACGATCAGCCTCGATCAACGCGCCACAACCTGGAGGGTCAATAAAAACCAAAAGGTGTGAGTGGACAAAATTAAATCAGTGCATAAAACGGTTACAGAAAGACGTTTTTACCCTCCAAGTAAAAACCAATGCATGCATACAAAAAAATCATTTCGCAATCGGTTAACATTTTCCACATAAGAAAAACTGTGTATCAAATTTCAACATAAGGAAAACTCGTAAGAACTCAAAATCATTTTTCCCTTTTTCCAAGCATCAGGTCTTAGCCCGCTATCATAAACACCGGGCCTCAGCCCAAACCCACGAATCACAACCAAATGCACAACATGATCCAAAACCATCAACCACATACCGGGCCACTGCCCAACTCAACCGGAACATCAGAAATCATCAATAAATCACAAGTAAATCATTTTGCTGGATATCAAGTGCGCCCGAGTCTTTAAACTCAAAACCATGCGCATAAATAGGCCTTCCCGGGAAATCAACGAGTCTTTAAACTCAAAACATAATCAATAGGCATCGGGGGTATCACAATAACCGAGTCTTTAAACTCACGAGTCTTTAAACTCATTAAGGGCCCTCCCCCGTCATCAACTAACCGAGTCTTTAAACTCAAAACGTGCTCCAGCAATAGCACCGGGTCTTTAAACCCAAAACAGTTTTCAGCGGGTCTTTAAACCCCAAAACATTTATCAATCACGACAACGTGGGATCCATCCCAAAATCACATTTTTCACAACAGGACCCATGGTCCGAATTTCCACATTCAATTCCCCAAACCCTTCTTCACAAACATAATCAAATTATCATTAAACACGGGGCATGCAAAATCAGACCAAATGACTTTATTAAATCCTTTTTCATTCCCGAATTCGAATTCGCAATAATGATTCCGTAAGCCGGCATCCGGAAGCATCATCCCGAACCCAAACCAAGAATCCACTTTAAATTTTCGAAAACCGAAATCTCGTTAATCAAAGTTACTTTAATGCCCCGAGCATCAAGTTCGAAATCGCCTTTTTCAAAATCCATTTTAATTTCCCGAAATCACTTCATTTCTCAAATCTCATTATCCGAACATCAAAACCACAACCATAATCGCCAAAATCACGGTCCGATCAAACATACTCAAAATCCATTTTTAAATCCTCGAAATCGAACATCTCATTTCAAATGCCAAATTCAACGTCAAACAGTGATCACATCACAATAAACTCAAATCTCGTAAAACGTGCAAAACCGCAGAAATCTCGAAAACCGTGTCAACACTGTGAATCACACTCACAATCATAAACAACATTCTTAAATCATCATACACCCATTTCATATAAACTCTTTCATTAAACCATCATTAAGCACATGAGTAACCATAGTCTCGAAATACGTGTAATTTCACATGTATAGTAAAAATACGTATAAATACGGGAATCGAAATTAACCACCACTGTAATCGTAATCATAAAAATCATAGAAATAATTTATGCATGCATTAAATTTGAAAGCAACGTCCACTCACACACCGACCGTAGTGCTCGGTTTCGCGCCGCACGCGTTTCTGTAATTCCCGGCATTTTCCAGAAACTCGAATCCTGTCCGAAAACACGTTCCCGGGTCATTAAGGTCTCAAATAACATCATACTAATTCCCCATAATTTTCCGGGATTTAATCGTTAATTAAGAACGAGACATAGACCTTCGGACCCTCGAAACAACATCGAAATGGTGTCCGATAATTTCGAAACTAACGCTAAAATGTTCGTTATAACGTATAGGATAAAAGTCGTGTTGACCGTACCTCGGGATTCGAGCCCACGCGCCGTCACGCGCTGCCGTGAGTGGCGGCGCGTGACAGCCACGCGCCAGCTACAGTAACGGTGAACAGTTCGTCTTCTTCGCCCGTTTCCTCTGCAAACGGGTCCTGCGACCCGCGCGACAACCCGGTTCAATTCCTATCAATTCAGCCTCGATTACTTCAATTGAACATTTATTTACCTTCGATTCAAGTCTAATTACAGGTCTGAAATGTAAAGTCCATCAAAACTTACCTCAAACCATCAATTCGAGTCTGGTTTTCCCGAAGAACATCCGACTCTGTTCAGTCGACAATGTCCCATGATTCCCGATGTCATTCTTCAATTAATCACACCAGAAGCTTTGTACAGTCCCTAGTAACATATCTTCGATCTTAATGGCGTCCTCAAACCCCTCAACTTCCACGACTCAAACTTCAAATTTTTCTGAACCTGTCGTGTCCGTCCCTGGCTTCCCAGGGCATCACGCTTCGATCCCATGGTTTGGATCGACCAAGTGAGGTCCCAGAAGAGTTTTTCCAGCCTCAAATCGGCTTGGGCTCACCTGCAAATCGAAATTGGATTTTTCCCTCCCAAAATCAGTTTTCTTCGAACTCGGTTTCCTCTCAACACTCAGGCCTCCCTTTTGTTGGAAATGATCCCCAACACTCCTCCAATTGCTCTGATGATCAAACAAAACCCCAACACCCGTGGGAAGTCACTCTGCCCACCTCCCCCCCCCCCCCCCCCCCCCCCCGACCCCCGTGCAACTGTCTCCCGCAAGCTCCCAAAACCAGTTTAAAAATGGCACCCGTGGCCTGCACTCCCACTCCAGGCGCACAACTTCATGCTCGTGGCTTCAAATTTCCAACCCATGACTCACACACTGATCAAGGTTTGCTTAAACAATTCATCACGCTCTGCACACAAAGTCCCACTCTCTGTTTTTCAATTCAGAAAAATGCACTAAGCCCATACACAGCTGTTGCACAAAATAGCAGCCAAAATTACCATTTTACCCTCAATTGACAATTTACCAAATTGCCCATCACCATCCGTGACCCGTAACTTGGTCAATTGAACTCCGATCGACGCGTGCCGCCCGTCGTTGTACTCGGGGCATCGAGACCATCCTAACGGTCCTCGGTCCTCGGCCATCGGACCCCCCGATCAAAAAGTCAACATTTTCCCTTATTTTCGTCCAAATTACGATAATGCCCTTGGGCTTCCGAACGTCATAACTTTCACCTCGAACGTCGGAATCGAACGTGCCACCTGTCTATGAACTCATGACGTCCCAAACTACGTCACGGTCATTGGTCAAAGTACATTTGACCCCCCGAATAAAAGTCAACGTTTTACCCACGACTAGGGGCAAAACGGTCATTTTGCATCGTTCGTCCGATTCCACCCAACTAATCACCGATTAACCCTCATTAATCATGATTAGTTACTAACCTAATCTCGAATTCCGGGACAGGTCGTTACAATCTTCCCCCTTAAAGAATTTCGTCCCCGAAATTCCAACCGATCAAAACTCAACCGTTTCTCCCTCCTAAAACTAGTTTCGTTCTCGAAATTTCCAATTATCCTTATTCCACATCCACCTCGTGGAAACATTTCGACCTCGCAACACGTGTACACTCGCACATCAGCTAAATCCATTTGTGCTCAGAGGTCCCATCACAGTCTCACGTCGCACTGACCACACTCGACCACCCCCAAGTGAAATTGATCACCACTAAGCTTTACCGCCGTAGTAAAGCGCCAATCATTAGCCAATTGGTGGCACTCAAAGTAGCGTAAGATCAATAACACGATCCCATCTCGCAGGGCAAGCCCAATCCTGCGGCATATATCATGCTCAAATTCCAGTTCACAACAACACCAAGTGTGTCGGAAATAAGCCGAATGCCAACACGTACAACCACACCACTGGTACCTCCCACGTACCGTCACTAGATACCACTCGACCTGTCCGGTACCAATCCTCGTACACCGTACAGGGTACGTACACCCATCTCCAACAAGTCCACTACAAGGTTCACAGTCAATCACAACCTGACACTGGGGTTTCTTGTCCAATCTCATACTAGACAGATTGATCATTCCAACTCATCATCCATTCTAGGTCCCATGGTCACCCGACCAGTAACACAAAATCAACTCCCAAACACGTCATCCAAGATGCACCAATCCAAGCACGCTCACCAAGGCGTGTACAGTCATGCCGAAAGGGCATCTAATCTTACTCACAATTACCGAGGCGCACAACCTTGAATCTATACTCGCTCAACGGTTACCACGTCACATCTGATTGACTTCGAAAAGAAGCCAATCCCAATCGCCCATCACTACGACTGACCAATTAGACCCTGTTGGATATCCACTCATCCACAGGTCAAGCCTCGAGTCCCAAACATAAACGTTCCCACTCGCTCGAGTACGGATTAACTTCGAAAAGAAAATTCAATCCCACTATCCTCATATCTAACATTCACGACAGAGCGATGAGCTCTTCACCTAGCCTGATCAAGGCGATCACAATTCGAGTCCGTGACCGCGTCACCCAACTGGTAACACCACGATCCTAGATCGTCACCACGCCCAAGGCCCACAACCTCATAATCCAGATCCACCTAGGATCCATCCATGCTCACAGCTAGCAATCCACCTGGAACCCGATAATAGGGTCTTACACCCACTAGATTCTTGTCAACCACCCATCACTCCTCAACTATTTTCCCCTCCAATCAATCATTCAACAATGCAACACGTCCACTATGTGGATCCCCTCCGAGTATCTCATATTGATCCATGCGCCCACCGTACCGAATACCCAACATCGTCTGCCACCAAGTAGAAAATGGGAATCCTGTTTACCCCCAACCTCGGGAAATGCAACTCCACCCGATGACCCCAAAACACACATGGGTCCACCACCCAAAACACGCTCATCGTCCTGGTATCCGCGATCAACGTCTGCCAAGGCAGAAGATAAAAAGTCAACCCCGATGACTTCCGAATATCGAATACCAATGCGGAAACGAGCACCGCTCACGTCCCACAGTCACAACTCTCCTAGAAACTAAGGTTCCACCCATGTTGAAAATAGACACACTCCCCATGAGATGTCAAGTCCAACCGCCGGACTCCCTACATCCGTAACTCTCTTGGACAACCACGCGTCCACAATCAGCCCAATACTCAGACCTCATGTCAATTAATGACTAATTATGCACATACACCGATTCCGACTGGGAATTACTCAACTCTTGTCACCTCGTCATTGTTGGGACTTACCCCAATACCTCACAATCTCCGCTGGATCCTATCCAGTCCATGAGTCAACCACTACTGAATCTCAAATACCAACGCACTCTCATCATGACAGAGTCACACCCCAACTCGTGGCTCAACACAATCTCACTCACTGACACTAGCACCAGCGCTAGTACCAGCGCCAACATACAAACATCCACACTAGCACACCGTGTGCACAGTGGGTATCCCTGGATCTCCGCTCATACCGAGCGACGATCGCGCATCACTACTCGTACCCCGCAACCATGGGTACCACCATCCCGACAATCCACATCAGGATAGATGAACGTTCCCTGAACGCCCCCTGATTCTCAACTACTACCACTACACCAAGTACCCCAGACCATCAGCTAAACTCCACAAGACCACCGTTCCACAAAACCAAGACATAATTTCTAACTCCTCAATACCTGTCCATATTCTGGTCCTTGGCATCCTAAGTGCCAAACGTTCCTCACTTAGCTTTTCTGGCTCCTCTCGAGCCTTGGTACCTTACCATGACTCATCTCACGTTCCTAACCCAAAATACTGACTCATCGTGAGTCCCACATCCACATCTCAACTCCTCCTGAGTCCAATCTCATACCAAACCAATCATGTCATCACTGACATACCCAATCCTCGAGTAATATCCAATGCTCAACCACTTTCTATTCGACCAATAGGGCCTAAGAGAAAGTACAATTTGCCCAAAAATGCGGCCTTCCAGCCACTGGTCTCGTTCGTCCTTGCGACCCACACAATTCTACGTCTAACAAATCGCAGTTCACAGCGTCCACTACCCGACATCTGACCCTCAGACCAGGGTCAATCTCACCTGAGATCTAACACGAGGTCCCAAACACCCTCGCCTACTCGTCTCACTACCAGGTCGCGCACGAGGCTTACGCTCCGGAGGCATGATGTGGCAACAGAATCAGCAACCTAGCGCTCTGATACCAAATTGACAGGACCGCCCCCGAAAAGGGCATTGTTAACCGTGCCCAGTCCTGCTCCCGCCTGGCAAGACGACTGAAATCCCCAATTACCCTCAGTACGTGCCAGGCCAGGGATAGCCACATGTGCTTACTCATGCCTCCGCCTCACGATCAGCCTCGATCAACGTGCCACAACCTGGAGGGTCAATAAAAACCAAAAGGTGTGAGTGGACAAAATTAAATCAGTGCATAAAACGGTTACAGAAAGACGTTTTTACCCTCCAAGTAAAAACCAATGCATGCATACAAAAAAATCATTTCGCAATCGGTTAACATTTTCCACATAAGAAAAACTGTGTATCAAATTTCAACATAAGGAAAACTCGTAAAAACTCAAAATCATTTTTCCCTTTTTCCAATCATCGGGTCTTAGCCCGCTATCATAAACACCGGGCCTCAGCCCAAACCCACGAATCACAACCAAATGCGCAACATGATCCAAAACCATCAACCACATACCGGGCCACTGCCCAACTCAACCGGAACATCAGAAATCATCAATAAATCACAAGTAAATCATTTTGCTGGATATCAAGTGCGCCCGAGTCTTTAAACTCAAAACCATGCGCATAAATAGGCCTTCTCGGGATATCAACGAGTCTTTAAACTCAAAACATAATCAATAGGCCTCGGGGGTATCACAATAACCGAGTCTTTAAACTCAAGAGTCTTTAAACTCATTAAGGGCCCTCCCCCGTCATCAACTAACCGAGTCTTTAAACTCAAAACGTGCTCCAGCAATAGCACCGGGTCTTTAAACCCAAAACAGTTTTCAGCGGGTCTTTAAACCCCAAAACATTTATCAATCACGACAACGTGGGATCCATCCCAAAATCACATTTTTCACAACAGGACCCTTGGTCCGAATTTCCATATTCAATTCCCCAAATCCTTCTTCACAAACATAATCAAATTATCATTAAACACGGGGCATGCAAAATCAGACCAAATGACTTTATTAAATCCTTTTTCATTCCCGAATTCGAATTCGCAATAATGATTCCGTAAGCCGGCATCCGGAAGCATCATCCCGAACCCAAACCAAGAATCCACTTTAAATTTTCGAAAATCGAAATCTCGTTAATCAAAGTTACTTTAATGCCCCGAGCATCAAGCTCGAAATCGCCTTTTTCAAAATCCATTTTAATTTCCCGAAATCACTTCATTTCTCAAATCTCATTATCCGAACATCAAAACCACAACCATAATCGCCAAAATCACGGTCCGATCAAACATACTCAAAATCCATTTTTAAATCCTCGAAATCGAACATCTCATTTCAAATGCCAAATTCAACGTCAAACAGTGATCACATCACAATAAACTCAAATCTCGTAAAACGTGCAAAACCGCAGAAATCTCGAAAACCGTGTCAACACTGTGAATCACACTCACAATCATAAACAACATTCTTAAATCATCATACACCCATTTCATATAAACTCTTTCATTAAACCATCATTAAGCACATGAGTAACCATAGTCTCGAAATACGTGTAATTTCACATGTATAGTAAAAATACGTATAAATACGGGAATCGAAATTAACCACCACTTATAATCGTAATCATAAAAATCATAGAAATAATTTATGCATGCATTAAATTTGAAAGCAACGTCCACTCACACACTGTCCGTAGTGCTCGGTTTCGCGCCGCACGCGTTTCCGTAATTCCCGGCATTTTCCAGAAACTCGAATCCTGTCCGAAAACACGTTCCCGGGTCATTAAGGTCTCAAATAACATCATACTAATTCCCCATAATTTTCCGGGATTTAATCGTTAATTAAGAACGAGACATAGACCTTCGGACCCTCGAAACAACATCGAAATGGTGTCCGATAATTTCGAAACTAACGCTAAAATGTTCGTTATAACGTATAGGATAAAAGTCGTGTTGACCGTACCTCGGGATTCGAGCCCATGCGCCGTCACGCGCCGCCGTGAGTGGCTGCGCTTGACAGCCACGCGCCAGCTACAGTAACGGTGAACAGTTCGTCTTTTTCGCCCGTTTCCTCTGCAAACGGGTCCTGCGACCCGCGCGACAACCCGGTTCAATTCCTATCAATTCAGCCTCGATTACTTCAATTGAACATTTATTTACCTTCGATTCAAGTCTAATTATAGGTCTGAAATGTAAAGTCCATCAACACTTACCTCAAACCATCAATTCGAGTCTGGTTTTCCCGAAGAACATCCGACTCTGTTCAGTCGACAATGTCCCATGATTCCCGTTGTCATTCTTCAATTAATCACACCAGAAGCTTTGTACAGTCCCTAGGAACATATCTTCGATCTTAATTGCATCCTCAAACCCCTCAACTTCCACGACTCAAACTTCAAATTTTTCTGAACCTGTCGTGTCCGTCCCTGGCTTCCCAGGGCATCACGCTTCGATCCCATGGTTTGGATCGACCAAGTGAGGTCCCAGAAGTGTTTTTCCAGCCTCAAATCGGCTTGGGGTCACCTGCAAATCGAAATTGGATTTTTCCCTCCCAAAATCAGTTTTCTTCGAACTCGGTTTCCTCTCAACACTCAGGCCTCCCTTTAGTTGGAAATGATCCCCAACACTCCTCCAATTGCTCTGATGATCAAACAAAACCCCAACACCCGTGGGAAGTCACTCTACCCACCCCCCCCCCCCCCACCCCCCGTGCAACTGTCTCCCACAAGCTCCCAAAACCAGTTTAAAAATGGCACCCGTGGCCTGCACTCCCACTCCAGGCGCACAACTTCATGCTCGTGGCTTCAAATTTCCAACCCATGACTCACACACTGATCAAGGTTTGCTTAAACAATTCATCACGCTCTGCACACAAAGTCCCACTCTCTGTTTTCAATTCAAAAAAATGCACTAAGCCCATACACGGCTGTTGCACAAAATAGCAGCCAAAATTACCATTTTACACTCAATTGACAATTTACCAAATTGCCCATCACCATCCGTGACCCGTAACTTGGTCAATTGAACTCCGATCGACGCGTGCCGCCCGTCGTTGTACTCGGGGCATCGAGACCATCCTAACGGTCCTCGGCCCTCGGCCATCGGACCCCCCGATCAAAAAGTCAACATTTTCCCTTATTTCGTCCAAATTACGATAATGCCCTTGGGCTTCCGAACGTCATAACTTTCACCTCGAACGTCGGAATCGAACGTGCCACCTGTCTATGAACTCGTGACGTCCCAAACTACGTCACGGTCATTGGTCAAAGTACATTTGACCGCCCGAATAAAAGTCAACGTTTTACCCACGACTAGGGCCAAAACGGTCATTTTGCATCGTTCGTCCGATTCCACCCAACTAATCACCGATTAACCCTCATTAATCATGATTAGTTACTAACCTAATCCCGAATTCCGGGACGGGTCGTTACAATGCATGCATGTTTTCAAAATGGAGGGCCAAACCCTGTTTTGTTATGAAATTGTTTTTGAAACTTTTATTCTTTTTGGTCCACTCACACTTTCTGGTTTTTAACTGCCCTCCAGGTCGTGGAGCTAGCGCCGGGGTTGACGTTGAGGCAGCGTCGGAGGCATAGAGTACTCGAGCGTTTTCCCGGAGTAGTTTCAGTGTTCCGTTGTGCGTGTACTCTGTGTGTGGTTTTGTTTTACTTGGTTTGGTACTATGCTCTGTCTAACGGTTGACTCTTGGATGTTTTAATTTCTCCTTCGTCTGACAGTGTAATTTGTGGTTTTGGTGAGGTTTTTCGGTCTTTTGTGTTGGGTTGTCAGACGGGAACAGGGTTCACCTCGATTATCGGGGTGATAATCGGGGTGGGTCCTGTCATATTAAATGTTCATATTTACTTTGTTTATTAAATATTCATATTTGTTTATAATTACCTATACATAGAATTGTTCATACATTCTCTTTTGTGTTAGCATAAAAATGATTATATATGTTCATGAGATACTTTCTTACTTTGTACTTGTTCATAATGTT
The DNA here is from genome assembly GCA_032719365.1 of Prinsepia uniflora. Taxonomy (NCBI): domain Eukaryota; kingdom Viridiplantae; phylum Streptophyta; class Magnoliopsida; order Rosales; family Rosaceae; genus Prinsepia; species Prinsepia uniflora. The sequence continues at coordinate 75,716,325 of CM064865.1, read as the reverse complement.
TATATCTTTACATATTCATATTATACTTGTATATTATTTTTATTTATTTACTTATTCATAACTTTTATTTTTATGCTTGTTCATAATTTTGATTCTTATAATTGTTCTTATTTTATTTGTTTATAATGTTCATACTTTACTTGTTCTTATTATATTTGTTCATAAATGTTCATAATTTTTTTTTATATACTTGTTCATATTATAATTGTGTGTGTAAATTTCAATTTTTATTTTACTTGTTCATTTTATACTTATATATACTTGTTCATAATTGACTTTCATTTATGTTTGTTTATAATTCTTATATTTGTCATATTATTCTTGTTCATACTTGTACATAATGTTCATTCTTTTTACTTGTTCATAAATGCATATTGTACATGTTCACTTTTCCTTATTTTTTACTTTTATTTATTTTGATTTGTTTTTGTAATTTAAAAAAAATAAACATAAAAATCGTAAAAAATAAAAAAATAAAAAATTATTTTTCCTTTTCTTCATTTATTTATTTATTAAATTCCGAAAAAAAAATTAATTAATAAAAATTTGTTTTTTAATAAGGAAAACATTTTCATTACCTCAAAAAAAAATTATTTCGAAAAAATATATATATATTTACTTTCCAACTTTCTTTAGTTTTAGTTTCATGTTAGTGTTAATTCATACCTGTGAATAAATGTTGTATATATGTTACTTGTTATTCTTCATACTTGTTCATAATTATTATACTTGTTCATAATTATTATACTTGTTCTTAATTTTCATTTGTATGTTTGTTTATACTTTTTTTTATATTTGTTTATGTAAATTCAAACTCTTATTATACTTGTTCATACTTTGTTTATAATTGTACCTCTTTATTCATACTTATTTGTTTATACTAGTTCATTAGTTGTATATTACTTGTTTACATTTATTTTATTTGTGTATGTATTTATTTAAGTTTGTATTTTTCTTCATTAAAAAAAGTAAAAAAAAAGAAAAAAAAAGAAATATATATATATATATATATATATATGTAAATTCTTATCTTAACTTTGTGTTAGTGTAAATATAAATTTGTAAACAAATCTTGTACATATATTAGTTTGTTAATGTGAAACTGTTTTGTAAATATCATTACTTGTGCATAAAACCATACTTGTGAATAAATTGTTCATATGTAAATTGTCATGTTATATTTGTAAATTGTGCATAAAAACATACTTGTAAATAGTTCTTGCATTCATGCATTAGTCTCGGCTATATGTAGATCACTTGTGCTTCGAAGTTTAGATTTTGATATTTAATGGAATAGGTGAAGACTCTTTTGTTAACTCTCACCTACGGTGATTGTTAACACTTGAGTTATCTTAATTCTTCTGGAGTAAGAAATTTTCGAGGGTAATGTCTAGGATATGAGACGGTACTCATAATGGGTTTTGGGTCTAAGAAAGGGACATCAATGGAGTTTAAGTCTCGGGATGTCTTGAAATTAGCCCTGCCTCTTATGTTTATTTTTTCTAACCTGGTCACCTTTGAACTTACCCAAACAGTTGAATTAATCCAAGATATTTACTTAGGACGCATGGACGTAGAAGTCTCCATCTAAACTTTGAAGTTATATGAACCATATATATCTTTGATTTCCCCCGACATGTAAATATTGGTTATATCTTTTTATTTTTGCTTATATCTTAACTTACATTACTTATAATGCCAACTTTAACTTGTTTATTTCATTTTAACTTGCATTGCACCTTTAATTTAAACTTGCATTTCTAACTTACATCTCTAACTTGCATTTTTAACTTAATTTGCATCTTTAGTTTAATTTGCATTGCATCTTTAATCTAATTTGTATCTTTAACTTGCATTTTTAACTTAATTTGCATCTTTAGTTTAATTTGCATTGCATCTTTAATCTAATTTGCATCTCTAACTTGCATTCTTGACAAACGTGCATCTTTGACTAACTAACTTCCATATCTATCTAGGCTGGATGGACGTTAAACTTCAAGTGCTTGTTGGGAGGCAACCCAATGTGTTCCCGGGATGTGAAGGAGTCATCAACACAGATTTTCTATCTTTCAACCTTCACTCTCTTTATTTTGTTTACTTAATGTTTCTCTTGTTTTATTTTCGTAAATCATTTTCCTTACTTCAATTCTATGTTCAATTACTTCTTATTTTCCTACATTGAGGACAATGTAGAATTTAAGTGTGGGGGAGTGGTTTACAATTTTAATTGTGCAATAAAATTATTTTAAAATAATAATAATAATAATAATAAAATTAATTATTAAAAAAATTGTTTATTGCTTTCTTAAATATTTTTTTAGTGTTTTTACGAGTATTAAGTTGCCCTTTAACTTGTCAATGATATAAATGAACGAAAATGAATATGTTATGACTATAAAGATGATCACTACAACTTGAATTTGTTTGTTAATACTTTGTGATTAAGTGTTATAACTTGTAGATAATGCATATAAATTAGTACATAAACGAGCATGTTAAGATAAGTATGAATCATTTGAACTTTATGTGAGCTTTAGAACTATATATACATCTTTGATGAGTGATTCATAAGTTCTTTGTTTAAATTGATATACATATGCCTCATAACTGCTTGCAATAGATCTTAACGAACTCTAGAGTACTAGAACTTATTTTATGTGATTTTCAAAGCTTTTAAGTCAATAAACTCTCTGATTTTGTATATGACTAAGGCATTAGGGTTAACACCATAAATTCAAATATCCATATTCCCTATTATGTGCGCACAAGTTGCGTCCCCCCTTAGTTTTAACCATTTTGAGCCCACATTAAGTTTTTTTTTCATCACTATGATTATCTAAACACTTGAACTTAGTATAGACATCTTTCACCCTTGTTCCAAAGACTCGGTTGAAGACATGAAATTGGTGTGAAGAGAAATTGATAATGTTTTGAAGACTTTTATGTGTATTATATGGATTTACTTACTCAAACTTTGTTGTATTATTGACACATGTTATTACCTTGATATATGAAAATGAAAAAAAAATTGTTTTGAGTCTCTATCAAGGTGATAAAGTTTGATTATGTAATGTTTGAGTTAAATCCGTTACATTCATAAATCCAACACAAAAAAATGAATTCGAGGCCCAACATGATGAAATTAGGCCTATATTCGAAGAGATGAATTACTGACATCATTGCACTAAGGTTGGGAAGTTATGATACTTTTTGGGAGTCTATTGAGTCTTGGAACAAATTTGAGCACCACTTGTCCAATATTTTCCTTGTCTCTAAGCTTAGCCCCATTACAACCATCATAAAGACCTTATAATCCTTAAGATGGTAAAATTTGATTAGTTGAGTTTATCACTTGAGTAAGCTTATGGTTTTGGTTCATTTGTGCAAGTATGTTTAATTTTTATCTTGAGGTGTTTGTTTGAAATTTTGCAAAAGTACTTTATTTCTATTATGTGAGCATTTTTCTCGCATATTTTTTAGTGCAAACATAAAATTGAGTGAATTTATGAGTGCATATCCTTGTGAGTTGATTCATACTTGTCCTATTCATGTTGAGATCCATTTCACCATATTTACTCATTATCTTATTTATTGGAACATTTTGTTACCATTTATTAACACTTGAATTCCATATGCTTAAATGTCTTATAGTGAAAATCTTTTATGCTATAATATTGATGAAGCTTTGAGACAAATGGTTAAGGGATTACTTATTTTGACTTCGTAGTTTAAATTCAGTATTTGCTAGGGACTAGCAAAGTTTAAGTGTGGGGGTATTTGATAGGTAGTTAATTAAGCATTATTTTATATTATTTTATACCCTTTATATTTAACTTTTAATATTAAAATAATAAACAATTGAGAAAATAATATATTTTGTGATATTTTTGTAGAAATAAATAAAACTTGGAATTTGGAGCGTTTTGGCTAAAGAATCGTCCCGATCGGAATTATGGACGAAATTCAGTATATTTACATTAATCAATTTTAAAATTAAAAATACATTTGATCCAAGCCCAACTCCATTTCTAGCTGCAGCCCATTTTCTGTGCAGCCCATAAGGAATGCTCCCAGCCCAAATATGTTCAAACCAGTCACCAGGCCTAAGAATTAGCCCAGCCCGCAACTCGTTCCAGCCCAACGACACGTTCTGCCCAAAAGAATCATTCGGCGAGTGCTGGCCGAGCCGTCCTTCACGAGTTCGGTGCGCGTGCGTCGACAATCTCCCCTCCAGTTAGCGCGCATGTGCTGCTCTCACCTGCTCCTTCTGACAGTCTCTCACCGAATCTACCAACCCACTGTCAGTAGCTCCATGCCGAATTCAACCCATGATTTTCTGCACCAGCCAAACCACTTCCACCTGCTCCCTTTTGCTTCAGTTTTGGCAGATTTCCAACACAAAATTAGCTTCAACCATCTCTAATTTCATCATTATTCATCATTATTCATTATTTCATTTTTATATTTTATTTTTGTATTTTTATTTGAATTTTGGCACTCCCTCTATAAATAGGGAGGCCATTTCACTTGTAATTTTGGTCCCCATTTTGGTTCTCTTTTTAGTAGTTTAGGTTTTATTTTTCTCTCTTTTTCACTCTTCATTTAAGTTCATCTTCTTTCTTTTTGTTCTTTATTTTTGGGGACCATTTTAACTTCTTGTATATTTTCTTATTAATTATTTTTCTTTTAATTATTGTTCTTAATTTATATTATTTCTTAATCTCATTTCTTCTTTACTTTGTTCTTGTGATTTTTCTTTGAGAGCTCTTAAACACATTTTTATGTTTTCCTTAAGAAATACCTAGGCCAAGTAATTCTAAGGAAATTCAAGAGTTTTAAGACCGAATTCCTCGTATTTCTACTTGCATCTTTACAAGTTTCTTGCCGCTGTTCGGTGATTCTTGTGAAAATCCATATATTTTTCTACTTAAATTCTTGTTATTGTTATTGGTTTTACTCATAATTCAATATATGTGTTGGTATTTTATTTCTAACATTTGTAAGTAAGAATGCAATCTCCATGTGTTTTACTTTTTGAATTTCTTTTACTTCATATGTTTTAGTGCTTAAGCTTCGATTCGAAACTAAATGTTAATCCACTGTTCGGCGCATTAAATTACAAACTTAAGGTGAATCATATTGTAGATAATAATTCGTTGTTCGGTGCATTTATAATATGAAAAATGTATGCATGTATTTGAGATAATTAAGGTAGGATTTCGTGATTGGTTCAATATGAGCATGATGTTAGAGTGTTGGTAAAAATATGTTTTTGAAGAAACTTCACTTGTACAAAAGTTAAAGTAGAAGTAAAATTAAGTTCTTAATTATTTTTACTTGTTTTCTTTATTCTATGATTACAATTTTTTCAAACCCCCCATTTAATTCTTTATTCTTTTATTCTTTTATTCTTTATTTCATTAATTCATTAATTCTTTTATTCTTTAATTCTTTAATTCATTTATTCTTTAATTATTTATTATTTAATTATTTAATTCATTATTCTTTGATTATTCATTATTTTTTTTAATTAACATATTATTAATATTCCCTAATTTTCCCGGTTAAGAACGATCCATATTTACCAATACTACATCTACACAAAAAGGGTTTAAATTGCATAATACTCTAATTACGTGTTTAATTTAATGCGTAGTTTGAGCATTATCATCTCGCTGCTCCATTTATGCGACTAGTACGGTTACCACTGAAAGAACTGGAGCTAGAAGCACCCCTTTTTGAAGCTCTATTAGGTAGAAGACTCAGCATATTTCTACTCTCGGCGTCCCCAAACCTCCGTACTATTGTTACCACTGAGGTTCCGCCAACTCAACTCTACTTGAGCAGCAACATCTAATAGATCCCAAAGGGTGGTAAATGCCCCAAATCCAACGGATGCCCAAACCTCGCTCCTAAGACCAGTCATGAATCGACAGAGCCTGCTCGCCTCGATCGCTACCGAATCCTGAGCATACCATGATAGATCCAGATGCCTCTGCTCGTATTGAGCAACTATCATATCTCCCTGCTCCAAGCACATGAACTCCATCTCCATCGAATCGCAGTAGGACTTAGGATAAAAATATGCCTTGAAACATTCCATGAACATCTCCCAAGTCACGGTAGCCTCATCCAACCCCATCCGAGTAGGATCTGCCACCATGACACGACCCATCCCAATCCCCACGGGATTAACGCTGGGATAACTCAAAACCTCAGCCTTACCGGGGCTTCTAGAGCGCGGCAGGATTAGTGGAGGAGTGTGATGTCTCAGTCGCTACTACAGCCCGCATCCACGATCAACCTGAAGGGCATTAAAACCATTAAAAGCTGTGAGTGGACGAAACAAATAATTTAAATAAAAACACATTTCACGAAAAGACGTTTATGCCCTTCACTAAAAAGCATGCATGCATTCGAAAACCAGTTATCAAACCATTTATCAATAATTAAAGCATTAGGGCCTTAGACCAAAACCAAGTATATAAGAACTCAGCCCAAAACCAAATATATGGGAACTCAGCCCAAAACCAATCATATGGGAGCTCAGCCCAAAACCAAGTATATGGGAACTCAGCCCAAAACCAAAAACATGGGAACTCAGCCCAAAACCAATCCTCGGCATCTCTGATGCCTGACATCCCAGATGTCACAATTAATACCGTCACGGTTTCAAAGCTACCCATGCTACTCGAGGTCTCAATCCCAAGTCTCCCCAGAGTCCACCCAGGTCAATGACCCGCAGATCAATGTCCCTCCCTGGGGGGAGGTTCTAACCTCTAGCAATCCTACTCCTGAGTCACTATATGGACCGGTCGCTCCGTGTAATGACCCATAGCAGGAAATACTCCGTGACTACTCCAGGATACTACTGGACATCTGGAGGGCAACCACTCATGAGGATGGTATATGGAAAACCATTTCATAAATCATCTCAAATCGTTTAAAGGGTTATGCCCGGGATTTCCATAAAACCATCGTAAATCCATGAATCCAATTCCATTTAAGGTCTCCGAACCTGAAATCACATTTTATAAACCACTATGGGACTCATGCCCGATACCATAAACCAATTGGGCCTCAAGCTAGATCCTGTAAGTCAATTGGGCCTCTAGCCTGATATCTCATTAAATCAAATTGACTTCAAGTCCGATAGTTTCCAAATCAAATGGGTCTCTGGCCCGATGCCTCATTAAATCAAATGGGTCTCATTTTTGATTCCATATTTCCAAATCCAAAACCATTCCATTAAACCATCATAGAATACCAGCACGTATAAGCACAACATAAAACCATAAATTTCGAAATACGTACAAATACGTAAATCATAAATACCACAATCATATACACCAAAGGCATCTCAAATCATCGATCTAAAACATATAAAATAGTTTTGCAAGCATCAATTTAGAAATCAATGTCCACTCACAGACCGTCCTAACTGCTTCCTCGATACGAGTGCGTAAGCCTTACGAGGCTATATCACCGTCACCGGGACTTCCAAATCTGTCCAATTCACACCCGAAGGTCACTAACTACTTCAAATGGGCTAACAATGAATCCCCCAATTTCTTGGGATTTTTAAACGTATTTAAAACAGACCCTAAACCTTCGGACACCAAAAACTGCCTCGTAACGGTGTCCGATTGACTCGAAACCTGTCCCACGTGCCCTCATGTACTGCCCAAGGCTTGCGTGTGAAACCCACGCGCCGGAACAGGGTCATCTTCAACCTCCAGACAAACCCGGTTTAGACCTGTTCACTGGTTTTCGGTTCGACCAGACCAGTGAGACCGATTTGCTGGTTTTCGATTTGACCAAACCGGTGAGACCTGTTCTCCCTTGAACCTCAACCATTTTCGATGGGTTTTCATTCTACATGTTCGTCTCATCATTTCCTATCGATCTAACTACTCAAAACCATGAAAATCTGTCTAGAATTATACCTCCAATTCGAAGAATGGCCGCCCAGGTTTCCAGCCCTCTGTTTGGTCTGCTTAGCCGTCCTCAGCCACCGTTTCTAATCCCCTTGACTCGCCAAGACCACAGAAGCGCAACCCAATCGTTAGAACAACCCTTAAATGCCCAAAACTGGAATTTGTAACTTCAAAATCCAAATGGGTCATCGGGTTTACCTGGGTTCTGGGTTTCCTCCACCGTCCACAGCAGTCCTGCCACCCACACCGTCGTCGTCATAGCCTCCCTATCACTCTTAGTCACTCAATCATCACAGTAAGAGGGGTGAGATGGGGTGGTGTTGTGGATGGGGTGTTTTTGTGTTTTTGGTTGGCTTGATCGAATGAAACAGATGAAGATGAAAAAGGATGGGTGCATGTATTTTTGTAATTGGAGCAATGGATGAGTGATAGTTGTCACTCATCCATTGGGCCCGTTCCAAAATATCTGGGCCCACTTAATGACAAATGGTACTTGTCTCGTAATTCGTGCAATAGTCTCTCGGAACTTCTTTGACCCGTAACTTTCCCGTGGAATGTCCGATTTCAACGTGTCGCCTGTCTACGGATTCGTATTGACTCGATCTACGCAGTGATCCTCGGTCTTCGTGCATTGGATCTCCCGAGTTAAAAGTTAACTTTTTACCCTCGTTTAGGGGTAAAATCGTAATTTTGCCTTGAACGTTCGATAATCCTCAACTAATCCCTGATTAGCGAGGCTAATCCTCATTTAATCTTAATTAATCCCAAAAATATGGGATGGTTCGTTACACATCATCTCTATGCATAGCTAGTTAGGAAAAAGGTGAACTTATGCACCATGAACTCAGGAGGGCAGTGCCTCACCTGTAAAATCCGCTCAAAATGTGCAATCCACTCATCGGCCACACTGGGATCAGATATGGGGTTTGATCCCCTAGTAAACTCAATGGCTCCCAGCCGTTACGTCCTCTCGATATGCGATCCCCAGTGACCCTCCTCCCTTGGAGTACGACATCCAATGCCTGCCCAAACCAATTCAGGGTATGGTCCTACCTAGACTCTCTATCCTCATCATCACTATCAAACTGGTGACGGGGTTGTCATTGTAGAGCTATAATGTCTGAAAAGAGGTACACGTTAGTAACAAGACTACCATGCATAATAAGTGTGCGGCCCACAGGAAATCACCTAGTGGTCTGATGCCAAAATGACAGGGCTCTCCCCGAAATCACCCTCGATATTCGTGAAAGGACCTGCTCCCGTCTGACTCAAACACTTTAAATTCTAAAAGTACCCTCGGTCCAAAAAATAAATATTCAATAATGTCAAACAAGGAATATTATGCACGTGTTAATCGTTAAAAAAGGGTTTGAAAATAAAGGTTATACAAAGCACTAGATAATCGAAATAATAACAACTAGAATCCTACTCTGGTAAATAAGAGCACGCAGTCTAAGGGAAAATGCCTCAGCCTCAAAGGAGCCATCGTCACAAAGAGCTTGGAAGGTAAGAAAATTCACAGAAATTGTGAATGGACAAAAATAAAGCCTTGGAAAACCATTTTCCAAAATAAGCATTTTCCCCTCTGTTTTATGAAAACATGCATGCATAAGTAAGGAACAGTAGGTTTCAGATAAAACAGTAACATAATAAAACTGTGAGACTAACGTAAATAATGCAAATCATATAAATGCCCTTGGCCCACATTTCCATGAAATCTTTGATTATAAGTAATTGAAAACCTCTGGACACAAAAACTATAGTAGTCAAACTTCAGCTCGCTGGTCCAACCAGCCAATCTCATGTACTACGCGTAGACATTGTCACGACCCGACTCCCCTAGCATGATATTGTTCAATTTGGGCACACACCCTCACAGTTTTATTTTTGGGAACTCACACGCAATTTACCAGTAGGTCACCCATCATGGGATTGCTTTAGCCCAACCTTGCTTAACTTTGGACTTCCAAAGGAATCCAAAGCCAGTGAGCTCCCAAAAGGCCTCTTTCTATAAATATATGTGCACACCCATATAAGGAACTTAACCTTACCCTCCCCTAGAGATGTGGCATTGCTCACTGTTCTTCTCAAGACATGGGTTGTCACGACCCGAGAAATCTAGCACGATATTGTCGGCTTTAGGCCAAGCCCTGACGGTTATGTTTCTAGGAGCTCACGTGAAACTTCCAGTAGGTCACCTATCCTGAGATTGTACCAGCCCAAACTCGCTTAAATTTGGAGTTCCTAAGGAAACCAAAGCCAGTGAACTCCCAAAAGGCCTCATGCTAGATAGATACATGCCTAACATATAAGACACTTCACCTTTCCCTCCCCGAGCGATGTGGGATTGTTCACCGTTCTTCCTAAGACACGAATCTTACAATCCACCCCCCATTAGGGCTCAGCGTCCTCGCTGACACACTTCCGATCGGGGTCCAGCTCTGATATCATTCTGTCACGACCCGACCCATCTAGCACAATATTGTCCGTTTAGGCTCAGCCCTCGAGGTTTTGTTTCTGGGAACTCACGTGCAACTTCTAGTAGGTCACCCATCTTGAGATTGCACCAGCCCAAACTTGCTTAACTTTGGAGTTCCCAAGGAATCCAAATCTAGTGAGCTCCCAAAAGGCCTCATGCTAGATAGATACGTGCCCACACATATAAGGCACTTCACCTTTACCTCCCCGAGCGATGTGGGATTGTTCACCGTTATTCCTAAGACACAGGTCTTACAATCCACCCATATTAAGGCCCAATGTCCTCGCTGACACACTTCAAGTCGGAGTCCAGCTCTAATACCATTATGTCACTACCCAACTCCCATAGCACGATATTATTCGCTTTGGCCACATGCCCTCACAGTTTTTTTTTCTAGGAATTCACACAACTTCCTAGTACGTCACCCATCCTGGAATTGCTCCAGCCCAACCTCGCCTAACTTTGGACTTCCAAAGGAATCCAAAGCCATTGAGTTCCCAAAAGGCCTTGTTCTAAGAAGATACGTACCCACACATATAAGTCACTTCACCTTACCCTCCCCGAGTGATGTAGGATTGCTGACTGCTCTTTCCAAGACACAGGTCTTACAGACATGAAAAAACCTACTATAATGGCCCGAATTTCTAGAAAACGTAAAAATTGGAAAAAAGAAAGATAAAAATATGATTTTTCCCCTAAGAAGTCAAATAGTTAACTTTTTGTCATGAATATAGTTTGGGAATTCCGAGAAGACCATTAGTAAGGTCTTAGGATCTTGAATTCATGGACATGTAGCATGTACGAATCGGAGGTCATGTGAGATAATTACGAGCCTAAAAAGGAGAAAGGGTAATATGGTAATTTTGGTACAAGGGCAAACTATTTATTTCACGCATGGATGGATAAGGGGTACCATGTGTCCAGAAACTTCTGGTTTTCTCTCATTCCTTCTTCTCCCACTAACTCTCCATGTTAATATAGGTGTGGGTGTGCTGTTTTGGGGTTTCGGTGGATGGTGGCCGATTATGAGAGAAACTCACATATCAAGCTAGAAACGTAGGAAAATGAGGGAGGAAAGGCATGAAAACGAGGGAAAAAGAAGGGGGGAAGCAAAGAGGCAGAAGTAGTGCAAAACCCGTGAGGGAAAGTGTGGAAAACAATGTAAGAAAAAAATCAAGGTAAATGGGTTCTTACTTCGGGTTTTCATTTCAGGGGTTGGGAACATGGAACTCGATGTCCCAATGAGTTCCTGAAGCTCGTGCGATCCGACAAAGATAAAAATGAAGGGTGTTGGACGCAAAGATGTCATTGGATTGTTTTGGGACGCCATGTCCGAGAACCTGGAAACTGGGACTACAACCTTAAGTTAAGTGTTTCGAAGTTTTGACGCCAAAGATCTTCTTCTAAATGTTCTTAAGTGAGGAGGGATAGTTTAAACACGAGAAATGAACGTAAAAATCACGATTTCTATCTAGGTCGGATGATCCAAGTTGTAGTGCAACCGGGTTTGTCGCGTGGTAGGGGGTAATGAACAGTGCGTGTGTGGCTCCCACGCATAATGAAGGTCCTTGGCGCATGGAGGCGCGTGGTAGCTTGTCTCAAAAAATGGTTAACATGAAAGTTCATCTTCTTGCTGTTACGAGTCCAACGGTAGAATTTTCAAGGCAATCGAATATCGTTTCGGGGTAGTTTCTACCGTCCAAAAATATAGGGATTGTTTTAAATTCGTTTAAAAATCCCAAAATTTATGGGATTAAAGTATGAGCTTATTGAGATGTTTAGTGACCTTAAGACACGATTTGTGACATGAATTGATGTTTTCGGATTTTACAAAAAGACGTGTGATTCAGTTCGGTAATATGTAAGGTACGTGTGAGTGGACGTTTATTTTTATTAAAATAATATGCATGCATATTTATGATTTTTAAATGTTTTCCATTTTTTGAGTGATATTTAAGAGATTGGAATTTTCATATGATTTTCGATGATTTTATAATTAATTATTATTTTATTGTATGTTTTACGAGGTTTTTCCGTAAATTATGTTTTCTGATTCCGTTTTGATTGTGTATTTGATGTGTCATATTGAGAATGTGAGTGTGATGATGAATATGATTTGGATTTGGATTTGGATTGGTTATATGTGATTATACCTACTGGTTGGTTAGTTTCAGACGTCGAGCATGGCTCCTTTCATGAGATTGGCCTCCTTTCTCGAGTGGTTTGCCTACTAGTAGTGCATCAAATATGACAATTGATGTTGTTCCCTGTTGATGGGCTGATTATATGTGGGTTTTGTGGTGATGTCTGGATATATATTGTTGGTGTGTAATCTCCATGTTGGTTGCGTGTTGTCTATTACGGTGGCTTGCATGATGGTTGAACTAGTTACTGATGTTTATTTACGTGATGGTTATATTGCACATTTTTTGCAGCCATGGACTATATTTGTAACGATCTGTCCCAAATTTCGGTATCAGTCTAGTGAGTAATCGCGGATTAGCGTGAGTAATCGGGGATTAGTTGAGAATCACGGATGGATGGTGTGAAATGACAATTTTGCCCTTGGGAATGGGAAAAAAGTTAATTTTTAAACCGAGTGGTCGAATGGACTTTGATCGATGACCGTGACATAGATCAGGTCATTACTAGTCCGTAGACAGGACGGCACGTTGAAATCGGATGTTCAACAAAGAAATTACGGGTCTAGGAAGTTTTATGGCACTATTCATGCAAACCGAGACATCGCGACACGTGGCAGATTTTGGTTGGTGAACAAATCTAGAAAGACCCACCAGATGAGTGACAAGTGTCACCCATCTGAGAGGCCTAGAACCCAAATTAATTGGGTCTTTATGCTCTTCATCGATCATTTTCTTCCTTTCTCCTAAAACCCCGCGAACCCTCTCGAACCGTGAAACCCAACCCCTCACACACCCTAAAATCCTCATCAAAATGCTTGGGTCGTGAATGAAAGTTGGAGAGTGAAGGCAGACGATGATGATGGTGGCAACGGCGTCGACTGTCGTGTACGGGGGTAAAAGTTCGAAGGTAAAACCCGTAGCTTGTGTTTTGAGTTCAAAAATGGTGGAATTGGGTTGGTTGATTATTGACCATTTATATTGATTGGATGTGGTACTGGGGACTGAGACGACCTCGAAGGGCTTGGAATCGAGGCCAACAGTGGTCAAAATCGATAGAATTCGATAGAGGAATTTTGGGCTACTGTTCCTAGGATTAAAGGTATAATTTTAGTTTGTTTTTCACGATTTTAAACTCGTAGATCGATAGGGTAGGCTTAGACGAAGAGAATGGAGGAAAATGGGGTTGAAAGGTGGGCGGAAGGCGGAGAACCGGTCGGGTCGGATAGTGGGTCTGTGCGACCCAGTTCAGACAATCGGGTTGATCCGGCTGGAGGTTAGGGGTAACATGACATCAGCGATGATGTCATCATGTTAGGTCTGACAATGTTGGACTGACATGTCAGATAGGGGACCAATGACAGGCCGACACATGGCACTGTCAGGATTGACAGCGATGACATCAGTAGGTATTATTCACGCGTTGACCGTGCATTAACCACGCACCTGGGGGCGTGTGGGCTCAAATTTTGAGGTGGGCTCAATGTTATTCTAAAGTTTTTGACGATCTGAATCTAATGGTGGTGGTTTCGGGTCGATAGAAAATTGTTAGGTTAGTAAAATTGAGGTTTTTCACCACGGGAAACGTGTCTGGGACGCGTTGACTTTTCCGGGAGTTTTGGGGATTTATCCTATAGACTTGGATAGATGGTTAGTGACCTTCGGGTGTGAATTGTACACGTGTATCGAGATAGCAGTTAGGACGATCTGTGAGTGGATATTTTTTTTTTATAAATGTGATGCATGTATAACTGTTTTATATGTTTTATATCTATGTTTTGAATGCCTTGAATACTTATATTTGTGGTATTTGGTATTTACGTATTTTCACTTATTTTAAGGCATATGGTTTTATGTTGGATTTATATGTGCTTCTGTTTTCAATAATGCTTGATAGAATGGTTTTGGAATTGGAAATATGGGATCGGGCATGAGACCCATTTGATTTGGAAACTATTGAACTTGGTGTCCATTTGATTTAATGAGAAATTGGGCATGGGGCCTAGTTATGGTTTATAAATATGATTCTGGGCCGGGGAACCAGTTATGGATTTGGATAAATGGATTTATGATGGTTTTATGGAAATTTCGGGCATGGCCCCTTTGAAAGGTTTTGAGATGTTTTGAAATGGTATTATAAAGATGTTTCCCATGTACCATCCTTAGATGAGGATATGTGGATGGTCTCCTCTAGATGTCTGGGACATTGGGGAAGTCACGGCGCATTGCCTGCGCGGGGTCATTGCACGGAGCGACCGGACCATATAGTGACTCGGGAGCAGGATTGCTATTATTAGACCTCTTGGACGTCAGACATCTGGGATGTCAGAGATTGACCCAGAGAGACCCCGGGTAGCACGCGTTGCTTAGACCATGAGATATGACGTTAGGGACGTCAAACGTCTGGGGCACTAAGCATCTGGGACACTAGGCATCTGGGATGTCGAGGACTAGTATTTGGTAAACATGATTTACTGGATTTATGAAAGGGTATTTCTGTGTATATGGATTTGGGCAGTGACCCATATTGATTTGGATTTACCGATTTCAGTGTTTTACGGTTTTGGGCTAAGGCCCTAATTATTTGAGGGAGAAATGGCTGTGGTTTTCTAAACGGTTTTTATTATATTTGAATTAACTAGTTTTCGTATGCATGCATGGTTTTTAAGTGAAGGGCATAGATCTTCTTTTATCAAATGTGTTTTATTAAATTATTTTTTTTTCGTACACTCATAGTTTTTATGGTTTTTAATGCCCTTCAGGTTGATCGCGGTTCGGGCTGTAGTAGAGACCGAGACATCACACTCCTCCATTGATTCTAGCGCGTTCTGGAAGCCCGTCGGGGCTGTTGACCTGGATTATCCCTTGTTTGGCCTTCGCGTTACTCAGGGGTTAGACGGGTGTCTGACCTTCGTGTCACACGTGGGTTAGACGGGTGTCTGGCCTTCGTGTCACACGTGGGTTAGACGGGAGCATGGGACATCCCACGTAATCCCGGGGGGAGGGGGATTAGGATGGGTCGTATCAATATTCTAGTTATTTTGGATTTAAACAGTTTTATATGCACGCATTGTTTTAGAAAACAGAAGGTCAAATGTTGGTTGTTCTCAAATTATGTTTTAAAAATATTTATTATTGTCCACTCACATAATTTTCATGGTTTTCATAAACCTCTAAGGTCGTTATATGAAATTCAGGGTGGATCGAGAGGTGGAGGCATGAATGATAAAGTCAAATATCCCTTGTTTGACATGCTAAGGATAAATTTTGGTATTTTACATTGCTTTTCAGACAAGAGCAGGGATCGGGTGTGGTTTACAAGGCGTTTTCTGGGTCGGATCTTGTCACCTGTGGAGTCCAATCTCGTCAGAACGTGTGGAGTCCAGCTCCGACTACGCCCAAGTCTGTATTCGGGAAACCTTGAAGTCCAACTCTGAATTAGCAATCTAATCGCTTGAGGATGACTATAATGGGAAAAACAGTTTACATAAATATCTTTTAACCTGCTTTTGAAATACCCACAAAAACCCCAAAACATTTGCAACTTGTGCATGAGCCCAAAATCCGGGTTTTCCCCAAAACCACCATAACATGTGTCTAGAAAACCACCTCTTGAATATTATATATATATATATATATATATATATATGCATGTATAACATTTAACAAATAAATTGTCCACTCACAGTCAAACTGGTAGCTCAGTCTTGAGATGTGCGCTCCTCGGAAGTCCCCGGAGCGTTCTTGCTTGTCAAAGTAATAATTGGGGGTCACACACAATACAAATAACCTTGTACATAAACCCCCATAATTCTCGAGATAGTACATGTGTCCCGACCACACAATCTGAAACTTTGGACACCCAAAACTACCCCTAAACAAACTCTGATCGACCTAAAACGTACTCCGAAGATAGCACATTGTGCCTCAAGATTCGCACCCATGCGCCACCACGCGCCTATGGAAGGCTGGCGACCTTCCCCACGTGTCGCCCACACACAGGTGATGTCACCCACTTACATCAACCCCGTTGACGTGGCACCCTGCTAAAGTGGCCCTAACACGTGCTTAAATGGCACTGACGTGTGGCATGCAAACATGGCATGCTAGCATGGCACCTTGCCACATGGCATGCTTGACGTGTCAGACATCAACATGACATCACCCCCTCGTTGGAGAAGATAGCTGCGCTGTCAGCGGTCGGCCAGAAAACCACAATTTTTAACCTGATTTTCAAATCTTGATCTCAAAAATCAACCAAATTAGACGTTGTAACAGTCAAAATATATCTCTCGCTCCTAGGAATCCAAATCCAAGCCCCAAATTGAGAGAAAATACCTGCATTTTACGATACAAAGCTTAGAAGTTGCGGGTTTCGTTCCTCACATGATCCCTCTTTTAAAATTGGGTCCTTCTTGATCGTGAGGTTCCAAGGAACACGATCCATTACTTATTTTGAGCTAAAACTGCCTTAAAATGAAAGTTTGGAATTTTTGGGGTGTGGGTTCTTTTGGTTGCGAAGGAAACAGAGTGAGAGGGAGAGAAAATGAAAATAAGGGTGATAATGAGAGAGTCGCTCCCAGCCACCAATTACAAACCCTTCCCGAAATATCATAAAACCTATATGCCCAAAATGCCCTTCCCCAATAAAGTAAATAGCATCCAAGATATCTAAGGGGTAGAATCTTCCAACGTCACAATAAATCCTGAAAAATCCCCGTAAAAACATAATTTAAGAATATGGGTCGTTAAAATTTGGATATTATATAGCTGATAAGCCACCTAACAACTCCACAATTTTTTAGTGATTTTGAGTTCCACAAATGCCGCCATATCGCTTAGGAATTCAGGAAATCCTAAGCGATGTAGGTTTTTTTGTTAGTCCGAGTAAACTATTTTAGAGTAGGATTCTGTCTTGTCTTGTATTGTTCATGCATTAAAAAAAATTCTTTATGCTTGGAAAGGAAAATCAAAATGGTTCAAGTAGGCATTGGGCTTGTGCTTGTGTTATTAGATTTAACTTGTGGCTCATTTGCAATAATCATATTATTAATGATGTTTAATATTTCTTAATTCTCCAATTAATTTGAGTTTTAATTTGTTTTTTTATTAATGTATGTTCATAACCTCCATTTCCAAAAACCCAAAGCCTGATGCCCGGTGTTGAAGAAATAAGAAAAGTAGGGGTGGATGTAATAACAATTATTTTTCCGATTGATTTTTTGGTCAATAAAGTGTTACGTATTCTCAAATATGAGATCATATCTTCAAATAATGAGATCAAATTATTTGCTTTTTTTTTCTGATGTTTTAGATTCCTTTGTTTTTGTCCTTTTTTGTAGGTTGAAGTCTTAGTGGTTGTTGATCTACTCTATTTGCGAAGCTAGGGCCGGTGACAAGGAGGGAAGCCAAATAGGCACAAGCCCTAAGCCCAAAATAATATAGGGCCCAAAATTTAGCACAAAATTATTATGACAAACTATATAAAAGTACACAAACTATAGAGTCGATTTTAAAAAGTAAATGAACTATAAAAAGTTACATTTCTATTCCCAAACTATAATGTCGATTTCAAAAAAGTACCTCCATTATATTTTCCATCCAAAATCCAGTTGCCTATGTGGCAAATAATATATGTCACTCAGCATCTGATGTTGCAAAATTTCAATGGGCATTTTGGAAATAGTCATCATCATCATCATCATCATCATCATCATTTGTTCCTCTCTCCTAATTCATCATCTTCTATCATCACAATTCAATTTTTTCTCTTCCCCAATTCATCATCTGCACCCACCATATGTAACGACCTAAACTTTCAACGAGGGTAAAATAAAAAAATTTGGTTTGAATGGACCATTTTGCCCCTAAAAGTCAAATGTTGATTTTTTTTTGTCAAAGTCAAAAAGTTGACTTTTTTATTAAGTCAAAGTCAAATGGTGGGTGCAGATGATGAATTGGAGAAGAGAAAAAATTGAACTGTGATGATAATTGATGAAGATGATGAATTAGGAGAGAGGGAGAACTAATGATGATGAGTAAGACTATTCCCAAAATGCCCATTGAAATTTTGCCATATCATATACTGAATGACATTTACTATTTATCACATAGGTAGTTAACTGGGTTTTGGATGAAAAATCTAACGAATGTACTCTTTTGAAATCGACATTATAATTTGGGTATGGAAATGTAACTTTTTATAATTCATGTACTATTTGAAATCGACTTTATAATTTGAGTACTTTTATGTAGTTTATCCAAATTATTAATATATTATTATATAAATAAATAAAGTATGCGAATAAATAAACAATATAGGAGTATGTAAGATTGATGTTGGTTCAATTTCTTTAAATGGTAGAGCTATTATTTGAAGACTAACAAATTTTATTGAATATAAAAGTTTGGAAATTCTCATGCCTATACACTTAGAAATATAGGACTTATCTTTTTTTCATTTTTGAATTGAATATAATATTTGGACATGGAGTTCTCTTTTTTCTTGGTCAAGGATTTTGTCTCAATGATTTTTTTTTTAATAATTTTGAAGATGATTCATAATGTAAAAATGAAATAATATAGTATTTATAATTTTTTTTAATAATTAAGTATACAAATTGATAGTCCATTTTATATTTTTACTCTAAATTTTCAAATTCAAATATTTAGGCCGGCCTTTTTTTTAATCATACAATTATGATTTAGGGAAAACAATTACAAAGACAACAAAAACTCAATAACGAAAATATTTAAGAGGGACATAAGAAAAGCACATAGATAACACAAAGTCCAAGTACATCAAATAAATGCAAAACATAAAATTAAAAAACCCAAAAAAAAAATCTAAAAATTGGATCCATTAATCCAAATGCAATCCTACCCAGCTGCTCAAACCACCACAAACCTGCAAATAGACCACCACCATAACCGAAAATAGTGAAGATGATATCAAAGAAAATAACAGAAAATGAGGGTGGGTAAGCCACCCAAATAATCCATCCATCGAGTGCAAAAAACACTTTAAAAGTAACCCAAATAATCTGGGTTGAAAGACGGAAGTTAGTGATGGAAAGTCTAAATAGGCATCACAATAAGAGTCACCAGAAATGATTAAGAAGGAGATTAAGGCAAGGTGAATGAAATTCGATGTGGAGATCAGAGTGTAGATCTGGGAAGATATTAAAAGTCTCCATAAAGGATAAACAAACCTATTTAGGCCGATCTTAAGAGCAGCAAACAATCTCGTGAGCAGAAAATTGCAAAATCTAATTGACTCATTACTTATATCAACATGACAAGAGAGAGGCTACTCTGGGCGCGAGAGAGGCTGGCAGAGAAGAAAGGCTCCATATAGCCTTCAGTCGTAGGTTCCATTTTTATGTATATATATTACTTAATTTGTTTATGTAATTTCGCTTTTATTACAATTTTGGGAGATATGGAAGTTCGATTGCTATGATTCAAAGGGGGTGTTGCAATCTATTTTCAGAGGTAGTCATTTCAAAATGTTTGAAGACATATTTTCAATATTTAAGTGGCTAATTAGCAAATGCAGAGGCTGATCGAGCTAGCATCAGAGGTGGGAATTGAACTTTTAGAGGTAAATGTGTAGTGTGAATATATTATTTAATGTGTGATATTTGTAAACTGTTAATGTTATTATTATGAGTAATGTGAACAAAGCAGGTGCCACAATTAGTTAATTCCTACAACATTTCACCACTTCCAGAGTTGTATCAACCCTAATTCAGAAAAAAAAAAAAAAAAAAAAACCACAAAGGCAATGTTTATAAGAGTTCGATTTACCTAGGAGTGGTTAAATAAAGACACTTACATCATGATTAATTTTTATTTTAACACATAAATTTATAACATCATGCGACACTTGAAAATCCATAGTAAATTCTATAAGCCACATATCCTTTTATGGGAAGACTCCACCATTGAGAACTTTCAAATGGGAATGAAGAAAATGACTCTTCCACAATATGGTACCAGCTACCAAGTATTAGTTTGTCATCAATATGGAAACTTCCCCTACCTTAATTTTGGTGCCTTCTCTTTGCCTTCTCAATAAATTGCCATGCCATCATGGTCCTTGTATATATATCTTCATAATTATTACCAATTAATCAAGATTTGTGAACATCATTAAGCTTCATTTCTCCATTTCTTGAGCAATAAACAATGACTAAAACTCGAACTCCAAGTGTATTCTACAACATTGGCAAGGAAGCCAGAGGTTTGTCAACACTCTCCACCACCACCACCACCCCCCCCCCCCCCCCCCCCCCCCCCCCCCCCCCCCCCCCCCTTTTTTTTTTCCGTTTTCTTGTGTCCCAACTTTTGATCAGATCTTCTCTATAAGGACTACCCAGATCTGCCGCCAATCCGGTTTAACCATCAAAGCCTCAACTGGAGCGTTGATGTCTCATGTACAGGTTGATCTGGTTTAACCGGGCTTAAATCACATTCTGCTAAAGCATCATAATTTAACACGGTTTTTTTTTTCTTTTTTTTTTTTTTGACAATGCAGTTAAAGAAATTGCTCCAGGACTCAGCACACTCTTCAAATTTAACATTCCAGATTATGGCAAGGTAAAAGTTTCAATCTTTTACGAAGTTTCTGTCTTCAATTTTCTTTTGAGCCTTACTCTCAGAACAGCACTCATCAATTTGGTAACAGATGGAAATGCAATACGAAAATCGGGTTTGTGCGATTGCTGGAGGAATCGGAATGATCCGAAATCCCCTTAAAGGATTTGATCCAATTGCAAACTTCTCTGCAGTCATAGGAGGAGACAGTCTCTTTTCCATTGGAACTGACCTTGCCTTTGACATAGCTACGGGCACATTCAAAAAAGTCGACATCGGTTTGAGCTTAAATAGCAACTTCGTTACTGCTTCCCTGTCCTTGTGAGCAATCCAGTGAGAGCTAGGAGAGAAGAGAGAAAAAAAATTCACAAATTATGAAAAGAAAAAAGAAAAAACATTTACAAATAGTTTGAATTATGCAGGGGCAGGTTTGACACTTTGAAAGCTTCATGCTACAACATGGTGAACTCTCAGAGCAACACAGCCCTTGGAGCAGAGTTGAAACATAGCTTTTCCAGCAACGATACCGCGGTTGCCATCGGTGCCAAGCATGCATTTTCGCCGTCAACTCTGGCAAAGGCTCGGGTTAGCACACATGGAAGTATTGGTGTTCTTATACAGCAGGGGCTGTGGGAAAAGATCTTTCTGTCTCTGTCTGGAGAAGTGGGTTTTATAGGTTTAAAGACTCCTGAACTTGGAGTGTCTCTTGCTGTTAGGCTCTAAAATAAAATAGCATCAATCTGCTCAAGGCAGTAAATAAATTCTGGTTTTGTATTATTTAATTTCTATTGTGAAAATCAAGCATACATACGAGGGAAAAGAAAGAATGCGTAGAGGCTCTAACAATTTGGAATTAGATTAGAAAATAATAATTCACAAAGCATTATTCACATGTACATAGCCACTTAACTAAAATATATTTACAACGCCCCTTTGGATATTTCATGTAATAAGCGTTAACTTTTTAAACAATATCGTACTACAAGAGTCGGGTCGTGACAGTTTGGTATCAGAGCTGAATTGCGACCGGAAGTGTGTCAACGAAGACGCTGGATCCCAAGGGGGGTGGATTGTAAGACCAGTGTCTTAGGAAGAATGATGAACAATCCGACATTGCTCGGGGAAGGAAAAGTAAAGTGTCTTATATGTGTGGACATGTATCTATCTAACATGAGGTTTTTTTGGAGCTCACTAGCATTGGGTTCCTTTGAAATTCCAAAACTAAGCGAGATTGGGCTGGAGTATACTAGGAAGTTGCGCATGAGTACCCAAAAATAAAACCGTGAGGGTTGGGCCCAAAGCGAATAATATCGTGCTAGGAGAATCAGGTCGTGACAACTTCACCTTCCTCAACCATCACTAGGCCATTCAACACTTTTTTCAACAAAATATTTCCACTATGGATCAACAAAAGTGGTTGTTGAAACTCCTGAATTATAACTGCACAATTAAGTACTGTATTGGTAAACAAAACACAGTACCCGATGCTCACTCACATCAGCCAGAATTGCTAGCCATCCAGGGTAGCTCTCAACCATTATTTGATGGTTTACACTCTCTTCAACATGGTTGCTTCAATGATCCTGCGACACTCTTCTTGGCATACCAAATTCCTCAAAGAATTTCATTCATCTCCATAAAGGGGACACTCTGGATTCTTAAGGACATATAAAAGACTTGCCCATAATTTTTTGTGGCCAGGAGTGAAAAAAGATGTTAAGTGTAAGAAGTTGAGGTTTCATCCCAAAATCAATTGGCAATGGAAGGAGTAGCCCAAGATCTTATAAGGCACAAATTGTAGTTGTGTTTTTTCGATGTGGGACATTTTCCTCACCTCTCAACACGCCCCCTCACATGTGGCAGATTTTCCAGCCTATCACGTGACGATTTGGATGGGTACGTGTGACAGTTAAGTCAATCACGTGGAATAACCCCCGCTCTGATACCATGTAAGAAGTTGAGGTTCTACCCCAAAAACAATTGGTAATGGGTGGGTGGGTGGGTGGGGGGTAGCCCAAGATCTTATAAGGCACAAATTGTAATTGTGCTTTTCCGATGTGGGACATTTTCCTCACCTCTCAACATTAAGAACTTTTCACTGAATGTGATATTTACCAATGTGTTCACTACGAAACAATTAGTCCATCTGGGTTGCTACAACCCCTGCCTATCCCAGAAGGTGCTTGGATTGACATTTCCTTGGATTTTGTTGAAGGTCTACCAACTTCATTTGGTAAGAATGTTATTCTCATAGTGGCCGACCGTATATAGCCAAGCACGTTGCTGAATTGTTTGTACGAGATGTGTTTAAACCCCATGGCATGCCTGGAACGTTGATAAGTGATCGGGATCATGTGTTTCTAAGCAATTTTTGGGAAGAATTTTTCAGTATGCACAAATCCCAACTATGCCTCAGCTCAGCGTATCATCATCAATCTGATGGGCAAATAAAGGTGGTTAATCAAACGCAGGAGTAGTATCTATGTTGTTTTTGTGGGGATAAACCTACATCTTGGCTTTCCTATTTCCCCTGGGCTGAGTGGTGGTATAATTCTTCTTATCAAGGAGTTATTAAGATGTCATAGTTCCAGGCACTATGTGGTTATCAGCCTGCCTCAGTCCAGTAATACTTGCCCAGCTCCACTATTGTCCACCAGGTTGATGTCACATTGTAGGCTCACGATGCTCTACTTTGAGTTCTAAAGCAGAATTTACTAGAGGCGCAATCCTGGATGAAACATTATGTTGACAAACACCGGACAGAACGCTCCTGCACAGTGGGAGATTAGTTCTTCCTCAAACTGTAGCCCTATTGCCAACGATCTGTCCACACTCGTCACTGCCGTAAATTGGCACCACGTTTTTATGGCCCCTTTCAAATCCTTACTCGGATTGGCTATGTCGCCTATTGCCTTCAGCTACCACCAAATGCTAAAATCCATCCAATTTTTCATGTCTCACTCTTTAAGGCTAACGTTGGGCACCACATACCGACTCTTCCACTCTTCCACCCATCGCAAGCATAGGCACCACCAAATGGCAACTAGAAAAAATTTTGGAGCGTGGAGCATTCAAGAAAGGTAATGCAACGGTCACCAAATGGCTCATAACGTGGGTTGGCTTACATGTGAAGGATGCAACCTGGGAAGAAGCTTCCTCCATCCTACTTCACTTTCCAGGATTTCAGGCCTGAGACAGCTCTGCTTTCAAAGGGGTAGAGATGATGAGATTCCTCTTATCCTTGTTATTTTACTGTTATGCACTTATGCTCTCTTATCCTTGTTGTTATGCTATTTTTGTTGTAAATTGTATTAAGTGATATGTCTATTTATGTAAATGTGTACAAGGGGTAGATAGGTAATTGTACTTATATTAACCCTAACCATATATAAGTGGGTTAATTAGTCTTGTATGATACTCTCTAATTATTCAAGAAGAACATTTCTTTCTCTACCTCCTTCTCTAATTCACTCCCTCCTAAATTCTTCACAACAAGTTATCAGCACGATCGTCTCCAAATCGGTGATTGCTCAAGAGAAGGATAAATCCAATCAAGTAGGTTTTCTAAATCCAAATTTTTATTATTAAAATCCAATCCCTAGAAGCATGTAATTTCTAGGATTATTTGATTTTTTTGATTTTTTTTTATTAAATTCAAACCCAAGAATTCATGTTCATAAGAATTGTTTGGAATCAATAATTATGATGTTTGTAATCACATGAATTAATGATCATTGATATGTTCAATTGAATTATTTGGCATAATCTTCATGATTTTTCATTCCATATTTGTAATCACATGAATTAATGATCATTGATATGCTCAATTGAATTATTTGACAAAATCTTTATGATTTTTCGTTCCATGTTTGTAATCATATGAATTAATGATCATTGATATGTTCAATTGAATTATTTGACACAATCTTAATGATTTTTCGTTCCATGTTTGTAATCACATGAATTAATGATCATTGATATGTTCAATTGAATTATTTGACATAATCTTCATGATTTTTCCGTTCCATATTTGTTGAATTGATGGTTCATCATGAGGTTGCAAACACCATGATTATTTGTTGAATTGATGGTTCATCATGAGTTTGCGAACACCATGATTTTTTGTTGAATTGATGGTTCATCACGAGGTTGCAAACACCACAATTAGTGGAAAATATAAAAGAAGCCTTGAGGGTCCATTCTTCCTCATTTTGTGCCACAATTAGTGGAAAATATAAAAGTAGCCTTGAGGTCAAGGCTTCATCCTTCCTCATTTTGTGCCACAATTAGTGAAAAATATAAAAGAAGTCTTGATGGTCCATCCTTCCTCACTTTGTGCCACGATTAGTGGCAATATTTACACAGCCGAATAGAGGGGGACAGCAGTTGGAAAAACCCATCATTGACTGGCCCACTTCCATTATTTACTTGTTTGTTTGTTTATTTCATTATTTACATGTTATTTATAAATGTATATAGAGTACTTGTACATACAAGGAACCTGAAGTTTCCTTCATAGATATCCTGGATTATCATACCATGTTATAGAACTTGAAGTTCTTATTAATTGCATATGGATGTATTTTTTCCCAAAGCACTAATATTATTAATTCCTTTTTGTAGAGAATGTCACATCTCAACAAACTGGATTTTGACGCACTTTACGTTTCCGGAAGAAACTATTATTTCCAGACTGCAGCTAGACATGATGAGGATTGAATTATTTACATAAACATGGATATGATCGACGTTTGTGCCATTTTTTTTATGGATATTGTTTTTTTATTATTACTATTTCTGGACATTGTTTGGTGATTTATATTTGTTTTGGACTTATTTTGTCATCTGCTCAAATATTATTTAATCTACTTATTCATTTTTAATAAATGTGATTGTTGATTACTCTAGTTATATTGATGGTTAGGCAAGTCAAATGGTGAAGTTTGTTGTCTAGCCGACAGTGCTACTACGCACACTATCCTCCGTGATAGGATATTTTTCACAAATTTAATACCTAACCACACCCCTGTGACAAATATTTTTGGCAAATCAAATTTGATTGAAGGCTCCGGAAGAGCCCAATTTATGTTGTCTAATGGTACTGTATTTACCATTGCTGAAGCCTTATACTCCCCACGTTCCAGCAGAACGTTATTGAGTTTTAAGGATATTCGAGCCAATAATTATCATGTTGAAACCACAAACGAACAGAATGTGGAATATCTTTGCATAACCTCCAACTTGTATGGCCAGAAGCGTACATTGGAGAAATTGGAATGCCTAAGGAGTGGACTCTACATGACCACTATTAGAACCATTGAGGCAAATCACATAGCTAGCCGAAAGCTACCTAACCCTAGCAATTACTTATTATGGCATGACCGATTGGGACACCCAGGTTAAGGTATGATGTGCCGTATCCTCAATACATCACACGGGCATCCCCTTACAAATAAAGACCTTGTGTTTAGTGAAACACTATGCCAAGCTTGCTCAATGGGAAAATTGAACACTAGACAATCATATGCAAAGATCGATAAAGACTATGTCCTTTTCTTGTATAGAATACAAGGGGATATTTGTGGACCCATCCAACCACCATGTGGACCGTTTAAATATTTCATGGTTTTGGTTGATGCATCAACTAGGTGATCCCATATGACCCTATTGTCCACACGCAATGCTGCGTTTGCTAAACTCCTTGCCCAAATTATTAAATTAAGGGCCCACCATTCAAATTATCCTATAAAGTCAATCAGACTTGATAATGTCAGTGAGTTTACATCAAAATATTTTGAACACTATTGCATGTCCCTTGGGATTGATGTTGAACATCCAGTTGCCCATGTTCACACCCAAAATGGTATTGCAGAAGCATTCATTAAACGATTACCAATGATTGCACGGACCTTGGTTATGCACACCAAGCTCCCAATTTCTGCGTGGGGCTATGCAATTTTGCATGCCGCTATGTTGGTCTGGTTGAGGCCCACTGCCACCCAAACTTATTTCGCGTTATAGCTGGTAACTGGGTACGAACTCGACGTTTCGCACTTACGCGTTTTTGGGTGTGCAGTTTACGTGCCAATTGCACCGCCACAACGTACAAAAATGGGACCTCGATGCCAAAGGGGCATATATGTCGGCTATGAATCCCCCTCCATTCTACGCTATTTTGAACCCTTGACAGGCGATCTCTTTACCGCTTGATTTGCGGATTGTCACTTAGATGAGACAGTCTTCCCGCCGTTATGGGGAGATAAGAACGTCAACGTTCCTGAAGAACGACATGAATTGACGTGGAATGTCTCCATTATGTCTCATCTCGATCCCCGAGCCGAACAAAGTGAGAATGAAGTGCGGAGAATTCTAGATCTACAGAGTGCAGCTAATAATATTCCAGATGTTTTCTCTGATCTAGTTAGAGTGACGAGATCACATATACCTGCTGCAAACGTGCCTACAAGGATAGATGTCCCCGTAGGACGCGCTGTCCCAGATGGATCGATCGTCCCAGATTGACAAAGTACGGCCATGGCGGCTAACCAGTCATATGTCTCTGCCTAGAAGTGAGGTAGACTAATAGGTTCGAAGGATTCTCATCCCCGGAAGAGGACAAATTTGGCACAATCTAATCCCTTGGATATCATTATATCATCTGATCCATCTCATGAGATAATTCTGGATTATGGGTCTGCCTTAGAAGAGACGACATTGGGGGACGCCTCAACATCTAAACCCACTCCCGAGAATAGAAAGATCTAGATAAACTATGCATGCTTAAATGAGATATGGAATCAGAATGATATTATCATCGATGATATATTTGTATTCGCAGTAGCTACTGAAATAATAACTAATGATGATATCGAACCTCGGTCCGTTGATGAATGTCAACGTAGAGAAGACTGGTCAAAGTGGAAAAAAGCAATTCAGGTCAAACTTGATTCCTTGACAAAAAGAAAGGTGTTTAGACCTGTAGCTCTCACACCTCCCCATATTAAACCTGTAGGCTTTAAATGGGTATTTGTAAGGAAGCGTAATGAGGAAAACGAGATTGTGAGATACAAAGATCGTCTAGTGGTGCAAATATTTTCTCAACGCCCTGGAATTGATTACGAGGAGACATATTCTCCTGTAATGAACATTATAACGTTCCGCTACCTTATCAGTTTGGTAGTTTCCGAAAAACTGAGTATGCATCTTTTGGATGTGGTCACAGCTTACCTCTATGGGGATCTAAATATAGATATATATATATATATATATATATATATATATATGAAGGTTCCTGAAGGACTTAAGAAATCTGATGCAAGTAGTTCCAGACCACAGAACACGCTCTCCATTCATTTGAGGCGTTCATTTTATGGGTTGAAACAATCCGGACAGATGTGGTATAACCGTCTAAGTAAATATTTGATCAAATTGGGATATGTTAATAATGAATTATGCACATGCGTGTTTATTAAGAAAACAAGTTCCGGGTTCGCTGTAGTGGCAGTTTATGTCGATGACATGAATCTGATTGGTACTCCTGAAGAGATCCAAGAAACTGTTAAGCACCTGAAGCTAGAATTTGAAATGAAAGAACTTGGGAGAACACACTTCTGTCTTGGCCTGGAGCTCTAGCACCGTGCAAATGGAATTTTGATCCATCAATCGAATTACATCCAAAAAATGTTGAGACGCTTTAATGAGGATAAAGCCAAACCTTCAAGCACGCCCATGATCGTCTGAAGTCTAGATCCTAAGAAGGACCCGTTTCGTCCAGCAGATGACAACAAAGAGATATTGACACCAGAAGTGTCATATCTAAGTGCAATAGGCGCACTATTATACTGGGCTCAATGCACTAGATCGGACATTTCATTCGTTGTGAACTTACTAGTTAGATTTAGCTCTGCGCCAACACGCCGCCAATGGAATGGCATAAAAGACATCTTCTGATACCTTAGAGGTACAACGATATGGGCTTATTCTATCCCTATGCATCAAGGAATGAATCAAACCCCCTTGGTCCTCGGAATGATGCATGCCTTGTTGCGTATACTGATGCAAGCTACTTATTAGACCCACACAAGGCACGTTCCCAATCCGATTATGTCTTTACCATTGGGAACACAACAATATCTTGGGGGTCTACGAAACAGACCCTTGTTGCTACGTCATCGAATCATGCAGAGATTTTAGCCTTACACGAAGCAGTTCGTGAATGCATATGGTTAAGAGCCATTACTGGGCATATTCGAAGTACCTGTGGACTGAATTCCACCCATAATGAACTGACAGTTATCTACGAAAATAATGCTGTCTGCATAGAGTAGATGAAAACCGGTTTCATTAAGGGAGACAACACCAAGCATATTGCACCGAAATTTTTCTTTAACCAATAACAGCAAGAATATCGGAAGATTGAGATCATGCCAATATGATCTCAAGATAATCATGCAGACTTGTTCACCAAGTCATTACCAAATGTCACATTCCAGCAGCATGTGCGAGGTATTGGTTTACGTAGACTAGCTGATCTACCTAATCTGTAGTTTTCAGGGGGAGTATCCAGAAGTATACCAAGTATCCAAAAGTATATTGAGTATCCTGAAATATACTCACATGATCATCGTGTACTCTTTTGTCCTACGACTAGGGTTATTTTGTCCCATTGGGTTTTGTTACCTGGCTAGGTTTTAATGAGGCACATTTTGGTATGATCACCCCGTAACAATGCATCCTGAAGATGCCATGATTTGAATCATATGCATTTGCACATCTTTTCCATTCGACCACGGGTTTTTCCCACTGGGTTTACCGGGCAAGGTTTTTGGTGGAGCAACACTAATGCATTTTATCTCAAAGGCGGACTATCTACCTGTATTCCAAAAGAGACGACATCAGCTACCTCAGAAGATTCTGATGTGATCGTTTACACGTGCATTGCACTCTTTTCTTCGACCAGGGTTATTTTTGTTTCATAGGGTTTTTGTCACCTGGCAAGACTTTAACGAGGCAACACATAGGTGCGTAGTCCAGAGACACCATTACATGAAATATCCAAGGGGGAGTGTTGTAAATTGTATTAAATGATATGTATATTTATGTAAATGGATACAAGGGGTAGATATGTAATTGTACTTATATTAATCCTAACCATATATAAGTGGGTTAATTAGTCTTGTATGATACTCTCTCATTATTCAAGAAGAACATTTCTTTCTCTACTTCCTTCTCTAATTCACTCCCTCCTAAATTCTTCACAACAATTTTGTTATTTTATCATTTCCTTTTGCTGATCTGTCTACTTTACGGAGAGGGTAGATAATGAGAGTACCTCTAAATAGGTATGATTAATTATAATGGATCTAATTCTGAAATACAATCACTCTTTCCTCTCTCTATTTCTTGCGATCTCTCTATTTTCTATGTTGCTGCATACTAAGGGTAAATATTGAGTTGTTCATACTGATAACGTATTATGTAAATCAAGATTATGTATGAGGGAAAAGAAAAAATGATAACGTATTGTGTAAATCAAGATTATATACGAGGGAAACGAAAAAACGTTTAGAGACTCTGAATAACCTAGAATTACATTAAGAAATAATGATCCACAAAGCATTATATAGTTAGAATTTTGGCATATGTATATAATGACACATATGCCCATGTAAATAGCCACTTAACTAATATTTATTTACAACAATTTCACATTTAATTGCTCAAGGAAAGGTGAAACTGTACAAGAATTTAGCTCAGATATGGAGAATCCTCATCAGTCACCATAAAAAATCTTAAAGGCTTCCATATAAACAGATAAACAGTATTGAACAATCAAAGCAACAACGAAACGAAACTATAACTTGAACATCTCCCGATGACTCAAAAGTATGACTTGCAGATAAACAAGAAAACATTGGACAAGTACCCAGACTACTAGTGAGTGCCCTGGCCCTGTAGAAGTCCATCACGAATCTGGGAGGCTACATCGCGGACAGCACCAGGTCCATGGGGGATAAACACGGCAGAGGATTTAGAGGCAGCGCCGATTTCCTTCATGGTGTCAAAATACTGAGTGACAAGGACCATGTCCACGACATCCTTTGCGGTTGTCCCTGGAACATTGACAGAGAATCCCAGCACGCTGTCTCTCAAACCATCTACAATTGCTTGACGCTGGCGAGCTATACCTAGCCCTGAAAGATACTTGGACTCGGCCTCACCCTCAGCTCGCTTAATTTGCAAAATCTTCTCAGCCTCTGCCTTCTCATTAGCTGCCGCCCTCATTCTTGCAGCTGAAAAATATAGAACAAATCGTAAAACAATCGAAAGTGAACACACCATCAAACGAATGTGATAATCATAAGGGATATGAGTTATACCAGCATTGATTTCGTTCATAGCCCGTTTCACATGCTCATCTGGTTCTATGTCAACAATCAGTGTTTGCACAATCTCATAACCATAAGCCGACATGGCCTGAAATGGAAGATGTGTAACATCGTCACAAACAAGTACTGTATATAGAGTCCCTAGTAATTAAATTACTTTTGTTTTGCCACACCACCTTTTCGAGTTCATCTTCCACAGCTCTTGCAATTTCATTCTTCTGCTCAAAGGCAGCATCCAGATTGAGCTTTGGAACACTAGCTCTAATCACTGAAAAATGGAAAAGAAAACTCAATTAGCTAAAATACATCTGATAAAAAAGAGAAGCTAAGAATACTCAACAGCTGCATATGTCTAATTTATTTAGAAGGATATTTAATTTCTACCATCAAAAACATAGGCCTGGATTTGAGACCTTGTGTTGCTGAGTTTGTAGAAAGCATCATCTGCTTTGTCTGCCAGAGCACGATATTGAATCGATGCTACGACATTGACGAACACATTGTCCTAAAGAAAGCATCAAACAGTCATTTATTGAATAGATGTTATAAGTAAAAACTAACATACCAAAATATGTCAACTGATAACTTTAGTTCCATTTTCATTATTGTCATCAACTCACAAAAAATACTTAGAAAATCTGTTAGCATGCGCTGATGTGATTACTTGTAAACTTAGAATAGAGTGCATGCTGCTTCTACATCGATGTGAATAGGGAAAATGCATATAAACTGAGGCAGTAGCCCATATGATAAAATGAGATGGGAAATTCTTTTTGTCAGAAAACATTAGCCAATGGAAGTACTTAATTTTAGATTAAAAAGACACACAATGATAACAAATGATATGGGTTAAGTCATCTCCATTTATGAAAATTGAGAAACCTTTGTCTTGGTCTCACATCGCACGTCCAATTGCTGCAAACGAAGAGAGAGATGACCAGCAAGCTGATGCCCAAGAAACCAAGGCAGGCAATGGCATCCGGGCTCAAGAACTTCAACAAACTTCCCAAATTTTTCCCTTATAGCTACTGTTGACTGATCAACTTGTACGCAGCAAAATAGATTACCCATGTCTTTTTATCTACAAGAAATATATATGCAAATCAGGAGTTTTCGGGAAACTAACAGTTTCCAGGAAGTAAAAGAACGATTGAAACGAAACAACCATGATTTCAGATTTTCCACAGCATTAGAAACGTTCATATGCATTATAACACGCTTACTATAAAAATTGGTAATATAAGTGTAAAGCACAAGAGTTTTTTTAATTTAGCCTGAAGGAATGAGAACGTAAGTTAACCAATTGTCCACATAATAAAACTCAAACATAAATTTGAAAGAGCTGAAAGCAAAACCAGTCAAATAATCATGTTGTTTGCAAGAGAATCCATATATATATATATAATAGAAAATGTTTGATATCGGAAAATCTTCCTTTACAACTCCTAATTGAACAAGCAGTAGAGGTGCACGTGATAAATCATTCGAATCTATAGAGACCACGAGTTCAACAGCCATATTCCATACCAAAAAGCTGCCAAATTCAATTCACCCAAGTAATTTAGTCATGTACAAAGAAGTTTTTTTTTATAATAGTAAAACCCATTAACGAGATCCGGAGAACAAGAACACAAACACCTCAAAGCTATTTATAACACACACAGACTTACAGCTAGTAAACCAGACGAGCAGGACAACAAAACCAGGGAAGAAGAAATAGCAGATAGGAATGGGACGACCCAAACAAGTTTACTTATAGACTCTCAAAATAATACTTCTAAAACCTTAAGGCATACAAAGTTTCAGGCTTTACCACTCTGGCACAATGGGAGACATGAAAGTCAACAAATGTCTCAGCCCTCCTCACTAGGTATATAACTTAGAATCTTTTATGATATATTGATATGTATGAGCTGTAACAACAAACAAAAGCAAAGACTTCGTATAACTTTATACAGCTAAATAACAAAGCAGGGAGAAAAAAAAAAAACCTCAAAAACAACGTCCTTTGATGGTGAAATAGAAATCATTGGCAGCAGCACATAGTAGTATTCATCAAGTTAATAATCAAGAGATAAAATAAAAGATTGTGACAGCTAACAGCTCATAATTTTGCCGTTTAAACCTAGACAATGGCATTTGGGTTCGCTGCAAGATGGATTTGTTTCTTTATCTTCATTTTCTCTCGCTTCACAGATAAATATACCCAAAAATGGAAATATATATTTGGCATGAAATCAACTATTATCATTCCATTTTGACCCAAAAAAAGAAGAAGACGCTATTACTATTCCATTATCAAATTTAAAACCTACAATGTAAATCAATTAAAAAGGATATATAAAAACCAGAACTGGGTTAGGAAGATACGCAAAAAAATGGAAGTGCGTAACCTTGCTTGGCCACATGAAAATTGCAAAGAAACCCAAAATCCAAAATTGAGAATTACAATGAAAGCGACGCGAATTGTACCTTCTTAGCAATTTTGAGGATTTTTAATTGACCCTTCGAAACGAAGAAGATGAGAATTACGAATCGCAAACCGGGGAAAGTGAGAAGCTTATTTATTTGTTTTTGGAATTTTCTTTCGCATTAAAAATGATCCTCTAGTAGCGAATTACAACATTCCATTCTTTTGAAGATCAAATTACGACAGTTTATTTTTCAACGAACCTCGGTTATCAGTTACTAGCAAGCCATAATAGTCTATCTTTCCCCGAGTCGGAATGACTCATACAAGTGTTTTAGTAGCTCGAGAAGACTTACATATGTCTGTTTCAACGCACCTCTAATCACCAATTAGTGACGAATCACGACAAGACACTCTTTAGTACATCATTTGCCCTAAGTTAGTAGTGAACCACGATAGTCCACCTTTCTATATATTATAAAAA
Source organism: Prinsepia uniflora (assembly GCA_032719365.1). Lineage (NCBI taxonomy): Eukaryota > Viridiplantae > Streptophyta > Magnoliopsida > Rosales > Rosaceae > Prinsepia > Prinsepia uniflora. The sequence continues at coordinate 75,681,888 of CM064865.1, read as the reverse complement.
TTTATACACGTATTTTAGCATATCCCGATTATAATCAGAAATTCATCAACAAAGATCGAACCAAGACGAGTTAGGAGTATACTAGCATGTAGCAATCAATTTTAGAATTTGATTTTTCATTTAAAAAAAGGCACTATTATTTTTTAAATCAATAAACAGTAACAATACTTAATATGAAAATTTTAACGTTCCTTGTTTATCCCAAATTACTTTATCTCTGCAATCAGAGTAAAAAGATCGTGTTAAATGTGAACATGTCATTATTAGCAATTAAGAAAACCTCATAGATAAAATGAATAACGAAACTTGCGGGCCAAAAAACCTAACTTCTAATGGAATGGAGAATTGCTTCAACGTAAGTTCTTTATCATGCTTTGCCGCAACTAGGACTTAAAATCTACCAATAATGCAAGGAGAAATAATAATAAAAATTATTGAAATACAAATAAAGAAAAAAGAAGCTCAGTGATGATGTGTCTTTTTTTAAAAAATAAATCAAAATATATTAAAGAAAAAAGGCAAAAGCTAGAGAACAAGCCGGAAGGGTCAACAACCCAAGAGTTAAACAGAAACTAACTACATGTAAATATTCAAATTCAAGGAAACAAAGGAGTTAGCTCTAATGGCAAGAAAATTTAGAGAATAAAGGCAGTCCCTAATCATCTTAGAAACAGATAACAACACATCCGAGAAACTACTAGACTTTGACATGGTTTTGTTTTAGTATTAATTGGAGGAAGTTAATAATGCCGTGTATACATTCTAAATGTGGATCAGATATAATTTGTTATGCCTTTTATATTTGAATATTTGAATTTTATATTTTGTATTTTAGTTTCCTATCCCTAAATTAATTCTAGGGATGTGACTAGAGAAAAGTTGTATAAATATATTGTATTATTAAAATTGATAGTCAATGAGAAATATAGACTTTCACATGGAAAAAAATATAAAAAATCGTATCTAATCCACACTAAACGCAGTTTACAATTAGTTACAAACAAGGATTGAAATATCGATATCGACGGATATATCGTTAGTTAAATATACGAATATCTCGATGGATATAACGATATCGATATCGATATCGTTTACGGTCGATAAAAATGACGGAAATTTAGTCTAAAAGTTTGAAATTTTTAATGAAACTTTGGGAAAAACTTAAATACCTAATAGTGATTATATAGGACTAATAAAAATTATAAATGACTTTGATATAATAAATATATAACATATAATATGATACAATGAAGTCTGATGATGACTAATATGTATAAAACCTTAAAGATAAACTTAAATTAAAACATAATTTTATTGATAATTTTGCATCATGATTATTGTACTCCTTACATTTCATTTAAAATAAGTAGTATTTATCAAATTCGAATGCATATTAAGCTCTAATTGATGTTGATAATAATAATAATAATAATAATAATAATAATAATAATAATAATAATAATAATAATAAGTAATAAATTAATAAAATGCGTGATTTTTCCCCGAATAAAAGGTATGGATTGACTGATTGAAATATCCGTTATATATTATTATTATAATTTAACAGTAGGGAACTAAAAAAGGAAAATAAATAAATAAAAGACCATTAGAAGCGTGTAGAAGGCTTGGAAGTCAGCAATTTCATTTCATTTGGAAGACTAAAAGCCTCAGACGTGAGAGTCTCTCCCAATTCTCAATATACGCAAGGTGTTCGATAAAGGCAGGTACCATGGAAGGGGAAAAAAGATGAAGGCTTGAGACGTGAGTCTCTCTCACCGTTTCCACTGTATACTAAAGATCCACGCTACTAGTTACGCCACGCTACTAGTTACGCCTCGCTACTCCTCGCCCCTCGCCCATTGCTCCTCGCTGCTTCTCGCCCCTCACTGCTCCTCGCTCCAGCTCTCTGCCGCTGCTGTTCAGGGAAGGAAAGTTTTCCAGTTTTTTGAATGATTCAGAGAAGATGTTTGTATATATTTGTTCAGTTTGTTGAATTTTCCAATTTGGACGAATATCGGTGAAATTTCGGCATACATCGGTTAATTTCGCTAATAGTGTTCGATATTGTTCGAAACCGACGATTTTGGAGGAAGATTTTCCTTCACCCCCTCCTTACGTGCCGCTGATCGAAAATAGCGACATATCGACCGGTATATCGACGAAATGTCTGATATTTTTATCACCCGTTACAAAGAGTCAACGGCGTTAAATAATTGGGTCCAGCCAAGTTACATATTTCTTTTTATTTTATTTTATTGAATTGAATTATTTCTTTTTAAATTAAGTTATAAAATTATATATATACTTTAAAATATTACATTTTTATCATTTTACCCTTTTAAAATTGTTACATCAAATATTCTTTGTCAATTTTTTTCATATTCTCTTCAATTAAATGATAACGTGACAAACTTGGTTCCCACTAATGAATTAATTTTAATTTCGTTTAATATCAATAGTCGAAATTGACCTTGACCCACCATTTTCTACCAAACACACTCGGGCCTAATTGTAAAAATTGTTGAAGCGGAAGTTTAGAGACTTAAAGATCAATGGTGGATGGTCCATCAATTCGTGTATGCTATACTCTGACCAATGGATACACGCCAAAACTGGCTTAGGAAGATGAAGACAGTAAGGGGAGAAGAATAAATAAATAGAAAAATGGTTCGTCGCAGTTGCTATTGGCGTTCTATGGTGATTGATGTTGAGAGGGTGTCACAGGACCTGTTTCTAAACTCCATAAAAGTTGGGTCGGTTATATTTCCGACAACTCTTGTCAGATAAAGAATACTATTTGTTTCATTCCACACATCAATTAATCAACAAAGTCCACCTCCTTCGAGGTACTATCCAGATCCAACTCACTAACCCCATTAAGAAGTGAAACTACTTGTGGTACCGTCGATATCCAATCCACTAACTCCATTAAGAGGTGTAACTACCGTTTTTCATTGTTGAGCCTTAATTTTATTATTGTTACTATTAACACCATTACAAGCAAAACATATAAATAAATCATTAATAATAATATATTATAATAAATCATTGACCGTACACATATACCATACTTATAATTCACCATTGAAATTTACCAATTATCCGTTTTAATCTTATATTTTAATTCTTGTAATAAAATCATATAAAAATAAATAGGATAAATATGCATATTAACATGAGAAAGGAAAAAGTCATTTTTACATATGTTGCATACATAGTCCAATTTCTTCTTTCGAGCTTGTCCTAATTTTTCATTCATATGAATTACCTTTGTAAATTATTAACTTTCAAAATAATACCATAACTAAAATCTCTAATTTTTCCGTAATTGTAATCAAGATTAGAATATTCAGATATTACTTCAAAAACCCAAAACTATACTCAAAAGATGTATGATTAACTTGATTCTTGTACCATTCGATTCATCTCAAAGAGTACTACAAATATTATGTTGAACACACTTCGAGACAAGGTGGCATGCGCCCTCACGCGCTCTTTGAAGTGTCTGTGCATGGTGGCCACGCGCCAGCTACAGGTCACCTTCAACCTGGAATTGGATAAACCCATTTTTTACAACTCAACTTACCAACCCGCGATTCCAACCCGACCAAAATTCGATCATTTCGGGTCCAAAATGGATGTCCTAACAGTCTATGTGCATCTACTTGATCTTAGGAAAAGCTCTGTGATGTTAAAATGAGGAAAAACGTGCTTGTTTTTACTGGATAAACTTCTACAGTTTCGAGTCATTCCCATGGTCTCTTCGAGTCCGACTTTCATGTTTCTTGGCTTATACCACCCATAAGGACTCCCTTAACTTCCCAGGACCTTTAGTTTCGAGCTAATCACCCTCAAAGCGATCCATCACTCCACGACCACCCTTTTGAGTTCACGGGTTGGAAGGTTTTTATTCCTCCTAGAGTTCATCCTCTTTTTTTCTTCTTCTTTCATTTTTTCTTCTTTCTTCCTTCCCTCAGATTCGCCCTTTCTTCCTTTCTTCTTTTCCATGGTTTCATGGACGGTGGCCTTTCTCATGGCTTTCCCATTTTCGGCCACTATCTACTGATACCCCATCAATTGCACACACACACACACACACACACACACACATTTATAGACTTATTGGTTAGTGGAAGGAGGGATAAGCGATGGAAAATCAAGATTCGTCTAGAATTTCATAAGGTCTTCTTACAAAAAGACCAAATACCCTTCATGCTAAAATTACCAAAATGCCCCTATACTATTTAGACCCAAAACAAATTTATCTAAACTCCATTTTTGGCATACTACCTGTCTACATATTCAGGAGTTCAAGATCTACGTAACGATCCATACGAAACGTTCACATGGAGTCTCGGTTAAAAAGTCAACTTTTGACCTTCATGGGCAAAATCGTCGTTGTTACAAGGTGGGTAAGAAGGCTTGACCACTGGGTTTTTTTCTTTCTTTCATATAGGTTTAGGCATGATCGATGACGAAGATGGTGGGATCCACGAGGAGAGAGGGTTGGTAAGAACTGATGAGAAAATAACGTATCTAACGACCAGTGAAGAAGAATGGAGATGTATACCTTATGATTATTTTTTCCTTTAATTTCTAATTTCTTTTTCTTTAACATAATTATCTAGTGTAAATTGGCAACAATACCCTTAAATTGAAGGTTTAAATGGTTGACTTTTAGGACCACACACATGCCGCGTTAACACATAACCGAAGAGAAGATGGAAAACTTAACGGACGGTATAAAATGTAACGTTTTAAAGTATAAGGTAATAAAATGAGATATTTTAAAATGCATGTATAACTCTGTAATTTGGTGTAAACCACATAATAATAAAATGAAATTTGTCATTTCTTTTGCACCAAGAGATTTTTTATTTATTTATTTTTTCTTATTTTCTAAAATGCCTCAAATTTTCAAATACGGTGATTTTGATGCCTTTTTTTTTTTTTTTTGGAGGATTTGGGATTCTAGAAACAAAGTCATATTTTATGGTGACTTCCCTCATCCTACTAGAGTTATCAATATGACGCGTATGCCGGGAAAAATTATTTCTTTGCTAATTCCCTTAAGGAAGGGCTTGCTCCTTATGTTGGTTCTATTAGGTGGTCTCTTTCGGATGTTGAATAGTGCAAGTTGAAGTTTGATGCCTCTGTTAATTTTGGTCAAAATGAGGCGGGGGTTTTGTCATTCCTGATCATATGGGGCTTCCTTTGATGGCAGGGATGAAAAATATTGGTCTCACAAATAGCCTCGTGGCTAAAGATTTGGCTACGCTCGAAGGTTTAAAGGCTGCTTATGATATAGGATATACAAAGATATATATTAGTTGAAGGAGGCTCTAAAGTTGTTACTAATACTATCAATGGTGTGCTGCCTCAAACCACCTTGGAGGATTGCAAGTATTGTCTCAAATGCCAACAAATGGAAAAGAAGATTTCTAAGTGATCCAATTTCTTATGTCATTTGCGAAGTTAATTTTGTAGTGAATTCTTTGGCGGAGCTTAGATATTTTGAGAATTTTGATCAAAGATGGACTCGTTTCCTTCCTTATAGAGCATCTGGAGCATAGAAGTTTGAATTCTTTAACTGTGGTTGAATTTTCTATCTTGTACTATGGTACATGGAACACCAACCCAATCGCAACAAAAGAAAAAAAAAAACTACATGTAGTAGGGGCTCTTCTCTATTCTAGTCTTTATTTGTATAAAAAATGGTGATGTTCTATTTTTTAAACACTAAATTTAAACTGCAGAAAAGTTATAGAGCGCATGGAGAAAGCATAATTTTTTTTGATACTATGAAGAGAGTATATTTGCTATTGATTTTTTTCAATATCTCAAAAAACTTTTTTTTAAATTAAACACGGAATCAAATTGATTTTTAATTTTTTTTGATACTATGAAGATAGTATATTTGCTATTGATTTTTTTCAATATCTCAAAAAACTTTTTTTTTAAATTAAACACGGAATCAAATTGATTTTTTTTATCAGAAAATTAAGTATTTATATTAGTAGGAGCAACAAAATTATAGGGGATTGAAAACCCAACAACAAAAATAGTCTAAGAAGACAGAAAATACAAATGGTTAAACCAACAAGGCATATACACATCAAATAAGTTTAATATAATAAAAATTAAGAAGTCCAATGGAAACCCTATATCAAAAAATTGGAGAACCCCTACATCCCCAGTAGCTGCCTCACCAAGCTGCCATAGTCACCACAACAATGCAAACTCATTACCATCGAAAAGGAGAAAAATGAAAGTGAAACTAAAGAACCATCCAAAAAATAGGATGAGCAAGCCACCCAAGCATGAATTGCTCTCATAATCCATTCAATGAGAGCATGCACTTTAAATTCAACCTAGAGCTACGTCCAATCGAAGAATATCGAAGGCTAAAGCAGTCACTGGGTCGAGGGGCGGACATCATTAGTGGAGGGTCCAAAATAAGTCAGAGGAGAGAGCATTTGATGAAAGGTGAGGAGAGGATTGAGGACTTGTGGATGAAAATTGAGAGGAAGGTGGAAGCCCATATTTGGAGTAGCATCAAGGTTCATCATAAGAGGTGAAACAAAAACCTCCGCAAAGGGAAGGGTTGAAAGATCGCCACTGAAAGCTTTGGATCCCAACATAGCCACTGACCCCAACCTAAGCCAAGGCCAGCGGCTAGGGGTGATTTGGTTTTTATTTTCGTATGCTGGAGAGAAATGGGAGTGTTGAGTCTCACAATTTAGTATATATTGTTAGTCAAAGGTATTATTAGTCTGGGATCAAACTGAATAAGCAATATTAATATGGAGAGAATAAAAAATGACTTATTACTTAAAATGCACCTAAAGCAAGTCAGTGAGTCTGAAAATGCACCCAAGGCTAAAATTTACCTCACTTTGCACCAAAACAAGCATTCTGTTACCTTTATGCACCATCCGTCAATCTCTGTGACTGGCGCCAGTAGAGATGATGATATGACAGTAATATTATAAAATTTGTAGAAAAATTTAAGAAATTTGCTATATTTTATTAAATTTTATATTAAAATTCTTTTAATAAAAATTAAAACTAATTTTAACTACCCTCTCCTTCCCCCTTCCCCTTCCTAACCCATCGAAAATGACTACTGGGGTTATCTCTTTGTGACGAAGCAGATTTATTAGGTGCATAAAATAATATATGTATCTCAATTTCCTTTCGCTATTTGAATACATACACATGGGACTGCTGCCAAAGAAAAGAAAAAATAAACAGTAAATAAATAAGCCAATGAAATCTCATTGCTCAGCTGAACCAATACGAATTTCAAAGCAGCATTAGGCTTACCCCATTTGTGAAGCCATGAGTAGGCATCCGTGCCCATCTGCAAATAAATTCCATATATCCATTAAAAATGGAAATCGAAATCAAAAAATAAAAAATTAGAAACATGATCTGGATTAGGACTTACGGGCTTGCGCGCATATTTCTTGATATGAAGGGGTGCAAACGGCGTTGATGGAAGCAGGTGGGGAGATTGATGGACAGCCAGATATCGACACTGGACTTGGCGATGGAGACACTGAAAACGGCGTTGATGGAGGTTCTTGAGAGCGTCGATGCATTTCTTGGGTGAATGCATCAGCGGTGAGGATGGTGACAGAGGTATTGAGTCTGAAGCAGACTGAAGGTTCTAGCATCAGTGGCTGAGTTAGCTTCCTTTGTATCATACGAGACCTTCCCCCAATCACCTTGGTAGGCGGTAGGTAATTTTATTAGTTTAGTTTTTTTTTTAATAATAATTTTAATATAAAATTTAATAAAATGTAACAAATTGATGTCTTAATTGCTCTTATAAATTTTATAATATTATTGTCACATCAACACTTGTAATGACGTTAGTAACAAAGAGTAAGGATAGTGTAACATAGGTAACATAATGCTAATTCTAAGTGGAAAATAAGGCCAATTTAAGTTTCAAAAGGAGAAGAAGAACGGTTGAATATTAAAGTTTATGTTTTTGGAGAAGAGATGATTTGATGTAGAATGAAATTCTTTGCTTATAATTTTTTGAAAAGGAGACAATTTTATGCAGAATCAAATTCATATAATTTATGAAACAATAAGTAAATATATTTTTTGTTTTATTTATTTTATATTTTAGAAATATTTTTGTTTTTATATTGAGATATGTAATTATAAAGAAATAACGTGGAATTGACACATTATACAAAATATATAATAAAATATAAAAGTAGAATATTAGGTGGTACCCTAGCATTATAAATTGGCCGTGGTCGTCCCATCTTATTTTGGAATAAAACATTTCCTTGTAATTAATTTGAATTTGGCAAGATAAAGCTATCACCATTCATCAATTTGATTGGCGGGTAACATAACGTTTAGATTACACATATACAGACGACGCCCTCCTTCATCTTCCCACGTGGCAGTCTACAGGCACACAACACACACAGGCACATAGCGCATCCATGGCTGTCAATGCTGCATCATCTTCAGCTACTTGTAACATTCATGGAAGTCTCAACCACACCAGCAATTTCCTCTCCTCTAAACCCCGCTACAATCCCATCTCTGGCAGTCCCCACAACTTCCCCACCAAATCAAGACCCTCAACAATCGTTTCCATGGCACCCCAAAAGAAGGTAACACTGATCGTTCTCTGTAATTTAATTCTGTTTGGCTGCCAAGAAAGTACAATTATACAAATACCCATTTGTTTGGTTGCTGAGAAAATGTTTATTTTGATGAATTTGTAGGTGAACAAGCTCGACGGCGGCTGGCAGAAGAAATGGTACGGAGCAGGAATCTTCTACGAAGGGGCTGAAGAGGTGGAAGTGGACGTCTTCAAGAAGCTGGAGAAGCGAAAGGTCCTCAGCAACGTCGAAAAGGCGGGGCTTTTATCCAAGGCAGAGGAACTTGGGCTGACCCTCTCGTCGATTGAGAAATTGGGGTTGTTTTCAAAGGCCGAGGAGCTTGGGCTGCTCAGCCTTCTGGAGAAAGTAGCAGGCTTCTCCCCCGCTGCCCTGGCCTCCGCGGCGCTGCCCACTCTGGTGGCGGCGGTGGTAGCCATTGTGGTTATACCCGATGATTCGACGGCCCTCGTGGCAGTGCAGGCTGTGGTGGCCGGTACTCTTGGGATTGTGGCTGTCGGCTTGTTAGTTGGGTCAATTGTCTTGGATGGCTTGCAAGAAGCTGATTGATTTCCTTTTTAATTGTTCTTGTTCAATTTTTCTTCTTTGGTAGGATAAATTGAGATTATGTATGTCATTATATATACAGAAGGAAATTATAAATGTCTTGGAATTATTTGATTCTTTCGCATCGAGGAACTACAGTTCGAAATTATTGTGTTTGTTGTTGTTGACTGGATGACTGCAAATTTTGATAAATTGCATAAAGCTTGATTAGTATCCATGGTGGCTGATTGTTTACATTGACAATGAGAGTTTTTTTTTTTTTTTTGGTTATATTGAGGCTATGCAAGTTTACAGAGTTTTGTGCTAATAATTACAATTCGACTTTTGCCGCAGGAACTAATTCTGGTTCTGTATATTTAGGAGCATAAGGAGGAAGAGTAGAGTGGGCATCTTTCTCATGTCTTCCCACCATCAATGTTGCTGGTGCTGATCGAAACGCAAGTAATTGCTAGGTCTAATGATTTTTTCCTGGTTTTAGATTGTGAGTTTCAGCATGAAATTGACTTGGTAATGATCTTAGATGTTTCCATTTGATAAAATTATGTGAAGATATGAGTTTTAGACTGTAACTCACTGATTCAGTTAGCATGAGCTGCAACAAACTAAAACGAGAACTTATGCCAAAACTAAGTAATCAAGTTGTAAATACGAGTTCATGAATATTCAGCCACTAAACATGCCTTAAATTTTCAAATACGCATTTCTGTTACAGTACGAATTGTAAGTTGGGTGCTGTAAAAACGAAACCATACTAAATCTTCTCCCACACACACATAAGAAAATTCATCACAGATTCTGCTCTTGAACATGCAAAACTTCTCCAAGATTGTGATGAACATGAACTAGTTAAGAGTTAGTAAAACTTATATGACTGAGAAAAACATAAAGTTATTACTTTGTAGTGGCCTTACATAATCGTCCCCAGAGATTTTTTGTGTTTTCGCAAACACCCCATTAGGTTTTATATCTTACACACACACACAACCTCAAGTTCCAACGACATTACACATAATCCATAAATATATGAAAAATCTTTAATCAAATGTAATATAAGTCATGAAAATACTAAAATGTTCGTATGATTATTTGAATACTTTATCTTTCCAATTCTGAAAATATTACTGTAGAAAATTAATTTTGTCAAAATTTAGGTTAATAACGGATTTTAATTGATAATCATTTAACAAATGAGTTTATGTGTAATTTTTTAAATCCTAAAGGGTATCTATGTAAGGTCTAAAACTTGAGGGCGGTGTTTGTGAAAACACAAAGACCTTAAGGGGTATTTGTGTAAATAACCCTTTAATTGATAATCAATTAATAAATGAGTTTATGTGTAATGTTTTTAAAACCTAATGAGGTATCTATATAAGGTCTAAAACCCGAGGGAGTGTTTGTGTAAATAACCCTATATAATATATATGTATATATATATACCCCCAAAAATCCTAGCCTCTTTTTTCTCCTCTCAGTCCCAAAGAAAAAGCACACCAGGAGAAGGAGGCGGAAGATCAGAAGATCGTCTTCTTCCCTTTTCCCCTCCACTGTTGTTTCTTTTCTTTTGAGTTAGCAATAAGAGTCTCTTATGGCGACTGTCTGGTCTGAATCATGTTCAGTTTTAGTTTCTCCATCATTGTTATTTTGCTTCTTCTTTTTTCTTCAATCCATCCCTTAGCCCAAAACCTTCCTTTAAAATTTATTTAGCTTTCCCTATATCTTGTTCTACTTTACTATTGGAGGAGTTTGAATATTTCTCATTGGTTTTGGTCATAGTAGTTAGATTAGGACTTTTGGTCCTTTATTCGTATTTATGTGCCACTTGATTGTTGAAGGTCAATCCTTCTTCAGATCCGCCCCTGCTCTACATGTTCTTAAAGACCGGATGTGATGAGGTTTGATAGTAATGCATGTTTCTGTTAGGTTTTTGGTTGTTTTGAGCTTGGTTTGTAATTTTTCATAATATTAGTGACATGAGATTTTTAGTTGTTTGTGCGACTTTTATCTGCATTAATTTGTCTTATTAGCTTGTAGGTCTTGTTATCATAGCTTGATTTTGATGATATATGTACTCTTAATGATAATACAATTATATTAATTTTGATCTCTCTCTCTCACACACACACACACACACATATATATATATATATATATAAGTGAGGAAAGGCCCAAGATCACTGGACTCTCTCCCTCCTGCTAGTGGGAGTATCTGATACAATAAGATGTCGTTTGGGAGCACTTACTCATTTACTTCCATGTAGATACATGCTTATCAATTACTCAAACTTGAAGGTCAAGAAGTGACATATTACCAAAAAAAACACCTAGTAGCAACCTCTCTCTAAAATAAACTCTCTAACCTCTCTCCAAAAAAAACCTTCAGCCGACTTCTTTCTGGGTGGAGGTTTCTTCAATCTCCACCACTTGGGTGGTGAAATTGGAGGAAACTTCAACCTACCCCTCATTCTCCCGTTCTTTTTTCTTTCTGCTTTCCTAGTAACCCTTAACAACTTAAGCACCAACATCCCTTCCTAAGTTCTTAACTGACTTTATCCCCAACATACTCCTTAGGTAATTAAACCTATCCTTAGGTAAAGTTTTAGTAAACACATATGCAAGTTGCTCTTCTGACTTGCAGCAGATTAGATCTATCTCACCAGCTTGAATTGCTTCTCTTATGTAGTGAAATTGTTTGTTGTTGTGCTAAGTCTTTTGATGAAATACTGGGTTCTTTGACATGGCAATAACAAATGTGTTGACACGTAGGAGAGAGGTAGCATCTTTCAGCTCTTCTCGAAAGTCCTCAAGCACAAATCTCAACCGCCTAGTTTGGGTAGTTGCCTCTAAGGCACTGACATACTCAACTTCAACAGTAATTAATGACATATTATGCTGCTTGACTGAAACCAATGAGAACACACCACTCCCAAATGAGAATGCACATCCAAAAATGCTTCTCATATCTTCCAAGTTTCCACTCCAATCACTATCACAGTAGCCAATCAAAGTTGCTTGTTTTCCCTTCTCATATTTAATTTCAGAGCTAATAGTCCCCTAAATATATCTCAGCACCCTTTTGGCTATGCCCTTTTGGCTATGCCAAAGTGATTTTTAGCAAGATTATGCATAAACCTAGCAAGTAAGCTAGTAGCAAACATTATATCTGGCATAGTGGTTATTAAATAGAGTAGGCTTCCAACCATCGTTTGTAGATTATCTCATCTGCAACATCAGATCCATCTTCCTTGCTTAACCTGTCATTAGATGCTAGAGGAGTAAACACGCTTACAATCCTTTAAGTCAAATTTCTCTAACAGTGTCATCACATACTTGTTCTAATGGATGAAGATAGATTCTTCAATGTGAATCACTACCATGCGTAGGAATGATGAAGTAAACCCAAGTCCTTGATTTCATACTTCCTCATCATATCATACTTGAAACTAGGTATCACGGCTTCACAATTTCCAGTGTAAATAATATCATCAATATAGATTGACACAATAAGCACTTCACTATCTTGTTAGCCTTCGTATACAGAACTACCTCACTAGGACTTCTTTGGAAATCACATGCTAACAAATAAGAGTCAATTTCACCATACCACACTCTAGGAGCTTGCTTCAATCCATACAATGCCTTTCTTAGCTTACACACATTTCCTTCTTCACCTTGCACCATAAATCCATCTAGCTGATCTACATATACTTCCTAATCTAGAACTCCATTTAGGAAGGCTGACTTTACATCAAGTTGGTAGAAGCACCACTTCTTTTGTGCAGCCAATGTAATCAAAGTTTTGATTGTATCAAGCCTTGAAACATAGGCAAATGTCTCATTCAAATCAATTCCTAGCTTTTAGCTATAAACCTTGCTTTGTACTTCTGAATTATCCATCTAGGTTCAATTTGATCTTGAAAACCCATTTGAACCCAATCATAAGCTTGTCATGTGGTATATTAACCAATTTCTAGGATGAGTTCTTCTTAATCATCACTATCTCACTTTGCATTGCTTGTTTCCAAGCCTTATCTTTCACAACATCTTCACAGTTCTTAGGTTCAACAATTTCTACATGAAATCTAGCATAAATATCACATAGACTCATTAGCTTAACAGTACCTCTAGTTTCAGATGAATTAGCACTTGAGTTTGCTTGATGAGTGTCATGTGCATTCTAAATTGGTTTTTGTGTGACAACGTTGTTTGCCTATGTATAAGTTTCAAGTCCAGTAGGGATTTGAACACTGAAACAACAAAGTCTCCAATTTCGTATAGATTTATCATGAAATGATACATTTTTAGACACCATAATCTTCTATGTGTCCAAATCGTAGACTCTATAGCCTTTTTCATAACTACCATAGCCTATAAACACTCATTTGGTAGCAAATGCATCAAAATTTTGTCTCAGTTGAGTAGGAACATGTAACACTTTAATGTGTTTTACTTCTTGCTTTCTTCTACTAAACACTTCAAATGGTGTTATTTTCTTTAAAATAGTATTTGTAGGACACCTGTTAAGCAAGTACACTGTTGTATTAATAGCTTCAACCCAAAAATGGTATGGCATTTTCTTATCATGTAACATTGACTTAGCCATTTCCACAATAATCTTGTTCTTTCTTTCTACAACTCTACTGCCGTGAGTCTGCCACAATGAGTTGCCTCTCCATTCTCACATCTTCACAGAAACTAAGAAACTCATGAGAAGCAAACTCTGCATCTCTATCACTTATTATCTTCTGAACCTTTTTCCCAATTTGTAGTTCAACCATTACTTTGAACTTCTTAAAGGCATTGAACACTCCAGACTTATGCTTCAAAAAATAAACCCAACACATTCTAGAATAGTCGTCCATGAATGTTAGGAAATACTTGTTTCCTCCTGGTGTCTCAGTCTGCATAGGACCATGGACATAAAAAAGAATTAGCTCTAGTAGATGCGATGCGCTTCGCTCCAAGCCTATTCCTTGTCAAAACATTCCACATGTTGTTTCGCTACAATACAGCCCATACATTCTTCAGTTTTCTTAGAGAAACTAGGCAATCCCACCACCACATCATCTGTGACTAGTGTAGTCAAACTAGAATTATTCATATGGTCTTATCTTCTATGCCACAACTATGAATTGCTTTCCTCATTAGCCATTCTTACCACAAGGACAAAGAAAAACACTTGTTTCTAGTCATTGGACCATAAACAATTTCATATCCATGATCCTGAACTTAGCCATTTTGCATTTAAATACTAAATTATATCCATGTTCAACAATCGGCCCAACACTCAGTAGATTCTCATCCAATCTAGGAACCAACATTACCTTTTTGATCACCTTCTCACCATTCTAAGTCTTAATAATCAAGTTACCCTTCCCACTTTCTTCTACTAACTCACCAGTCCCCATCTTCACTCTAAACTTTAGAGTTCTATCAGTCTATGTTTAATTGATGAAGTGAGTTCTTGTACATTCATTTCATCTATATCCTTTGTTTCCTCTAGAATTGACACAATAGGATCATATGGTTTTGTTAAACAAATAAGGATTTCTTATGCCATCCTCTTTTCTTTTTTAATCTCACCGTAAGACCTCATTTGATCAACCACACTATATATGCTAGGCAATACACAACTAGAGATTCATCACCATTCATTCTTATGTATTGAAAATCACTTCTCACTGCTTGAAATTTAACTTACCTAACTTTCTAGCCACCTTTGTACTCTCTCTTCACCGGATCCCAAGTTTCTTTTGAGCTTTCCTCATTGGAGAGGAGAACATCGAACCCACTACAGAAATTTGAATAAGTCCCAAGCCTCGTGCATCTTTGATGTAATTAGCGTGGGTTGGTTGTTTTAACTAAGCATTTCCTACATTTCTTAGCACACCAGCTTTCAATCTAATGTCCACATGCTCCCACAGATCCCGAGCTCTTAGTACGGTATGCATTTTTATAGTTGAAATTACGATCTTGCACTAGAATGCTCTGATATTGTATTGGTATTTTTAGAGTTCTACACTTTCGAGACCGCAAGGCTTTGATGAAGGCACTAGGTATGAATTCTAAATCAAAACTTGAATTTGATGGATGGTGGAACTTAGATTAGCTTTGGATTTATTTGATTAGATTAGGTTAAAAAATTGGGATGAATGATGAATTCGTTTGTTTTGGAATATGATACCAAATCAATGTTCAAAATGACGCTAGGCGCTCTCAGGGTAGCGGGCTAGAGGGCCTAGAGCCTAGACAGCTAGTGGGGCCTAAGCGTTTTTTTTAAGAACAAAATTTAATAAATTAGTGATATAATAAATACTACCAAATAACTCTAAAGTAAAAATTCTTTCCAAAAACAAACAAATTAAGTTGGGATCATAAATTGTAAAAATGGAAGTTTTATAGAGAAAATATACATAAACATGAACAACTTAGGCCTCCACCTATTCTTCTCTATATTCTTCCAATATTTTCTCCATATCAGACTCAAACTCTTATACATCTTCATTTTAAAATGAATTGATATGAAAACCTACAAATCAAAGTTTCAAACCACTACTCTAAATATCACAATGTCAATATTTTAGTAGGTGCAAGTAATTAATTAACAATTAACTATGGTGAGAATAATTAATAAACTAGTTAGACCTTAGTGATGTGTGGTCTATTTACAAATTGCCAATTGTAGAGACACGTAAGAGTAAAAGTAAAAGACAATTGCAAATTGTCTTCAATGTTGGTGGTTTCATTTGGACTCGTACAGTGTCCACTAGTCCACTACCCATTTTATTCCAATGACCAATTCATTGTCATTTAGAACTGGAGTCCGTTTATTCAATTTATCAATTATTCTTAATTGAAGAGAGTCCCCGACTCAAAGTCGTGAGAGACAAAGAGTGTGAGACTCACGAGAGACAGATAACCAAACCATTATTTTCGCTTCAATGATCTTCTTCTTCCTCGTTAAATTACGATTCACAAAACCTAGTTGCTTCCTCATTAAATCCTGATTCACAAATTCCAGACTTGAGAGTTCCATTCCAGAGACTAGAGTGAAGACGAAGACTGACTACCTAAGTAAATGAAGACATCACCGACTCGCGAGTCGCGATGAAGGCTAGATGCGATTGCAATTGTAGCTACCAGCGAGGTAATGATGCGATGGTACGACGATGATGGTGTGCGATGGGCCAATGGTGCAACTCAAAGAGATGGTGCGGTTTTATTATGATTTCTAATTTAGGTTTCAATTCTGATTTGGGTGAAAGTTGCAATTTGACGTGACCTAGAAAATTTATAAATTAGCCACCTAGCTGCCTTACGACACCTAGAAGCTGGTTAAACACGGTTGATATAGGTTCAAACTAACTCAAAAGATGTTGCTATGTGTCCTGCAGATCTAGGACGTGCGCTAGGTGGGTGTATATCTTCGGTCATTTTAGGGAGTCGTTACTAGCATTTGTCAGCGGGATTCCGAATAGAGGATTCCGAATAGAGGATGGTTATATATGACTAATAAAAACTATTAAATAACTTTGATATAATAAATATATGATGAATCATATGATAGAATATAGGTCTGACGATAACTAACAGTATAAAATCTTAAAGATAAACTTCAATTATAACATAATTTTATTGATAATGTTGCATTAAGAATACTTGACAAATTATCATAAATTTATAATTATAAAAATACAAATAATAATAATGATAATAATAATTCTAAATTATAGTCCGGTTATTTAAATTATTTCAATTAAAACATATATTCCTACATTAAAACATTTATTCTAAATTATAATATATTTTAACGTCTAATTTACATGAAAAATAATTAGACTTTGATAATGACAAATTGTCATAAATTCATAATTATAAAAATACAAATAATCATAATAATAATTCTAAATTATAATCACGTTATTCAAATTATTTCAATTAAAACATATATTCCTACATTAAAACATATATTCTTAATTATAACATATTTTACCTTCTAATTTAAATGAAAAATAATTAGACTTTGATAATGAAAAATATTCATAAATTCATAATAATAAAAATACAAATAATTAGACATTGATAATGATATATGTCATTTTTATAAAAAGCGTAGCGACTGGGGGTGCTTTCACTAATTTTGGCAAAGAAGAAAATAACTATGGGCCGATACTACGTACGATTACTGTGAGTCTGTGACTTATCCATCGTTCACAAACCAAAACCAAAATCAAAAGCATCACCTAATAATTAATTATTATTACCTCTTTAAAAGAAAATATCCTAATCACTTTCTCTCACCCAATATCCCTCAAACAGCTATAACACATTCCTTCTTCCCATCCATTCTTAAACTTACCTTAAACCAAACAACATTTCATCAAATCATAGGAACCTCACCATGCCTCCTTCTGATTCCCACCACCACCACCACCACCTCATTCCACAGATAGCTCCCCCAAAACCTAACCCAAAGATCCTCTATGTCGTCATCAAAGCCTTGGTAATTACCTTTATAACCTGTTTTTTCTTCCTCTTCCTCGGCCTCGCCACCATCCTCGTTCTCCTATTTCTTGCTGACACGACCCATCCCAATCCCCCCCGGATTACCGTGGGATGTGCCATGCTCCCGTCCAACACGGGGTGTCAGACCAAGGATAACCGAAAGTCACTGCCCAAACGGGCTTCCAGAGTGTGCAAGGATCGATGGAGGAGGTGTGCGATGTCCCAGTCTCTGCTGCAGTCGCATCCGTGATCAACCTGAAGGGCATTAAAAACAATTAAAAACTGTGAGTGGACAAAAATAATTAAATTCATTAAACACATTCGTAAGACATTTATGCCCTTCAATAAAAACGTATGCATGCCTCGAAAACCAGTAATCAAAACGTTTACTCAATAAGCCATTAGGGCCTTGGCCCAAAACCGTAAACCAAAACCAAGTGTGGGAACTCAACCCAAAACTGTAGGATACCAAATCCGTAAATACAAAATCATGTGGGCCATCGCCAAATCCATAAACATAAGTCCAACTGAAAAACCATTTCATAGATCCAATAGTTCATATTTACCACATTACCATCTCCGGCATCCCAGATGCCTAGCGTCCCAGACGCTTGACGTCTCAGACGTCATATCTCACGGTATAATAAGCAACGCGTGTTGTCCGGGGTCTCTCCGGGTCCATATCTCTGACATCCCAGATGTCTGACGTCTCAGACGTCTAATCATAGCAATCCTGCTCCTGAGTCATTATACGGTCCGGTAGCTCCGTACAATGACCCCTCGCAGGCAATGCACCGTGACTTCCCCAGTGTCCCAGACACCTGGAGGAGACCATCACATATCCTCGTATCAAAATGGTATATGGAAAACAGTTTTATCAAATCATTTCACAACATTTCAATGGCCCTTCCCGAATCTCCATAAAACGTCACAATTCCATTTAGGGTCCCCGACCCGAAATCACATTTATAACCCAACTAGGCCTCATGCCCGATTCTGTAAATCACTGGGCCCACGGTCCAAATTCATAAATCAACAGGGCCCCTGGCCCGATTTCGTAAATCAACTGGGCCCCTAGCCCGAGAATATAACTCAAATGGGTCTCAGCCCGATTTCGTAAACAACTGGGCCCCTGGCCCGATTTCATCAAGTAACTGGGCCCCCGGCCCGATTACATAACTCAAATGGACTCCAAGTTCGAGATTTCCAAAACAATTGGGCCTCATGCCCGAGTTCATCTTTCCAAGTTCAAAACCATTTCATCACATTATTCATGAAACCACAAGCAAGTAAAACCACAGTAAAACTGTTAGCCTAGATATACGTGCAATACCAAAGACATCTCGAAATACGTGTAACATACCCAAAATAAATAATCACAATCACCATCATGGAAATCACGTATATAAAACATATAACACAGTTAAGCATGCATAGGATTTATAAAACCAAAGTCCACTCACAGACTGTACAAACGTTGTGCCTCGATACGCATGCCATAGGCCTTCCTGAGCCATACCACTATCACCGGGACTTCCAAACCTGTCCAAATCATACGCAAAGGTTACTACTAACATATACAAGTCCATATTAAGAACCCTAAACTTTTTCGGAAAAGTCAACCTGTCCCGTACACGTTTCCCGAGGTGAAAACCCTCGATTTGACCAAATTAACGATCTCTGATCGACCCGAAACCACCGCCATTGGATCCGGATCGTCGAAACCTTTAAAATAGTCCTAGTCCCACCTAAAAATACGCTCCCACGCGCCCCCACGCGAGGGTCAAAGTTTTAGTCAAATGTTGACCAAAAGTTAACGCTGACGTCATCATGAACAGTAAGTCAACGGGTAAAAGTCAACGAGTCAGCTCGCCGGTCAAGAGTCAACTCGCCAGAATTTCTCGCCGAAAAACTCCATTGATGCCCCAAACCTCAAACTTCGATATCTCATTCGTTTCTCAACCAAATTCGACGTTCTACCTATGTAAATCTATCTACTCGAGCCAAGGATTCTAAAAATTAACCCAGAAAATTCAGAAAGTACCTGAATTTTAAGTTACTCGAGCCATTCAAAGTTTCGGCCAGAATTTCGTTCATCATTCCGGCCACCTCCGACGTCCAGATCCGTCCTAAATTGAACCTACAAGGTCAAGGGGGCTCAAGGAACATAACCCTAGGCTTAGAATCGATCAAAAACCAATAAAACTGATTTTAGGAATTTGAATATTTCCTTACCTCACGGGTCGAGCTATGCCGTGGCCAACCGCCGTGAGCCACCGTGGCTCTGGCCGTCACAGCCCTCTCAGTCCTCCCTCACTCTCTCTCTCCCTCATGGTCACACATGAGGAATGGTGGTGAGGTGCCATGGTATGTGTGTTTGTGTTTGAAGAACAAAGAAGAAAATGAAGAAATGGATGAATGGGTTTTGGGTTATGAGGACATGAAGAAATGAAGATGATTTGATCTGATGCGAGAAAGAGATGGATTAGATGAGTGGTGTGGATTTAAAGATTAAAAGGAATGGATGGCTGAGATTAAAATGAGGAATAAAATTATATTTAATTCCTTAGTGGAGACATTAGATCATATTTAATTAATTAGTGGAACATGATCCAGATTTAGATCCAGATTTAGGGTCTCACAACAAGGGATGAGTGACACTTGTCACTCATCCAAGTGTCCACCAACACTGATCACTATTCATTAACTTAATAATATTTTAATCGAAATCCTGGTTCGTTCGGTTAACCGATTTCGCTCCCGTGACCACAACTTCATCGTCGAACCTCCGATTTCGGCGTGCCGCCTGTCTAAGGATTCGTATCGACTCACTCTACGTAACGGTCCTTAGCCCTCGTCCATTGGACCTCCCGGGTCAAAAGTCAACATTTGGCCCCTTTTGAACCAAATTACCAAAATACCCCTCGACTTCTGAACGTCATAACTTCTTCCTCGAATGTCGGAATCGAACGTGCCACCTGTCTATGAACTCGTGACGTCCTAAACTGCGTCACAGTCATCGGTCAAAATCTGTCTGACCGCCCGATCAAAAAGTCAACATTTTGCCCATTCCAAGGGCAAAATGATCATTTTGCACAATTCGTCCGATTTCGCTCAACTAATCCCAGATTAGTCATTCTAAACCACAATTAATTAATATTTAATCTCGATACTCGGGACGGGTCGTTACACTCGCTGTCGGTGCTCTCCATCGTTGCCGAATCCATTCCCGGCGTCGTTCCATTGGCTTCTCCCCTAAACACCTCAAGATCCTTCACCAATTCGATTCAGAACCCAAACAACGCCGTCATCGTCATCGTCCTCACCATCTTCGTTGTCGCTGCAGACTGACTGCGTTGTTTGCCTGGACGCGTTCCGGGAAGGGGAGTGGTGCCGAAAACTGGCGGCGTGCAATCACGTGTTCCATAGGCGGTGCCTGGACACGTGGTTGGTGAAGGTATCTTCATGCCCAATTTGCCGAACACGTGTAAAGTTGGATGATTCTTTCGATCCTGGCTAGGCGGTTGATTTGGCAAAGGGCCAAAATCAGAGATTTCGGTACATAACGGCGAATTTCGCCGATATTCACCAATATGGACCGAAATTGCCGATTTCAGGGGACGATTTTCCTTCACCCATTATTTATGTGCTAGTGGCCGAAAAAGCGATATATCGTCGATTCCAGCGACATTTTCATCAGTGCATACGACTGGTCCAAGATGGGTGCAGATTGAATGCATTGCTAAGTCGATCCGCGGGGCATTCATCAATGACATTCCTACCTCGTAGAAGAGTTTGAGGTATTGATTATGTTGGGTGTCTGGTCCCTAGGAAGGGATGTGAGTCGACTCAGAGCTAAGATTGAGCCCCACTTCCAATCGGAAGGTTGCAGTGCCTGCCAATAGGCCATGTTGGTCGCATGTGCTGCTAGCCAATCGGGTCAGAAAGTGATTATTCTTTTTTGTTTTCATGCCCCTTCAAGGGACTTTGTTCATAGTCTGCGAGTTCGTTCGGTAAGCACTACGTGACTTGGAGGGTAGCCGTTGCGTGCTAAGGTTGCCAGAAAATTTGATTAAGGTTGGTGTAACGACTCATTCCAGAAATTGGGGTAGTTTTGTAAATTAATTTGGAAACTAACAATTTTATCCTCGTAGGTCAAAAGTTGAATTTTTGTTCAGGATACATTTTGGATTTTTCGGGAAGGCCATTGCATAGGACTCAGAGTCCTGAATCCGTAGACAAACGGCAGGTCAATATCAAAGCTCAGGTGGGATTGATATAGGTCTGAACTACCTAGAGGCATTATTGTAATTTGGACTATATGTGTAAGGACCAGTTCCGAATTTCGTGATTAACAAGATTTAATTAAGGATTAAGTAAGAATTAATCGGGATTAATCAATAGTTATCGAACGATCGGAGTAACATTATGATTTTGTCCTTGGGAAGGGTAAAATATTGACTTTTGACCCGGGAGGTCCAATGCACGTGGACCGGGGACCATTACGTAGATCGGGACGATACAAGTTCGTACACAGGCGGCACGTCGAAATCGGACATCGTACGAGAAAGTTATGGGTCAAGGACGATTTTAGAAACGATTCACAGTTGTACTTTTTTCAAATGGGTTTGTCTTTAGTAGGGCCCAAAATATCTCTTGTGGACCAATAGATGAGTGACAAGTGTCACTCATCCATTGATCCACACTACATTCATGCATCTCACCATTTCCATCTTCATTCTTCATTTCTTCACCCAAAACCCGTACCTACCCAAAACCATTTCCCATCTCCTTGCTTGAGGCTACAGAGTGACTGAGAGACCAAGAGAGGCGTCGAAGGATAGCGGAGCTGCACGGTGGCCTGAGGAAAAGGTAAAACCCAAAACCCTGTTTATGTTTGAAATTCAAAAATTTGGTTTTGAAAGTTTTGGATGTGTTTTAATGCCTTGGTCGTGTTTTTTTGAGGATGGACGAGTTTGTAGGCTTAAAAATTGAGGAGAATGGATGGCAGAACCGCCCTAGGATGAGGATGGAAATTGGCCGTGGGATTTTGAGATTTACCAGGTACATTCTAAGCCTTTTCTTCCTGTTTTGAGGTCATGGATCTCTTCCTGGGAGGAAGACAATCAGATTGGTGAAAGAATGGTCGAATTTGGCTAAGAAACGGCTGAGTTCTAGCTTGGTCAAGGTCGCGGATCAAACGATCCGTTATAGTCAAACGGGTCGACCTGGCCAGAGGTAGAGGATGATGACGTGGTAGTCCACATCATCACTTGTCAAAGCTGCCAGTCCACATGGAAAATCAGGTGATGCCATGTGGCAGGCTGCCAGGCCCAGTCAGCAGTTGACGTGTCAGGTCCACGTCAACATGTCAGACCACCTGGACCAGTGGGGTAGTGCCACGTGGAAATGTGTTAGAGATATGTTAGAGGTGTCAGGGACACGTGGCGGGACATATTGCAGTGATGACATCAGTAGGTGATGTCATCATGTGATGTGGCAGTGTTAGAAGGTGACACGTGGCACCAATCAGGAAGTGTCGCGTGGCAGGTATCAGAGTTGTCAACGTTGACCGCCGTTGACCAGCTTGTGTGAACTTTGATCGGAGTGTGAGGGCGCGTGGGCATGAATTTCGAGGTCAAATCAATCTTATTCGAAAGATTTCAACGTTTTGAATCTAATGGTGGTGGTTTCAGGTCGATCGAAGGTCGTTTAATAGGTCATTTGGAGGTTTTAAACCTCGGGAAGTATGTTTGGGACACGTTGACTATTCCGGGAGTTTTGAGGGTTTATGATTAGGACTTGTATATGTTGGTAGTAACCTTTGATTATGACTTGGACAGGTCCGGACGTCCCGAAGATTGTAGATTAGCCCCGTAGTGGCTTATGGCACCGATTTCGGAGCGCGTAGCTTGGACGGTCTGTGAGTGGACCTTGTTTTATGAAATGATGCATGCATAACTGTTTTATATATGTTTTATGATCATGATTTGAGATGCATTGATTGCATAAGATTTAAATATGATTTGTTAGGCATTTTCGTCAAAAATTGTATATTACACATAGTTCGAGATTTTTGTTTTTATATGATATTTGGGCTTAGGCCGAGTATTCTACGTGCATGTGTTTTATGTGATTTTGATGGTTTCACGGAGAGCCGTGAAACCGAGGATGGATTTTCGAGTTTGAATGATTTCACGGAGATGCATGAAATCGGTATTTGGGTATGAGTCCCAGTTGGATGTTGATCTAGAAAATAATTTGAATAATGAAATGGTTTTCGGATTTGGAAATGTGTTTCGGGCTTGATTCCCAGTTGATTTATGGTTTGACTTAGAGTATAGTCAAATGCAAGGAAATGATATCGGGCTGTGACCCATTTATGATATATGAAAGATATTTTGGGCATGAGACCCAGTTATGGATTTGATAAGATTCGAGGAATCCTGGATTTATGAAGTGTTTCTAGTTACTGTTTTTAAGATGGTTTTGTGGAAATTGATTAGATGAAACTATGTTATGAGCGTGGGCCTCATTGAGATGTTTGAGATGATTTGTGAAATGTTTTTCACACGAACATCCTCTATGATGTGATGATAG
This sequence comes from Prinsepia uniflora, assembly GCA_032719365.1. Lineage (NCBI taxonomy): Eukaryota > Viridiplantae > Streptophyta > Magnoliopsida > Rosales > Rosaceae > Prinsepia > Prinsepia uniflora. The sequence continues at coordinate 75,657,586 of CM064865.1, read as the reverse complement.
CCTTCCAACGTCGACCATCCAATGGGATATGTGATCCTAGAGAGGTCACAGAGACACTACCTGCAGGAATGTTAGAGATGGACATTTTGCAAAGGTCGACCATCTTGTGTGATGTGTGATCCTGAGTTAGAGCACCTAGACGTCGAGCCACGAGCTCCGAGCCTAGTGTATATTCAGATGTGTAATCCCGAGTTGCACGCGTAGCGCTGTTATCGTGACTAGTGATGATGATATGATGATATGAGATAAAGAAGATTGGTGGATATGTTTTCATGAGACTTCAGATGTGAGTCTACGTATCGGGCAGAGTCCCTGTTGAGATGATTTATGAGATGGTTTTAGGCTGAGATCCCACGTGGTTTTGATTTGGGCTGAGACACTATGTGATTTGGTTTTGGGCTGAGACCCTACTGAGGAAATGGCTTCGATTGAGAAGCATTTTTCACTATGATTTGATTTGAAAAAAGATATGTCTTGCTTTTAAGAAAGTATTTAAAAATACTTTTTTCTGATGCGTGCATTCTTTTATGTGAAGGGTATAAATGTCTTATTGATAAATTATTTTGATAAACTGTTATTTTTTTTTTCCATTCACGGCTTTTATGGTTTTTTGATACCCTTCAGACTGGTCGCGGATGCGGGCTGTAGCAGAGACCGAGACATCACATGCCGCTGCGTACTCCATAGATCTCTACGCACGCTAGTAACCCCGAGCGGGTTATAGTTTTATCCCTTATCTGACACGCGGTGTCAGACGGGAGCATGACACATCCCATGATAAACCAAGGGGATTGGGATGGGTCCTGTCAATATGGGAAGTTTGGTCTTTTGGCTAATTGATAAGTCATAGTTGTTGTGACTCAGCCCATTTTGTGATGGACACTTGTCACCATGGGGATGAGATGAGTGGCATATTTGCCTGTCGTGCTTGTATGTGCTGTGAACGTGGTGTGTTCGAATGAAAAACCCAAAAACATATGCATCTTTGGTTTTTCAGGGGAGAAAAGGAAAGACAGAGAAGGGAGGAAGAGAGGACTTCCTGGCGGTGTTCTGAGAGGGTAAAAGAAGAAGAGAAACTACGAATAGATGAGGGAATTGAGGCGAGAAAGGGAAGAGGAAATTCGAATAGTTTAAGGATGATCTCCCGATTTCAAGTTTCTATTCTGGAATAGGACCCCTAGAACTCTGGATGTTAACCTTCTTCCTAGTTCATGGCGATGAAGATGGTCTGGGAAATTAAGGGTTTGGACACGACGAGGTTGCCGTATGGATGTTCATAACATAACCTTGAGATTGATCCTTCCTCCCTAAGAATTGAGACAAAATTTGATGTTTGTGATGGCCTAAACATGTTTTTGGGTCAAAGTAGGATAAGATTGATGATTAGAGTATTGGTCAAGAAATGGAGAAAAACAAACAGGTTGAACCAAAAAGTTTAGACTTGAGTTGCAGGAAAACGGGTCGACCCGCGGACCCGGTTGGAGATAAAAAGTAGGTACGCCCGTGACTGTGGTCGTAAACGCGTGAAACCCAGGCATAGAGAGCCACGGTAGTGCATGCACGCACGTGCATCATTTTCTTGAGGCCCGGCTAACATGGAAATTTATCCTCTCATCCTTACAAATCTATTGGTATATGTTGTGTTGCATTTGAACTTCATTTAAGGGTTGTACCGTGTGTCCGAATTTTTAGTATCCTTAGTGAACTATAAATGAACATCCCAGAATCTCAAAAGTTTGAACAAAAACTTATTTAAGATAAAAAGATTTAATTAGTATACTTGAGGTGTCAGGATATCAAGATTGGACTTAGGAAGAATCGGTTATTGGTTTGGGGCTCGGAATGAACCGAGGTTGTTACCTTTCAAACATTTTGAGGTCAGTGGGTTGGAAGTGAGTGGTGACCCCTCAAGGATGGATTATGTTTGGTTCGTATAACGAGATATTAATTTTGAGAGTCATTGTGTATCCCCTTGTCTGATATGTTCTTTGTTTATGTATAACAGTGTTCAGGGTATTTCAGGTACACGAATTAAAGTGTCAGATGGGAGCAGGACTAGGCACAATAATTGAAGCATTTTTGGAGCGGATCCTGTTAATTTGGTATTAGTGCAAAGCAGGTAATAGGTCAAAAGCATGATGAGTGGACATTTTTTTATAAACTTTGATGCATGCATAGTTAAATGTTTTATACGCTTTATGGCATGATTTGAATTACAATGATTGGGTTGAAATGGTGATCTGATGAGATTGCATGATTGAATTACGATGATTTGAAAAAATGATTTGAACTGGTTTGTTGATGATTTTCGGATTTATTAACTCATTTCCGGACACAAATTTTTTCTTTATTTTTGGAAATTGTGTTTTGGGCTCAGGCCCCTTTCGAAAATGGTTTTGACTCGGTTTTAAGTTAAGAATGTGTGAAAATGCAAGTTTTCTTGGTTTGATTACTGTTCTCCATGGTTAACCATCCTCGTGTGTTGTTCCCTCCAGACGTCAGTTTGGATCCTAGAGAGGTCACGATGTGATATTGCTTGGATGGGAGTGAATCCTCGGGAGACTCGATCCTAGGAATGTCAGGATATCGCATTGCCTGGATGTAGACGGATCTTGAGTTTACTACCTAGACGTTGAATGGATCTCGAGGATGTTGTGTCGTCGGATGGAGACGGATCCTGGGAATACAACCCGAATATCGTCTAATCCTGGCAAAGACTCAGATGCTGCAAGATTCCATGCAGATCTCGAGTAAGTCTACGCATGTAGTACTCATCATTTTGTGATTGATATTGATGAAATCGATGATTGGTTGTCTTTGCTTATGATATTTGTGTCCAGACTCTTACTACTAATTTAATAAACAGAGATTTTAGAGAAATGTTTTTATTTCGAATATGAATGTTCGTTTAAAAGAAAAGTTTTATATTTGACCCATGGTTTTTTTTCATAGTTGTGATGAGTTCTTTTCCATGGTAATTATTCCCTCTGGGTGTGACTGAGCCTGGATGTACTGCTCGAATGCGTCTGACCCTGGGAATGGTGGTATTTTCTTAGATGCGACTGATCCCTGGGGTTTCACCCAGATGTGTCTGCTCCCATAGTTATCATGGTATGATGTCATGGTTTGGATATGGTATTTTGAGTTGGTCTAGAATCAAAGATTTTTTTTTTTGAAATTAATGCCTTGGATTCAATTCCCGGGATCCTCGGATGTGTAATTCCTGAGTTGACATCGGATGGGTAATTCCCGAGATCTGAGTTTTCGGTTGTGTTTGATTATCATGATTGATGCTTGAGTATTGAGAATTGGATGTGCTGATGTCTCATATGGTGTCCATATGTTTTTACATGATTTGATGAACATGAATTTTGGGAAATGTGGGCCACATGCTTTTGGTACATGTTCTGATTTTTGGGTCCCACAATTGATTTAATTGGATTTGATTTGAAATCCGGTGGCCTACATTTTACTTTATGCATACATATTTCTACATATGAAGGTAAAGGTTGATATTTGTAAAAGGCTTATTAGGCTAAGTGCACCTAGAACAAGCCACCGTATCTCAAAATGCACCTAAAACGGAAATTTGACTCAATGTGTTGCAGGAACAAGTACATCGTCAAGACCATTACACCATCCGCCAAGGAAAGTTATTAACGCCGTTAATTTTGATGACGTGGAAGTAATATTCCAAAATTAGTAAGGGTAATTTAAACATTTTGTTAATTTTATTATATTTTCTTTCTAAAATTAGTAAGGGTAATTTTAAGCGTGCATCTCCTTTTACACAAGCAAAAAACCCCCTGTAAATCTTCGTAAAAGAGAATCTCTCTCATCTGCAAGGAGTTGCTATGGAGCTTTCGGATTATGAACACCATGGAAGATAAGGCCTTTTTCACAGAGGAACATGCTGACTCTCCTGCTTCCCAAAACCCTTCCTGCCATTGCATCTTTCTCTTGATGATTCGGAGCAAGAGCGAAAGGTCGACGTTGTTCGCCTTCCACTCGATGCTCGCATCCGGAATAATCTCGTACCTCCGCTGCCAATCGAATGGCCACGGTGGCTCCAAATCAAACAGCAATTGGAACCGGTTAAGATCCCGTTTAAACCTCATTCAAGAAGACGACTAATTGACACCGGGACTGTCAGAATTAGATGCATTTGGCTCCACTTCTGAGTCTGCAACGTTAACGTCTTCGTTTATGTTATCTTCGCCGTCAAAATCACCCGAGAGTTAGAATCTGAGAGCGAGTTCTTAAACCTTCTTCGAGAACTCTTCATTGGAGAAGGCATCCACGCTCGCACTGCAAGCTCGTTTTACAGAGCGAAACCTCGGCTTCTTCTGAGGATAATCACAGGATCGGGACCGGCCCAGCTTCGTGATTTGAGTTCCGAACAGAGCTGACCCGTCAGGCTTTGTACGTAAATGGAGAGGACATCGCCGCCATTTCCTCTGCATGTGCTGCGTTGTTTTTCCGAAGGAGATGCTAGTGCAGAGGCTACAACCAGTGCAAACAGGTCGAAGCTATTTTCACTACCATTTTTGTCAGTTTCAAATCAGAATAAAAATTCAAACAGAATTTGTAGGAAAGTCCTGATTTTATAAAGCCTTCAATTTTCACTAATCCGATCTGCAGAAAGTCTGCCTTTCTTGCTTCGAACTTACTCTTTTAACCTAAAAAATTTACTCTTGATTTGGGTATGTCTGTGTGTAAAATGATGGAATGAAGGGCTTTTGGCTTAGCAGAAGAAAGGAAATTGAGGGACATGGACGAAATGTGTGTGTGTGAGAGAGAGAGAGAGATAGAGAGAGAGAGAGAGATGAAGTGAGAGGGCTAGGGACGTTGTTTTGGGTGATGTTGAGGCGGTTGGGGTTTCGTCGTCGGAGGTGGTGCACACTAGCCGAAGTTGGAATTAGTGAGGAAGTTAGTGGTGGCCGGAGGTCCCCAGGGAGGGATGTGAGTTGGGTTGGGGAAGATGTTTTATTTGTTTTAATTTTTAAAAAAAGAATTGTAAAAGAAAATATAATAAAATGAAAAAAATGTCTAAATTACCCTTACTAATTTTGTAATATAATAACTTTAACTGACAAATGGTGCAACCGTTTTGACGATGTACCTGTTTTTGCAGCACACTGAGGCAAATTTCTGTTCCTGGTGCATTTTGAGATACGATGGCTTGTTCATGGTGCACTTAGCCTAATAAGTCTTTGTAAAATGTGTTGAGTTTATAGACTCGTGAGTTCAAAGACTTGTGCCTTGGGAGACCCAAGATGATATGTTCGAACATAACCTCGGTCTACAGGTGCAAACTTTGAGGACACAATTTTTGTAAGGAGAGGTTTGTAACAACTTGTTTCAGAAATTGGGTTAGTTTCATTAATTAATTTAAAAATTGACAATTTTACCCTCGTAGGTCAAAAGTTGACCTTTTGTTCAGGGAAGACTGTTGCGTAGGTCTCGGAGTCCTGAATTGGTAGACAAACAGCAGGTCAAAATCGGAGCTCGGGCAGGATTGATATGGTTTGAACTACCCTTGCGCATGATTGTAATTTGGACTATAGGGGTAGTTTGATCTTTTGGCTAATTGATGAGTCATAGCTGTTGTGACTGCCCATTTTGTGATGGACACTTGTCACCATGGGGATGGGATTAGTGGCATCTTGCCTACTGTGCTTGTGTGTGTTGTGTACGTGGTATGTTCGAATGAAAAACCCAAAAAACCATCCATATTTGGTTTTTCAGGGGAGAACGAAAAACGCAGAAATGGGAGGAAGTGAGGACTTCCTAAAGGGGTTCTGAAGGGGGAAAAAAAGAAGAAAATATGAACAGAGGAGGGAATTGAGGCGAGAAAGGGAAGAGGAAGTTCAAAGGGTTCAAAAGTGAGCTCCCGATTTCAAGTTTTTGTTCTCGGCTTAGGAACCCTAGGATTAAGGTGGTTAACCTTTTTCCTGGATTGTGGCGACCAAGATGGTCTGTGAATTAAGGTTTTGGACACGGTGGAGTTGCCGTGTGAATGAAGTAAAAGAAAGGGTTGAACCACGGGGTCAAGACCCGAGTTGCAAGAAAATAGGTCGACTTGCGGAGTCGGCTTGAGGTAGGAGGCGAGTGCGCATGTGATTATGGTCGCTTGCATGTGATGCCCACGCGCAAAGAGCCACGGAGGTATGTACGGGCGCGTGCGGAATTTTCTGGAGGTCCAGCCAACATGGAAATTTATCCTCTCCTCCTTATAGATCTAGTGGTATACGTTATGCTGCATTTGGACTTCAGTTAAGGGTTGAACCATGTCAGGACCGGTTCCAAATCCCCCGGGATTAACGTGGGACCCGCCTGACCCCGTCTGACACCACGTGTCAGACCAGGGAAAATTCCATCTCTAGCCCTCGCCAGGGCTATTAGAGTGCGTCAGGAGAGGAGGAGTGTGATGTCTCGTCTCTGCTACAACCCGCATTCGCGATCAACCTGAAGGGCATTAAAACACTAAAAGTCATGAGTGGAAAAAATAATAATTTATTAAAACATTTTCATACAAAGAAATTTATGCCCTTCATAAAAGCATATGCATGCATTCAAACCATTTATTAAATATTCATAAAAACCACTTGAAAACATTCACAAAACCTTTCAAGGGTTCGTGCCCGGCCCCATAAACCATCATGACCCATAAATCCATTTGGGTCCGTGACCCGAAATCACAATTCAAAACCCGTAGGTCAAATTAATAGGGACTCAGCCCAAAACCTTTCTCAGTGAAATGCCAACACACAGAATACGGGGTCTCTGCCCCCAAATCATTTCTAAAACATAAAACACGGAACACGGGATCTCCGCCCCCAAATCACTTTTCTGTAAAGCACATACGTACTCGTACGTATAACCCATCCTAGGCACTTCCGGAGAAGATGCCAACTTGGGGTACACAACCCCTAGGGAACACATCCCCGATTTAGTCACGATGTCATCTCTATCCTAGTGTGCACACTACCCGGGGTCTTACTCCGAGTCTTCTCCCAGGAATTCTCCATCTGGGAGGCTCAAACTCTGGATCTAGTCCACACATCCCTCCGGAATCTGGTCCGGGACCACAACATAATTCGTAACCCCCACTTCTGGAACGGGATCCCTATAGGGATACCTATTCTGGTATGTGGATCGTGACTCTCCAGATCGACGTCTGGAGGAGACCATATAAACATATGGAGGGTTCATTCATTTTCAAATACTTTCTTTCCTTCTCAAAACATTTCTCAATTGGGTCTCATGCCCGAATTCTCGTTTCATAAACCGAACTGGGACTCAAGCCCGATGTTACATTCAACTGGGCCTCAAGCTCGATACTATCCACCAACGGGACTTCAAGTCCGATTCTATAAACCAACAGGACCTCAAGTCCGATTTCACAATCAACTGGGCCTCAAGCCCGATATCTCAACTAAATGGGTCTCAGACCCGATATCATAAGTCAACGGGGCATCAAGCCCGATAGTACAACTAAATAGGCCTCAAACCCGAATTGTAAACCAACTGGGCCTCCGACCCGATCATGTAACTCAAATGGACCCTCGGTCCGATTCCTTGTCAAATCAAATGGACTCCAAGTCCGAGAGTTCGTAATTCAAATGGGTCTCGTGCCCGATTTCATATTTCCAAATCCAAAACCAATTCATTAAACTCTCATGAAAACCTAGCACGTATAAGCATCGTATAAAACTATAAATCTTGAAATACGTGCAAATACGTAAATCCTAGGCTACCACAAACAAATACACTCATGGCATCACAAAACATATTCTAAAACAATTATAAAACATTTATGCATGCATCGAATTCATAAAACAAGTCCACTCACAGACCGTCCAAAGCAGCGCCTCGATACGCGTGTCATAAGCGTCTCCCTGGCCAATCGCCGCCTCCGGGATTCCCGAACCTGTCCAATTTAATTTAGAGGGTTAATAATAGCCTCATTAACCTCTCATTGAAGTCCCATAATTTTCCCAATTTTCTAACTATTTTTAAACGCGAACCTAAGCCTTCGGACGTCCAGAACTATATCGAAACGATGTCCGATTGACACGAAACCAGTCCCAAAATGTTCATTACATCGAATAGATGATTTCACATGTTGGAACTACCCTCAAAAGAGGGCCCACGAGCCCGTACGAGCCCCTATAAGGGACTGCGTGTGGGCCTCACGCGCCCTGCACAGTTTCCTTCTTCCTCAAGTGAACCGAACCGGCCCGGTGTGACCGGTCCAGGTGTTTTCCCTCCTTGTTTTCAGTTCGTTAGCTTCCATTTTAATTCCATTAACCCTATTTTATCAATTCCTATCCATTCCAATCCCTAAACTTAAGTTAAAACCCTTAAATCCTAACCATAAGCAAAGGGTCTCACGACCCTGTTTTTCCCGGCCACCCTCACGGCTTCCTCCGCTGTGAACCAACCTCCAAATCCTCCTAAAATCATCCTAGAAACCTAATAATCCTATTCCAAACATCCAAAACAACCCATAATGTCAAAATCGAATTAAAAAGGAAAATGGGCCTAACCGTGAAACATGTTCGGGTTCAAGGCTGCCGTCCACGGCGGCGTCGTTCTTGGCCAGCCACCAGCATCCACAAGTCCTCTCAAACCTCTCTGGTCTTCACGGGCATGATCAAGTGAGGATGGGTTGGATTGGTTTGGGTTCAGAGTGGGTGAGATCGGGTGGGTTTGGAAATGGAAAGAAATGATCGATGAAGGTAATATGCATGAAGGAAAAGGGATGGCCAGTGGATGGGTGACACTTGTCACTCATCCATTGGTCCACTAACAAATATCTGGGCCCCACTTAATTCCAAAAGTTCCTCGTCTCGTAAAACGTGCAATAGTACTTTCGTACTGACGTGAACCATAACTTTTTCGTCGAACGTCCGAATTCGACGTGCCGTCTGTCTACAGATTCGTATCGTCCTTAACTACGTAATGGTCCTCGGCCCTCGGCCATCGGACCTCCCAGGTAAAAAGTCAACTATTGGCCCCTATTCAACTAAATTACCAAAATGCCCCTGAACTTCCGATCGTCATAACTTCCTCCTCGAATGTCGGAATCGAGCTTGCCACCTGTCTATGAACTCGTGATGTTAAGAACTACGTCATAGTCATCGGATAAAGTCCATATGACCACCTGAACGAAAAGTCAATGATTCGCCCATTCTAGGGGAAAAATCGTCATTTCGCCCGAACGTCCGCTAATCCTCGTCTAATCTCCGATTAGCCTCGATAATCCATCATTAATTCTTAATTAATCCCGTTAATTCGAGACGGGTCATCACATACCGTGTGTCCGAATTGTTAGTATCCTTGGTGAACTATAAATAAACATCTTGAAATCTTGCGAGTTTGAACATAAACTTAGCTAAGATAAAAAGGTTTAATTAGTATACTTAAGGTGTCAAGTTATCAAGATTGGACTCAGGAAGAACTGATTATTGGTTTGGGGCTTGTAATGAACTGAGGTTGTTACCTTTCAAACACTTCGGGGTCAATGGGTTAGATGTCGATGTTGACCCCATGAAGAAGGATTCTATTTGGTTTGTATATTGAGATATTAATTTTGATAGAGTCATTGTATATCCCTTGTCTGACATGTTCTTTGTTTGTGTATAAAAATGCTCAAGGTCTTTCAGGTACACATAGTATTATACGAGAATATGACTAGGCATCGTTATCGAAGCGCTTTTAGAGCAGATCGTATCAGTTGGCTTGATCTCCCCACCTGGTAAGTGTCGTTTGACTCGTCCTACTGATTGGCCTTATATTTTATGCATGTCAATTGACACTGACATGTATTCTTTTATATGCAGTTCATCCCGTAGTTAAGGCAGCGTGTGCTAAGAAGATGCAAGGGATGATCGATAAGTATCTCTTGGCTGATGAGAAGGCCGAAAAATCCAAAGAAGATGGCAACTCATAGCGGGTGCTGAATCAGAAGACAACGGCCAATCGGCGGAAGCCTCCGAAGGCCAATCAGCCAGAGGTGTAGCCGAGCAGTGTGGGGTTGATCGCTGGGTTAAAAGGGAGTCCCTTGCTAAGCTGGAAGCAATCAACAGAGAAGGTTGGTGCCTATCGATCAAGGATTCGACAAAAAAAGTTGTTGGCCACCAAGAGGCAGCAACCAACACGTAGCAAGCAGGTTGCCGATGAGGCGGATGTCAGCCGGCAGAAGGGGAAGGAGGCCCAAGCTAGGGCGATTGAGACAACTAGGGGCCAAGTGTCTAAACAGCCCAAACTGGATCTCCCCCCCCCCCCCCCCCCCTCCCCCTCCCCCTCCCCCGCCCTCGGGGATGTGCTAAGGCCCCTTAAGAGGTCAATCTTCACTCACGGTATTCGATTGTACTTTGCTGAGCCGACGGATGCTCCTAATGTGGTGCCATCATCGAAGGCGGATGATAGGTGGACGGAGGTCACGTAGTGCATGCATCCGACCGTCGTGTCAGTCATCAATGCCTTGGTTCTTGTCTCACATAAGGAGCTCTCCAAGATTGAGGAGATGAGCTCAACCACCATGCACGATCAATATGCGATGGTCATTGCTGAACAAGCCCACGTAAGTGTTTGTCCTTCTAATTTTTATTTTTCTATCGATCGTAATGTATAAGTGTTGTATCATGATTTTCTAATCAAGTTCTATTGATTCGGCAGTGCTTTGGCAAGGTCTACATCACCTTTCAGAAGTCAGCTAAGCAAGCTGAGTGATTGGAGGCCGAACGGAAGGCACTTTAGTAGTGTGAGGAGAAGGTGAAGCGAAAGGGCGAAGAAATGCACAAGCCTTGTAGCAATGGGCAGATCTTGAGCGAGAGGTTCATAAGCTAAAGCAGAGTGCGGAGGCTGTCGTGAAGGTGGTCTTGGAGAAGGAGACTGTCCTTCAAAAGCTGCGAGATGAGGTTACCAAGAGAGAAGATCTTATGGCGGCGCTGCTCGGCCACAAGGAGGAAATTGAGCGCTTGCACGGATGTATGGATGCCTCTTAGGAGGAGGTGATCAGCGAGTCTATGAGGTCCAAAGATTTTGAATATTATATGGACGTTGAGGTGGGTGATGCGGATGACAAGACCCATCCCTGTTATCCCTCGATAGTCGTGATGAATCCTGCTCCCGTCTGACAATAACTAAAACTTTCCAAAAGTAACCAAACTTATATACATACCACACACAACAAATCCCGAAAACATTGTCAGACAAGGGATAGTTAAGTTTTACAGACCAATGACGTCACAAGTTTGACTAGTCAAGGACAATACAGAGCATAGGTATCATTACAGATAGGGGTCAAATTCCTACTCTGTAGAATGTCTGAGTGCGCAACGGTCTATTTATTCTTTTGCCTCGCTTGCCTCGTTTTTAGCCCTCGTACCTGTACACTGGCCTGGAGGGTGCATAAAACAATAAAGGTGTGAGTGGACAAAAATGACCTCTTATAAAAACATTTGCCAAAATACAGTTCTTACCCTCCAGTTTTCACAAACATGCATGCATATCATAAAACACGAGTGATAATGGGAAATCAATTAAAGTGGATCAATCAAAACAATTTCCACAAAACCACGGGACTTATTTCCATATCTTGTTGCTTAGAGTCACGTTTTATCCCTGCAACGCGTGCATATCAATAGGCTCAAGGACCGCTCAAAATCCGAGCATCCGCCGCTGTGGACACATCACCAGCCGGCAATCCAGATCTAGTGAACACATCACTTACCGATCCATATAATCCAGCACATCTGATCTGAGTCAAGCCTCCCCTGGGCTGCAAGACAAAGATCGTGCTACGTGACCTCTTCGGGGTAAACACTTCCATCCCGAAGGCGAGCGTTATCTCCAGGGTGCACTCCGGGGAAAAACATATTTTCTCCCGAAAGCCCTAAATATCCGCAACATATCACCATCACTAAAACCAGTGAAAAACAGTTGCATTGAAAACCAAATCAAATATCAATACAGGGTCTCAGCCCTAAGTTAACCAAAGTCCCGATTTACTTTATAAATCCGAAATCATCATTATCATCATATAATCACATGGAAAATGCAAATCCAATCAGAAACACAATTCCATTGGGTCCCACCCCAAAATACCAATTTCACGTAAATCCGTGCAACCGTAAACCCGAGTTGCCACGATCACGTAAATCCATAAAATCAATCATTGACTCATAATCCGAGTCCAAATATCATTTTCAATCCGGGCCTAGCCCAAAACATCATTTGCACGTTCCTCGTAAAACGTGCCCGAAAGACTGATTAAAATAATCACGAAAATACTAAAAATCATCAAATTCACATGTAACTCCAAATCCGAGTCAAAATCATTATTTACTTGGGTTCTCACGCCCACAATATCATTTTTTAACCAATTTCATGATTTCTCGAAAAGCGTGCCAGAATATAATAATATAATAATCATAAAACCGAGGAAATCGAGAAATCACCGAATCAAAGCATCAATCATATCAAATCATAGAAAATCATAGAAATAAGCATTTTAAACCATATATGCATGCATCACAGTTAGAAAACCAAAAGTCCACTCACACACACCGTCCCGATTGTTCAGCCTCGAGCTGTTCGTTTTCCTCCGAAGTCCCGGGAATATTCCAGCCTGTCAAACAAAGTGATTTAAGGTTACTAGGCTATCATATAATCCTTAAACAGGAATCCCCTAATTGTCGGAATTTTATAATATTATTTTAATATAAATTTAAACGTGTCGGGTACTCGGAACTACACTGAAACCATATCCGATTGACCCGAAACCAACGCGGATAGGTTCGTATCATCGAGAACATCAAGTTTCATGTTGAACACTTTGCCGGAATCCTCCCCACGCGCCGTCACGCGCCGCCGCAAGCGGCTGCGCGTGAAAGCCACGCGCCCAGCACAGTACAGCTACAGTGCATCGTTCTCGCCCGTTTGTCTGATAAACGGGTTGAAATACCCGCGATAGGATCCGATGCAATCTCAGTCAATTCGACCTCGAATCGATCCGTTCTTTCAACTGATCTCATCTACTCTAACTTCATTTCAGTTCTGTGAACTCAATTACCTCAGGTAAGGTCCAAATCTTCACGACTCACGATCGAAATTCGACGGGTCTCCTAATCGGGTTTCACGATTCCGTGCCTGATTTTTCAATTAATTCATATGGTTAGCTTCGTGAGAGTATAATGAACAATTTTCCATGATCAATTTCGATTGAGCTTACCTCTAAGTATCTGAACTCAAGGTCGATTTTTGGCAGCCATGGCAGCGTCTGTTCTTCCTCAATTCGACACGAATTCTTCTCGTTTTTGTTGCAAAGCTTTTAGTTTTGATCCCAGCAACCTAATGGAATCCTCAATTGCTCCTCTCCTGGCTCCCAAATCCGAATTCGATTTTCCCCCAATTTCCCAGAATTTTCGAAGCAAAATTCTCTCAGTTCTCTGAACCTCTCAAGTCCCTCTCTCTCAGTTATGCTACTTAGACGTTCAATTGCATAATGGCGACGAGTTTGGGGCTTATCACGGGCCAATTGGACATAATCATAGTCCAAGCCTAAATTTGGGGAAAAGTAGTCAAAAGGGGATATTATTGTGTTTCCCTTAAGACCCGGTTCTGTGTTTTATGAAGTGAGAATCAGACAAAAGACAAGTCTGATCAAGGCCAAAAGTCCATTTTGCCCCTGGTTGGACAAATTACCATTTTGCCCCTAGCCTTCCGTGACCCGTAACGTTCGTAACCGAACTCCGTTTTCGACGTGCCGCCTGTCGTTGTACTCCGGGCATCGAGACCTACCTAACGGTCTTCGAATCGTGTGAAAATTAGTTGGCAAACAAAAAGTCAACATTTTCCCCCTTTTCGCCCAAATTACGAAAATGCCCTTGGGCTTCCGAACGTCATAACTTTTTCCCAGATTGTCGGAATTGGGCGTGCCACCTGTCTATGGACTCGTGACGTCCCGAACTACGTCACGGTCATCGGTCAACATCCGTTTGATTCACCAATCAAAAAGTCAACAATTTGACTATACTATTCACAAGGGTAAAAACGTCATTTATTCATTATGTTACAAAATTACATTTTCTAAATGTCCGGGGCGTTACAACCTTCCCCCCTTAAGAAATTTCGTCCCCGAAATTTCAATGAAACAAATACGGGTACTGGTCTCGCATCTGTGTCTCAGGTTCCCACGTAGCTTCTTCCACGTTCTGATTCCTCCACAGAACCTTCACTAAGGGAATCGTCTTCCGTCGGAGCACTTTGTCCTTTCGGTCCAAGATCTGTACAGGCTGTTCTTCAAAACTTAGGTCCTCTCTGAGTTCAACCGGCTATTCCTCCAACACATGGGACTCATCATACACATATTTCCGTAGCATTGACACATGGAAAACATCATGGACCCTCGAAAGCTCAGAAGGTAATGCTAATCTGTAGGCAACTCGACCAATTCTCTCCACAATCTCATAAGGTCCAATGAAACGGGGGCTCAGTTTCCCGCGTCTGCCGAATCGCACAATACCTTTCCAAGGAGATAACTTCAAGAATACCCAATCTCCAACTGCAAATTCCAGATCTCTGACTCGGTGGTCTGCATAACTCTTTTGTCTGTCTTGGGCTGTCTTGAGTCTGTCTCGGATGAGTTTAACCTTTTCCGTTGTTAAGTCTATCAATTCAGATTTAGACAATTTCCTTTCGCCCACCTCAGTCCAGCACAAAGGGGTTCTGCACTGTCGTCCATATAAGGCTTCATAAGGAGCCATCCCGATACTTGCTTGGTAACTATTGTTGTAGGCGAATTCCATCAATGGTAGATGTGACTCCCAAGTACCCTGGAATTGCAAGACACATGCCCTCATCATGTCCTCCAAGGTCTGAATAGTCCGTTCCGATTGCCCGTCGGTCTGAGGGTGGAATGCCGTGCTAAAATGCAATCTCGTCCCGAAAGCTTCCTGTAAGCTTTGCCAGAATCTGGATGTAAATCGGGGATCTCGATCAGATACAATAGAGACAGGAGTACCATGGAGTCGAATAATCTCGTCAATGAAGAGTCTGGCATACTGCGTCAACCGAAAGTCTTCCCTTACAGGTAGGAAATGAGCTGATTTGGTAAGCCTATCCACTATTACCCAGACTCCATCATGTCCTTTAGGCGTTCTAGGAAGTTTAAACACAAAATCCATGGTTATATGATCCCATTTCCATTCCGGTATCGGTAGGGGTTGCAGTGCTCCATAGGGTCTTTGCCTTTCAGCCTTTACTTGTTGACATACCAAGCACTTACTCACAAACTCTGCAATCTCCCGTTTCATACCCGGCCACCAATAATGCTCTCGTAACGTACGGTACATTTTCGTCCCACCTGGATGCATTGCATACGCTGAACTATGGGCCTCGTCCAGAATCTCTTTCTTTAATGCTACATTTTCGGGCACACACAACCGTCCGTCCTTTACTAGGGCTCCATCCCTTCTAATTGCAACATCTTGTCGTTCCCCCGCATCAGCTTCAATTCGAAGGACACACAAGATAGGGTCTTCCAGTTGGGCTTCAATAACTCGATCAATCAGAATTGGTCGCACCTGGAAACTTGCTAGTAAGCCACCTTGGTTATCCAGTCCCAAAGCAACTCCGGTCCTACGTAGTTCCACCAACAAGGGTAAATGCACCATTCGTAGATGTGCCACAGTGTGAGCTGATTTCCGACTCAGTGCATCCGCTACCACATTAGCTTTTCCAGGATGGTACTCAATCGTGCAGTCGTAATCCTTAATTAGCTCCAACCATCGTCTCTGTCTCAAATTCAATTCCTTCTGTGTGAAAAAGTACTTCAAACTCTTATGATCCGTGAAAAGTCTACATGTCTCCCCATACAAGTAATGTCTCCAAATCTTCAGGGCATGTACCACCGCAGCTAATTCCAAATCATGAGTGGGATAGTTACGTTCATGCGGTTTCAGTTGTCGAGAGGCATATGCGATTACCTTTCCATGTTGCATTAACACACACCCTAATCCTTGTAAGGATGCATCACTGTACACTTCAAACTCTCCACTATCATCCGGAAGGGTTAAGATAGGAGCGGAGGTCAACCTTTTCTTCAATTCTTGGAAACTTTGCTCACAGTCTTCGCCCCAAACAAACTTGATTCCTTTCCTGGTTAGGCGGGTCATCGGAGCAGCAATCGCGGAGAAGCCTTCCACAAAACGTCTGTAATAACCGGCCAATCCCAAAAAGCTCCTTACTTCGGTTACTGTCTTTGGCTGCTCCCAGTTTGCTACCGCTTCTATCTTCTGGGGGTCAACACGAATCCCATCCGCGGAAATCACATGTCCCAGAAAACCAACACTCGTTAACCAAAATTGGCACTTACTCAGTTTAGCAAAGAGCTGGTTCCTCCTTAGCGTATCAAGCACAATCCTCAAATGTTCCTCATGCGCCCTCTTACTGCTTGAATACACTAGAATGTCATCAATGAACACAATAACAAATCGGTCAAGGTACTTCCGGAATACTCGGTTCATCAAATCCATGAATGCCGCAGGTGCATTAGTCAATCCAAATGGCATCACCAGAAATTCATAATGACCATACCTAGTTCGGAAAGCTGTTTTTGGAATGTCCTCCTCCCGAATCCTTAACTGGTGGTAACCAGAACGCAGATCAATCTTCGAAAAATACTTGGCTCCCCTTAATTGATCAAACAGATCATCAATCCGAGGCAAAGGATACTTATTCTTTATCGTGACTTTGTTAAGTTGCCTGTAATCCATACAGAGTCTCAAACTTCCTTCCTTCTTTTTCACAAACAATACTGGGGCTCCCCATGGCGATACACTTGGTCGAATGAATCCCACATCCACAAGATCTTGCAACTGTACCTTCAATTCCCTTAACTCAGCTGGTGCCATCCGATAAGGTGTCAAGGATATAGGTCGTGTACCAGGAATTAGTTCGATAGTGAACTCAATCTCTCGAGAAGGGGGTAATCCTGGTAAATCCTCAGGAAATACATCTGGGAAGTCACACACTACTGGGATATCCTCGGCCTTGATTGGTGCATCCCGCACATCGACAACATAAGCTAGATAACCCTGACAGCCCTTCCTCAGAAATCTATCTGCCGAGAGGGCTGATATGACTCTAGGGGTTATCATCCTCCGATCTCCCTGAAATATCACCTCAGGTAATCCAGGGCTCCGAAGTATCACCCTCTTATCGAAACACTCGATAGAGGCATGATGGGTTGTCAGCCAATCCATCCCAAGGATAACATCAAAGTCACACAAGTCTAAGAGTATCAAGTCAACCACTAGATGCACGTCCCCTATCACAATAGGGTATCCTCGTATTACTTGGTTTACTACATACAACTCTCCAGTCGGTGTACCGACTCCCATCTCACATCCGATCGCAGAAATCTCTCTATCTGCCAACAGTGCATACTCCCGAGAAACAAAAGAGTGGGTAGCTCCCGGATCTATTAAAGTACGTGCATGATGACCGAAAATAGTAAGCATACCTGTCACCACCTCCGGGGCTGCTCGGGCCTCCTGTTGAGTCACTGCATAGACTCGAGCCTGTGGTCCCGAAGTCCGACCACGCCCTCGTGATCCACCAGATCCACCACGAGTTCTGCCACCTCCTCTCCCACTTGTAGCATTTGAAGCCGAAGTCGTACTAGGGCCCCGCTCAGTAGAGCCCCATCCAGTGCCGCTACTACCAACCAATCGTGGACAGTCTCGTTTGAAGTGACCCGGCTCCCTACAGTAAAAGCAGACAAGAACATTGCCTCGGTCATTACTCTGTCGGTCAGTAGATCCCACTGATGCCTCTCTGAACTGTGCAGTCGCTGATGGTCGATACCCAAATGTCTGTGTTCCCCTACCTCCATAACTCGGTCGAGCGCCACGCGAAGATCCAGAGCCATAATTACCTCGCTTGGAGGACCTCTGGTTCGTAGATCCCTGGTACTGACGGTCCCGGCGTCGACCAGAGCCCGAAAACTGCTGTGGCACTGGCAAGGTCGCCTCAACTCGTGCAGCTGCATCAGACAACTCTCGCAGGGTGGCATAAGTTCCCACAGTCACAGCTCCTCGGATGTCATTCCTCAGTCCTTGCTCGAACCTTCGGCACTTGTCCTCCTCGTTAGATACATAAAGAGGAGCAAAACTGGACAGGTTCAGGAATTTCAGTTCATAGTCTGCCACTGACATGTCCCCCTGATGTAGTTGTAGGAATTCAACCTCCCTGGCATTACGAAAGGAGCGAGGATAGAACTGATCCAGGAAACGATGACGAAAGTCCTCCCAACTCAGAGTACGGGCATCCATCCCTGTTAGTTGCAATCCGCGCCACCAACGGTAAGCTTGGCTGCTCAGCATAAATGTGGCCAGTGGAACCATATCTCCTGGTGGACATTGCATAATCTCGAAGATCCGCTCAAATTGAGTGATCCACTCAAAAGCCTCTTCTGGATCAGTCAGGCCAGTGAATGCAATGGCCCCTAAACGTTGAGCTCTCTCAATGTCCGGACCTCCAAAATCATCGCCAGACTGGGTACGGGGCTCGCGTCTCGGAGGCATATTGTGATGTTCTGTAAGAGAAACATATCAATATCACAATTCGTGTATACTAATGTGTAAGACTCAGACCGTGACCTAATGCTCTGATACCAATTTGACAAGACCCATCCCTGTTATCCCTCGATAGTCGTGATGAATCCTGCTCCCGTCTGACAATAACTAAAACTTTCCAAAAGTAACCAAACTTATATACATACCACACACAACAAATCCCGAAAACATTGTCAGACAAGGGATAGTTAAGTTTTACAGACCAATGACGTCACAAGTTTGACTAGTCAAGGACAATACAGAGCATAGGTATCATTACAGATAGGGGTCAAATTCCTACTCTGTAGAATGTCTGAGTGCGCAACGGTCTATTTATTCTTTTGCCTCGCTTGCCTCGTTTTTAGCCCTCGTACCTGTACACTGGCCTGGAGGGTGCATAAAACAATAAAGGTGTGAGTGGACAAAAATGACCTCTTATAAAAACATTTGCCAAAATACAGTTCTTACCCTCCAGTTTTCACAAACATGCATGCATATCATAAAACACGAGTGATAATGGGAAATCAATTAAAGTGGATCAATCAAAACAATTTCCACAAAACCACGGGACTTATTTCCATATCTTGTTGCTTAGAGTCACGTTTTATCCCTGCAACGCGTGCATATCAATAGGCTCAAGGACCGCTCAAAATCCGAGCATCCGCCGCTGTGGACACATCACCAGCCGGCAATCCAGATCTAGTGAACACATCACTTACCGATCCATATAATCCAGCACATCTGATCTGAGTCAAGCCTCCCCTGGGCTGCAAGACAAAGATCGTGCTACGTGACCTCTTCGGGGTAAACACTTCCATCCCGAAGGCGAGCGTTATCTCCAGGGTGCACTCCGGGGAAAAACATATTTTCTCCCGAAAGCCCTAAATATCCGCAACATATCACCATCACTAAAACCAGTGAAAAACAGTTGCATTGAAAACCAAATCAAATATCAATACAGGGTCTCAGCCCTAAGTTAACCAAAGTCCCGATTTACTTTATAAACCCGAAATCATCATTATCATCATATAATCACATGGAAAATGCAAATCCAATCAGAAACACAATTCCATTGGGTCCCACCCCAAAATACCAATTTCACGTAAATCCGTGCAACCGTAAACCCGAGTTGCCACGATCACGTAAATCCATAAAATCAATCATTGACTCATAATCCGAGTCCAAATATCATTTTCAATCCGGGCCTAGCCCAAAACATCATTTGCACGTTCCTCGTAAAACGTGCCCGAAAGACTGATTAAAATAATCACGAAAATACTAAAAATCATCAAATTCACATGTAACTCCAAATCCGAGTCAAAATCATTATTTACTTGGGTTCTCACGCCCACAATATCATTTTTTAACCAATTTCATGATTTCTCGAAAAGCGTGCCAGAATATAATAATATAATAATCATAAAACCGAGGAAATCGAGAAATCACCGAATCAAAGCATCAATCATATCAAATCATAGAAAATCATAGAAATAAGCATTTTAAACCATATATGCATGCATCACAGTTAGAAAACCAAAAGTCCACTCACACACACCGTCCCGATTGTTCAGCCTCGAGCTGTTCGTTTTCCTCCGAAGTCCCGGGAATATTCCAGCCTGTCAAACAAAGTGATTTAAGGTTACTAGGCTATCATATAATCCTTAAACAGGAATCCCCTAATTGTCGGAATTTTATAATATTATTTTAATATAAATTTAAACGTGTCGGGTACTCGGAACTACACTGAAACCATATCCGATTGACCCGAAACCAACGCGGATAGGTTCGTATCATCGAGAACATCAAGTTTCATGTTGAACACTTTGCCGGAATCCTCCCCACGCGCCGTCACGCGCCGCCGCAAGCGGCTGCGCGTGAAAGCCACGCGCCCAGCACAGTACAGCTACAGTGCATCGTTCTCGCCCGTTTGTCTGATAAACGGGTTGAAATACCCGCGATAGGATCCGATGCAATCTCAGTCAATTCGACCTCGAATCGATCCGTTCTTTCAACTGATCTCATCTACTCTAACTTCATTTCAGTTCTGTGAACTCAATTACCTCAGGTAAGGTCCAAATCTTCACGACTCACGATCGAAATTCGACGGGTCTCCTAATCGGGTTTCACGATTCCGTGCCTGATTTTTCAATTAATTCATATGGTTAGCTTCGTGAGAGTATAATGAACAATTTTCCATGATCAATTTCGATTGAGCTTACCTCTAAGTATCTGAACTCAAGGTCGATTTTTGGCAGCCATGGCAGCGTCTGTTCTTCCTCAATTCGACACGAATTCTTCTCGTTTTTGTTGCAAAGCTTTTAGTTTTGATCCCAGCAACCTAATGGAATCCTCAATTGCTCCTCTCCTGGCTCCCAAATCCGAATTCGATTTTCCCCCAATTTCCCAGAATTTTCGAAGCAAAATTCTCTCAGTTCTCTGAACCTCTCAAGTCCCTCTCTCTCAGTTATGCTACTTAGACGTTCAATTGCATAATGGCGACGAGTTTGGGGCTTATCACGGGCCAATTGGACATAATCATAGTCCAAGCCTAAATTTGGGGAAAAGTAGTCAAAAGGGGATATTATTGTGTTTCCCTTAAGACCCGGTTCTGTGTTTTATGAAGTGAGAATCAGACAAAAGACAAGTCTGATCAAGGCCAAAAGTCCATTTTGCCCCTGGTTGGACAAATTACCATTTTGCCCCTAGCCTTCCGTGACCCGTAACGTTCGTAACCGAACTCCGTTTTCGACGTGCCGCCTGTCGTTGTACTCCGGGCATCGAGACCTACCTAACGGTCTTCGAATCGTGTGAAAATTAGTTGGCAAACAAAAAGTCAACATTTTCCCCCTTTTCGCCCAAATTACGAAAATGCCCTTGGGCTTCCGAACGTCATAACTTTTTCCCAGATTGTCGGAATTGGGCGTGCCACCTGTCTATGGACTCGTGACGTCCCGAACTACGTCACGGTCATCGGTCAACATCCGTTTGATTCACCAATCAAAAAGTCAACAATTTGACTATACTATTCACAAGGGTAAAAACGTCATTTATTCATTATGTTACAAAATTACATTTTCTAAATGTCCGGGGCGTTACACGGAGGTTGATGTCATGCAGAAGGTCATGTTCTGGAATCCTACCCTACTGATCCAGTTCCCTTGGCTGGATGAGCCTCTCGTGCTGACAAAAAACTTCAAGCTACTAGAACTTTTCCCTTCCCAAGCGATGTGGAATTGTTCACCGTTCTTTTTAAGACACAGGTCTTACACTTTATGTTATGATTTTTCTTGCAATGGAACTTTTCTCAGTTTTACTTGTTTTAGACTTTTAGTAATGTAACTGTGATGTCCTGTTTGGTTCCCAAGAAAATATTGAAACTTTCCCATGTTTGAATATGTCATATTATATATTTGTTTAACAACGTCAAATTATTAAATTGGATTTTCTTAAATGCTTCATTTTGGTTTAATATGATTGGCTTAGGTGCTTGATTATGGTTAGTTGGATTGGCTTATTGCAGGAAAACTCATTTGTGTGTTGGCATCAAATTGTGAAACTTGATTGTCCTTTAAAGGCTAATGATAGTTTGGATAGGCTTATCGTACGATAACTCATTTTTCGCGTAATGAATTATGATTGCCATATATTAACCCATTGATATTGCTTTGTAGTCACGTTTGGGGTAAGGTGGGTAAGGAGGCATGTACGAAAGTTTTGCGACAGGTGTTGGATCTTCTTCAACTATTTGTGAGGAGAAGAAGGAGAGGTATCCCCATAATTTTCCTACTCGAGTACCATTATCAGATACGAAGAGGAGGCTCGTTGTATTTTTGGTGCCATGGAAGTTCTGGTAAGTAGCTAGCCACAAAGAAAAGGTTGCGAGGTTGCGGATAAGAGAAGACCAAAACTTGCATACGCACCAAAATCGCATTAGTGACTTTGCCAGTACTCGTGGGAATATCTGATACAATATTATGTCGCTTGGGACCACGTGTTCGTCTACTTTCATGGAGTACTTTTAATTATGTCACTCAAACTTGAAACTTAAAATAAAACTTCAAATTTAAAACTTGTTGAAATAAAATGTATTGTGTTGTGAAGGAAATCCGGTAGATGTGAATGCAGAGAGAATATGGAGAGGCAGAGAGAAAATAATACGTTTGTTTATTTTGGAATTATGATTAGAGTTTACAAGGATTAATTATCCCTTATATAGGGAAGGATAATTAATGAATACAAAAGGACAAAGTTACCCCTAGCACCTATTACATAAATAGACATAACCATTAAACTATTTACAACACTCCCCCTTGGATATTTCATGTAATGGTACTGCTTGGCTACGCACTTATATGTTGCCTCGTTAAAACCTTACCATGTAACAAAAACCCTATGGGACAAAAATAACCCTAGTCGAAGGAAAAAGAGTGCAACGTGCGTATAGGTGACCACATCGGAATCTTCTGAGGTAGCTGATGTCGTCTCTTCTGGAATACGGGTAGATAATCCGCCTTTGAGATAAAATACATTAGTGTTGCTCCACCAAAACCTTACCCGGTAAACCCAGTGGGAAAACCCCGTGGTTGAAGGGAAAATATGTGCAAATGCATATGAGTCAAATCATGGCATCTTCAGGATGCATTGTTAGCAGGGTGATCATACCAAAATGTGCCTCATTAAAACCTAGCTAGGTAACAAAACCCAATGGGACAAAATAACCCTGATCGTAGGACAAAAGAGTACACGATGATCATGTGAATATACTTCGGGATACTCAGTATACTTCTGGATACTTGGTATACTTCAGGATACTCCCCCTGATATTGACTCCCCCTGAAAACTACAGATTAGGTAGATCAGCCAGTCTACGTAAACCAATACCTCGCACATGCTGCTGGAATGTGGCCTTTGGTAATGACTTGTTGAACAAGTCTGCATGGTTATCTTGAGATCGTATTGACTTGACCTCAATCTTCCGATGTTCTTGCTGTTGCTGGTTAAAGAAGAACTTCGGTGCAATATGCTTGGTGTTGTCTCCATTAATGAAACCGGTCTTCATCTGCTCTATGCAGGCAGCATTATCTTCGTAGATAACTGTCGGTTCATTATGGGTGGAATTCAGTCCACATGTACTTCGAATATGCCTAGTAATAGCTCTTAACCATATGCATTCACGAACTTCTTCATGCAAGGCTAAAATCTCGGCATGATCTGAAGACGTAGCAACAAGGGTCTGCTTTGTAGACCTCCAAGATATTGCTGTGTTCCCAATGGTAAAGACATAACCGGATTGG
Source organism: Prinsepia uniflora (assembly GCA_032719365.1). NCBI lineage: Eukaryota > Viridiplantae > Streptophyta > Magnoliopsida > Rosales > Rosaceae > Prinsepia > Prinsepia uniflora. The sequence goes on along the minus strand of CM064865.1, from coordinate 75,633,663 downwards.
GAACGTGCATTGTGTGGGTCTGATAGGTAACCTGCATCAGCATACCCAACGAGGCGTGCATCATTTGGAGGACCAAGAGGGTTTGATTCATTCCTCGATGCATAGGGATAGAATAAGCCCATATTCGTTGTACCTCTAAGGTATCAGAAGATGTCTTTTGTGCCATTCCAGTGGCGGCGTGTTGGCGCAGAGCTAAATCTAGCTAGCAAGTTCACAGCGAATGAAATGTCTGGTCTAGTGCATTGAGCCAAGTACAACAGTGCACCTATTGCACTTAGATATGACACTTCTGGTGTCAATATCTCTTCGTTGTCATCTGCTGGACGAAACGGGTCCTTTTTAGGATCTAGACTTCAGACGATCATGGGCGTGCTTGAAGGTTTTACTTTATCCTCATTAAAGCGTCTCAACATCTTCTGGATGTAATTCGATTGATGGACCAAAATTCCATCTGCACGGTGCTCGAGCTCTAGGCCGAGACAAAAGTGTGTTCCCCCAAGATCTTTCATTTCAAATTCTAACTTCAGGTGCTTAGCGGTTTCTTGGATCTCTTCAGGAGTACCAATCAGATTCATGTCATCGACATAAACTGCCACTATAGCGAACCCAGAATTTGTTTTCTTAATAAACACGCATTGGCATAATTCATTATTCACATATCCCAATCTGATCAAATATTCACTTAGACGGTTATACCACATCCATCTGGATTGTTTCAATCCGTAAAGTGAACGCCTCAAATAAATGGAGAGCGTGTTTCGTGGTCTGGAACTATTTGAATCAGATAGCCTAAGTCCTTCAGGAACTTTCATATATATCTCTATATCTAGATCCCCATAGAGATAAGCTGTGACCACATCCAAAAGCTGCATACTCAGTTTTTCGAAAACTACCAAACTGATAAGGTAGCGGAACGTTATAATGTCCATTATGGGAGAGTGCGTCTCCTCATAATCAATCCCAGGGCGTTGAGAAAATCCTTGCGCCACTAAACGAGCTTTGTATCTCACAATCTCGTTTTTCTCATTACGCTTCCTTACAAATACCCATTTAAAACCTACAGGTTTAACATAGGGAGGTGTGGGAGCTACAGGTCCAAACACCTTTCTTTTTGTCAAGGAATCAAGTTCGACCTGGATTGTTTCTTTCCATTTTGGCCAGTCTTCTCTACGTTGGCATTCATCAACGGAGCGAGGTTCGATATCATCACTAGTTATTATTTCAGTAGCTACTGCGAATACAAATATATCATCGATGATAATATCATTCTGATTCCATATCTCATTTAAGCATGCATAGTTTACCGAAATCTCTCTATTCTCGGGAATGGGTTCAGACGTTGAGGCGTCCCCCAACGTCGTCTCTTCTAAGACAGACCCATAATCCGGAATTATCTCATGAGATTAATCAGATGATATAGTGATATCCAAGGGATTCAATTGTGCCAAATTTGTCCTCTTTCGGGGATAAGAATCCTTCGAACCTATTGGTCTACCTCACTTCTGGGCAGGGACATATGACTGGTTAGCCGCCATGGCCGTAATTTGTCCATCTGGGACGACCCATCCATCTGGGACGGCGCGTCCTACGGGGACATCTATTCTTGCAGGCACGTTTTCAGCAGGTATATGTGATCTCGTCACTTTAGCTAGATCAGAGAAAGCATCTGGCATATTATTAGCTATACTCTGTAGATCTAGAATTCTCCGCACTTCATTCTCACTTTGTGCGGTTCGGGGATCAAGATGAGACATAGTGGAGACAGTCCACGTCAATTCACGTCGTTCTTCAGGAACGTTAGCATTCTTCTCTCCCCCTAACGGCGGGAAGACTGTCTCATCGAAGTGACAATCCGCAAAACGAGCGGTAAAGAGATCGCCTATCAAGGGCTCTAAATAACTTATAATAGAGGGGGATTCATAGCCGACATAGATGCCCCTCCGGCGTTGAGGTCCCATTTTTGTACGTTGTGGCGGCGCAATTGGCACATAAACGGCGCACCCAAACACGCGTAAGTGCAAAACATCTGGTTCGTACCCAGTTACCAGCTGTAACGCGGAATAGGGTTGGGTGGCAGTGGGCCTCAACCGGACCAACATAGCTGCATGCAAAATTGCATAGCCCCACGCAGAAATTGTTAGCTTGGTGCGCATAACCAAAGTCCGTGCAATCATTTGTAATCGTTTAATGAAGGCTTCTGCGAGACCATTCTGGGTGTGAACATGTGCAACTGGATGTTCAATATCAATCCCAAGGGACATGCAATAATCATCGAAAGATTTCGATGTAAACTCCCCGGCATTATCAAGTCTAATGGACTTTATGGGATAATCCGAATGGTGGGCCCTTAATTTAATGATTTGGGCAAGGAGTTTAGCAAACGCAGCATTGCGTGTGGGCAATAGGGTCACGTGTGACCACCTCGTCGATGCATCAACCAAAACCATGAAATATTTAAATGGTCCACATGGTGGTTTGATGGGTCCACAAATATCCCCTTGTATTCTGTACAAGAAAGGGGCAGAGTCTTTATCGATCTTTGCATATGATGGTCTAGTGTTCAATTTTCCCATTGAGCAAGCTTGACATAGTGTGTCACTAAACACTAGGTCCTTATTTGTAAGGGGATGCCTGTGTGATGTATTGAGGATACGGCGCATCATACCTTGATCGGGGTGTCCCAATCGGTCATGCCATAATAAGTAGTTGCTAGGGTTAGGTAGCGTCCGGCTAGCTATGTGATTTACCCCAATGGTTCTAATAGTGGTCATGTAGAGTCTACTCCTGAGGCATTTCAATTTCTCCAATGTACGCTTCCGGCCATACAAATTGGATGTTATGCAAAGATATTCCACATTCTTTTCTTTTGTTGTTTCAACATGATAATTATTAGCTTGAATATCCTTAAAACTCAATAACGTTCTGCTGGAACGTGGGGAGTATAAGGCTTCAACAATGGTAAATACGGTACCATTGGATAACATAAATTGGGCTCTTCCGGAGCCTTCAATCAAGTTTGATTTGCCAGAAATAGTTATGACAGGGGTGTGGTTAGGTATTAAGTTTGTGAAAAATATCCTATCACGGAGGATAGTGTGTGTAGTAGCACTGTCGGCTAGACAACAAACTTCACCATTTGACATGCCTAACCATCAATATAACTAAAGTAATCAACAATCACATTTATTAAAAAAATGAATAAATAGATTGAATAATATCCGAGCAAATAACAAAATAAGTCCAAAATAAATATGAATCACCAAACAATATCCAGAAATAGTAATGGAAGAAAAAAAACAATATGCATAAAAAAACCGACACAAATGCCGATCATATCCATGTTTATGTAAATAACTCAATCCTCATCATGTCCGGCTGCAGTCTGGAAATCAGCAATGGCAAGTGTGGTATCAACGGGGACTGGTCCTGCAGTAAAATTAGTCTCTCGAGTATCACGTCTAGCATGGTACTGGGCAATAATTTGGGCTGATGCACGACAGGTGCGGGACCAGTGATCACGACCTCCACATTTATAGCATAGGTCTGGTGGTTTTTGATTCTGGTGGTGATGGGCCGGACCAGGGTTTCTCTCGTTTTGAGCACGCGGTCCAGGATGAGTGTGATATCCACCACGTGGACCTAGCCCACGGTTACCACGGCCACGTGGGGCATGGTAATCTTGGGCTCGATCATAGGGGTGTCCACCACGTCGATTATCGCGACCACGTGGGGCATGGTAACCATGGACCCGGTCATAGGGTGTGCACCATGTGTTGGACGGTTACGTCCTCCACCTCTACCACGACCCCTGTTTCTCCACTCACGATTGGCATCGCGAGGTGCAACAGCATTTGCTTCAAGCAAAGGTGCTGCACTAGTGCCCACATGTCGGGATTGATCATTCTTCATTAGTAAAATGTTATTCTTTTCAGCGAGCAACAAAGTAGTGATCAACTCCGCGAACCTGGTAAACTTCCGCTCTCTGTATTGTTGATGCAGGACAATACACGAGGCAGGAAATGTGGAGAAAGTCTTCTCAAGTAGGTCGGTTTTAGTAAGTTCCTCCCCACAATACTTGAGAAGAGACCGGATACGGCATATCTCAGAGTTATATTCGTTTACGGATTTAAAATCCTGAAAATGAATATTATGCCAGTCATGCTTCAGGTAAGAATATGTCCTTCTGGTGATCGAAACGATCAGCCAGTGAAACCCATAAAGCTCTTGGGTCCTCTTGACCCAGGTATTCACGCTGCAGTGCGCGATCCATATGCCTCCGAATGAGGATCATAGCATCCGCCTTCTGATGCTCAGAAGCCACATTGTCTTCTTGGATGGTTGATCAGATTCTCTTGGCAGTGAGATGAAGCTTCACATCTTCAGTCCACTGGTAGTAGTTTCTTCCGGAAACTTCTAGTGCGTCAAAGTCCAGTTTGTTGAGATGTGCCATGCTCTACAAAGAGTAATGAATAGGATTAGTGCTTTGGGAAAAAAATGCATCCATAAGCAACTAATGAGAACTTCAGGTTCTATAACATGGTATGATAATTCAGGATATCACTGAAGGAAACTTCAGGTTCCTTTTATTTACAAGTAGTCTATGACATTGGTAAATAATATGTAAAGAATGAATTAAACAAACAAACATACAAGTAAACAAGGTACAATATGCATAGATAGTATAAAAATAAATGCTATTGCGGTCCTTGATTTAGGGGTATTGCAATGTTTCAGGCATGTATGAGTGTATGTTTTAGGCCCGAGGAGTGCAAAGGAAGATTCAGTTTTTTTTTTGGTCGGAGCCGAGCCGAGCAGGACCGGTTGAGCCGAGTCGAGCCGGACCGGTTGAGCCGAGCCGAGCCGAGCAAGACTGGTTGAGCCGAGCCGCAACAGCGTGAGCCAAACCGAGCCACTCCAATGGCTCTAGGCCTGCAGTGAGGCCTACTGGGCCGAGCGGGCTGGGCCTGTGGTTTGACTGGGCTGCAAGCCTGTAGGGCTTGTGTTTTTTTTTTCTTTTTTTTTCGATTGGGCCGTGAGGGCCTTAGAGCCGCTTGGGCTTGCTCGGTTTGTGGCCTTCTGGGCTCAAAATTTTTCAGGCTGGGCCTTCATGGCCTGGATTTTTTTCTGCTGGGCCTTTTCTGGCCTTCAGGGCCTTATATATATATATATATTGGTAGGAGGCCTACTGGTCCTTTGTTTTTTTTTTTCCTGTTAGGAGGCCTTCCGGGCCTGTGTTTATTTGTTTTTCGGGCTTAAGAAAAAAATGGTCTGCTGCTGTGTTAGGTTGACACAGTCATCCCACGTAAGCCGCAATTGTTGGTTCTCAACTAACCAAACGTGCAGCCGCAATTCACTCCAAATTTAATTTTCCAAATTTTGTTTATTTATTTATTTAAAATAGAACTGTAGCCTTTGTTTTCTACCGCCATTTTTGGTTCCATGAATTCATACCCATTCATGAATTCATTCATGCATCATCCAATCATCAATCATTGTAAATATCTATATTAATTCATTCGTCCAATTCAAAACCAAGCATACCATCACCATGTATATTTTATTTAATTCAATAGCAAACATTAATTATAATATTGATATCTCAAATATTAAATATTAAATAACTCAAATATTAACAAGTATCAAAATTAACAACAATGATTCATCAAGCCACAAGCAACAAACATTAATCCAATTTTGATTATAAGGATTATGACTCTAGGGTTTGAACAATAATAAAATAAATTTAGATTTTGGTATCGAAAAACCTACTTGATTGATGGGCAGTAATTCTCCTTTCGAGTAATCCTCAATTCTGAGACGATCGTGCTGATAACGTGTTGTGAAGGAAATCCGATAGATGTGAATGCAGAGAGAATATGGAGAGGCAGAGAGAAAATAATACGTCTGTTTATTTTGGAATTATGATTAGAGTTTACAAGGATTAATTATCCCTTATATAGGGATGGATAATTAATGAATACAAAAGGACAAAGTTACCCTTAGGACCTATTACATAAATAGACATAACCATTAAACTATTTACAACATACTGTGATATATATATATATATAGACATATCTAAAGATTTGGTTTCCTGAGTTTCAATTTCTTATAAGAATTAGATTATGATTAGGTTTTCTCTTATTATTAGAGGTTTTCCAGCATGGTTCTCTTATGTTTGCTATCGCAGTCTTGTAAACATTTTACATTAATATTAATAAAAGTATTTACACAAAATTGCTTTGTTTCTTTGTTAGTTTAATCCTTGGAATTGGTTTTGAGCAGCAATGAAAATTGATCTGGCTTTTTTTCACAGAAGATGAACAAAATCAGGCTTCAAATTGTAGTACATTTTAATAACTGATATCATCTCATCATCTTGATATCACATAAATATAAATAAATTTATAATTTGATGCAGAGATGGAACAAAATCATCAAACTCTAGGACTTTAGGGCTGATTTTGATTTTCCTTGAATTGATGGGACCCCATTGATCTGTATTCATAACGGCTTGCCCACAAGAGATAATAGAAAAAGTTGACTCCACTCAACATACACATCAACCAATAAAACCTCTCAAGGTGATAGTGATTCAAGTTGTTGCCAAACAGCCATGGCGTGTGCCTGTATGCTCCGGTGATGCCATTGACAATGGACACGAGCACCGAGCTGAGGTAATATCCCATGGCCAGTGACGCCCAGGAGAGGGCAGTGGCCAAAGATCTCATGCTCATTGGAGCTTCTGTGAAGAAGAACTCCATCACCCCAGCCAATGTGAAGAGATCAGCTGAGCCAAGGAACAAGTACTGCAAAGCCACCCAGAGAAACGTGATTGGTAGAGGCTCATTGGAGTCTAGCAGCCCGTGATCAGCCGCCACGTGTTTACGCTTGATCTCCACCAGAGCAGCAACTGCCATGGCAATGACTGAGAGAATGAGTCCAATCCCAATTCTCTGGAGATGAGTGATCCCCATTTCAGTTTTGGTTATTCTTCTACCGAGTGGAACGATTGCGTGGTTATAGACCGGGGCAAGAATTATGATGAAGAGGACAGGGAAGAACGGGAGAGAGGCCGGTGGGACAGCCAAGGAACCAAGCTTGGTGTTCATGGTGGAGGCTTGTTGGACAAAAAATGTGGAGAGTTGGGCAAGGCAGCAGTTGAGCATTATGGTAGACATTAAGATTGGTAGGACTTTTAAGACTATTTTGACCTCCTCAATTTGCTTCACTGTACATTTTAGCATTGGATGGGAGGGCCTAATAGTCAATGCTCTGTTGAGAAACTTGATGTTTCACTTGATGTTTCACTTGCATTATTCTTTTCTTGTTCCTTGTTTGTATAAGATGGAGCTATGGCCATGTGTATGACCGCATTGCTTTGATTTCTAGCTTTGCTGACATTGAAAATTGCTGCAGCAAGAACCTGTTTGACACAACATTGTTTAGGCAATCAAAATTGAAATGTCCTTGATGAAATTAAGGGTGTTATTTGACAAGTCCAGCTCAAATTTTAAAAGGCTTTTTAGGCTAAATGCACTAAGAACATGAAAAATAATCTCAAAATACTTCAGGAACATAAATTTGTCTAAGGTTGGTGCAGGAACAGGTACATCGTTAAGACCGTTCCACCATCCGTCACTTAAAGTTATTAACCACGTTAATTTTAATGACGTGCCAATAATATTACAAAATTAATAAACCTAAAACATTTACTTTATTTTATTATATTTTCTATTTGAACTCAATATAAAAAATTAAAACCCATCTTCTTCAACCCAATTCATTCGTTCATCTCTCTCCCTGCACCTCCGGCCACCACTCACTCCCCATCTCTTTCTCCCTCTTTTCCAATCCCATGCGTTTCTTCAAAACCCACCTCTTTTAGACATTTTCCACTTTCTTTCTAACGATTGAAAGCTTCAAAATGCAATCGGGATTCACGGGCTCCGGAGGAGGCAGCGGTGTGCCTGAATTTTACACAGCTGGGCGATCCATCAACATCGCCAACGCCATGAGCAACCACCACCATGCTTAGCCTCCTTACCACCGATCCCCACTCTATGGCATTTTCCTAGACAACCCCGCATCTCAGATCGCTCGTTATACCCAACCCCAATTCCAGTTCTAGACTCAAACAAAAAACCCAATCGCTCTCATTGGCAAGCGAACGCTCGCCGAGTTTCAAGCCCATCAGCAAAATCACTATCACAACCAACACCACAATCCAAGCCAAAATCTCTATATGCAGTCGCTTAAACCCAGAACATTTCAGCACTCCTCGTCGATTTCCTCTTTGTCTCTGATTGATTTCTCCTCTCCTTGATCAATAACCGGCTCCGACTCTTCGTCTTCGGCATCGTCCCTGTTATCTAATCAACGCCTCAACTTGCCTCTTTTTCAGCAGCCCCACCCTAAACGCATTAGTCCCGCGCTAACACTGGCGGTTTCCTACACCAACAACAGTGACAATCACAATCACAATCTCAATCATCACAACAGTTTTGTTTAGACACGAGTTGTATCGGGTATGGAATCGGAGGATAAAATGATTAGCAGCAGGCTGCAAGAGCTGGAGAAACAGCTTCTCGATGACAACGATGTGGATGATGAAGGCGACGGAGTTTCAGACATTACTAAAACCAACAACGAATGGTCCGAGACAATACAGAATTTGATCGGTCCGAATTCGAATTCGAACTCGAACCAAAACCAAAGCCAGAGCCAGAAGCTTGTTTCGCCCTCGCCCACTTCGTCGTCGTCTTCCTCTTCCTCGACGGCATCTCCTACTTCATCCATGTGTTCCAAGCAGACACTTATAGAGGCCGCGTCCGCCATTTCCGAAAGGAAATCTGAGGCTGCAGCTGAGATCCTCACGCGCCTGGCGACGTCCCCGGTCCCGAATCTGAGACCAAGTTCCAAGCATAGGATACTCGAATTCATGGGTACGGCTCTGAGACCAAGTTCGATTCTAACCTCGTTGATTACGCGCTTCACGACGACACGGTGTGTGTGATTCGGCGGAGCTTCTTCTTCGTCGCCAGGCCTTTGGGTGGGTGGTATCAGGAATGTTGGATGGGAGTGAGTGGTTGCCGGAGGTGCGGGGAGAGAGATGACTGAATGAAGTGTGTTAGGGAAGAGGAGTTTTAATTTTTTTATAAAGAGTTTAAATAGAAAATATAATAAAATAAAATAAATGTTTAAATTATCTTTATTAATTTTGTAATATTACGTCATTAAAATTAACGGCGTTAATAACTTTAACTAATAGATTGTGTAATGATTTTGACGATGTACCTGTTCGTGCAGTAATATGAGGCAAATTTTTATTCTTGAGGTATTTTGAGATTATTTTTCCTGTTTTTAGTGCATTTAGCCTAATAAGCCATTTTAAATTAATGATTTTACTTATTTATTTTTAACGGAATCAAAGTTGTTATGTAAAGTTTGGCAGTTAAAGAATGAGGGTTTTAGAAAGTTATGCGGAAGTAGGGGTTTGGGTAACGGTGGTGAATCTGATGATGGGAGAGTTTATCCTCAAGTTTGTTTTGCTGGAAGAGAGAAAGGAGGGAGAGCGAGAAGGAGAAAGGGATGGAGAGGAGGGTCTACATGCCATATGTCAGCAAGTGATTGATCAACTAGACTTAGTTACCAAAATGCATTACCCTTAGTTACCAAAATGCATTACCAAGTAAGCATATAATATTAAGGGATCAACAAAGTTAATGAAAATTGAGAAATCTAGAGCGTAACATAGTTATGTGAGAGTTCAATAAGAAAAATCTTAATTTTAAAAGGGAAGTGACAAATTCAAAAGGCATTTAAAATAATGAGCATTAAAAATACGTCGTCACCAAGTTAAGTGTTAACAACTGTTTGTCACGTTATTGATTGTGATGTGAATAGTACCTTGAACATTGTTGTGATGGGACTTCCAGCAGGTACTTTGGTCCTGTAAGTTGGGGAGCCGAGGAGGAAGAGAGGGATGGAGATCAATATTGTTGCAGTGGAAATTCCAAAACCCCATTGCCAGCCTTTGTTGTCTTCGATCCACACCACGAAAGTTACAGCAACTAAAGCACCACAAGAGAGACAGAAGACATAGTAGTTGAAGAATGCAGATCTCTGCTTCCTGCCTTGTTGGGTTGTTTCATCAAACTGCTCCGCCCCGTGAGGCGGAAGAGACCCTTTTATGCCTCCAACTCCAAGTGCCACCAGATAAAGGCCAGCAAATAGCATCGCTCTCTTCCCACCATCGACTTCCTGGCATGGATTCTTAGTGCTCACTGAAACACAGCTTGGTGGTTTTAGTGATGGCATTTGAGCCTGGATTGTGAGAATCAGTAGGCCCTGCTCCATCAGTCAGTCTAAATCCGTAACTATGTGTCTAATGAGTAATGTCATGTTTTGTCGGATAGATGTAAATATTGATGATTACAAAGCAGAGAATATTGAAATGTAAATGTTTGTTGAATGAAACTCACCATGAATTCGATTGTAGCACTTATCAGATAGATGCAGTAAGTGGTGAAGAAAGCGTCAGCAAGAAAGCCTCCGAGGAGAGCAAGGAGGAAGGCAGTGCCCATGAAACTGGTGACAATGTTGGCAGAAGTTGATGGAGAAAAATACATGAATTTAGACAAGTATAGCACAAGGTTGCTTGCATTGGCCAGAAAAGCCAGGTTCTCAAGTACCTCCACCACTAAACAAAGTAAGAGACATAATGCAATAAAACTAAAGTCATAGACACAAAAGAGTTGAAGATGAGTAAACCTAAGACAAAGGAAGCAGCAAGCATGCCTCCATAGAACCCTCTTTTCGCCGGTCGGTTCCTCCAATCTACATAGCCTTCCCATATGCTCAAGTTCTGTGCTTCATGATCCTACACTCATTGGCGAAGTAAAAATCAAGTACTAATATCAGTAAATAAAGCAAGAACACACAAATCTTCAATCTCACCATCTTCTTTTTGAGGTTCTATGCTAAATGCTTGAAAGTTTGATTGATTACTTGAGCATGGGAGTGATGGACGGAGCCATATTTATAGGCCCATAAGAAGAAAGATCTAGACTCTATGACAGTGAATACTTCATAAAGTAAAATGGGAGCCAAACATACTTCCAGAGTCCCCATATTAACAATTGGTGCTCTAATTTGTTCTGAATTGACATCAACATTCTGTTGTCACTTTTTAATTAATTAATTAATCAAGTGAAATTATCAGAAAATCAGAGCGCATACTATTCACGTTCCTCGCGCAACCATTGGAATAAAATTGGGAATGAAAAGTGGAGTTAGGTGATTGCTTAAACTAAGCATGCTTTGTGTTACTTGCCAATGGAGATAATGAAATCATCTGTTGAAACAGAATTCATCCATTAAACTCAAAACTCTCCAAGATCCCTGTAAACAGCAAACAGTAAGCTATTGTTCGTTCAAAATTGAGACTCCGAGGGTTGTTCGACCAAAAACGCTTCAATGCTTAAGTCAGCTTTGAAAGAGAAATCCCAAGAGCTTAAATAGCATTGAACCGAATTACCTTGTAAATGAAATGAACTCCGCTATTTATAGGAAAACCTTGGAGCCTCAGAGCGTTCTGATTGGTCAGTTGAATTTATAATTAATAATATATTTAAATATTATTTAGTAATCATAATAATTGATCATTATGATAATAATGATAATGTTAATAATAAGTATGATAATAATAATAATCAACATTAATAGTAATTATGACAATGATAACTAATGTTAATAATAATTATGATAATAATGATAATTAACATTAATAGTAATTATGATAATAATGATAATTAATATTAAAAAATTGTTTATTATTATGAATATCAATTATTTCTCGGAGAATATCAAAATTATCAAGGCGTTAACCCGATTAAATAATATACTTGGCTCTCCGCTATTTATAGGAAAACCTTGGGAGCCTCGGAGCGCTCTGATTGGTCAGTTGAATTTATAATTAATAATATATTTAAATATTATTTAGTAATCATAATAATTGATCATTATGATAATAATGATAATGTTAATAATAAGTATGATAATAATAATAATCAACATTAATAGTAATTATGACAATGATAACTAATGTTAATAATAATTATGATAATAATGATAATTAACATTAATAGTAATTATGATAATAATGATAATTAATATTAAAAAATTGTTTATTATTATGAATATCAATTATTTCTCGGAGAATATCAAAATTATCAAGGCGTTAACCCGATTAAATAATATACTTGGCTCTCCGCTATTTATAGGAAAACCTTGGGAGCATCGGAGCGTTCTGATTGGTCAGTTGAATTTATAATTAATAATATATTTAAATATTATTTAGTAATCATAATAATTGATCATTATGATAATAATGATAATGTTAATAATAAGTATGATAATAATAATAATCAACATTAATAGTAATTATGACAATGATAACTAATGTTAATAATAATTATGATAATAATGATAATTAACATTAATAATAATTATGATAATAATGATAATTAATATTAAAAAATTGTTTATTATTATGAATATCAATTATTTCTCGGAGTCATTAATATACTTGGTTGGAAATACATTATTTACTGTATGAGTGTTTGTGAGTCATTAATGTCATTACCAGGGGTAATTTGGGCATTTTGAAAATTATGGACCACGTGTCAGCTTCACAATTTTCAGGAGATTTTGGGTTCCACATCATCACAAAAGTTGGATATAGGACGAAAGCTAAGAGCAAGTGGGGTCTTAATCTTATGATGTTGTTCTTGAGTGTAGAGTTAGAAATGAAGCTTTTCAACACTGCCCCACCCCAACCTAATTGCAAAAAAAATTCGCTTTATTAAACCGAATTTAACAAACATCATTGATAATTTCGGACTTTGGGGTTTGAAATCCCCATCAAAATGTTGAGTTTTTTTCTTTGTTCATGTGATTTTTGTCTTGTGCAGGCAATGCTCTTATGGCTTTCTGAGGGGATGCTTCTTGTTACTACTAGACTCATCTTATTCTGAGTGACTGTTACTAGGAACTGACAAAATTGTGTACATGTGGGCCTGTCATTCTATGTTGTTGCCTTGTGTTGCAGGTTTCTTTTCTCAGCCACCTGATCTAACAAAATGAGTGGCTGAAATTCCTCAGGGACAAATTTGTGTGCATGATCTTAGCGATCACCAAATTGGGCGGCAATTTGGCCTTTTCACTCCACTGTGGTACTAGCTAGGCAGTCCACACCATTCACTTTTCAGATTGAAAATATGAAAAAACCAAATATTTTGAAAGTGAAACACAGAGATTAGATTAACATTAGCATTCACATTAACAATTCATCTTTATCTCTTTTGCTTCTGGTGCAAGGCATAAGCGTCTTACATAACATTAACATTTCGTCGTCGTCGTCGTTGCCCACACCATACAGCTCGCTTTGAGTTTTCACGAAGCATATATATTCATCATCTCAACATCACAATGGGATATAATGATCCGATTTTTATTCCTCAAGAAGAAGACATTAGAGTGCGAATGTTAATCATGCAACTGATCTCATTAAGAATATTCCTCGGCTACTTTCACAAGTTGCTGCTCGTTAATATCCAAATCATATTCAGTTTTGCATTCAGATAATTTGGAATTTATCGGTATGTTTTAGCTCAGTTATCATGAAGATTAAAGGTGTGTCATTGTGTGGAAGATTAAAGGTGTGCCATTGTGTGGAGAAGTCTGTTGGAAATTGATTAATTTGGTTAAAAAATTATTCAATCTTCCATGACGTAAACCAATGGAAAGAAGATAATGCTGCCTTTGAAAAAGAATGGCATTCTCTCTCTGTCGGTCACAGCAAGGAGTAGTTGATGTGCAGACATATATGGTATGGGTAGTGTTGAACTCATGAGCTGCATGTCTTCCCGAAGCTTGCTAACAAAGCTTAGAAGATTCCTCACGATGCCAATTTTAAGGTTCCAAATTCGAATGATAGCCATAACCCACAATCATTGGCCAAGAAAGCTTCAGTGCGGTAAAATTCTGGCCAGAAATGCAGGCTTCTAGTAAAGTGAGGTGAATATGTACTAGAAATAGCAACCAAAAGGGCATAAGTGGTTTCGGTTTGTCCTTGAAATAGAAATACATTGAAAGGAAAAAAAGTTCAAACTTGAAAGATCCAAATGGTGGCCAACATGGGTGAAGGTTTGAGAAGAAATTCTTGTGCATATTGCAAAATGCTTATGTTCTTTGAAATCAATCCAATCCACACAAGTTGGAACTCCCACTTGCCAGCATTTGGTCAGATAGTGTATTAATATGAACGTTAAATTTCGCACGTCAATTGAAAAGAATCGGAAATATGAAAAGAAAAGAACCAACGCACTTGTCATCAACAAGAACTGGGTTCCTAGAGCAGAATTGGGTCAAGGTGGGAAGGAATCATTTACTTAATGTATGGGCTTTAGAGCCGATTGTGGACAGCTCGAAACAAAAAAGATCCAACACAAATAATGGGCATGTAAAACCAGTTGATACTAACGTATAAGGTCCAACGAAAGTACATTGGTCGGCTCATAGATTCCATTATCTGATCAACTCATTTATAGTTTTTATTAATACGTGACCTGTAATATAGTAGCTTAAAAATTTTACTGTAAAGTACTCCAAAATGTTCATTTTTAACTTTTACATCAAATTTTTTATCCAGAAAAGAAAAAAAAAACATAAAATTTTCCTATGCAATTATTTGATAAGGCAATACGGAAACATACTGATAACTCAACCTAAAACAAGTGAGATCACAAGGAATGTAAATACTAGATAGTGTGATTAGACTGAAATTAAGATAAGGACAAATAAGCACATCAGCGGCGTTGGCATTGGGCTGATGATGGGCTCATGGGCTGATCTAATGGCGAGACTCGCCGAATAAAAAATCTTAAATCTCTGTAAACGGAGACATGATTGGGCCCACATCACATAGACGTGGCCCAATACTGACCCGCCATGTTGAAAGACGAGCCCCTTGAGTAGTTGAAGCGGCACTGAGCTGTCGTAGTCAGAGAGGGGGTGACTCGGTCAGTGAGTCATCCGTTTCTGGCTCATCCCCATTATCCAACCCAGTCCCTTCCGAAAGCGACGGCTTCGCCTTGATTCTTTTGTTTCTCTGTTCTCCCTCGTTTTCACCTTCCATTACCCCATATCCATTTACCAATATACCCTCCACTACGCCTTCCATTCTTCCAAGCTCGCAAGTTATATAAAAAATAATTTTTTTCTTCTAGATAAAAAGAAACTATTATTTATTGAATATTATAATGCTTGCAATGTTGTTTGCACGTCTTTTGTAAACAAACAAAACCAAATTTCGTCCATAACAACGAACAAGTCTCCACTTAAATCATCTTTAGCAATGGAATCCTAAAGGACTATTTAAATAAAAAATTAAAATTCTAAAAATTTATTTTATAATGAATAATATAAGTTTATATTTTACCATTCCTAGTAATTTAAAATTATGCTATATTAAATTTAATATATTTTTTAGTTTTTAATATATTTGTGAGTCTTATATTTTTATTTATTTTGGCATTTAATATATCTTTTATTATAATAAATAAATTTTAAATTTTATAAAATTTGAATAGTGATATTATAATTAACTAATTATTTAAGTTTAATTGAAAAATAATTTTGTTATTAATTTAAAATAAAACAACTTAAACATAGAAATTTAGATACAACTTGTAAAGATAAGAAGAGATAATAATATATGTGTTTTTTATTTATTTATTGAGAATAATATTTGGGTTATGTTGCATGTCGTTATGACTTATGAATATGAATACAATTGATGCTTTATCCGCAAGGGCAGGATGGTAATTAGACTCCCATCTTTGTCGTCTCCTCGAACAAGAACCCCATTCGGGGTGAGGCTTCACTATATTATCATCCTCCCGCTAAGAGCTTCAGAGAAAGAAAGGAAGAAAGAAAGAAAGAAACACTCTCACTCCCTCTCCTCTCGGATTATCAAATACAAGAGCCTCTTTTTCTTGTTCTTCTCTATTCTCAGAATCTCAACCCAATCTCCAATTTGAAGACCCTCTATCTCCTTCTTCTGAGTGATGGGTGTGAGCAGCCGCTGTTCCCACACTTCCCACATCACAGAAATCATCATCACCAGCTTCTTCCGCCACAAAGCGTGATTGTTCTTCTCAAACACTAGAGCTTCTTATCACTATCAATCATCACAACCCAAACTGTGATGTCTGATTGAGTAATTTTTACAAACAAACTAAGCAAGTTAATTCGTCGTCATCGGAGTGTGTTGAGATTAACATGGCTGGTGGGAGGGTTTACAGCGGTGGTGCTTCTTCGTCCAGCCTCAGCGTTTTGCTTCAGAATCAGAGGGGTGCTTGCGCTTCTGAACCTCTCGATTCTCTCTTCCTTTCTAGCTCTTCTAATTCTTCCTCTACTTCTTTTCTGGGTAACCCACTTTTATACTCTGGCGCTCTGTTATGGGTTTTTTGTTTGTCACTGTAAAGTTTTAATCTTTTGGGATTGTTTGGATTTTGCTGGAAAAATTTTGAGCTTTGAAACATTAGAGTGGCTTGTTCTTATACTAGACTCTGTATCATTCTCTGCTGATTTTGAAGTCCTTACTTTGTAAATTTATTGTCCGAATTAATTTCGATGTGGTTTAGTTTGATTTTTACTTGCGAATATATATATATGAATGAAATAAAGGTTGGGATTTGCGTACTCTAGGAACCCCGTTCATCATTTTGGACATGGTTTTTCCTTTGTGATCAGGGTTGAACATGAAGTTAGTTCTAATTATCATCATCTTTGGTTCATCCATAGGATTTTTTTTAGGAAGACTTTGTGGCAAGAGTGACTTTAGTTTCTCAGGATTTGTTTCCTAACATGTATAGTCGACTAGTTTTTGGTGATCATGTGGGAATTGCTGTTCTGATTTACAGATTCTATCTTGTTCAGGTTCAAGACAAATGGTGAGTTTCGAAGGTGTTCGCGGTGGAAATGGATCAAAGAGGTCCTTGGTCCACCAATATGAGCACGAAGACAATGGGGACGACGACTATGATGAGTATTTCCATCAACCTGGAAAGAAGAGGCGGCTAACGGCCGATCAGGTCCAGTTTCTTGAGAAAAGCTTTGACATGGAAAACAAGCTTGAACCAGAGAGGAAAATCCTCCTTGCAAAGGACCTTGGCTTGCAGCCTCGGCAGGTTGCAATATGGTTCCAAAACCGCCGCGCACGGTGGAAAACAAAACAGCTGGAGAAGGATTATGATGTTTTACAAGCCAGCTACAATAATCTCAAGTCTGATTGTGACAACCTTGCCAAAGAGAATGATAGACTAAAGGCTGAGGTAGACTTTAATCTCTCTAATTCACCGATTTTTTTTCCCCATTTGTTGTATTTAATTTGTTTGTGAATTTTACATGATATATGTGTGAATTTTTGTGTATATCAATCAGGTTCACATCCTCTCAGACAAGCTTCACAAGGAAGAGAAAGAGGGAGGAACCTCAGAGCCATCTGATACGAACAAATCATGTGAAGAACCGCAACAGAAGCCAGTTTCTGATTCAGTCTCAGAATGTGAAGCATCCAATTCCAAGGCCTCGACCGTGGCTTCGAAGCCGGAAGATCTAAGTTCAGGCAAGAGTGATATATTTGACTCGGACAGCCCACATTACACTGATGGGGTTCACTCTCCACTCTTGGAGCCTGGTGATTCTTCATACGTCTTCGAACCAGACCAGTCTGACCTGTCCCAAGATGAAGAAGATAACTTGACCAAAACCGTATTGCCTCCATACACCTTCCCAAAGCTTGAAGATGTCGATTACTCCAACATGCCCGCAAATTCGTGTAATTTCGGGTTCCCTGTGGAAGAACAACCCTTCTGGACATGGTCTTACTAAGTGTATTGTCTACTTGTTTAATTATTGTGGCATACCAGTTTGAGAATAAGTCGAAGCAACGGCAATCGGGTCGATCCAGATGTGGTGGTGGGGATTAGATTTCAATGCTTCTTTACCCCCTTTGTAATCTTGTTTATTTCTACGGTCCATTTTTGTTTGAAATGTAATTAAATAAAGTTATCTTGTTAATTAAGTAAGCTTCATGGCAAATGCCACTGAATTCCTGTGTCACTCTTCTCCCTCCCTACTTTGTTTTTTGTTTCTTGCACACTGGGCAACTTTTCAAGTCTCAAATTGAGTTGCAGAAATTTTTAACTAGGGACTGACATGCGGGTGGATGATTGGCATGCAACTCAATGAGACCTTTTGTATAAGGGTGTTAATCGGTTTTTCGGTTCGGTTTTTTTACCGAAACCGAAACCGGTTGGAAAATCGGTTCGGTTCGGTTCGATTTTTCCTCCAATGTGGTTCGGTTTGGTTTGTCCTCTTATTCGGTTCGGTTCGGTTCGGTTCGGTTCCGGTTAAAACTGGTTTTTTTTTCCTTCAAATTATGGTGAATCGGTTCGGTTAAATCGGTTCAATTTTCTCTAAAAACCAATTTTTTTTTGTACTTTTATACAATAATCAATATTTATTATCTAATTAATGTCCATTACAACCTAATTAATGTTTATTACAACTAATCAAGATCCATTATAACTAATCAATGTTCATTACAAAGTAACCTAAAGCATTTCGGTTCGGGACGGTTCGGTTCGGTTCGATTTTTAGGTCTATTCGGTTCGGTTCGGTTCGGTTCGGTATTATTATACCGAAAACCGAAACCGAACCAGTTCGATTCGGTTTCGGTTCGGTTTTCTCCAACCGGTTTCGGTTTTCCTTCGGTTCGGTTTTTTTCGGTTCGGTTCCGGTTCGGTTCGATTTTTCGGTCGGTTTTTCCGAACCAATTAACAGGGCTACTTTTGTAGTAAAGAGTAAGGAAACCCTTGCTCACGGGAATCTTAGCACAACGAGGGCGACCTGTGGAATTACGTTGGTTTTTTATTAGATAGTTGAGTTCTTGGTTGTGCACTTTCAACTTCAGAAAGAAGTGCCTAATTTTTGAGTGAGATATAGAAACATATTGTTGACACCATATCGACCGACCACCCTAGCACAGGTCCCACCAGGACAGGAAGGCTACCGACCGACCGCCTGATCGGCACCCTCACGACCCACGGTCCGCCGATCGGCACCATACTGCAGACCCGTCATTCGGGATCTGACAGTGAACAGACAACAGCTGGCTGCGACAGTCACCTAACCAACTCTGCCACACCAACTCCCTGACGGAGGCAGGTTGGGACTCCAGCTAGCGCCTCCTCCGGATGTCCAGGGCTTGTCAGGCGGCTCTCAGCCACAAAGCACCACCTGCTCCCGTAACAGTAGCCCACCTACCGCAGTTATGGCTACTATAAATACCCCG
This sequence comes from Prinsepia uniflora, assembly GCA_032719365.1. Taxonomy (NCBI): domain Eukaryota; kingdom Viridiplantae; phylum Streptophyta; class Magnoliopsida; order Rosales; family Rosaceae; genus Prinsepia; species Prinsepia uniflora. The sequence goes on along the minus strand of CM064865.1, from coordinate 75,614,240 downwards.
AAACTCTTCACAAAGGTAAGACTCTCAGAACCGATCCAGAGCACTGTATTTACTTGCCGCTCGGCATTCAGATACTAACTTAGGCATCGGAGCCCCTTTGGCTGACACCACACCGGTGTCTAGTTTTGCAGGATCCCTGCCGAACCACAACGCCCCCGGCGGGCCCGAGACACCACGCGGCTGGTCCTAGAACCCCCAGCGGGTCTCATCGAGTTGGTCATTTCAGGATCAAACACATATGCTTCGATGAAAGAAGAGCTTATTTTGAGTGACATCTGAAAATACATTGGTTTCTTATGAGAGTGCCTAGTTATTTCTGAATCCTGTCCTTCGGCTTCGAAGAAAAGAGTTATTATCAACACTAGTTAACATGTCATTGAAGCTCTGTCTATTACCCAAAACGTTGGCTTATTTCCTAATAACGGATCTTTTTAACCATGTATGTTTATTGTCATATTCTTATACTACAATTCTAATTTCCTATTTTATAATTAAACTTAAAACACTTTTATAATTAAATTTAAATTTATACATTATAATTGATTTTTTTTAGTCCAAAAATAAAATTTATGTTGTTTGAGATTTAATAGTAGGGAATAGAAAGTGTAAATGGATATAGGTTGGGAAGGGTTTAGGTGTGAGTATGGGTGCTTATGACCTAGGGCGTAAGGTATAAAATTTAAGAACTAAATTCTAAACTATAAATAATTAACTTAATTTTTAATATCGGATAATAAATATTTTTTAAAATTTGAAATTTTAGAGTATTTTTTGAAAAATTTGTAATCTTAATTGTCTTATTTTAAGTTGATTTGTCTTTACATTACATTTTAAAATGAACAAGTGAAACAAAAAGTTTAATAAATAAGAGTAAAATTTTCATAGTTTTTGAATACATGTTAATGTCATTAAGAATTAATGAATAGATATCATTTTATTCTAATCAATGTGATGAGAACACGGTATAAACTTAGCTGACTGGATCCATATATGTTGTTGCTTGGCTGCACAAATTTCTTGGGAAGCTGATTGAAGCAAAGCATCTTAGGCATCCATAGAGGTATTGCTCTTGTTCTTTTCAGGTTGTGGGGGTCAACTTCATGATGAGTCATTCAATTTTTATTTCTTTCTACTTCGATTCTTCTACTTTTTCCTTTCCTTTTGTTGGTGGAGGCCAAAATTACCTTTTTATATTTGCACATTTTCAAGTCTCAACATAGGATTTATGAAGTAGAAAACCCATAAAGATCATACATTTTTTCCCTCTTTTTTCCCAATATAACCATCCATCACTTCATCAAAATTGGCCATGAATGATTCATCAGAATGGTGTCGTTTTGGGTTTAGATTCATAAGAAAATTGCTACCAAACCTAGGGGTATAAAAATATGATTATCCCATCAATTAGTAAGGGTCCCATTAGAAGAAAAAGAAAGAAAAAAATTTGGCATACAAACCCATCAAAATGATATAAAAAAAAACCCATTAAAATGATATCCAAACCCATCAAAATGATGGTGATCTACGTTCTTGCTTATCTTCTTGAGAATCATATATGACTTAGCCAAATCATTAATAAGGTGAATAGGTGATTGGTTTAGCAAATTTGATCAAAATTTTCAAATTAGCAATAAATAAATTGGTGTTGTTGTTGGTTGGAAACTACAGTTTATGCCACAAAAAATAGGCGTCTCTCGTATCCACCCACCTATCTTTTTTGCTTTTGATATAAAAATATTCGAATTCAGATTTTAGATTAAGTAGTATATTAAATTAATCACTAAATAATAATAGTCAATAACACGTATGCACCAACCTATCTTTTTTGCTTTTGATATAAAAAATATTCGAATTCTAATTTTCGGTTAAGTTATATATATTAAATTAATCACTGAATAATAATCGTCAATAACACGTATCCACCAACCTATTCTTTTTGCTTTTGATATAAAAAATATTCGAATTCTGATTTTCTGTTAAGTTATATATTAAATTAATCACTGAATAATAATCGTCAATAACAACAGTACAATTGTGTGATATTTTCTTTATATATACTTTGAAAATTTCTTCTTTCATAAAAATTAGTAAATATCAAATTTAATTAAAGGAACGAAATCTCGAATTTTCCTTCCTTAGCAAAGGAAATTTTTGTTTATTGACTAAATCCATAGTCATGGCAAGTACTAGAAAACCAAAGGAAGCCAACTTTCGATGCAAATGATGCTTAGCTTCCATTCGTATATAGTTCTCTCCATTTGTATTAGGCAAAGTGGAGATGAATATATTTATTAGTTTATGATAGAAATTTAGAAACCATAGAGTTTCAATAATTTAATGAAAGAAAAACACCAACGTCACGCGTGGTTTAACTTCTCTTCCATACTTGAATAGTAAACTCCTCCAATGGAAACCGGCCACTAATTAGATTTCGATTCACCATTGGCTGCCTTATTAAAAATCAATTAACTTTAATTAAGGGATTAAATATGCACAAGTCTGTTTAGTATTAATCAATAGTCAAAATTCCAACAAACGAAAAAACTATATATTAAACGTGTTTAGAATCGTTACACATAAATTACATTTTTTTCAAGCATTTTCTGAATAGTTCAATTATTAAAGCGAATTTACATCTATTTATTATTTTAGAAGTAATAAATTTGAATATTTTGTGGCTGTAAATTACGAATATTTGTTAAAAATTTCATCACATCAAATTAAGATTTAAACAGAAAAAATTGTGACTATAAATTACGAATATTTTTTCAAAAACTGTGACGATATTATTTACGCATGATATATTTATATAGATTTTGAATATGTGTAGAACTCTTATGATATTATTTACGTATGATAAATATACGCATTATATATTACTATATAATGTTTACTATTCTTCGTACTTAGTTGATGTTTGTGCTCCCGACGCTATCCTCATGAAAAATATTGTTCAACTCATCACCTACCGCATGTAAACAACCAAGAAAACATGAAGTGATATCACAACACATATTTATACTTATATAAATGACCTTCTTAAGTAGGCCAAAACCCTACAAATTTGTTTTCTCGTTCGATTGATTTTGGCTGTTTTAAGTTTTATTATTTTTTTTACTGATATCCTACAGATTATAAGGATGGAGAAAGAGTTATGAAGATTTTATTACTGATATCCGAAGCCTTACGGCACATAAAAAGTGGAGCCATACATCTTTAGCCAAGTGTCCCTTGTTCTCGAATCACGAGGCGCTTCGGAGATTTCCCGTCGATCATCTAAAACCCAAAAGTGTTAGGGCTCGGACATGTGGTCACCACGTGTACAGCTACGATGATCGGATCTCATCCTTCCTTTTAAGCCAGTCTCGTCAAAACCATCGCCATCAAGGCAGCATCCAGCAAGCAACCCCCCGAAGAATCTTCCAGCTCGCTGGGCCATCACCCGACGTGGACTCTTCACCCACGTGGCACCAGATTCACAACCCTTATTGGTGGTCAAAAATTAAGCGAGACCCACCATCTTCTGTAGTAAAATAGTCATGTACAGATAAGCGTAGAGTAGAGGGATGCGTGAAGAGTGGGCCCGGCGGGCCCGGGGCACCAGATGGCAGGCAGCGCTAATGGGAATGGACAGATCTGTCCAGTGTCCATGCACCATGGTCTCCACACTCCCATCAATCTTACGCAACACGGGTCCAGTTGGTTTCCAATGGGCCCATTTCGCACGTGCCGACGGGCTTGTGGCCTTTTTCGTCCACATTTTCCTTCCCTGATTTTTGGTTTATTTTATTTATTTATTTGGTGGGGGCGGACGTCATTGGCATTAGTGAATTTGTTTGCTTTTTTTTTTCTTTTTTTTTTAATCAAAGTGAATATGTTTGCTAGACCAATGAATTGGATTGGTGCAGTGCAGGGATTTAAAGCTCCATTGAATGTTGGTTTTTGATGGATTTTGTTGCTTTTCTCATGCATATTTGGGGCTTTGGGTGATCACTTTCACCATGTTTTCATTGTTTATCAACTTACAGCGGATTACCATAGATCTATTGGAACTTATTCCAACTTACAGTGGATTACCTAATCATCTACGATTAATAATTTTTTTATATATATATAAATCAATAAGTCATAATTTTATTAAAAAAAATAACCAATAAAATCGTCACAGTACAAATTCTTATTATTTTATCCCCACATTTGTCACATTCCACTAACCTTGGGAATAAATTAGAAACTTAGCCACAATTTTTCAACTTAGGAAAATGAGGTTCCTTCAAAGTTGCTGGGCACCAAAATAACTTTCTGATAGTATACCAAACCAAAAGAAATTCAGTGGGGATTGGAGTGCCTGTGGAAAGTCCTAGTCCATGGAGGGAATTGAAGGACCACGACAAAACAGATATTTCTCAATATATGCACCACTTTACTGGATTTAGGACCACATTTCAGGTCTATGGGGACAACAACTTTAGACCACAATTTACAAAAAACCCCCCCTTTGTGTAAGCATCAAAATTTGAAGTTGTCCTTCAAGTATAACACCACCTCTTGCTGCAAAGTATTGACAGACATAACCAATGAGCTTTCCAGTTGGATTGATACTATAATCGATGAAATTTGTTACATAATTGACGATCGCGATAAATTGTGAAGTAACAACTCACGATTAAGCAAAGGAGAAGGCATCCAGCGGCCCCCGGGAACAAAGCGTACCAAAAATTCAAGTGATGAAACTTAGCTCCATCGATGAACAATATTGGTAAGCTTGCAGCTGCCAAATGAGCACATGGGTTATAGTTTTACAAGTTAGTGAGAATTAATATTGATTATATGTATTAATATTATCATACCCGGTGGATGTGTGGAACGTGTGCAAGTCATGAACGCAATGGATGCAGCCAAGGCAAAGCTCCTAGCAAGCCATCCTGGACCAAATAATAAAAATGCCACCACACCAATTGCTGCACAACCAATTTGTGCCATGAACATATTGTACTTCTGCAAACCCACAGATTTGAATGTGATTGGAATATTTTGAATTGTAACGTCCCAATTATAAGTTGTTAGGGTCAAAATTAAGAGAAAGTGGTGGGCCAAAAAAATTCTGCTATCTTTCATTTTTTTTTTTTAAATTTTAGGTCCATGTAATATGCAAATTGAGTGTTTGTAGATGTGTCAGTGACTATCGAGTAGGCTGCGCAGACATCAGAGAAGAACAAAAACAACTTATATATGGCCCTCAAATTACACCAAACAATTTACAAGATAACAAAATTAGGAGTGGTTTAGATTTCATGAAATATATACGTGAGGCTGATAACAGAGAGGAAGAGCATACCCGAGCACCTGGGGAAGAAGGGGCGGCAAAGAGCACAGCAGAAACAGCTCCTAGAGGCGCAATCGTCATTGAAATTCCTTTGGGAGATAGAATCTGATCCACCTTCCCCAATATTGCCATTGCTGCAAATGCCCCTGTTTTTCATTTTATCATTATTTTAAACTCACCAGACCATGAACATTATCAATGCAAGTAATTAAATTAATAATCACCTGCCGATGGCCAAAGAATGTCACTGAGAGATGGAGCAGCTGAGCCCTTCTCAGGCTTCCAGCTGTCCCGAGCTGGTGAAGTCGCAGCCAAATTTCTGGAGGCCATAGTCCCATAATTTTGGCGACTCGTTTTTGTGCTTCTTCTTTTGTTAACATGTTCGAAGCCGTGAGGCCTCTCCAAGAGAATTGACGAAGAAAATGAATGAAAATATGGCAGCGCTTGCATTCCCATGTCTCTTTCTCTTCCAACTGCTGAAGATGGAGGTGGATTATGGATATGCAGTTGATCTCTTTGGGAGTGGCAAACAGAGAGGAGGCAGACAGAGAAAACAGAGGTGGCAGAGGGAGGCTCTATCTGACCGTTGAACGTTGACAAGCCAGGATTTTCAAGTGTGGTCTTTTGGTGAGGTCCAAGAGCCAACCATTGGACGTTGGAGCCAATTGCATACACTTTTTGGGGCCAATTCTCCATCTGGAACGTCTTCACGTTATTGATAATATGGCATTATTGATCAAGTTTAAATGACCGATTTATTGATCAAGTTTAAATGACCGATAAATCAGTTACAAACATGTAATAGCAAATGTTTTATTTTAAAAAAACAATTGTTTGATTGATAAGTTTATGAATTTATTTGAGTTTTTTAAACTCCAACAATCACATGACAAAAAAACAATCTAAATCACATCGTTATGAGATAAAGAAAATGAAAACAATGAATACAAATTTTTTTATTTAAAACATCGTGATTTTTAAAAAATGTGCTAGTTGCCGGAGAAAAGAAAAAATAACATCGCAACATGATCGAGAACAGTATTTGGGTCAATTAAAATTGGAACTTGAATCTTACTCATTTATTGAGGATTTTTTTATTATGTTGGGTAAGGCATTGTAATTATATCCATTGGTAGTGACTGTGTCGATTAAAATTATGCTATGTCAAATCACATGATGACCGATATCCATGGCAGCATTGTTAGAATGGTAAGTATGGATTGATCACCTATTGTGTGCAGTCCTAGTCCTAGTTGGAACGATGGAGTCGTTGTTATAGAATCATAAAACAACTAAGACTCCCTGTTGAACTCGACATATATTGATTAGTATAATTTACCCTGTTACCTAATTAGTCTCTATTGGAATCCTAATGCAACTATAATAGGAAGTTACATTAGGGTTAGACTAGTATATAATTTGGTCTCTGCTCTCACCAATAGATCATCTTTCTACAGTGCTAAGTCATATTGTTTGGCAAAAGACGTGTGTCTATTGGAAAAGAGAAGAAGACGATCTTATTATCTATGACATCATCCGGTATGTCACTAATCCCTTCAACTTTTGATTTACTTGAAGTGCAAGTAATGATTTTCTAGCATATGATCTTGAGAGATTAAGTAGTATATTATGTAGAACCTTTTGTATTTTATTCCTACATGTGGTATCAGAGCACTGCATGCTCTCAGATCTTGCATCATATAATTGATTGAGAAAGGAAAACGTTTTGACTTAAAATAACCTTGAAATTTTGATAAAATCGTGTTGCTGTTCCTTTAGTAATCTGACAAATAAAAAACGACATGATGTGTGCCAAAACTCAATTAAAAACGACGCGCACTGGTTTTTAAAATCTTACCGTTGGACGCCAACGGCTAATCGAACACAATTGAACTCATTTTCTAGGGCACTTGCGTTTCTCCCAAAATCTGATTTGGGGCTTTTATGCCAACGCTTTCTTTACCTCAAATTTCTTACCTAGACTTGAACGAATCACGTTACTCTGCTATACGAAACCTTGATTTCCATTTTCCGCTGCCATTGTGTTGGGCATCGATCCTATAATTGAGGTATGAAGAGTTTTGTAAACACCTGTTTCTTTTGCTGTTTACTTATGATCACTCAAGACTAATTGATTGTTGATAATTCACAAAGCAAAAGCATACACTTATTCACATCTAATGGAATCAATTAAAACGTTGTTGTAAAAATCGAATGTATATGATCATGGTGTTTATGCATTCTTGATCCTACTGTTCTCCCATAAATGATGTGTTTCTGCTTGATATATTTGTTTCCATGAATGACATGAACCATATATATGTGAGACTCAATCGTGTGAAGACTGGCTAGCCTTCAACCAAAGTCGAATCCTATGCCGCGTTGTTACACGGTTCTGTGTGAGTTCCTAATGTGGATTGAGTGCTATGACAAAACGGAGGTCCTCCAAAGAAAGCCTCCATTTTGGTCTAATTCAAATCCAAGGATGTGATGGTTGTATGGACAGCACGGATGTAATGACCCGTCCCGAATATCGGGATTTAAATGGTTTAGAATGACTAATCGGGGATTAGTTGAGTGAAATTGGACGAATTGTGCAAAATGACCGTTTTGCCCCTAGCGTGGGTAAAATGTTGACTTTTAGTTCGGGCGGTCAAATGGACTTTGACCGATGACTGTGACGTAGTTCTGGACGTCACGAGTTCATAGACAGGTGGCACGTTCGATTCCGACATTCGAGGTGAAAGTTATGACGTTCGGAAGTTGAGGGGTATTTTGGTAATTTGGCATATTAGGGGCCAAATGTTGACTTTTTGACCGGGAGGTCCGATGGACGAGGGCCAAGGACCGTTACGTAGGTCTCGTCGATACGAATCCAACGACAGGCGGCATGCCGAAATCGGAGATTCGACGACGAAGTTATGGTCACGGAAACGAACTCGATTAGCCGAACGAACCGGGATTAAAATAATATTTTAATATGAACATTACCCGGTGACTGAACATACTTGGATGAGTGACTTGTCACTCATCCCTTAAATTCAGGCCTAAAACCAGGATCCATGTTTTTAGGGAGACCTCATGATGATGTTTTATTAATTTTTAATTAATTAATTACACTTAATTTCCATTAGTCTCCCATATTTTCTTCAACCGTGTACAACCATAACACCATTTCTCCCAACCTTCATTCCTCTTCCATTTCTGAACCAGAGAGTGAACAATTGAGAGAGCATTGAGATTGAATTGAACTGGGAGAGCATGAGGGAGTGATTGAGAGCTGAGGAATTGGAATCGAAAATTTCGATTTTAGGAGGGAAAATTCGAAATGGAAGAATTGAGCCGTGAGGAGTGGAATTGAAGCTTTATTTAGCTTCCTGAGGTCTGTACGAGTCGATCCACATCAAGAACGGAAGAAATCGAGGCCCAATTGGCTCTGAACTGAGTCTGGTAACAGTGAGGAATGTCGAGCTTGAGTCGTGGAGTTTGAGCCATGGATGGATGCAATTGAGTTGGGGAAAGAGTTTACCTGAGTCCCTTGATGCTTCTGGTTGAATCAATTGAAAGAAATCGTGTGACATTGAAGGACTTCGAATGATGAACAGGGTTCGAATGTTCTTCGAATAATCATCTGTGATCGTGAGGTTAGAGGTAAGATTGTTTGTAATTAAGTCCACAGATCTCTAATTGAACTTAAACCGAAACTAATTGAATGTTTAATTGATGAAAACGGTGTAGGATTGACAGAAACCCAACCGGGTCTGTTCGCGGGTTAAATGACCCGTTTACCAGACAAACGGGTAGGAACGACGACACTGTAGCAGGCGCGTGGGTTTCACGCGCAGCCACTCACGGCGGCACGTGAAGGCGCGTTCGGCCTAGTTTCAAGGTGAGGTCAACATGACTTTTGATCCTCTCATTGTAACGAACATTTTGACGTTGAGTTCGAGGAAATCGGATATCGATTCGATAATGTTCCACGTATCCGAAGTTTTATTTTACGTTAAAAATACGTATTTAAATTCCAAAAAAATTGGGGGAAATTATATGATGTATTTTGAGATGTTAGTAACCCTCTATAATGATTTTGGACAGGAGTTGTGATTTCCAGATTTTACGGAAAAACGTGCAGCTCGGAAACGGACCGTTTTGGACGGTGTGTGTGAGTGGACTTTGTTTTCTAACCGTGATGCATGCATATATGATTTAAATGTCTTATTATATGAGTTTATATGCTTTGGCATGATTGACGGTTCAATCCGGTAATTTCTCGGTTTTATGATTATTATATTATTATTTTTGGGCGATTTTCGAGAAATTACGAAATTTGGTAAAAATGATATTTGGACTTGGTTTATGAGTCTGAGATTGAAATTGATTGGAAATAATGTTTGGACTCTGATTATTGAGTCATGGATTGAAAAATGATGTTGTGACTCGGGAATGAGTCAATGGTCAATTTCGTGAATTTACGTGAAAATGGCAACGGAGGTTGCAACGCATGAATTTGCGTGATAATGATATGTTGGGCGTGAAAACCCAAGTGAATAGTGATTTTGACTCGGATTTGGAGTCACTTGTGAATTTGTGAAATTAATGATTTATTGTGATTTTATTATTATTTTAATCAGTCTTTCGGGTACGTTTTACGAGGAACGTGCAAATGATGTTTTGGGCTAGGCCCGGAGTTTAAATGATTTCTAAAATGATGTTTTGACTTAGTTGGTAAGTCAATGATGATTTTCTTGTTTTAAAAGGGGATTTTAAAGAAGTATGAGTAAATGGTATTTTGGACTTGAGATCCAGTCGGGAATGATCTTGACTTTATATGAAGACAAGATTTGATTGAAATGTTTTGGGATGTAATTCCCGAGGTGGTTTTCATTGTGATTGTGATATTCCCAGACAGTCAGAGCTTGGGGGGATTACCCAGACGACCGGAGCTTGGGGGATGTGATTGTAGGATCCGGAGTTGATCCCATGGTAGTCAGCTTCTCGGATGAGACTGAGCTTGGATGTACCACTCGGATGGGTCTGAGCCTGGGGATATGTTCGCCCAGAGGTGACTGAGCCCGAGGGGGTTGAGCCCAGAGGTGTCTGTTCCCAAGAGTGTGACTGGATATTGGCCTACGCGTAGTGCAGCACTGGTGAGTAGTGCAGTTTGATGGATTGGGCACTTGTGAGTAGTGCAGATGTGATTGTGATATTTGTGCACTTGTGAGTAGTGCAGATGTGATTTGTGATATTTTGTACACTTTGGAGTAATGCAGTTCGGTTGATTGGCTTGATATGTTTATCGTGCACTTGTGAATAGTGCTGATTGGTATTGATTGTGATGACGTACTGGTATTGAGTATGGGTTTTTGGTTTTTGTGGCCAGTGATTATGTTTTCACATGTTTTGGCCTGAGAGCCGAGATTTGATGTTTTATACCATGAACTGATTTGGTGAACATGAGTTTTACGGACCATGGAAAAATATGTTTTGATTTGGTAAATGTTTTTATAACAGGTCATTTTTGTCCACTCACACCTTTTCTGTTTTGTGACTCTCCAGGCCGTGGTACGACGTTCGGGACTGATCGTGAGGCAGTGGCAGTAGCAGAAATCCGCCAAACATCCCTTATCTGGCAAGCACTGAAGGGTAGTTTCGGACCTTTGGTTGACTTGTCAGACCGGAGCAGGACCGGGCACGGTTTTTGACGTCCAGTTGGGACGGGTCCTGTCAACGGATCCATCTGCACAAATGTGATGGGCTCGTACTTGTTGATATGCCCACACGTGATGTGTGATAGCAGATCCTGGCTAAAAGTGAATCTGTTGTCATATGATGTTGCTAATGAATCAATGCCTTATGTTTAGTATTGATTCATTAGAACTTGAAGTTTGAAACTTACTGTTGGATTGAATACATTCTTAGGGAAACAAACCACTGATTTCCCTACGATAGAGACCTTGACTGGGAGCAACTTCAAAAAATGGAAGGAGGATGTGCTCCTGCATTTGGCTTATCGTGGATGGGAAGATCCACTTCTGAAGGAAGCACCTACGGCTCCTACACCAAATAGTTCAGAGAAGCAGGTTGCAACTTATGAGAGATGGAAAAAGGCCAACATGCTCAGTATATTGATAATGGAAAAATCCACGACTGAGAATGTTAGGGGAGTAATGAAAAGGGGGAAGATGAAAGCAAAAGAGTACATGGATGTTATTGTTGAGAAATACAAGGAGTCTGAAAAAGCTGAAACCAACAACTACCTTTCAAAGCTGATGTCCCTGAAGTTTGACTGGCACTGCACGATTCATGAGCACCTCATGAAAATGATAAACATCTCCAATCAGCTAGAAGCCCTCAACATCAAAATTGAGGAGCAGTTCCTAGTACACCTAGCCCTTAATTCCCTGCCTGCTAAGTATGCTCACCTGAAAGTTTCCTACAACTGTCAGAAGGAGAAATGGTCGATGAATGATCTGATCACCCAATGTGTCCAAGAGGAGCATAGACAACAAAAGGAGAATGCAGATGTGATCAACTTGGTGCAAGCTTATGCAGATGTGATCAACTTGGTGAAAGCTTCTCACGGAAAAAAGGGTAAAAAGTTTCCAAACTCTCATGCTTCTACTTCTGCTGAACCTGAATTCACTAACCCCCACAAAAGGATTGGATCTTATAATCTTAAGGTAAATAAGACAAAACTCAAATGCTTTTTCTGTAGAAAAACTGGTCATATCAGAAAACACTGTGAGAGTTTTAAAGCTTGGATAGCCAAGAAAGGTAAATTGTCTTCTGTTTTTATTTATGTTGAAACTAATTTGGTTGATGTCCCTAAAAATTCTTGGTGGTTTGACACGGGTTGTTCTGTCCACATTGCAAACAATTTTCAAGGCCTAACAAACATGACAAGTCAACATAAAGATTCTTATAAAGTCTATGTTAGAGATGGATCACAAGTTGCTATTCAGTCTGTTGGAAATCTTAGGCTTAGATTATCATCAAACTTTGTTTTAGAGTTAAAAGAAGTTTTGTATGTACCTTCAATAAGAAGAAGCTTAATTTCAGCTTCCAAACTTACTCATTATGGTTTTTGTTTTTCTCGTAATTTGAATACTATAAGTCTATTTCATGTTTCAAATAAAAACATTTTTCTTGGCTCTTGTTCTTTTGACAAAACTTGTGATCTTTGGAAACTAAACTGCACTTATTATGATGAATATCTCAACCTTAGCTGCTATAATTCTAAAAGAATGCTCACTGATGATTCCTCCTTTACCCTATGGCATAAGAGGCTTGTGCATATCTCTAATGAAAGAATAATGCAACTAACTAAAAGGGACCTATTGCCTAAGCTTAATTCTTCGGACTCCAACACGTGTATAGACTGTTTTAAGGGAAAAATGACTAACCCTAAAAAGAAGGGTTCTAATCGAAGTCAAAACTCACTAGTAATCATACACACTGACGTTTGTGGTCCATTCCCTTATAGAACAATTTTTGGAAACTGCTACTTTGTCACTTTCATTGATGACTTTTCTAGATTCACTTTTGTCTACCTCATTTCAGAAAAATCAGTAGTGTTAAACTGTTTTAAAATTTTCAAAACTGAAGTTGAAAAACAGTTGGATAAAACCATTAAGATTGTAAGATCAGATAGGTGAGGTGAATATTACGGCAGGTTCATAGAAGCAGGACAGCAGAAGGGCCCATTTGCCTTATTCCTTGAACAACACGACATCATAGCTCAACATACCACTCCTGGTACCCCTCAGCAGAATGGAGTGGAAGAAAAAAAGAATAGAACCTTGATGAATATGGTTAGGAGTATGAAGAGCAGATCAGGATTGCCTGATTTTCTATGGGGCGAGTGTCTCAAAACAGCCAATTACATCCTCAACTGTGTACCTAGAAAATTAGTTAGTAGAACACCTTTTGAACTATGGATGGGTAGGACACCTAGCTACAACCATCTACACATTTGGGGTTGCCCAGCTAAGGCAAGGTTTTATAATCCACGGGAAAAAAAGCTAGATCCTACGATAGACTCATGTTTCTTCATTGTATGCTCTGAAAAGTCAAAGGGTTTCAAGTTCTATTGTCCCAAGGTACATACTCAAATTCAAGAAACTCACAATGTCAAATTCATTGCGAATGCTTCTATGGATTCATATCACAATGAGGAATTCATTTCTGAGGAAATGGATCCATCAGATGATGCATCCACACAGATCAAAATTGTAGAACCTGTCCTTAATGTTTTAGTTGATCCAGTACACTTCACACTTGGATCTAAAGTCGAAACACCCTCCACTATGTCACCTACCAGCTAGGGAACCATGATCACGGGAACCTTGATCACAACTCATGGCCCAGTAGAACCTCAGCCTGACCTTCAATCTTCTGCTCCCATGGTCACTGAAATCATCCAACTTGTAAGAGCAGCAAGAGAAAAGAAGTCTGCAATTCCCATTGACTATATGGTATACTTACAAGAGGTAGATTTTGATATTGGGGATGAGGATGATCCTCTCACTTACACTCAGGCACAAAACAGCAAGCAGTCTCCCTTCTGGGAAGCAGCTATGCATGAGGAACTGGATTCCATGTTCAAGAATGAAGTTTGGAGCTTAGTAGCTCCCAAACCCGATATCAAGCCTATTGGATGTAAGTGGGTCTTTAAGACTAAAAGGAACTTTCAAGGGCAGATTGAGAGGTACAAAGCACGACTAGTGGCTAAAGGATTCACTCAGCGGGCAGGACTTGACTACATAGACACTTTCCCTCATGTTTCTTCAAAAAACATATATTCGCATAATCATGGCCCTTACAGCACACTATGACTTGGAACTTCATCAAATGGATGTGAAAACTGCCTTCTTGAATGGAGATTTAGAAGAAGACATCTATATGCAACAACCCACTGGATTTGTTGAAAGGGGGAAGGAACACCTGGTTTGCAATCTCAACAAGTCCATTTATGGACTCAAGCAAGTTTCAAGACAATGGTATCTTAAGTTTGACAGGACTATGACATCATTTGGATTCACGAAAAATAAATTAGACGATTGCATCTATCTAAAGTTTAGTGGCTCCAAATTCATTTTTCTGGTTCTGTATGTTGATGACATATTTCTTACAAGCTCATATTTGAGTTTGCTATGGGAAACCAAAAACATGCTATCTAGTAGTTTTGATATGAAGGATCTTGGTGAAGCACGATATATGTTAGGAATTTAGATCATTAGAGATAGACACAAGAAACTATTAGGGCTATCTTAGAAAAACTACATAGATAGAGTCTTGAAACGGTTCAACATGAGCACTTGCCCACAAGGAGAAGTTCCTGTCAATAAAGGTGATAGGCTACATGTTGATCAATGTCCTGTCTCAAACCTAGAAAAGCAAAAGATGCTAGATAAGTCGTATGCTTCCCTTGTGGGAAGCCTGATGTATGCACATGTCTGCACAAGACCAGATCTTGCTTTTGGTGTTAGCTTGCTAGGAAAATTTCAAGCAAATCCAGAAGAACAGGATTGGATTGCATCAAAGAAATTTTTGAGATATTTGCAGAAGACAAAGTCCTTTATGTTGGTATATGGGAAGGTAAATGAGCTTAGATTAGTTGGTTTTTTAGACTCTGATTTGGCAGGATGTTCTATTGATAGGAAGTCCACAGGGGGATACATTTTCACACTAGGAGGTGGTGCTGTGTCTTGGAGATGTGCCAAGCAAACCACACTAGCAACATCCACGATGCAAGCTGAGTTCTTTACAGTGTATGAGGCTACCAAACAAGCCATGTGGTTAAGGAACCTTATCCTGAATATGAGAGTTGTGTACTCTATTGAAGAACCCCTAATATTGTATTGTGATAATTCTGGTGTTGTGTTTTTCTCAAAGAATAACAGGAAAACATCAGCAACTAGACTGATGGAAGTGAAGCATTTGCTTGTGCAAGAAAAACTAAAGGCTGGAGTGATTAAAGTGCTGGACATTAACACGAAAGACATGCTGGCAGATCCCCTCACTAAGGCATTGCCAGTCAAAGAATTCAAGGCTCATGTTTTGCACATGGGAATTGTAGCTGAGTTTGATCAGTGGGAGCATTGATCAATGGAAGTGTGGATCAGTGGGAGTAAGTTTTCTAAATTGATCGCTTGACTTGTTTTGTTTTCGTATTGTAGAAGTTTGATTGATATGAAACCGTTGTTTCATTCTAGATTAAATCAGTAAATTATGGTTTCTTTTAACAATTGTTCATGTTTCGATCATGTTAACATCTGGATTTTGTTAACCTATTGAGATTGATTGATATTGACATGAAATAGGAAAGAAACCTATTTGAAAGGTGTGCAATGCTTGATTGCACCTCTTGGTTGATAAATCTGTTTTGATGCATTGATTGTGATTATGTCATTGAAAGTAATATGGTCCAGAGGTTAAATTTTGGTTTGGACCAAAAGATGAAGTCCTTTTTGGTATAATGTTCATTCCCTTATGTTGTACTAATTGTCGAGCAGACTTGTGTGGTTAACTTGAGATCGAGGTGATCACAATGTAACGATATGCATGAATATCCAAGTGTTGTGGTTCTTTGTTTTCAGATTGGTCATGACTGCTGTGATTGGAGTGGATTCTGTGACACTGTTGGAATCAGTGTACACTGTTGTTCCAATTATGGTTTATGACTATGAAAACGTGATCTTTTCATACTCAAGTGGGAGAATGTTAGAATTGTGAGTATGGATTGATCACCTAATGTGTGCAGTCCTAGTCCTAGTTGGAACGATGGAGTCGTTGTCATAGAATCATAAAAGAACTAAGACTCACTATTGAACTCGACATGTATTGATTAATACAGTTTACCTTGTTACCTAATTAGTCTCTATTGGAATGCTAATGTAACTATGATAGGAAGTTATATTAGGGTTAGACTAGTATATAGGTTGGTCTCTGCTCTCACCAATAAATCATCTTTCTACAGTGCTGCGTTCTATTGTTTGGAAAAAGACGTGTGTCTATTGGAAGAGAGGAGAATACGATCTTATTATCTATGGCATCATCCGGTATGTCATTAATCCCTTCAACTTGTGATTTACTTGAATTGCAAGCAATGATTTTGTAGCATATGATCTTGAGAGATTAAGTAGTATATTATGTAGAACCTTTTGTATTTTATTCCTACAAGAAGTGCTGCCATTCAGGCCAATATCATAACCATCATCACCACCTTCTGGGCCAAACAAGTGATTCACCATTGATGTCCACGAAGAAGAACTAATATATTCATGGTATCCCTTTTCTCCAAATCATCCTTATAATCCTCAAACGCAGTTGTAAGAGTTAAAATAGGCGATAGATCTTCAGTTATTTGGAAATCATTATTCAAATTTGTAGTCCAAAACAGTTGAGACATTGTTGAATCAAATATTGAACTCGTCGCGAAAAATCCTCACAATTCCTGCAAACAGCAAACAATTAGTTATCGTTGCTTCGATCAATTTACCCGGGGGGTTGTTCGACCAAGAACACTCCGATGCTTAAGTTATCTTTGAGAGAGGAAAGGGATATACTTCGAAACGAAGAATCAACGTACCTTAGAAATGAAATGTGCGTCGCTATTTATAGGAAAATCTTAGGAGCCTTGGAGTATTCTGATTGGTCGGTTGAATATTTAATTAATAAAAAATATATTATTAATTAAATATACTATTTAATAATTGTAATGATGGTTCATCATGATAGTAATGACAATTATTGTATTTTAACATCAATATTAATTATCCATTATTAAGAATAACGACAATTAATTCTCAGGGAGAATATTGATATTACGGAGATTTTAACCTGATCAAATAACGTATTTAACTAGTAAATAGATTATTTAATATGCGGGTGTTTTCAAATGATCAGCGTTATTACCAGGGGCAATTTGGTCATTTTTGGGAATTACGGGCCACGTGGTAGCTCCATAATTTTCGGATGATTCTGGGTTCCACAAATGCCCCCACATCGATTCGGAGTTCGGGGAACCCAAAGGAATGTACATTGTTTGGAATCTTATATTACCGGGTTTTACAGTCACTGTTGGATTTTAAGAATCGAGCCAGTGACTTTTTGACGATTTTGCCCTTGGTTACAAGGGTCAAAAGTCGACTTTTTGATTAGCACATTTTTTGGACTTTCCGAAGAGACCGTTGAGTAGGTCTCGAGGCGCTGAATCTGAAGACATGCGGTATGCGTCAATCGGAGGTCGGATGCGAAAGTTATGGGTCTATGAAGGCGAGGGGCATTTTCGTAATTTGGAAAGGTAGGGGCAAAATGGTTATTTTCCGAGCGAAGGGCAAAACGGTCTTTTGACAATCGAATGGTGGATGCTGACTCATGCTACCAGCCAATGAAACTTGTCACTTTGCCTAGAAAACATGGATGAAATCATGGATTAGGGACATTAATCCCTTAATTAGGGAAAAAACATGGCTTTTGTCCAATTGTGATAGTGTTTAAATAATGGGCAGATTCAGTTGTGAGAATGAGAGATAGAGAGGTTTGAATTAGAGAAAACAAACACGAGGGACAAATGGATCACTGATTTTGCAGAATTCGAAAATTTTCGAAAATTGAGGCACAAATTTGAATTCAAAGTTGCAATCTCTGTGGATCAACATTGAAGCTGAACTAAGCTTCCTGAGATCATTTCGAGCTAAACCACAGCAAAAACGGAGAGAATTGGAGCTGTACTGAGCAAGAACAGAAGCTCCATTCCCTTCCCAAAACCGAGCTTGGGTTCGTGTGGTTGGAGGTAAGTAATTACGAAATTGATTATGTAAAAACGTTTATTTTACTCTCACGATGCTCTCTGTGTGAATCAATTTGGGAAACAGGGTTGAATTAGGTGAACCCGATCATGAAACCCGTTTGGGAGTTCATCGTGGGATTGTTGGATTTTGGTTGTAATTGAAGTAATTAAATGTACAGAACCTAAATTAAGATGGTTTAGATGAAATCAGTTTAAAGAACGGAAGAAATCAAGGTTGAATTGATGGAGATTTTTTCGGGTCTGATCGCGGGTACAGGACCCGTTTATCAGATAAATGGGTTGCAGGTGCGACACTGTTCACCGCGCACTGTGGGAAATTGATATGATATTCTTAGAGTCATTGGTGACCATTTATGATGTTTTTTGGGCAGGATTCGAGATTCCTGAAAAGTGTCAGAAATTACAGAATCGCGTGTGGAAAATGAGCAGTTTGGACGGTGCGTGCTTGCATTGGTAGGCTGTCTCACATTCAATGTGACTCTTGCTAGTACCACAAATATGCTTGCTACGTGTCAAGAGTCTGTCGAAGGTGTTTAGAAACTTTGTCGGAGTGGGTGTACAACCAATGCTACGTGGTGAACGGAGTTTGGCTGAACAGTCGACAGGGATTTGGCGGTGACTGAGTGCACTTGTGGACGTGACTAGTGAGCATTGGTAGGCTGGATCACATCCACTGTGACTCTTGCTAGTACCACAAATATGCTCGCTATGCGTCAAGGTGCCGAGATACCCAGCAAGCTTGCTTTGTGGGAGCGTGGTGGTTCTCGTAGCCTTAGTCCATTCCGAGGGAAAGATATAGAGTTTGAGAAGCCTGAAGACTTCAAAGAGTGGAAGGCTCGCAATCAAATTGCTTTTCCAGACGATGTCTTTGTGGAGCTTGGCGATAGATGTTCTTCTATGAAGGCTCTTAAGCATGGAAGAGGAAAAAACCCTGTCGGTGGTCGGTGAACTAAATTCCGCCCTTTGACTATTGGGTGGGGTTTCAAATTCCCGTTCTCGAAGTTCTTCTCCAAGATTATTGGCCGGATGGGATGCAGCCCTGCTCAACTGGATGTCGATGCTTATCGACACATCATGTGCTTTGAGAAGTTGAACAAGTTTTTTAGCCTGGGACTCTCAGAAGATGAATTTTGGCATTGCTACTCCGTGTCACACAACGGAGTTACCAGCGGTCAACTTTCTCGAGTCGTACCCAAAATGGAGCTATTTTTTATGGCGGATTTCAATGACAGCACGTACAGAGTCAATTGTATTGAAGTTGGCGGTGCATGGGACAAACACGCCTCTCCGGACCTGAGGATTGCCTCGCACTTCCGCTCGTTTGATGAGCTGTATAGCGGGTTTGAAGGTCATCCTGATCTCAAAAAGATCGATATGGTCCTGAAAATTCCCCCAGTGTTCCGAGATATGAGCTGGCTACTTTCTCCACTTAGAGATTCGAATGGTGGGAGGCCCTCGGACATCCTAATCAAGGAGTGGTTGAGTGCTCTATTGCGGTTGAAGAAACCCGTTATCCAGAAGAGGAATGATAAGCAAGGACCCTTTGGTTCTTTGGAGAAAACGCATGCTGAGCAGCTTCATTCCAAGCCTGACCGCTCTAGTCCTACGGAGTCATCTAGAAAACGTAAAGCTTCAGACGGTCCCTGTGAGGGTGCATCCAAACAACTTAAGAAGCTGAAGGTGATTCCCACCTCCCACCACCCGGCTCATCAAGCGTTGAGAGATGAAGGCCCAGATCGAATAGTGGGGGAGACACGGGCATCATCCAAGATTGCTGATGTGATAGGTGCCCCCATCCTAACAGAGGACAGTCAAAAAAATGTTTCGCAAGGGGCTTTCGACAAGGTAGTCCGAGACCTTAGGATTGCGAAAGCTGGGGCCCATAAGTTGGTTGACATGCTTCGTGGAAATGATGGTTTGGAAGGTGAAAACGAGCGAATGAAGAGCGAATGTAAACGTCTTCGAGAAGCCCGAGACCACTCTAGTCGGAACAACGAAGTTTGGGTCGGAAGAATCCATTTATTGGAAGTTAAAGTGGGTGAGCTGGAGGTGAGCCGAGCAGAGAGGATTCGGATAGAAAATGAGCGAGATACTGCTCAAGTCTCTTTACTGCGCAGAAAGTTGCAGGACTCGGAAGAAACAATCAGACTGTAGGAGGTAGAGATCCAGAGTCTGAAAGTGGGAAGGCTCCCGGAACACGATCATTTACTATCACCGCATGCCTCCACAACTTTGTGCCAAAGACCCACTGAGGCACAAAAGTTGGACATGACAAGTTACAGCGGGGTCACCACCAAAGAGCGGGAACTAGAGTTAGAGCAAGAGTTTGAGCCTGTTCCGGTACCTGACCCAGAGCCTGAGACCGGGACCAGGAAGGAAGCTGCCCCTGAGACTGCTGATTCATTGTTTCATGACGCTTCCCTACTTTCAGCAGAAAAGTGGGAAGAGTTTAGAAACACGATGGGATTTGAAGATTTGACCCCATAGTTCATTTTTATGTGTATGTTGGCTTTTTCCTGTGTTTTTTAATGTATTGTACAACTGGTGTGAGCAATCGTCATGTGATTTTCCAAACACCCACCAAATGAATAAATAAGAAGAATCACTTAAGTTAAATTGTTGAAACGCAAGTGTTAACTTTCTCATATGTTGTGTGTCGAAGTGAACACTTTTAAATGCTTATCAATGCATTGGTGTGAGCTCGTTTATATGCCTCAACCGCAACCATGTGTGTATAACAGTGAGTTCTAAATAACTTGTGACGTTTAGATGGTTATGTCTTTGGAATGATGCCTTCAGGGAAGGGCTTATGCTTCTTAAGAGAAGGCTTGAAGTGCTTCAATGAAGAAGACTTAGGGAGCTTCCAAGAGGAAGGCTTAGGGTGCTTCCTAAGAGGAAGGCTTGAGGTGCTTCCTAAAGGAAGGCTTTGTGTGCTCCCTGGTGGAAGGCTTTGGATGCTTCCCGGAGGAAGGCTTGAGTTCTTCCCGTGGGAATAAAGTCTTTATATGGCACCAAACAATGATTAGCTTTATTATTGAGTTCTAGTTTGCATTACACATAATATTTTCGAAGGTGATGAGCGTTCATGGAACCACTCACTAACTTCCCGTCCATGGTCTCCAAGGTATAGCTTCCTTTTCCGCCTACTTGGTAGATTCGGTAAGGTCCTTCCCAAGGGGATTTGAGTTTTTGAGACCCTCGACGATTGGTTGCCGCAAACTTCTTCTTGAGAACTAGGTCACCTGGGAGAAAGTGCCGGAGTCGAGCCTTCTTGTTATAGGAGCTTTTCACTTTCTACTGGTAGCTGGAGATACGCTTCACCACTTGCTCTCTTAATTCCTCGCTAAGATCAAGTGAAGTTCTCAGAGCGATGGAGTTGACTATTGGATCATCGAGCTCAGTGAAGGGTGCCAGGACAAAAACATGTGGAGGAATGACTGCGTCAGTGCCGTATGCAAGGGTGAATGGAGACTTTCCTGTTGCTCGACGCGGAGTGGTGCGGTACGCCCAGAGCGTGCCATCCAACTCCTCCTCCCACAAGCTTTTCTTATCATCGAGTCACTTCTTGATACAGTCAAGGATCGTTTTGTTTGAAGCTTCTGCCTGGCCATTACCCTGGGGGTAATATGCGATTGAAGTGAAATGCTTGATCTTCCAAAGTTCAAAGAACTCGTTGATTATGGCGCCAGTGAACTGAGTCCCATTGTCAGTTAGAATGACCTTGAGGAGCCCAAATCGGCAGATAATCTGGCTCCAGATGAATTTTTGGACATCAGCCTGGGTTATGGTGGCCAAGGCTTTTGCCTCCACCCACTTAGTGAAGTAGTCAGTGGCAACAATCAAATACTTTTTGCTTGGGATCAGAGTGCTTGGGAGTGGTCCAACGATGTCAAGTCCCCATTGCATGAATGGCCAAGGGCTTACCTGTGCATGCAACTCTTCTGGTGGTGCCAATTGGTTAGGCTTGAACCTTTGACATTTGTCGCATTTCTGGGCATATTGTAGAGCTTCCTGGCGTAGAATAGGCCAGTAAAATCCTGCACTAAGCGTCTTTTGAGCAAGCGACCTTCCACCGGAATGATTTCCACAATGCCCTTCATGAACCTCTGCCAAGACATTCAATGTTTCTGGATGCCTCAAGCATAACAAGTTTGGTCCTGTGAAGCTCTTTCAAAAGAGTCGGCCCCTGTCGACATAGTATCGCACAGCTTTCATCTGGACTTTGCGAGCCTCTAATCGTTCATCAGGAAATATTCCATGCTCCAGATAGTTGAGGAAAGGATCTTGCCAGTTTGGAGATGAACCAATTTGTCTCACTTCGATCTCCCTCGTATCAATACTCCTCTGCTCAAGATATTCAATCGGGATTGAGCGCTTGAAACGAAAGTCAAGTGATGATGCTAGATTGGCCAATGCATCTGTTTGCGTATTTTTTGCTCGTGGAAGTTGATGAAAGGTAAAAACCGAGAAAAAGGTAAGCATTTCCTGGACCTTGTTATTATATCTGAGCATCCTTGCATCTCGTGCAGCATATTCACCGGTCGATTTGTTAGTAATCAATTGCGAATCCGAATGAATAGCAAGGCGTTTGATTCCCAACTCCATGGCAAGTGTGAGCCCGCAAATCAAAGCCTCATACTTTGCTTCGTTGTTTGAGGCTTTGAACCCGAACTGTACTGCCTGCTCCATTATTGAGCCATCTGGAGTGATTAGGACAATCCCCGCTCCTGCCCCCTTCTGGTTTGAGGAGCCGTCAACAAAGAGCTTCCATAGAAGATTGGAAGTTGAGGGCTGTAGGGAAGAAGAACTGGCTTCTTGATCCCGTGGCAGAGAAGTGCCAGCGGCCCCAGAGATTTTGCCAAGCTTATTGCCTCCTTCCAGTGACGCTGGTGTGAACTCCACAACGAAATCCGCTAAGGTCTGGCCTTTGACAGCTGTTCGTGGACGATAGAACAAATCATGCTGACTCAACTCGATGGCCCATTTCATTACCTGTGTCGATGCATCGGGTGCATGGAGTAACAAACGGAGCGGATATTCGGTCATGACGATCACCCGATGAGCTTGAAAGTATGGACTCAGCTTCTTTGTGGTAACTAGTAATGCCAGAATCAGCCTTTCAAATTTCGGGTATCGTGTCTCAGCATCAAGGAGGGCTTTGGATGTGTAAAATATAGGAAGCTGAATCCCATTTTCTTCCCGGATAAGTGCAGAGCTTACAGCAACATCTGAAACCCCCAGATACAGGAACATGTCCTCGTTATCTTTGGGTTTTGATAGCAATGGTGGAGATGTCAAGTAGGCCTTGAGATCTTGAATTGATTTCTCACAACCTTCATCCCACTTGTCCCTGGATGCCTTCTTTACTGCCTGGAAGAAAGGTCGACACCGGTCAGTTGATTTGGACAGGAACCTATTCAATGCTGCTGCTCGTCCAGTGAGACTTTGAATCTCCTTCAGACTTGATGGGGATTTCATCTCGAGTATTGCCTTGATTTGCTTTGGGTTTGCTTCGATCCCACTTTGAGTCACAAGGTATCCCAAGAACTTCCCTGCTGACACTCCGAAAGTACATTTCAGAGGGTTGAGCTTCATTTTGTACTTCTTCAGCAAGTTGAAGGTCTCTCGCAAGTTGGCGATATGATCCCCTCGTTTTTCTCCTTTGACCATGATATCATCCACATAGACCTCCATGGTTTTGCCGATGAGATCCTTGAACATCCGATTGACGAGCCTCTGGTACGTCGCTCCTGCATTCTTGAGTCCAAATGGCATTACCTTGTAGCAGTACACACCTCGGTCAAAGACGAAGGCCGTCTTGTCCTTATCTCTTTCGTGCATGAAAATCTGATTATAGCCCGAGTATGCATCCAGGAAGCTTAGCAGCTCATTCCCTGCAGTTGAGTCCACTAAGAGATCGATTCTAGGCAGAAGATAGTGATCCTTTGGGCAAGCAAGATTGAGATTGGTGTAATCAACACAAACTCTCCACCGTCCAGCCTCTTTTTTCTTGACAAGCACGACATTTGCTAGCCATTCAGAGTGCAGAACTTCTTCAATGGATCCGGCAACGAGTAACTTGTCAATCTCCTCTTGAATGATAGCAATTTTATCTGGGGAAAAGTTGCATCTTTTCTGCTTGACAGGCTTGTGGTGGGGATTGACGTGTAGCTTGTGGCTAACGATGGTAGGGTCAATCCCTAGCATGTCAGACGGAGACCAAGCAACAACTTCTTTCTCCCCACACAGGAAGGCTATGAGTTCTTCCTTTTCTGTGTCACTCAACCGTGCGCCAATACGGGCCTCTTGCTCAGGATGTCGAGGGTCAAGTTGAACGAGGATGACGTCATCCTCCGGCTGCCACCCTTCCGGAGCTGATAGTTCCTCGTGAACGTCAGGATCTTGACCCGCGATTAGTTGCTATTTGGGAGATGAAGAAGAAATCTTGCCCCCAGTGGATGATCCTGCTTGGGGAATGAATTCTGCCACCTTGACCTCCTTTAGCCCTTCGGTGAGGCACCGTCGAGCCATCGTCTGATCGCCCCTGATTTCTCCGATTCCACCATCGGGAATAAGGAATCTAATCTTCTGGTAAAGGCTTGATGTGGTTGCGAGGATTTTGTGAGGCCATGGCCTTCCGAGGATTCCATTGTATGGAGAGTACTCGTCCATGATGTAAAAGGTCTGGGCCGTGACAACGGGGTTCGAATGTACATCCAGCTGGAGAGGACCTACGGTCATACTGGTTGACCCATTGAAGCCTCGGAGAGGGACAACCCCTTTTACTGCGAGGCTTTCTAACCCCATTCTGCGCACTGCATCCAGGCTGAGGATATTTGCCGCACTCCCTTCATCCACGTGAATCCGATCAACCTGAGCATGAGCGATCTGAATTGATACGACTAATGCATCATCATGCGGCCAATCAAGTCCCTCCTTGTCCTTCAAAGAGAAACCAACCACAATGTCGTTGGCCACCCCGGGGGTGGTAACTTGGGAGACTGGAGAAACGGCAAATGCATCTCGTATTTTTCTCTTTTTCTTCTTGGAGGTGGTTCCTAGCAATTTTGATTCAGCCATGATGGTGTTGATGCGAATCATCTTGGTTGCGGGTTCCTTTGGTCCCTTGTCAGTAGGTCGATCCACAGCCTTCCCCTTGACGTACTCAGTGCAATGCCCTTCCTTGATGAGATTTCGGAGATATCTCTCAAAATATATGCATTTTCCGATGTTGTGCCCATAGCACTCGTGGAAGGCACACCACTTCGTTTTATCAGTCTTCTCCTGATCTCCTTTGACTGGCTCCAGCTTCTTGAACCATGGTTTATCCTTAATTTCATTGTGGATCTGATGGACTGGCAAAGATAGTTGCAAATTAGGTTTTCCCACAGCCGGTGTTTGGGAAGGTTGTCCCGCTTTGCGCTTGTTGGACTTTCCAGCAGTAAACTTTCCATGGGACTCCTCCTTCTTGGGAGTCTTCTCATTAGCCCCAGCATGGTCTTGAGCTTGAGTGGCGTTCTTCTCGTCCTCCCAACTTGCATGTCGCTCTGCTAGCGAAAGTATTTTGGTGAGACTTCGTGCATTGCTCATGACGATGTCCCCGTAAAGCTGGCTGTCTCGAGGGAGTCCTTGTTTGAATGCCATTGCTGCAACAAGGTCACTACAACGGACAATGCGAGACTTCTTTTCGCAAAATCTCCGTATATATTGCCGTAGAGTATCTTTTGTTCTCTTTCGGACAGAGAAAAGATGGTCATCTTTCACCTCGATTGTTCGAAGTTGTGCGTATTCCTTCACAAATGCCAGGGCCAACTCTTCAAAGGACTCAATCGACCTCGGGGGGAGATGATTGAACCAAGTCATGGCTTGGCCTTGAAGAGAAGCTTGAAAAACTTTGCACATAAGTGCATCGTTAGACCTGTGGGGGACCATGACTCCTCGGTAATAATCTATGTGTTTTACCGGATCGGAGGCTCCTTTGAATGGAGTAAAGTTCGGCGTTGCGAACCTCTGGGGGAATGGCTCTTCCTCGATATCCCTTACAAAGGGTGTAGAGAGCTGTATTTGGCGACGCAGATCATCCTCTAGATCGCCACCTCGCTGAGCACGAAGGTTCCTGTCCAGCATCTTTTGAACATCATTGGCCTGCAACGCGCCATGCTGAGGCGATGAGTTCCGGTGTGCCAGTCGTCGAGAACCTCCATGGGCCTCTTCCCTCGATCTCTGGGATCGCGTAGGGGAGTAGGCCTCATCCTCTCCTTCACTCTCGTGGACAGATCGTCTTAGGTCTTGGTATAGAGTCTGCGGTTGCCCCCTACTCCCATGTGAGCGCTGTGAGAGCTCTGCCCGTGAGGTTGCCTCAACCCTACCTCCTAGCCGTTCACGTACTGGTGGCTTTAGGTGTTGTGGGCTCTTCGCTTGACGAGCGTGAATTTCTTCTCGAGAGTCGCTTAGCGAAGTATCTCGTGACATTGTTTGGCAGCGGACTTGTTCTTTCCTAGGACGTCTTTGGGCATTCTCTTGTCTTCCACGTGACGTGGATCGTCTGTCCTACTCCTGGACTGGTCTCCCTGCTAGGAGTTGTTGCAAGAGCTCTGACTGAAGTTGAACTTGGTTGCTCAACCTTTCAACTTGTTGCGCCAAGTTATCCTGGGGGGGTTGGGGGTGAATTCTCCTTGGGATGTCATGATACCCATCCAGGAAGCCGCTTAGGACCATGTTTGCTGCGGGCTGATCATGTCGTGATGTACTTCCCATCAATCCCCTGCCTGCCTGTTGTAGAGCCGAAGTTCCTTCCCTTGGCGGGGGTATTTGGCTAGCTAGAGAGGGGAATGCTCCAAAGATGAAGGTTGGTCTCCCTTCGAGTGTCTCAATGGACGCTTCTATGGACACGCGCCTGGGTAAAGCTGGGCGCTTCTCCGGAGTTTCTACGTGAGCTTCATTCCTCGTCTGAGTTGTTGAGGTAGAAACACCTTCTCCGGCTGACTGAACGGATCGACGAACCTTATCCATGCCGATTTGAAGAATTTTGAGTTGGAAAGCTTGTTGATGGATGATTTGAACAAACGTTCAAAATCTTCGAACAATGTCGATGAACGACGAACGATGAACGATTTCTTGATGAGCGATGAACAACGTTCAAAATCTTTGAACAATGTCGATGAACGACGAACGAAGAAAGATGAACGATGAACAATTGAGAGAGCTTCTTCTGAGTATTCTTCAATAGCTCTCAATGAAAGCACCAATTTTTGAATCAAAGATTGAACTCGTCGCGAAAAGTCCTCACAATTCCTGCAAACAGCAAACAATTAGTTATCGTTGCTTCGATCGATTTATCCGGGGGGTTGTTCAACCAAGAATACTCCGATACTTAAGTTAGCTTTGAGAGAGGAAAGGGATATACTTCGAAACGAAGAATCAACGTACCTTAGAAATAAAATGTGCCTCGCTATTTATAGGAAAATCTTAGGAGCCTTGAAGCATTCTGATTGGTCAGTTGAATATTTAATTAATAAAAAATATATTATTAATTAAATATATTATTTAATAATTGTAATGATGGTTCATCATGATAGTAATGACAATTATTGTATTTTAATATCAATATTAATTATCCATTATTAAGAATAACGACAATTAATTCTCGGGGAGAATATTGATATTACGGAGATTTTAACCTGATCAAATAACGTATTTAATTGATGAATAGATTATTTAATATGCGGGTGTTTTCAAATGATTAGCGTTATTACCAGAGACAATTTGGTCATTTTTGGGAATTACGGACTACATGATAACTCTATAATTTTTGGATAATTTTGGGTTCCACAGACATATTGTTAGATTCAACTTCATCGAGACAGTTGAGACATATTGCGTGTCGAAAAGCGAGTTGCGTGTCGAACATGTTGCAAAAATGTTTAGCCTTTTTGAACAGTCCTTTGCGTTTCTTTGTGAATTGTACTTGCCTTATGTTTTTGTTTTTGTTTTTGTTTTTAATTGTAATCTCTCGTCTTCTTCGTTTTACCTCTGTTGTTTCCCGATTGTGTTTTCTTCTCAAATCCTGCATACCTAAATTAGCCCAACTAATTAATAATAATAATAATAATAATAATAATGTCGTTCATATATTTAATTCTTTCGGTTAATCTAGGAATGTCTTAATTTTGATTTAGGAAAACTAATTAAATTACAAAAATAAACTCCTAGTTGAACTATACAAATAAAATAATAAAATAATTCATTAATCAATAAGAAACAAGGGAAAAAAAATTACCTGATGGTTCAGGGATGACAACTTGGATCGAGCTCTTCAAAACCTCTCAAGCTAGTGCCATGGGCGTGGTGATTTTTATTTTTTAATACTCTTACTTAAGTCATCTGTGTTTTAAATTGAATACTATTTTAAAATCAAAATTTTGAGGACAAAAATTATTAAAACAAAACAAAATCAACAAACGAAAATAAACAAATTGTGCACGAATAGAAAATTAGAGGACAAAAATTATTTCAGAAACCAACACAAGTAGTGTACTTATTTTTGAGGCTGGAAACCAACACAACTTGCCGGACTCATGGGCGTACAAGCCCACCATCCACCACCAAGTCATGCCCCGTGACAAACTCAGAAGCCTCTGAAGCAAGAAAGAGCACTGCCTCCGCCACGTGTCTCGGTTTCAACACAACACCCTTCAAGCGTGCCAACTTCCCATACTCCTTCTCGAGTTCCCCCATTTCCTTCCCCCGGGCGTGACACGTCATTGGCGTCGCCAAAGCACCCGGTGAGACGGAGTTCACCCTAATGCCATGCACCCCAAGCTGCACGCTCGCCGACCTGACCAACCCAACTACCGCGTGCTTCGACATGCAATAATCCGTCCGATCCTTCATGCCATGGTTCGCCCCCACGCTGGCAGTGCACACAATGCTTCCCCTCACGCGCCCTTCGGCCATGACACGCGCTGCATGCTTGACGCACAAGGCCATTCCCCGCACGTTGACGTCGAACAACCGGTCAAACGCTGAAAAGTCAAGGTCAAGAACGGTTTGATCTTGGCGGCCAAGGATTCCGGCGTTGCTAAACATGATGTCGAGCTGGCCATATTTTTGTACCGTGTTTTCTACCATTGTCTTGACTTGATTTTCATCAGATACATCACAGTGTGCGTAGCTGCATCTATGTGTGCCGACGGATTCCACAACCTGACGGCCTAGCTCGTCTTGGATGTCGGCGATCACCACAATGGTGGCGCCGTGCTCGGCAAAAACACGTGCGGTGGCCTCGCCGATGCCACTCGCACCACCGGTGATTATGGCCACTTTGCCTTGCAATTTGTTATTGCTCATATCAAAGATTGAGTTCAATTTATCTTACTGGCCTGTGGGAGTATAATATATATTTGTATCGGCAAGCCAAACAAAATATCTTACTGGCGATTGATTTGATTTAGATTTTTAAAGATTAGCCAGCTGGCTTGCAGTTGGGTCTGTCCTATTACTTTGGGCGTGGTATCTAGGTGTCTATTGCATTATTTGGCACGGACGAGCAGTGACACTTTGTGCAAATTGCAATATTTTTTCTTTGTAAATGAATAACGCGATGATTTGTTATAAAAAAAATAGTTATATCATATGCGACATATTTATTATAAATTCATTATGCGATAGATTCATTTATTAAAAATTAATTTTTACAAGAATAATGCTATACAGAATTACAGATTATATGATATTTATAAACCACAATAATATTTATAAATCTCAACGAAAGAAAATCATTATAATTAAAGATAATAATTTATTACAACAATAGCCATTGTACCTTGATGTGAACCTGAGATTAATTTATTACATAATAAGTTTAATAGTACAACACGAATTAAGCATCTCTAGGTCTTAAACCCGCCATCAATCACCAAATTATGTCCAGTGACATATTCAGCGTCGTCAGAAGCTAAAAACGCGACGGCGTCCGCCACACTCTCCGCCGACATCATCTTCCCACCTCCTTTCAACCCCATTTGTGACTTCAACACTTTTTCCAATTCCTCCGCCACTTCCATCTGCTTAAACATGGAGCACATCAGTGGCGTCACCACAGGCCCCGGCGACACACAGTTGACGCGTATCCCAGACCCACCCAGCTGCACACTCGCTGACCTCATCAGCCCTAAAACTGCGTGCTTCGACATGGTATAGTCCGTGAAAATTGGACCACCAGCGCTCGCCGCCACGCTCGCGGTGCACACGATGCTCCCCCTCACGCTCCCCTCCACCATCGCCTTCGCCGCGTGCTTCACACACGCTGCCATGCCCCGCACGTTGACCGCCATGAGCTTGTCGTAGGCGGAGAGGTCAAACTCCAGGACAGTCTGCTGTGACGCGCTTCCCATGCCCGCGTTGCTGAACATGATGTCAAGGCTGCCGTACATCTGGACCGTTGATTCGACCAAGGCCTTGACCTGATCCTCGTCGGACACGTCGCAGTGGATGTAGGTTGACCGGTGGTTAGGACTGTCGTCAATTGATGCAGCGACGTGTTGTCCTTTGTCGTCCTGGACGTCAGCGATCACCACAGCGCGTGCCCCATGCATGGCGAGTTTGCGGGCCGTGGCTTCACCGATGCCGCTCGCGCCGCAGGTGACGATTGCCACCTTGCCGTGAAGCTTTTTCATGGTTTGTCCGACTGAGGGAGTGTCAGTCATCTTCTTATTGGGGATATTGAAAGGCAATTTTCTGATTAATTTCCTGCAAATTAAGAAACGATGTTCAATAGATATGGATCGATCAACTATAAATATATATATATATATATATATATATATGAACACTATGACAACATCATCATGGCCCGGTTAATAATTGAAGTTTGTATTTAATTTGTCTTTGAAAGTTGACATTAGATAAATATATAGTTTATTCCGAGCTTTGATAATACTAGAACACATGCATGGCAATGGCATACGAGTTTCTGATCCCTTGTCCTTATACAATATATACGTACATTATAGTTAAAATTGTTTAATTATCATTTGAAATTAACAATGCGAAAAACCAACCAAATTATAGTGTACGTATTATTACTGGTGATTTGTGTTAACAGTAAGGGATGCTGTCTGCCTTATAATCCTTGACAGCATGAGCTTGGGACAAGTGTCACGATTGTCACCCCTAAATGAAGGCTAGCAATCAAGAAAGTTGATAGAATTCGGTTATAACTGAAAGCAACTAACTCTATGTGACAGTTGGAATCATGGTTAAGTAATTATGGTTTAGTTAGGCACTTACTTAGACTCTAAGCAATTTCTATGTGCAGTGTACGTGTATGAATGTATAAGATACAAGATGATCATAATGATCGTGTAATGTGAAAAGAGAATAATAGAAAAGCCTATCAATCTCATGTTCTTCTTGAACATTGCTTCTCATCGATTCCTTCATCACCTCTCTTCAATTCTCTTCTTCTTTACTTTCAACATGGTATCAGAGCCGTGAAAGGCCTAGACCTATTCCTTATTCTTCCACTCTTCATCTATTATCTGTGTTGTTGTTGTTGGTTCAAGAAGTTGGAGCTCAAGAAATTCAAGAAGTTACAAGAAAGTTCAAAGAAGCACACGTTTTCTCTGAAGGAAGAAAACTGAAGAAAATCTCAGAAGCCCAAGAAGCTTGTCAAGTGTTCGACAAAAAGTCTCAGTGAAAAGTAATCAAGAAATTTTTTTGTAAGAAAAACTCAGAAGCTCAAGAAGCTTGCTAAGTGTTTGACAAAAGGTCTGAGTAGAAAGTAATCTTTAGAGAAAGGTAACAATGGTGAATGTGTCCCAATTACAAATCATGCAGTCTCCTATTGTAGGTCTCACTACCACTGTAGGAAACTCAGTTCAAGTCAAGCTCGATGATCACAACTATATGACTTGGAGGTTTCAAATGGAATGGTTACTCAGCGTACATAATCTGACTTGTTTTTTTTATGGATCAAGTCCATGTCCAGAATCCACTAATGAAGGTTCTATTCAGAATGCTCAGATTTGGAGATTTCACGATAGAGCCCTTATGTAATTAATAATTGCAACTTTCTCTTCATCAGCTATGTCTTGTGTTCTTGGTTCCAAGACATCAAGGGAAATGTGGGCAAATCTCAAAGATCGGTTTTCCTCAATCACTAAAGCCTCTATTTTCCAAATGAAAACAGATCTTCAAAGCATAAAGAAGGGATCAGAAAACTTGGTTCAGTACTTGCAAAGAATCAAGGATTCTAGAGATATGTTAGAATCTTGTGGTATTCTTTTTGATAATGATGATATTGTGATTCTGGCTTTAAGAGGTTTACCTACTGAATATAACACATTTAGATGTTTAATCAAAGGAAGAGAGAACACGATTCCCCTCAAGGAGTTCAGGGCCCAGCTTCTGGCTGAGGAAGCTATCATAGAGCAATCCAATAACCAGACTCCCTTTCTGTCTATAATGACAGCAACCAGAAATTTTGTTCCTGCCTTCCAGAATTCTACCTTTGAGACATGTACATCAAGTTCACCAGGGGGTGCAACTCCTAATGTCTCTTCTGAATTCTCTCAATCAGGAAATGCTCCTGTTCAAGGCCATGGTGGTGATCAACAGATGGATAATTTTCAACAGTATAACAGTAATTTTCAGCGCTTTGGGTATAATGGGGGTTAAACAATCAGTGGAGAGGCAACAATAACAACTGTAGAGGCAGAAATAACAGATTCTACAATAGCTATAATGGTGGAAGGTATAATGGTCAAAACAGTAATCAGCGCCCTCAACAAAACTTTTAGGGACCTCAGCAGAATTCTCAAGGTTCACACCATGTACCAAATTTTCAAATTTGTGGGAAAATAGGGCATATTGCACCAGATTGTTATCATAGACATTCATCACAAGCCCCTCAGACCTCCAAACCTTGTCAAATCTGCTGGAAATATGGCCACAATGCCATGAACTGTTATCATAGAGCAAACTATTCTTACCAAGGAAGCTCACCATCTCTTGTCCTGAACTCTAACCTGCAAGCCATGGCAGCTTCTACTTCATTAAATTCCTACTCTCTAGGTAGTTCTTTGGGAAATCCTCAGGCCACTTCTCAAAATCAAGAGTTTTGGCTTGCTGATATAGGTGCAACATTGACAACGCCCAAACTACGCATCAAATTAAACACGTAATTTGAGTGTTATGCAATTTAAACCCTTTTTGTGTAGATGTAGTATTGGTAAATAGGGATCGTTCTTAACCGGGGAAATTAGGGAATATTATTAATATGTTAGTGAGAAGAATAATGAATAAAAGAATAATGAATAAATTAATGAATTAAAGAATAAAATAATCAAAGAATCAATAAA
The DNA here is from genome assembly GCA_032719365.1 of Prinsepia uniflora. Classification (NCBI taxonomy): domain Eukaryota; kingdom Viridiplantae; phylum Streptophyta; class Magnoliopsida; order Rosales; family Rosaceae; genus Prinsepia; species Prinsepia uniflora. The sequence continues at coordinate 75,580,738 of CM064865.1, read as the reverse complement.
TTAAAGAATAAAGAATAAAGAATTAAAGAACAAAAAATAAAATAAAAGTATAAAAGAATAAAAGAATAAAAGAATAAAAGAATAAAGAATTAAAAGGGGGGGTTTTGAAAAGATTTGTAATGTAAACTAAAGAAAACACTAACTAAAAATTAAAATGCAAATGTTCATGCTAATTAGAACTTACAAACCATAGAGTAGTTTCATAGACAAAACCCACACTTTTACGTAAGTAATTTCGAATTAACAATCATATTAATTAAACTACTTCTAAAAATAGACTTCCTTCAAGTACAAATTTTGCCAACACTCTAACATTTTGCTCATAATAAACCAATCACGAAATCCTACCTTCATCATCTCAAATACTTACATATATCTTTCAATATTATAAATGCATCAACCATTAATGTCCGTCAAATATTAATATGCTTCAAACATTTACGACATGATTCACCTTAAGTTTATGATTAAATGCGCCGACAGCGATCAACATTTAATCTCTTCAATTCTAGTCTAAATGCACCGACAACGGATAAAACACTTAACATCGAATTGAAGTTTAATCACTAGAACATATGAAGTAAAGGAAATTCAGAAAGTAAAACACATGCAGATTGTATTCATACTTACAAATGTTAGAAAGAAAATACCAACACATATATTGAATTATAAGTAAAACCAAAACAATAACAAAAATTTAAGTAAAGTAAATAAAGTTACACTTTCGGAACCAAGAACAGCTTGTGATTCCGAAAATAGATGGAAACAGTGGAATATTATTCATAAGGAACACCGACATCGGCTGAAACCTTATGAAGATGAAGGATAAAACATAAGAATGCGGACTTAAATTCTAGAATTATTTTGGAAATACTTGGCCTAGGTATTTCTTAAGGAAAGCATAAAAATGTGTTTAAGAGATCTCAAAGAAAAATCATAAGAACAAAGTAAAGAAGAAATGAAAATAACATAAAAATAATATAAATTAAGAATAAGAATTAAAAGGAAACTAATTAATAAGAAAATCTACAAGAATTTAAAATGGACCCCAAAAATAAAGAAGATGAACTAAAAGAAAAGAAAAACTAGAAAGAAAATATAATAACCTAAACTAAAAGGAGAAACAAAATGGGAGAAATGGGGACTATGGGGGACTAATGGGGGACCTCTAATACATGAAATGACCTCCCTATTTATAGAGGAAGTGCCACAATTGTTTAAATAAAAGTACAAAATTAAAATATAAAAATAACAATAAAATAATACATGAAGAAGTGATGGAAATGATGAGATTGGGTGGATTTTGGGGAAAAGATGCCGATTTTTGGCTTGGGCTTCTATATTTCAGCAGCTTCCCACCGAATTTTCTTGTGATTTTTGGTGGCTTCTCATATTTCGTCCATAATTTTTTCGTTATAATTCCGATCGAGACGATTCTTTCACCAAAATGCTTCAAATTCCAAGCTTTATTTATTTCTACAAAAATATCACAAAATAAATTATTTTATCTAATTATTTATTATTTTAATATTAAAAGTCAAGTATAAAGGGTATAAAATAATGTTTAATTAACGACCTATCAAATACCCCCACACTTAAACTTTGCTAGTTCCAAGCAAATACTAAAACTAAACTATGAAATCAAAATAAGTAAGCTCTTAACCATTTGTCTCAATATTTCATTATTATCACTGCATAAAAGATTTTCACTTAAATCATTTAAGCACATAGAATTCAAGAGTTAATACATGGTAACAAAATGTTTTAACAAGTAAGATAATGAGTAAATATGGTGAAATGGATCTCTACATGAATAAGACAAGTATGAATCAACTCACAAGGATATGCACTCATAAGTTCGCTCAATTTGTGAGGGTTTGTGTTTGCACTCAAAGTATGTGAGAAATACTCACATAATCGAAATGAAGTACTTTTGCAAAATTTCAAACAAACACCTCAAGATAAAAACAAAATATACTTGCACAAATGAACCAAAATCATAAGCTTACTCAAGTGATTGACTCCACTAATCAAAATTTACCATCTTAAGGATCATAAGGTCTTTACGAAGGTTGTAATGGGGCTATGTTTAGAGGCAAGGAAAATATAGGACAAGTGGTGCTCAATTCGTTCCAAGACTCAATAGACTCCCAAAACGTATCATAACTTCCCAACCTTAGTGCAATGATGTCAGTATTCCATCCCTTCGAACATAGGCCTAATTCCATCATATTGGGCCTCACAATCATTCTTTGTGTCGGATTTATAAATGTAAGAGACTTAACTCAAACATTACATAACCAAACCTTATTACCTTGATCGAGACTCAACTTTTTTTTTTCTTTTTTAACTTTTTTTTATATCAAGGTAATAACTTGTGTCAACAATACAACAAAGCTTGAGTCGGTAAATCCAAATAATTCACATAAAAGTTTTTTCAACATCATTATTTTCTCCTTACACAATCTTTATATCTTTAACCGAGTTCTTGAAACAAGGGTAAAAGATGTCTATACTAAGCTCAAGTGTTTAGATAATCATGGTGATGAAAGAAAGACTTAATGTGGGCTCAAAAGGGGTTAAAATTAAGGGGGTCGCAACTTGTGCACACAAAATAGGGAACATGGATGTTTGAATTTGAGGTGTTAACCTTAATGCCTTAATCATTTCCAAAATCAGAGAGTTTATTGACTTAAAAGCATTGAAAATCACATAGAATAAGTTCTAGTACTCTAGAATTCATTAAAAACTATGACAAGCAACTATGAGGCATATGTATATAAATTTAAACAAAGGACTTACGAATCACTCATCAAAGATGTATATAAAGTTCTAAAGCTCACATAAGGTTCATATGATTCATACTTATCTTATCATGCTCGTTTATTGTCAGGACCGGTCCCAAATCCCCTGGGATTAACGTGGGACCCGCCTGATCTCATCTGACACCACGTGTCAGACCTGGGAAAATTCCATCTCTGCCCTCGCCGGGGCTATCAGAGTGCATCAAGATCGTAGGAGGAGGGGAGTGATGTCTCCTCTCTGCTACAGCCCGCATCCGCGATCAACCTGAAGGGCATTAAAACATTAAAAGTCGTGAGTGGAAAAAATAATACTTTATTACAAACATTTTCGTATAAAGACATTTATGCCCTTCATAAAAACATACGCATGCATTCCAAAAACCGTTTAGTAAAACATTCATAAAATCATTCAATTTATCAAACATATTCTTGAAATCATTCAAGGGTTCATGCTCGGTTCCCATAAACCGTCATGACACACAAACACCTATCAAAGGTTCATGCTAGTTCCTATAAACCGTCATGAACCATAAATCCATTTGGGTCCTCGACCCGAAATCACAACTCAAAAACCATCAATCAAAACATGGGAACTCAGCCCCAAATCATGTCATGTGGGTCTTAGCCTAAAACCTTTCTCAGTGAAATACCACACATACCACACGGGGTCTCCGCCCCAAACCATTTCCAAAACATCGTTTACGGGGTCACCGCCCAAATCACTTTCTAACTCATAAAACACGGGGTCTCTACCCCTAATTCACTTTATAAAATCTCATACGTATCGTCATACGTATAACCCATCCTAGGCACTTCCGGAGAAGATGCCAACTCGGGGCACCCATCCCCTGGGGAACACATCCCCGATATAGTCACGATTAATCATATCTATCTAGTGTGCACACTACTCGGGGTCTCACTTCGAGTCTTCTCCTAGGAATCTCCATCTGGGAGGCTCAATCACTGGATCTAGTCCGAGCCCTCTCTCTGGATCTAGTCCACACATCTCTCCGGAATCTGGTCCGGGACCACAACATAATAAGTAACCACCACTCCTGGAACGGGATCCCTATGGGGATACCCACTCTGGTCTGTGGATCGTGACTCTCCAGGTTGACGCTGGAGGAGACCATATAATCATATGGAGGGTTCATTCATTTCCAAATACTTTCTTTCTTTCTCAAATATTTTCTTTCTCAAATCACTTTTCAACTGGGTCTCATACTCGATTCATCTCAATGGGATTCCTCGAATCCGATTCAATTCACTTTCACAGGCCTCGGCCTAAATCCTCAATTCAACAGGGTCTCATGCCTGAATACTCATTTCATAAACTGAATTGGGACTCAAGCCCGATTTCACAGTCAACAGGACCTCAAGCCCGATTTCACGACTAACTGGGCCCTAAGCTCGAAACCATAACTCAACGGGGCCTTAAGCCCGATATCTCAACTAAATGGGTCTCAGGCCCGATGTCATAAATCAACATGGCATCAAGCCCGATAGTACCACTAACTGGGCCTCAAACCCGAATCGTAAACCAACTGGACTCTCGGTCTGATCGTATAGCTAAAATGGACCATAGGTACGATTCCTCGTCAAATCAAATGGACTCCAAGTCCGAGAGTTTATAAATCAATTGGGTCTCACGCCCGAGTTCATGTTTCTAAATTCGAAATCAATTTATTAAATCCTCGTTGAAAACCTAGAACGTATATGCATCGTATAAAACCAGAAATCTTGAAATACGTGCAAATACGTAAATCCTAGGCTACCACAAACAATTGCACTCATGGCATCACAAAAAATATATTAAAACAATTATAAAACATTATGCATGCATCGAATTCGAAAGAAAGGTCCACTCACAGACCGTCCGAGCTGTCGCCTCGATTTGCGTGCCATAGGCTCTCCTGAACCGATCACTATCACCGGGACTCCCAAACCTATCCAAATGTTAATATAAGGTTACTAACTACTTAATTAACCTCCCATTAAAACCCCGTAATTTTCCCGAACTTTTAACTATTTTTAAACCGACCCTAAACCTTCCGACAGCCCGAAACCTATCGAAACGATATCCGATTGACGCAAGACCAGTCCCAAAATCTTCGTTACATCGAATAAAAGATTTCATATGTTGAACACTTCCCCTAATTATGGACCACGCGCCCTCACGCGCTCCTAGAAGGTCCAAAATACTGTTCATCGTCCCTAACCTCCAGCTGAACCGGTTCACTGTTCACAACACTGTGCTGGACCGGCGTGACCGGTTAGGCAGTTTTTCTCCCCTATTTTTGTTCGAAATACTTGGCCTAGGTATTTCTTAAGGAAAGCATAAAAATGTGTTTAAGAGATCTCAAAGAAAAATCATAAGAACAAAGTAAAGAAGAAATGAAAATAACATAAAAATAACATAAATTAAGAATAAGAATTAAAAGGAAACTAATTAATAAGAAAATCTACAAGAAGTTAAAATGGTCCCCAAAAATAAAGAAGATGAACTAAAAGAAAAGAAGAACTAGAAAGAAAATATAATAACCTAAACTAAAAGGAGAAACAAAATGGGAGAAATGGGGACTATGGGGGACTAATGGGGACCTATGGGGGACTAATGGGGGACCTCTAATACATGAAATGGTCTCCCTATTTATAGAGGAAGTGTCACAATTGTTTAAATAAAAGTACAAAATTAAAATATAAAAATAACAATAAAATAATACATGAAGAAGTGATGGAAATGATGAGATTGGGTGAATTTTGGGGAAAAGATGCTGATTTTTTGCTTGGGCTTCTAGATTTCAGCAGCTTCCCACCGAATTTCCTTGTGATTTTTGGTGGCTTCTCATATTTCGTCCATAATTTCTTCGTTATAATTCCGATCGGGACGATTCTTTCACCAAAATGCTTCAAATTCCAAGCTTTATTTATTTCTACAAAAATATCACAAAATAAATTATTTTATCTAATTATTTATTATTTTAATATTAAAAGTTAAGTATAAATAGTATAAAATAATGCTTAATTAACGACCTATCAAACATCTCATATGACAGATGATATCTCTCAATTGACCATGGTTACGCCACAACATACCTCATAAAATGTAACCACAACCAGTGGCTCAGGTTTGCAAATTGCCAATATTGGCCAATCTTCCCTTGTTACCAACTGTCCTTCTTCCCAATGTTTCAAACTGAATCAAGTTTTACATGTGCCTCATATCACACAAAATCAACTCTCTGTCAACAAATTCTATAAAGATAATCAAGTACGTTTTATTCCTGATGATGTTTCCTTTGTGATTCAGGACAGGACCACATGTAAAGCACTGTATAAGGGGATGAGCTATGAAGGACTATACTCAATTCCATGCCGAGTCTCTTCATTTTCTCCTTTTCCAGCTTATCAGAAATCTGTCTAGTTAGCCTTGTTGTGCAAGAAAGTGACTTTTAATCTGTGGCATCATAGATTAGGTCATCCAGCTAATGAAATTGTGTCTTCCATATTGAATAAGTCTAGTATTTCTTGCTCTCCTGATTCTCATTAGAAACCTTGTGAGTCTTATTTACAAGGGAAATTTAGCAAACTGTCATTTTCCTTTCCTGCATCAAAATCAATTGTTCCCTTTGAGGTTATTTATACTGATGTATCCCTCTCCCAGTTCCTCACTTGATGGTTTCAGGTTTTATGCAACATTGATTGATGAGTGTACTAGATTTACTTGGTGGTTTTCAATGAAAACTAAATATGAGTTTTGTTCCTTCTTTACTGCCTTTCATACCTTTTTATCTAATTCTTTTTCTACTTTCATTAGAATCTTACAGTCGGATGGTGGGGGTGAGTACATTAGCTTAAATCTTAGAAATTTGTTGTTGTCTAAAGGCATAAAACATCATAAATCCTGTCCCTATACTCCAGAACAAAACGGGTTGGCTGAGAGAAAAAACATGCATATTATAGAAACCACTGTCACTCTTCTTCAAACTGCCAAGCTACCAGTTCAGTTTTGGGTTCATGCCTCTTTTACAGCAGTTTATTTTATCAATAGAATGCCTTGCTTCAATCTCAAAATGTCCTCCCCTTATGAAAAACTATTTGGCTCCTCTCCTCCTATTCAATTCCTTAAAGTGTTTGGTTGCTCTTGTTTTCCTCTTCTCAAACCTTACAACACCACAAAACTGCAACCTAAAACAGTGAAATGTGTCTTTTTAGGCTATGCTGATCAATATAAGGGTTATATATGCTTTAATCCTCTTAGTTCAAGGTCTTATATCTCCAGGCATGTACTGTTTAATGAGTCTGAATTTCCCTATGTCTATCTTAAATCTGTTCCTCCAGTATCTTCCTCGATTCCCAGTTCTCCACTCATTTTACCTTGCTTGTCTAGTTCTGTTCTGCCTTCACTCATCTCTCCTCCTACTCCTGTGCTTCCTATCCCAACAAGCTCAGCTCCTTTTAGCTCACACTACACATCATATGTTGAGCCATCTGCACAAACACCTTCAGTTCCCTCTCATTCAAATCCTGCCGATCATACTCAACAACCCTCTATCCCTGCAGCATCACCTAATTTACCCTTAGATTCTTATGTCAATCCTCGATAGGGCTCTGTATCTAAAGCACCTGCCTATTTGCATGATCTCAACTCCACACCTAAGTTTGAACCACAGTTTCTGCAAGTTGTTCTTCCCATCTTAGGTGTCAATATGCACCCTATGCAGACCAGGTCCAAGAGTGGGATTTGTCAAATCCAGGGCCTTCAGTTCCTCAGTCACATCAGTCCTTGATCCACATGAGCCTGATTTTTCCCAAATTAAACCAAGCTCATTTCAGAAGGCCATAACCTCTCCTGTTTGGCATCATGAAATGGTTGAAGAGATCACCACCCTTCATACTCAAAAGACTTGGTCCTTAGTTCCACTTCCTCCCAACAAGAATCTTGTTAACTATAAGTGGGTTTATCGGATAAAGAAGCACTCTGATGGGTCTATAGCACGACATAAGGCTAGACTGGTAGAAAAGGGTTCAATCAAGAACTAGGGCTCGATTATGGTGAGACCTTTAGTCATGTGGTCAAGCCAACTGCTGTTGGACATGTCTTGGCCTTGGCTACACACTTCACCTAGCCATTGAAACAACTTGATGTTAAAAATGCATTTCTACATGGCATTCTCAAAGAGGAAGTTTACATGTCTCAGCTACCTGGATTTGAGTGCCCTCAGTATAAAGATCATGTTTGCCTGCTTCACAAATCCCTCTATGGTACTAAGCAAGCCCTTCGTGCTTGGAATGAGCGCTTCACAAGTTTCCTCCCCAGTTTGGGATTTCAGTCCACATGGTATGATCCTCTTTATTTACCAACATACCTCTAGTGACATGGTTGTCCTACTACTATACGTGGATGATATCATCCTCACATGGAGCTCCTTAGCTGCAATCCAAGTTGTCATCAACTCTCTCACTGCTGAGTTTGACATGAATGACTTAGGTGACCTGAAGTACTTCCTTGGCATTCAGATTTCACGTTCCTCATCTGGTCTCTACTTGTCCCAGGAGAAATATGTTCATGATTTGCTAAGTAAGACTTTGATGGATCACATCAATGACTTTGACACTCCTAGTGCACCTGGTACATGACTGCGTAGGCATGATGCTCCTGCCTACTCTAACCCATCGAATTACAGGAGCATTGTAGGTGCACTGTAGTATTTGACATTTACACGTCCTGACATAGCCTTTGCTGTCAATCAGGTATGCCAGTTCATGCAGGCTCCCTATGACTCTCATTTTATGGCCGTTAAGCGCATACTTTGCTACTTGCAAGGTACCTCCACACATGGCATTAAGTATGAACCTAGTTCTCTCGACCTCACTGCCTACAATGATGTTAATTGGGTGGGTGATCCCAATGACAGGCATTCCACCACAGGTATGGGTCTTCCTTGGCACTAACCCGATCTCATAGTCCTCCAAGAAATAGCAGACTATCTCTAAATCAAGTACGGAGGCTGAGTATCGTTCTTTGGCAATCACAGCTGTTGAGCTGGCCTGGATCCGTCAGCTTCTTTGCTTTATTCGTGTTCCATTACTACAACCCCCTCTGATCTACTGCGATAGTACGTCTGCCACTACACTGTCAGTCAATCCTTGTTTTCACTCTCGTGCCAAACTCATTGAGATCGACTACCATTTCATTCGCGAACGTGTTGTTCGTGGGGAACTGGATGTTCAATGTCTTCTCTTCTCATCAACTTGCTGATATGTTTACCAAGTCCCTCGATGAACGAACCTTTCACATTCATGTTTCCAATCTGATGTAGCATCAGATTGAGAGGGGGATGTTAATAGTAATGGATGTTATCTACTTCATAATCCTTGATAGCATGAGCTTGTGCTAAGTGTCACGATCGTCACCCCTAAACGAAGGATAGCAATCAAGAAAGCTGATTGGATTCAGTTATAATTGAAAGCAGCTAACTCTATGTGACAGTTGGAATCATGGTTAAGTAACTATGATTTAGTTAGGCACTTACTTAGACTCTAAGCAATTGCTAGGTGCAGTGTATGAATGTATAAGATACAAGATGATCATAATAATCATGTAATGTGAAAAGAGAATAACAGAAAAGCCTATCAATCTCATGTGCTTCTTGAACCTTGCTTTTCATCGATTCCTTCATCACCTCTCTTCAATTCTCGTCTTCTTTACTTTCAACAATTTGTTCATACAATAATATCTCCTTCAATCTTTGAATTTTTTGACGAAAAAAATCTTAAAATCATAATTTTAATAATAAAGTTATTTGTATATATCAATCATAAAAACGATTTGATAAATGAGTAAAATGATTTAAATTTGACTGGCTTTGAAGTTGGGTCCCATTTTTACTTTTATCATGCAACTAAATTAATGATTTAAGACTTGACTTATTGTGCTTTAAAGCTTGGTCTCATTTATTTTAGGATTATAATTCATCGATATATTTTTGTCAATATTAATATTTATACAAAATTTTATTAAGTATATTTTTGAAACTTTTTAATTTCTAACCGCTATAATAATTATTCAAATAATGAAATTGGTCATTTAAAACTTTTAATTATTATTTGGGAACTTTTTATTTCCTTTTAATTTTATAAAAATATTATTCCCACTTATAATCTTCTTTTTTGCACTTGATCATTTTTTTTAAAAGACACGAAATTGTATTAAATTCGGAGAATTGTACAATAACAGGGTGCACAGTGTGGTCCTGTTAAAATCTTGATGGGACTTTCAACTCAAATAAAAAAAAAGTACCAATTAAGCACCAAAATTATAGAAAGAAAAGAGAACGAGGCAAGTGCCAACAACAAGATACTTCAGTGATCAAGACTGCTTAAACTAAAGAGTTCGATATCTGAAGGAGACAAACAAAACAATCAATACAGCTTTAGAATACAGCACACTGAGAATAGCCTAAGAACCAATATAGGACATCAACCATGATTATCAAAAAGCACATATGTGAGAATATCTGGCGGCTCTTCAAACCATATAAATTGAGACGAAGAAGAAGTAGCAAAATAGGCCAAACGGTGAGCAACCATATTTTTTGGTGGCAGACATGAGAAAAGTAGCCTCCAGTGCTCAACTGTAGATCTTCTACGATAAGATCAATAATGTAACAACCCGTCCCGGAAATTAGGGTTAAGGAAGTGTTTAAGTTGGGATTAGTGAGTTTAATCGGGGGTTAGTTGGTCCCGAGAAGGTCGATTGCCTAGAATGACGATTTTGCCCCTAGTTCGGGCAAAAAGTTGACTTTTAATTCGGGCGGTCAATTGGGTATTGACCGGTGACCAGGACGTAGTTTAGGACGTCACAAATCTGTAGGCAGGTGGCACGCCTGATTCCGACATCCGAGGAGGAAGTTATGATGTTCGGAAGGTTGAGCGCATAACCGTAATTTGGTTAAACTAAGGGGAAAAGTTGACTTTTCGTATGATCGAGTTTTGGCATGTTGACCTAGGATCGTTAGATAGATCTCGTCGTCCTGAGTTGGATGACAGGCGGCACGTATTCATCGGACTTACGATGTGTGAGATACGGGTCTAGAAAGGTAGTGGAACGATCGTAATTTTGGCTTAAAAGGAAGGGCATTTTGGTCTTTGTTCTCTAGGATGTGTGTAACAGAGAGGGACAAATGGAGGGCTGAGATTGAGACAGTTGTGAGAGAGAAGAGGTGTCAGGACCCACCCCGGTTTCACCCCGAAACCCGAGGTAAATCCCGCTCCCGTCTGACTCCCCCACACAATACTCAAGTAAAACTCACTCTAACCCAGTCAGACGCAGGAGTAATTACAAAATATCCCAACCTTATCGTTTACAGAGCATAGCACTAAATTACAAGGAAAATAAAAACTGATAAAGTACACGCACACAGAAGCCTTTAAACTCTTCTAGGATCCCTCACGTCACTTCTATGCCTCGGACACTGCCTCGACGTCAAGACCCCACGCTAGCTCCACAACCTGGAGGGCAATTTAAAACAAAAGTGTGAGTGGACTAGAAAGTACAAAAAGTTCAAAACCATTTTTACACGAAAACCGAGTTTAACCCTCCGTTTTGAAACCACATGCATAACCAACAGTTATGAACACAGTTATAAAATAATCATTATAAAACATCATAAGAAACAGAAACACTATAAAATATCATAAGAAACCATAGCATGAGTATCAGAAACCGTATCAAATCCTCATTTCCCGATCGAACCTGCTGGACCTATCCGAGTCTTTAAACTCCCGAGTCTTTAAACTCAATCCAGGCCTTAATCATATCCGAGTCTTTAAACTCCCGAGTCTTTAAACTCAAGGCCTACGGGGGAAATCAATATATCCGAGTCTTTAAACTCCCGAGTCTTTAAACTCAATCCGGGTCTTTAAACCCAATCCGGCCGGTCCCCCGTCACATATATCCGGGTCTTTAAACCCAATATCCAGATCCAGCAAATCCAATCCCAAAACCATTTGAAAACCATTTACCAAATCCTCATCCAAACCCGAATCCGAAATCACTGGTCTGAAGCCCTTCCGGCGTTCAGAACCGTCATTCCGAACCCAAATCCGGAGTCCACTTTCCCACTTTAAAACCAACTTCCATTCCCGAAATCCGTTTCTAGATCAAAATCCACTTATAACCATTGAAAACCACTTATCATTGGAAATCCCAAAACCATAGCATAAATTCCAGAAACCAACCATTCCTCGTAAAACGTGCTAAAAACCAATTTCCTTGAAAAACGTGTAATAATGTAAAATCAACCAAACATATTCGATAAACATAAAATCATGATTAAAAACCATAAAACAATTATAGAAAACAGTTATGCATGTTCGAGTTTAGAGAAAGGGTCCACTCACAGTACTGAGCCCGACTCGCGTCCCGAACGTCCAGCCCGTTCCTCGGCTTCCTCGGGAAATCCCGATCCTGTCAAACACCGTCAAATTATGTCACTAATACGTCTACGACACAACTACCTAATTTCCGTAAAATTCCCCAAACCAGAGACTTAAAACCCGGGACCCTAAACATTCACCCTCGCGGAACTACACTCCAACGACTTCCGATTGACTCGAAACCAACTCCATTGAACTCACCACAACTCCTAGACCAAAAGTCCTGTTGATCGCTTCTCCATACGCCGCTGCACGCGCCCCCATGCGCCGCCCAAAGTGGATGCGCGTGGCACTCACGCGCCAGCTACAGTGCACCGTCAACCTTGAGCAGACCCGGTTCGCACCAGTGGTCTGGACCCTGAACCGGCGAGAGCGGTTCTCCTCATTCCGTCCACCAAAACGACTCCTCTCTTCACCAACAGCATCGTCCCATCCTAGGCTACCCCTTCCCGTATGTCACTCACCTCGACTCACCCTAAAACTCGTCGACTCAACCTTGAACAAAAACCCGTCCACTGCCCTGTTTCCTACTCCGGCCACCCAGGTCACCTCCCTTCACGATGGCAACACCAGACGGTTCCTAGGACCCTTATAAACCTAACTCAACTCACCTGGACCGTCGACTCTATTCCAATCTTCACAACTTTCAATTGAAAGTCACGACCAAAACAGAGTACATCCAGACCTGCCGTCGTGCCAACCCCCACCGTGCTCCTCCCGTCACGACAGCTCAACCAAATTACTCCTAGGACTCAACTAAAACCCTTAGACCACTCTAGACTCATCGATTCAACCTCTCAAACCACAACTTCCACGTTGAAACTCAACGGGAAAACAGAGTATCGACATGGGAATGAGAGAATTACCTGCCTCCAGTCGCCGTCGTGAGCTCCGCTGGTAGTGGTTGACTCCTCGCAACCCGCACGACACCACCACGGACTCAGTTGCCCCGTACACGGCTGCCACCGCCACAATTCTCACAAATTCCTTGGTTTCCTTCCTGTTTCCCCCCTGATTTTCCCGCAGCTCTCGACACCCTCACACACAGCCACCACACCGTCAACCTCTCTCACTGCTTCCCTCTCACTCTCTGATCACCCTCACACACTCACAATTCGTCAGCACACACACCACCACCCTCAATTTCCTTCACAAACTCCCTCTGTTTTCTGAACCAGCACCACACACACACACGGGTGCACCCCAATTATTTGGGCCGTGCACACACTCGAACTCACCAGAAGCCACTCCACCTTTAGCACGTGTCACCAATCCTCCTCACTCTCTCACCAAATGGCTCCATCCCAGCCGTCCCTTTCCTTCTTTCTGCACAAATCCCAATGTGCAGAAAGACCAAATTACCCTTCTTTTTACCTTATATTTACGATTTAACAAAAACTTCCTAGACCCGTGACTCTCGCCTCGTAAGTCCGATGAATACGTGTCGCCTGTCATCGAACTCAGGACGACGGAATCTATCTAACCATCCTAGGTCAACCTACCAAAACTCGATTACTCAAAAAGTCAAATATTCCCCCTAATTTACTCAAATTACGGTCATGCCCTCGACCTTCCGAACATCACAACTTTCTCCTCGGATGTCGGAATCAGGCGTGCCACTTGCTTATGGATTCGTGACGTCCTAAACTACGTCCTAGTCACCGATCAACACTCAAATCGACCTCCCAACTAAAAGTCAACTATTTGCCCGAACCAGGGGCAAAATCGTCATTCTACGCTCATGGACCCATCGAGACCACCTACCCACTGCTTAACCAATCACACCTTATTCACTCTACTAATCCCGGCTCTCGGGATGGGTTGTTACAAGAGGAGGATTGTGACGCATGGTAAGGGCCTAGTGGCTTCTAGGCGTGTGCACGGTCCCAATTATTTGGGGTGCCCGTGTGTTCGTGTTTGTTCTTCGACTCAGAGAGAAACAGAGACTGGGAATTAGGGAGAAATCGATCAAGTACAGTGAGGGTGTGAGTTTGTGAGTGTGTGAGAGTGATTAGAGTTTGAGAGGGAGATAGTGAGAAGGTTGGGATGTGAGGAATTAGTGTGTGTGCTAAGTGTGAGCTCGCGGGAAAGCAGAGAAAACAAGGAGGAAGTGAGTGATCGTGGTGGTGGTGTGGTCGTGTGTGGTGTAGTTGGACTCGAAAGGAACAAGGACGACCCTGTGGACTTCAGGGAGTACGGTGGTGAGCACGGCGACGGTCGACAGCAGGTAATTCCTTCTCCTTCTGTAAGTGCTCTGTTTTGCCGTGATTTTCAAATCGAAAGTCGTGGCTTTAGGGGTTGAATCAAGGAGTCTAGTGAGGTCTAGGGGACTTAGTAGGGTCCTAGGAACCGTCTACAGTGGTTGTCGTGACGGGGGAAGACTTGGTTGGCAGGGAAGACTTTGTTTGAGTGTGAGTCGAGGACTTAGATGCTGAGTCGAGGTGTTTGGGTAAGGGGAATGGATAGATTAGGATAGGACAAAGAAGGGGGTGAAGAGAGGAGTTGATTTGGTGCAGGCACAGAGGAGAACCGGTAACGTCGGTTCGAGGTGCAACGACTGTGTCGAACCGGGTCGACGCGAGGAAGACGATGCACTGTAGCTGGCGCGTGAGGGCCACGCGCAGCCACTTTGGGCGGCGCGTGGGGGCGCATGCGGCGGCGGTTGAGGAAGTTGTCAACATGGTTTTTAGTCTAGGAGTTGTGACGAGTCTATTGGAATTGGTTTCGGGTTGATCGGACGTCGTTTGAAGGTAGGTCCGCGAGGGTGAAGGTTTAGGGTTCCGATTCATTATGTTTAGGACCCGGGGATTTTTGGGAACAATTAGGTGGACTTTCGTAGGTGTGTTAGTAACATACTTTGGCGGTTGTTGACAGGATCGAGACTTTCCGAGGAAGCTGAGGAACGTAAGGGACGTTCGGGACGCAATTGAGGGCTTGGTA
This sequence comes from Prinsepia uniflora, assembly GCA_032719365.1. Taxonomy (NCBI): domain Eukaryota; kingdom Viridiplantae; phylum Streptophyta; class Magnoliopsida; order Rosales; family Rosaceae; genus Prinsepia; species Prinsepia uniflora. The sequence continues at coordinate 75,565,553 of CM064865.1, read as the reverse complement.
CTGTGAGTGGACCCCTTCCTTAAACTCGAGCATGCATAACTGTTTTTCTATAATTGTTTTATAGTTTTACATGTGGTTTTATGAATATTGAATATGCTATGTTGGTTTTACATAATTGCAACGGTTTCCGAGAAATAACTGATTTGGCTCGTTTTACGTAAAATGTCGATTTCTGAGAATAATGTCATGGTTTTGGGGTTTCAATAATTGGTTTTCAATATGTATAACGGGATTTGGAAATCGGATTTCGGTAACGAGATTTGGTTTTAAAGTTGAAACGTGGAATTCCGGATTTGGGTTCGAAATGATGGTTCTAGACGCCGGAAGGGCTTCGGACCAGTGATTTCGGATTCGGGTTTGGATATGGATTTAGAATTGATTTTTAAATGGTTTTGGATTGGATTTGCTAGATCTGATTATTGGGTTTAAAGACTCGGATATATTGATATTTCCCCCGTAGGCCTGTTGAGTTTAAAGACTCGGGAGTTTAAAGACTCGGATATTATTGAGGCCTGGATTGAGTTTAAAGACTCGGGAGTTTAAAGACTCGGATAGGTCCAGCAGGTTTGATCGGAAAATGATGATCTGATGTTCTTGGTTTATGATACGGTTTTTTTTATGTTTATACTATGCTGTCTTTAACGGTGTTTTATAGTGTTTCTGTTCTTATGATGATCGTTATGTGGTTTATAACTATTTTGATCACTGGGTTATGCATGTGGTTTCAAAACGGAGGGCTAAACCCGGTTTTCTTATAAATGTTTTTAGAAACTTTTCTTTTATTATGGTCCACTCACACCTTCTGTTTTAAATTGCCCTCCAGGTTGTGGAGCTAGCGCGGGGTTCTAACGTCGAGGCAGCGTCTGAGGCATAGAAGTCACGAGGGGAATCCCGAACTGTTTTAAATTTTTTTCCGTTGTGCGTGTACCTAGCTTTTCGGTTTTCTTTTCTTCTGTATTAGTACTATGCTCTGTAAATTGTTGACTACGGGATATTTTATATAGTTTCTCCTGCGTCTAACTGTATACTTTGTTGTCGTGTCGGGGTGTCAGACGGGAGCAGGATTTACCTCGGTTCTCGGGGTGGAACCGGGGTGGGTCCTGACAAATAACTCACCCAGTTGGAGAAAAATCAGACCCCTAGCGTTGAATATCAGCAATAATACGAAGAGAATCACCCTCAAAACACAAATTAACAAAATTCTCCCACATTGCTAAAGCGACAGCAAGATAGACTGCCATCTCCTCCATTGATCAGCCTCACTTGGTTCATTTTAAAGAGTAATATAAGAACAATCAAACTTAAACCAAGATAATCAAGAGTAAGAATTCTTCAAAAAATATTTTTAAACTTTAAATTTGAAATCTTTATTAACCAATATTAAACGATTAGGTTAATTTCTTATAGTTTAGAGTTTATTAGTTCTTGGATTTTTTGCACAAAATCCAAGAATTAAATCCTAAACGTTAAGTCATAAGTTCTTCCACTACTACCCCTACCCAAAAACTCCGCACCCTTATCTAAAACTTTCTATACTCTACCGTTAAAACCCAAAAGACACGGATTTCATTATTGATTTCAAAGAAAAAAAATCAATTTTAATATATAAGTTTGTTATAAAAATGTTTTAAGTATAATCATATAATATGGTTTAGAATCATAATCATGTATTGTAAAAAAAATGACAATAAATGTGCATAGCTAAAAATAGTGAAGGGACCTAAGATTAAATTTTTTTCATATTCCAATTTTCAAGTACAATACAATCTTGTCAAGAATTAGTTAGTTATTTATCCTTTATTTTATCATGCAACTTGTTGATGCACAAAATGTATCAACTTAGAAGTAATACTCTACTCATGCCACATGTCCTTCGTATGACCTGTAAAAAAAGATAGATTGGTCGTCGGTCAGGGGTAAGCAGTAGTGTGGTACTAGTTTAAGGGTACTCTAACGTTCAAGTCAGTATTGTACGTATGTGTATATAAAGGGTATGTGGTAAATGGTAACTTTAGAGTAATAGTGAATAATGAATCTTAGTTATCTTTTTGGTGGAAATGTTCCTAATTTGTATTGATGTCTAAGGGAGGCTTGATGACTAGTTTTGATGTGAGATAAATGTACTTCTACCATGGGTCACACGTGGCATCTGAATGTATGATGGATATCTTTCCACGTGTTAGCTAGTAGAGTGCCCTTGTTAGGGCTGTTTGGTGATGTGAGCTTGGACCCATGTGTCTTTTGAGTTTGTAGGTAAACTTTGGGTTTGTTTATTGAGTTTGGGCTTGAGGTATTTGGTATGTCAAGTCTGGTTCAATATGGTGTCAACAGAAATCCTACAAGTTCTTAACTAAGGTGAAATTTCTCGGTTGGGGACTTGTTAAGTTGTTTTAGACTCGCTGGGGAGATATGCCTCTAGTACCCCAAATCCCTTAGACAAGGAAAGACATTAAGTTGTCTGTTTTTTGCAGGCCGATCAGTGGTAATCGAGGTGGTAAGTGAAGGCAGAGCTGCGTGTGGCTCGTACGGGCTAGGTGTTACAAGCTAGAAATACTACCTCGTAAAAGGAGCTTTGAGACTCCATTTGGTTAGTGAGTGTTCTCCTCAAGATCAAACTCTTCTTGTGGAAATGTTGTAAACAGTTTTTGGCGATGCGCGTGAACCTGGTCAGACGTCGGATTTTAGTGGATACTATTTTTCCTCAGTGTGGCGATGCGAGTGAACCTGGTCAGACGTCAGATCTCATGTACACTTATTCTTTCAATGTAAATTTGCCCAACTTTTTTGGTATGGATATCTTTTGCAGCTTAATATGAGTGTGGTTGTGGATAGAGACTTTTCTGGGTATTGGCAGTTCTTTATTCAAAAACTTACTCTGACCGGACATGGAGAGGACGATATTCAGATGTTCAGTTTTGGCATCTAGCGGTTATGGAAGTGCCGAAATTAACAGTACTACAACGATATCACCATTGATCCGGGATCTACTATCCAGATTATGGTGGCTCAGTTTTATGAGTTTAATATGGCTAGACTAGCAAAACCACCGCTCATTTAGGTGGTCTCTCAGCCAATGGTGGTTCCTTCTTCTAGTCCTTCTTTATGTCTCCCTAACTTGGTATATCTTTTTTTCTTCTAGTCCTTCTGCAGGTTTTGTGGAAGTTAACTGTGATGGGGCCTTTAGTGGTACAGATGATCATGGTGCTGATGGTTGGCTTTTCCGGTCCTTATTAGGAGAGTTCATTGATGTCGAGGGTAAGGGTGGTTTCCCTTGTGGCAGTGTCTTATAGGCTGAAGCTTATGCCCTCCGTGCTGCTATGGTTATATCAGATGTTTGCCTAGATGCTAGTATTGAATGATTGATTCATGATATCCTAGCTATGTAACTCTTTGAGACTGTATAGCTTAGGTACACCAAAGAATTGAAATATCAATATCGACAGAAATGTTGCTAGTCAAATTTACGGATATATCGATGAATATATCGATATCGTTTGCGCTCAACAAAAAAGATAGAAATCTCAACAAAAAAGATGGAAATTTAGTCTAAAAGTTGAAATTTTTTAATGAAATTTTGGGAAAAACTTAAGTATCCAATAATGGTTATATATAACTCATAAAAATTATAATATGACTTTGATATCATAAATATATGATACAATATGATTCTGATGATGATTAATAATATAAAATTTTAAACATGTACATAAATGGAAGTGAATTACTCTAATTGAATGTTAGTATAGTTAAAAACATATCAATAAGCATAATAATTTAGTTTACATTTACATAAAAATTTAGAGAATCGGGTAGTTTACATTTGCATAATAATTTAGAAAATCCAACCGTTATTACAAAATCTGAACCTAAACATGATTTAGTATATTAATTTTTTAAAACGTGCTATTAATGTTAGTTTGTAATTTCTTAAACTCATCAAATGTTTATTGAAACTATAATGAAACTATTTCATTAAAAAGCAAGCAATCTTAATCTAAATACTAATTATACATCATTATTCAAACAAATCTATTCATGTACACCTTATTAACCGTATGCTCATCTCATATTTTCTATGAATTCTTCCATTCGACAAAATTTTGCTTCTAAAATTCATTAATATTCAAATTAACCTTATATTTATATTCCCAATTTTTCTTATATCAAAAACTAATTTAAATATAAAACATATTATATCGAATATTCAGAAATATACTAATATGATATCTAATTAATTTAAAAGTTGTATCATTAAACTCAACATTTAAAAACTAAAATATTTCATGTTGAACGGACGGTGAAAGAACCCTGTATGCACCGCCACGCGTCAATGAAGAGATCTGTGGGTCTGCAATTCAAGTTTTCCGACCCGATGACATGACCCGACTCAAACTCTTTTATTCTACGTCCAATTTTCGCTAATTAACATCCTATTTTGATCGTTTTGATCCCATAAAGAGATCTATGAGCTTAGAACAAGAAAAAACACACTCGAAAACATTGATGCTAGGGAAAAATTGGCGAATATCCTTCACCCCCTCCCCTCATTTGGTATCACTCCAAATTTCCGATATTTCGGTGAAATATCGAGCGATAAGTTCGATATTTTAATTAATGAGTACACCTCCCGCTAGCATAATACTGCGGTTCATGAAGTTGCAGCTTTCTGTAAGTGTTTTAAACGCTGTTTTAGATGGGAAGGCTTAGAGCCCCCTTAGTTATTTAATCTTTTAGTTCAAGATGTAAATGTTTTGGTTCGGTTAATTCAATAAAGTTTTTTCTTGCCCAAAAAATTAGGATGACTTAACTAAAGATAGATGAAGCGGCATATTCGTCTCAAGAGGAACCCACGCCCCATGATAACCTTTGATAATTTGACAAAATTGAGTGAGATCGCGTCAATTAACTTCATCGTCACCATCAACTGCCATTTCACCATGCGATACCTTGTCGATTCTTCAACTTCGGGAAAAGATTGATGGATGAGACGACTTGCTCCATGAACTGAACCATTTCTTCTTCACACAGGTAATTGAGCCAACATTTTTGTGAGAATATGATGATATAAAAACCCCACATTTGAAAGTTGAACAATTTTGTAAGAGCTCATAAGGTGTTGGTTCTCTCCTACCCATAGTTAATTGGTTTTGATATAGAACCTCAACTTTCTTTATGATATCAAATCTAATTACCCTACATATGAGGACACAAATCGTACATGATTTGACCGAGTGTCTCGAGGAGAATTGGCCATGTAACGTTCCTTTGTCTTCGAAAAACTCACAATTTTCCATCTGTTGCGGCGACCGTACATCTAGACCATTGATTCGACAAATGCCTTCACTTGATCCTCGTCGGACACGTCCCAGTGGATACAGGTTGAGCGGTGGTTAAGGTTGATGCCGCTAGTGATGATTGATACCTTGCCTTGGAGCTTTCTAATGGTTTATGAGAGCAAAAGTGTGTCTGACATTTTTGTTTGGGATCGTGTAGGTTTTGAAAAAATCATAGCAATTGATGGAGGTGATGAGAATATACACTTGTGTGGCGTCTTAACCTACGCAGAGCTTCGTTGTTAATAACTTTATAGAAAATCGATCATTTCAAATCAATTTCATGTAATACCTCAAATAATCCATCACTTAATTTAAATATTGTTGTAAATAGTATAAGTTGTGGCTATTCATGTAAGGGTACTAAATGTATTTAGTCATTAGTGAAAGGGTAGATAGGTCATTGTTCAATGTACTAAACCCTAATCCTTTTCTATTTAAGGATTAGGTTAACTGATGAATGATATTCTGAACATTTTTTCACAACACGTTATCAGCATGAGTCTCTAACCAGTATTTCGTTTCATGTTTCACGTTCATCGTTCTCCCTACCATTTTTTTCTCCTCCTCCAAAAATCCAAAATGTTTTGATTTTGGCCGATTGTTAATAGAGAAAATAGGTTCTTTACTTTCCTTGGTTAAAATTGAAAGCCCATTCTAACTTCACATCCCTAATTCCCATTTTCCCCAATTGCTTTCCCAATTCTCAAATCAAACTTGCCTCTCTCAAAAATACCAAAAATTGATTTGCTAGGGCTCACTGCTCCCAATTCAAATCGAAATCATCCACTTCTTCTCTCAAGTTTTTTTTTTCAAGGCTACCTGCGGCAACGAAGGTCCCCACATTGATGACGTCGACTCCTTGTTTATCCTCGCCTTGTAGAATGTTTTTGGATTCAGCGGCACTGTTCCTCGACAATGAGGACGAGTCCCTGCGCGTCGCAACCTCCAGAAGAATCACTTGAAGCGAATCCCACAATATGAGGAGGATGGCCTGCATATCAATTCTCAAAGCAAACTCGTGCGAAATCTAGGATGAGTTTGCACCGGCAGAAAGAACAGAGGCGGAAGACTCTCAATGGAGATGGTGTGAAGTTGTTTACGAATAGAGAAAGACGGAAAAGCCTTGCAGAGTCGTCGGAGGACCGAAGCCACCCTTCGGTGGAGCAGGACCAATGTCACTTTTTAGTGGGCCATAACTGAATCCCTGGGTTCCTTCGGGGAAGAAGAATCGAAACTAGCCGGTGGGGAGTCATCGAATCCTGATCAAAGATTTACTATCTCTTTGGTGGACATGGATTTCTTTGGTGCATCGTGATCGAAGTCAAGTACAGGATTCCATTTGATAACATGATGGTATGCCAAATGATGATGTACATGATATTATTATAATGATATACATGCCATGATGATAATATATATGATGATGATCATGTGAGTGGACATAGGATATACATAATATTATTAGTTATATTTGATGCTGGAAATGATGATGATGATGACGTGAATAACGTAATATGTTGTTATTGTATATGATGAAATGATGTATGATCACCCTATGATTATGGTTATGCTGATATGCTATGCTTTGATGCTTATGATGATAATGAATGCATAATTCTATGATGTATAATGATACATACATGATGACCCTATGATGATGCTATGTTGTTATGTATAATGAGGATATGATATATAGTGATGCCATAATGATGTTATATGATTTGGTATATATGAATATGACTATATGATAAAATATGGATGATGATGTATATAATATATATATATATACACATGATAATTTGATGATATGATGTCATGTTATGATGTATATATGATGGGATGATGTTGATCATGGATAATGATGTAAATTATAATACGTGGATGTTATATGATTTGTTATACACAAATATAACGATATGATGCCATGACATGATGATCTATGATGGATAATGATATGATGCTGAGATGATGAGATGATGAGATGATATGATGTGTGTGATTGTATGATTATGTTGATGTTAATATTAACATGAATTAATTGATGATGGGATGATGATCATGGCATGATGCCATGCCCAATTCTTAAATATCATACCATGCCCAATTCTAAAATCTAGTGCGACTATAAAAACTTTAGAAAATTCTAAGGCAAATTTGTTTGGTCTTTCACACATTGGATTGATAGTCCAACTATGGGGCTTGAAGCCCAAAGAACCACTTAGCCCAGTAGACTACAAAAAGGCCACTGTCGAGAAGGCTAGGCGATATAAAGGCCTAGCAGGCCCACAAATTAAAAACTAGAAAAAAGGGAGGAAGCCCAGAAGGCTACCAACTTAATCCAAGTACAGAAGACCATACAAAATTAATAAAGAGATTCAACATACACCAGTACTCATAGCTAACCCATAAGGTTTTTAGAAGGCTTGTAAGCTCAGAAGGCGTGGCCCATACTAGTACGGCCCAATAGCTGGTGAGCTTAGAAGGTTTACATATAAGACCTGATCCAACCAGCCTAAACTCAAAAGGAGGGCACTTGTACTTATATGTTATAATGCATTACAATTTATTATTAAACGCTCAATACCAAGAGCATTCGTTTATACATATCACACCATATAATACTAGAAATATTAATTTAATTTATTCTCACATGCTATTTAATATTGATTTATTTAGCAAATGTATGTTTAAATGAACCCGGCGTTCATCAATGAACTAGAAATTTCATAAACGAACCAATAATCTATAAATGAACCAGTAGTTCATACTAATCACCGAACCCGTAATTTCATAAATTTCTATGACAAAAAAGGAATCCAAAGTTTCTTTCATAAATTCAACAAACATCATAAAACCAGTAGCTTTTATATGTTTACAATCCGGTTTATTATATCAAGTTATGGAACTTACAGTTCTTATTAGTTTTTTATGGACGAATTTATCCAAAACACTAATTATGATAATTTGATCATTGTAAGCACTCTGAAAGTGCATGATAATCATCATCATCATATCTTGGCCGAAGCAAGAAATGAATGACTCATCATCCATTCTACGGATTTCAAATCCACACATGAATATAATTCGAAAAATGTTTTTTTTTTCGCTCGAATATGATTTAATTCAATACAAACACTTATTCTTATGCATGTGATCCATTGCATTAAATATATGAATATGTATATTTTGTGGGGAAGTTTATTATCTAGCTAACAATGTTATCACACATATTATACTCCGAAAGATATGACAAAAGAACATTTTTGAATGGTACTGAATTACCATCAATGAGATCTCTTACTCTCCAAAGTTCCAGAAGAACATTGTTGAGATTTACGGTTATTCGAGCCAACAGTTATCACATTGAAACCACTAATGACAAGAAAGTGAAATACCTTTGCATAACCTCCAATTCGTATGACCAAGAGCATACACAGGAGAAATTAGCCAGAAACTAGCCAAGAGTTAGCTAGAAGCTAACTAGTACGAGCAATTGCTCATTATATTGTATGACCGGTTGTGACACCCAGGTCAAGGTAATGATGCGTTGTATCCTCATTATATTGCACGAGCATCCTCTTACTTTTAGACACATATGCTAAGTTTGCTCGTTAGCAAAAATCGAATATTATACCATTATATGCAAATATGAGTAAAGACTTCACCCTTTCTTATACATAATACAAAGGGATATTTTGTGGACTTTCCAACCACCATGCGGACCATTTGAAATACTTTCATGGTTTAGGTTGAGGTACCGACAAAGTGGCCACATACTACCCTTTTGTCCACACGCATACTGCGTTTGCTAAACTCTTAGCCCAAATCATTTAATTGAGGGCCACACCACCCAGATTCTCTTATATAGTCTATAAGACTCTATCATACCGTCAAGTTTACATCAAAATATTCGATGATTATTATATGTTCCTTGGGATTGATGATGAACATTTGGTTCCCCATGTTCACACCCATAATGGTCTTGCAGAAACACTAATTAACCTTGGTAATGCGCACCAAGCTTCTCGTTTCTACGTAAGGACTATGCAATTTTGCATGCAGTAATTTTGGTCCAATTCAGGCCCACTGCCATCCAACGATGTTTTGTGTTACAGCTGGTGACTAGGTACGAACCAGATGCTTCGTACTTACGCATTTATGGGTGTGCAGTTACGTGCCAATTGTGCCACCACAACGTACACAAATGGGACCTCAACAAAAGAGAGGCATACATGTCGGTTATAAATCCCCTTCCATTATATGCTATTTACAGCCCTTAACAGGCGATCTCATTCCCGTTATATTTTCGGATGGTCACTTTGATGAGACAGTCTTCCCGTCGTTAGAGGGAGATAAGAACATCAAACGTTCCTGAAGAACGACGTGAATTGACGTGGAACATCCCCACTATGTCTCATTTTCATCCCTGATTCGTACAAAGTAAGAATGAAGTGCGGAGAATTCTAAATTTACAAAGTGTAGCTAATAATATGTCAGATGTTTCCTCTAATCTAGCTAAAGTGACGAGATCACATATACATGCTGCAAACTTTCCTGCAAGGATAGACGTCCCAGTAGGACACGTCGCCCCAAACGGACAAGGTACAGTTATGGCGGCTAACCAGTCATATGTCCTTGCCCAGAAATGAGGTAGACCAATAGGTTCGAAGGATTCTCATCCATGGAAGAGGAAAAATTTGGCACAATCGAATCCCTTAGATATCACAATATCATCTGAACCATCTCATGAGATAATTCCGGATTATGGGCCAGTCTTAGAAGAGACGACGTTCGGGGATGCCTCAACGTCTAGACCCACTCCTGAGAATAGAGAGATCTCGGTAAACTATGCATGCTTAAATGAGATACGGAATCAGAATGATATTATCATCGATGATATATATGCATATGTGGTAGCTATCAAAATAATAACTATAAAAGAAATCGAACCTTACTCCGTTGATGAATTAATTCAAACGTAGAGAAGACTGGCCAAAATGGAAAGAACCAATCCAGGTCGAATTAGATTCCTTGACAAGAAGGAAGGTGTTTGGACCTGTAGTTTCCACACACTCCCCATGTTAAACCTGCGAGATTTAAAAGGGTAGTCATAAGGAAGCCTAATGAGAAAGATGAGATTGTGAGATGTACAACTTATTTTATGGTCCATAGTTTTCTCAACGCCTTGAGATTGATTACGATGAGACATATTCTCTCCTAATGAACGTCATAACATTCCACTACTTTATCAGTTTGGTAGTCTCCGAAAAAATTGAATATGCAGCTTATGGATGTGGTTACTGGTTATCTGTATGATGATCTGAATACTGAGATATATATACCTGATGCAAATAGTTCCAGACCACGGAACACGCTCTCCATTTGTTTGAGGCGTTCACTTTATGGATTGAAACAATTCGGACGGATGTGGTATAATCGCCTAAGTGAATATTTGATCAGACTGCAATATGTGAATAATGAATTATGCCCATGCATGTTTATTAAGAAAAAAAAGTTCCGAGTTCGTTATAATGGCAGTTTATGTCGATGCCATGAATCTGATTGGTACTCCTGAAGAGATCCAAGACACCGCTAAGCACCTGAAGTTAGAATTTGAAATGAAGGATCTTGAGAGAACACATATGTCTCGACTTGAAGCTCGAGCACCGTGCAGATGGAATTTTGGTCCATCAATCGAATTACATCCAGAAGATGTAAATGCGCTTTAATGAGGATAAAGCGAAACCGTTAAGCACACTCATGATCGTCCGAAGTCTAGATCCTAAGAAGGACCCGTTTAGTCTAGCAGATGATAACAAAGAGATATTGACACCATAAGTGCCATATCTAAGTACAATAGACGCATTATTATACTTGATTCAAATACATTAGACCAAACTTTTCATCCACTGTGAACTTGTTAGCTACATTCAGCTCTGCGCCAGCACGCTACCATTGAAATGTCATAAAAGACATTTTCAACACCTTAATGGTATGTTAGATATAGGCTTATACTACCCTATGCATCGAGGAATGAATGAAATCGCATTGATCCTCGAAATGATGCATTGCCTTTTTGGGTATACTGATGTAGGCTACCTATCAAACCCACATAAGGTATGTTCTCAAACTGGTTATATCTTTACCATTGGGAACACATCAATATCTTGGAGGCCTAAAAAACAGACCCTTATTGCTATGTAATTCGAATTATGCGAAACTTCTAACTCTTCAAAAAGCAGCTCGTGAATGTATATAGCTAAGAGCCATTACGGGGCATATTCGAAGCACTTGTGGACTGCACTCCACCAATAATGAACCTAAGATTATTTACTAAGATAATGTCCCTCCATTCAGCAGATGAGAACCGGTTTCATTATAGTAGACAACAAGTCATCACTCAATGCAACATTCCAGAAGTATGTTCATGGTATTGGATTATGTAGATTGACAGATCTACCAAGTTCTTAATTTCAGGGGGAGTCAATATCAAGGGGAGTATTCTGAAACATACCAACTATCCTGAAGTATATCGAGTATTCCGAAATATACTCACACGATCATTGTGTACTCTTTTTTCCTATAATCGGGGTATTTTGTCTCATTGGGTTTTGTTACCTGGTTAGGTTTTAACGAGGCACACTTTTGTATGGTTACCCCACTAATAATGCATCCTGAAAATGTCATGATTCGACTCATATGCATTTGATTATCTTTTCCCTTCGACTACGGGTTTTTCCCATAGGGTTTACCAGGCAAGGTTTTGGTGTAGCAACTGTAATGCATTTTTATTTCAATGGCGTTCTATCTACCTATGTTTCAGAAGAGACAACTTCAACTACCTCTAGAGATCCCGATACCATTACGATCTACATGTGTTGCACTATTTTTCTTCCGACTATGATTATTTTTGGCCCACAAAGTTTTTGTTAACTGTCAAGGTTTTAACGAGATAATATATAAACGCGTAGTCAGGCAGTACTGATTACATGGAAGATCCAAAGAGGAGTGTTGTAAATAGTATAAATTGTGGTTATTCATGCAAGGGTACTAAATCTCAATCCTTTTCTATTTAAGGATTAAATTAACTGATGAATGATATTCTAAAACATTTTTTCACAACAAACATAACAAATTAATTTTAAAAACTTAAAAAGTCATTATCAAAAGTCTTCTTTATTTTAATGCCGCTTGGTGGGATGAATGTTAGAAAAATAAAATTTTCCTTAATTTAAGATTTAGAATATTTATTTGGATTTTTTATTTTTTATATTTTAAGTTTATTTAATATTTGTAGGCTGTTTTTATACTTAGATTTTTACCTTCTTATAATTGTTTGTTCCCAATAATAAATATACTTTTCTGAAAAAAAAAAATATATCACTGCTGTTTTTTTCCAAACATCTGAAAACGTATGGGTTGTCACTTGTGGACATGTGTTTGCTTTCTTTTGTCGCTTTGATCTTTCATGTTATTCTTTGTCTCTTTTGTTTGTTGCCCTCTCGATTTGCATTATAAAGAATCCATCCAGTGACCCCACATTCTTTAGGTGCAAGGCCAAAATACAAAGTTGCAAACCAAGCTCGTCTGAATGCAGCTGATGGATACACATAATTTACATGCAAGCCCCCTAGAGAGGGACAGGGAAGCACAAGAACTCAATGTATCATAATTAGTCACCAACATTTTTGCAGTCATTAATCAACAGTAGTCTGAATGTGACTCGTAGAAATCACTCGGGCACGGTGACATGACCTCTTGCTCAAGCAACTGAAGTACCTGGTTCATCAACGGCCGTTCATCAGGGTTTGCATCTGTGCACCTTGCTGCTATGTCAAGAATGGCTTCCACAGTTTCAGAATCTGCATCTTTGCACCTTTTATCAACTAAGTCATGCAATCGGTTTTCTCTCAATAGGGTGTTCATCTGCAAATTAATCAAGGTCTTAAAACATCAACAAAAGGGCTTAAAACATCTGTCTGAATGAATTTGGGAATGAATTAGGAACTTACCCAACCAACAACATTTAAGCCTCTTTGTACAAACGTGGAATCAGTAGGTCTCTTTCCAGTCACAAGCTCTAGCAAAAGTACTCCAAAGCTATACACATCCGACTTCTGAGTGGCTCTCCCACTTTGTAGATACTCTGCGAGGGGTGAATCAAAAGCAATCGATTAGCATCTCAATAATTTTGATATTATTTACAATTTGGGTACCTAAATAGCATGATATGACTAAACACAAACCTGGAGCTAGATAACCAAAAGTGCCAGCAACCACCGTAGTTACATGGGCATCTTCATCAACCAAAAGCTTTGCAAGACCAAAGTCAGACACCCGGGGCTCCAAATTTTCATCTAGGAGAATGTTGCTGGATTTTATGTCACGGTGTACTATCTTTGGAGAGCAATCATGATGCAGGTATGCTATCCCCCGGGCAGAACCTAGGGCTATTTTTAAACGAGCATTCCAGTTCAAAGGCCGCTCTTCCATCCCATGTTCTGAAGGAGAAAAAGGCATCAAGAATAAATGAAATCAAATAAGCATTTGATTCAAGTTGTAGCACATTGGGAGCTGTGATACTTACCATGCAAGAAATCATCTAAGCTGCCCATTTCTAGATAGTCATATATAAGAAGCTTTGAAGCAGGGAGTCTGCAGTAGCCACGCAGGTTAACTAGATTTATGTGCTTAATGCTGCCCAAGATCTCTAACTCCCTCTCGAAAACTTGATCACATCCTTCGCGACTTCTATCAATTCTTTTAACAGCAAATGTTCCGCAATCATTCATGACCATTCGGTATACAGTACCAAATCCTCCTGATCCTACAACATCCTCTTCATCAAGTGACTCTAGCTTTTCAATGATTTCGGATGAAGGGTAGGGCATATCGCCATGGAAAGTAATGAGCTTTGTGCCTATCAGAAGTTCAGAAAAAAAACAAAATCAGAAAACTTTAAGATTAAGAAATTTCAAAAGTCAAGAAAGCATTGAGCTTACTTGTTTCTTGATTTACTTGCTTTTTGACTTCTGTGTACTTTTTAGCCACTCTTTCTTTTTTGGATAGTAACCGCACCCAAAGGAAGGCAAGGAGCACGAAAATTGCAAAACCCATGGCGGACATTGCACCAATAAGGATTCCTTTGATGTAATGAGAAGATCGTTTGGCAGGCACTGCAATATCCACAGTGAATGCAACAGAATAGAATAAGCACGTTAACACATGCTACATAAGAACTTGGTACAAAGTGATTTACAAAATTACAGAGATAGCTTTAGTTAGAAAATGTGTCAACTATAAAGTTGATAAAAAGGGATATGAAAATTGCCTGTTGCTTCGTCACTTTCAGCATGTGGTAGCACTGCAGGGAATCCAAGTGAGGTTCGACAAGGCTTGTGCACTTGTTGGCCGCAAAGATCTAAGTTCCCAGTGAACCTATGCAAGTTCAAGGAAATTTCAGAAGAAGAAGAAGGGAACGAACAATTAAATATAATGCAATTATGCTTAAGAAAGGAAGAACAGTATCTGTAATGCCTATTGCGCACGATTTGATACTCTATAAGTACCGCAAAGTTAGTGGGTAGTTCAGCTTTTATTCAGGAAACTATCCAGCAATTCAGAGGTCCACAGATAACTCAATCAAAACCGAAAATTAGCTCACATGACTACAAATGCATGCTCATATCTCAGTTTAGAAAGCACAAAACTGCAAGCTACAGAATACATGTTTATTATTTGAGTGACGAGATGAGGGTATGAGTACTTACGACTTGTTTCCAAATGTGCTTAAGACACCTAAATCCGGGATTTCCCCAGAGAAGAAGTTAGTGGACAAGTTCCTAAGATAGAAACAATTAAACTGTTTAAGATACCATTGAATTTGAAAACTATGACATATAGACTGCAAACTACCATTAATTACACAACAAACAATTGGGGCTTACAGAGACTGCAATCTTGCAAGGCGGCCAATGGATGAAGGTATAGCACCCTTCAATAAATTGCTAGATAAGTCCCTGTAATTCATTCAAAGTTCATCAATTTCCCAATACAAGGGTTGACAATTAAGCACGCAATAAAGACTTAGTAAACCGAAAAAGAGAACACAAAGACAGAAGTCTTACAGTATGGTGAGATGAGAAAGGTTTCCAATATCTGATGGTATACCTCCTTGGAGATAATTAGCTCTCAAGTACCTAATAGGAAAAAGGGAAAGGGTATGCAATCCTCAATTCTAGTGTCACGTGGGCAACTCAAATACATTTACAACTCAAAAGGAGAAGTAGAGATGAGAAAGGTATAGTTTCGACTTACAGAGCACGGAGCTCAGCACAATTGGTGATTTCATTAGGAATGTATCCATGTAAGCTGTTCTGGTGAAGTGCCCTGGTACATTTTTATCATGAACAGAAAAAAATTAATCAAAATTGAAGAACGCCTCAGCTGGTGATTAGAGATTGTGGATAAATAAAAATCAGCATTGGACTCACAGTCTCTGTAATCTACTGAGTTTACCAATGCTGGGAGTTATAGTACCTCCTAGTTGCATGTAAGGTAAATTACTGCAAAATCCAATACAGAACATATGAAATTACATCGACTATAAGTGAATCAAATCCATAAAGAGGGTTAGGGACTGAACAATTGGGTGTTTCGTACATCGAACTAACTCTTTGGTCCTCGGGATAGCAAGAAATACCAGTCCACGAACAGGGTGAATCATCAGTAATTTGCCAGTTACTGAGCATGTTCCTAGTGTCATTCAAAGTGCTTTTGATTTCCAGCAATGTCAAACCTGAAGCAAAAACATGTTAACCCTAAATTAAATGCAGAAGGAGGATTTAAACCCATAAAAGATGTGATTTTATTTTAGAATCCTTTCCACGAATGTGAAAGCTGGAGATATAAACCCCCAATAATGATACTTGAAAAAATGCAGAACAAGGAATTAAACCCTTAAAAGATATGATTTTTAACATGTGTTTACCATTGATAATCAAAGAAACTCAGAAAGTCCAGCTTAACAAAAAACCCAACTGCTAAAAAAAAATTCCATGACCAAAAAAGAAATATAAAAACTTGAACCCAGTTCCCTCATTTTCCAGCAAGATTAAACTCACAGAAACCAATAGGAGAGAACAAGGAGCTGAAAACCCCAAAAAAGAAAGTGGATGGTTTGAGAAATTACCATCTGGGTTGAGAGCAAAAGAGCAATGGGAGTAGAAGATTGCCACTAAAATCACTGAGAAAATCCAAACCAAGATAACCTTCTTCATTTTCTTTGAAATGGGCTGTTTCTGATCCGACTCAGTCACTCAAATTCTCAAGCTTTTGCGAGAGAGAGAGAGAGAGAGAAAGAGAGAGTGGAGGTAGTATAAAAACTATGATGATAGCGGTTGGTAGAGTGAGGTACAAGCTGCAACAACGAAGGTGGGGTACTTAACGATTATCATTAAACTAATAATATTTTGAAGCACGAAAAGGGAGGGAGAGAGAAAGAAATTGATGTTTCCTATAATAGCAGAAATAAAAGCAGACTTTTGAATTGAGTCTAGAAAGTTGCGCACACAGAAGTGGCCGTTGTCACTTGTCGCAATTTCAAAATATTGACCCTTTTCAACACTTACAGCCTTGTTTGCAAATTTACGACATCTCACTTCAATCGGCGGATACTTTTCGTTTGCAGCCCCTTAAATGAATCCTTATCAATTGGGCTTGGGTTCGCACCTGCGCCCATACCAACATGTTAAATACATGAGTTGGGCTGGATTATGCTCTTACACAGCCGTAACCTACAATATTTGGAGAGGGAAATTATATGCATTTGATATTGACTTTATTCCGTGAGGAGAAAAACTCATTTTATATCATGGTCTAAGAAAGACTAGATCATTAGTTACTAGTTTGGCTCTAGTTTATTTCTTTTCTAAGAAAGACTAGATTACCAATTACTAGTTTGGCTCTAACTTTAAAAAAAAAAAAAAAACCTAAGATATCCCTGACCCAGATGACTAAAACTAATCTTTCGAGATACTATCAGGCATTAGTGGCGGAGACCTCTACCTAAGTTTTGCTTGGTACACAAAGCCCTAGTACTAGGAGTGGAGACCTCTACTTCTCAGTACACTTACCCTAGGATCGAACTCGAGATTACTTGCTTAAAGGACCAGAGGCCTTACCACTTGGACCAACTGATGTTGCTAGCTCTAGCTTATTCGATTTGTGGTAAACGAACAAAATTCATATTTTACAAAGGAAAACAAAAATAGGAATATATATGCTCTCTCTCCAAACAAAATTAATGCGTACAAATTCACCGAAAAAAATTAAGAGGTATTATTATGTATATAGTCAGGAAAAATGAAGAGAAATCAAACATAATTTACTAGTTTTACAGTGATAAATTCATTTGGACAACATGAAAGTTTGAAGTACCAAAGACAAGCGCGCATTTCATCGGAAAATGGAAATCCCATCTGATCGAGCAATAATGTGGCATTAGTCTCCGACGGTTGTCGTTTGGAGAGATGAGTAAATTGAAAAAGAAAGAAGGGAAAACTTGAGATAAAGGCTCAGTGTATTTGTCAGGACCCGTCCCAAATATCGCCACGATACCCGGGACGAACCCTGCTCCCGTCTGACAATCATACCTAAAGTACCAAAACAACCTCTGTACTATAATAAGCATAACTGTCAAACGAAGGAGTAAATATAATACAACTGTCCCTCAGAGCATAGTTCAACAAAATGGGTACAAAATCCTACTATGCTAGTGTGGCAATGGAAGAATGTCAGAAGCTCTATGCCTCGATATCTGCCTCAACGTTCACCCCAACGCTATCACCACGACCTGGAGGGAAAATTTAAAACCAAAAGATGTGAGTGGACTAAAAGAAATGAAAGTTTGAAAACTGTTTATTATCTAATCAAAGCTAATCAAAGCTAAGAAACTATAACACTTTGTTCCCTCCGTTTTGAAAACAGGCATGCCCAACGAAGTATTATAAAATCATAACATGAAACATCATAAGAAACAGAAACACTATAAAATATCATAAGAAACAGAAACACTATAAATATCATAAGAAACAGAAACACTATAACAACACCATTTTCTGATCAAACCTGCTGGGTCTATCCGAGTCTTTAAACTCAACCAGGCCTTAAATGTAATCCGAGTCTTTAAACTCCCGAGTCTTTAAACTCAAAGGCCTACGGGGGAAAATCAATATATCCGAGTCTTTAAACTCCCGAGTCTTTAAACTCAATCTGACCCCGTCCCCCGTCAATCAATATCCGGGTCTTTAAACCCATATCCAGATCCAGCAAATCCAATCCCAATTCATTGTAAAACCAATTCGAAATCCATCGCCAAACTCGAATTCGAAATCCCCGGTTCGAAGCCCTTCCGGCATTCAGAACCGTCATCTCGAACCCAAATCCGGAAATCCATTATTATACCAAAAACCACATGTAATCACAAATCCTTTTTCACAACCCATTTATCAGCATCAGAAAACATTTATAAATTTAAATCCTCAAAGATGTTATCAAGGTCCGAAAACCAGTTTTTCTCGAAAACGTGTGAAATCCCGGAAATATCTCGAAAAACGTGCAACCATAGCAACCACATATAACCATCAACAAGAAGCATAAAAACACGTTTAATACCGTAAATCATTAATAAAAATAGTTAGGCATGCTCGAAAGAAAAGAAAGAGTCCACTCACAGATCGAAACGAGTCACTTGCGCTCCGTGCGCTCCTCGACTGT
This sequence comes from Prinsepia uniflora, assembly GCA_032719365.1. Classification (NCBI taxonomy): domain Eukaryota; kingdom Viridiplantae; phylum Streptophyta; class Magnoliopsida; order Rosales; family Rosaceae; genus Prinsepia; species Prinsepia uniflora. The sequence continues at coordinate 75,546,441 of CM064865.1, read as the reverse complement.
CTCGGGTGTCTCCCGTCCTATCAATAGACACCAAATAGGGTCACATTTACATCAAGGATACTCACCCTATTTCTCCAATTTTTTTGGGAATTTAAATAATATTTTATTCATAAACCCTAAACCGTCCGGATTCTCGAACCATCCCGTAACTTCGTCCGATTAACCCGAAAATTATACCATTGGATTCCTTAGAACATTTAGAACTAGAACCATGTTGGAAGCTTGGCCGGATTCCTCCCCACGCGCCTCCACGCGCCGCCCAAAGTGGCTGCGCGTGGGCCTCACGCGCCTGCTACAGTGCCACCGTCTTCCTCGATCGAACCCGGTTCGCACCAGGCTGCAACCCGGATCGGCGAGAGCCATTCTCCGCCGTCCGGCCACCGTTTCCCCTCCTTTCTTCACCTAAAGCTTCGTCCAATCTCAAAGAACTCATCCCCTTCACTCTCTTGGTTCGACTCGACCCACAGCTTCACGACTGAAGCTCGAAAGAAAAACCAAACAACACTCTGTTTTCCTTCCCGGCCACCCAGTGCTTCCCCCTTCGCGGTGGTCCTTCTAAACTCCTCCCACGACTTCACTGAATCACACACAACTCACAGAAACCTTCGACTCACCCTCTAAATCCACGATTTCCCGCTTGAAATTCATGGCCAAACAGGGTAACAGAGTACCCGCCGTCGCACCACCTCCACCGTGAACTCCCCCGTCACGGCAACCGTCACACACTACTCCTAGGACCTCCCTAAACCTCACTTCACTCACCAATCCCTTCGACTCTAGCTCCTGGTCCACGATTTTCAATTTGAAACTCACGGGAAAAACAGGGGAATAGAACTCACATTTCGATTCCGTCTCCGCCGTGCGCACCGCCGCGTGCCACGGTGTTCGTTGGGTCTCCTGCAACCTCCTAAGCTTCCCACTTCCTGGGTTTGAGCCACCTCACGGTGTAGCCACCGCCACAGTCCACCTTCTCTCTGTTTTCCCAGAAGCTGCAACCGTCCTCCGCCGTGTCCCTGTGCATGATTTTCGTCCAACAACACGACCACCAGCTCACTCTTATCTCCTTGTCACTCTCACGAATCACTCTTCACTCTCCCTTGCACAGAATCGATCAATCTTCCCCAATTTCTCACCCTCTGTTTTCTGCGTTCAAACCCAATGCACGGTTTGATTTTGAACGGTTTGTGGCCGTGTATACGATACACACTTGTAGAACCCTCTGGTGCCCAGCCACGTGTCCACAATCCCATAGACAACAGCACAAAATATCCTATCCCACTCAGCCACTTGTCCTCATCTGATTGGCTAAAATAAATGACCAAAATACACCTCATTTTAATAATTACCGTTTTGCCCTCGAACGTTCTAGACCCGTAACTATTCTGTCCGACGTCCGATGACAGCGTGCCGCCTGTCGTTCTACTCAGGACGTAGAGACCTATCTAACGGTCCTCGGTCTACGTGAAAATCACCAGTCCTCCAAAAAGTCAACATTTTTCTTCATTTAGTCAAATTTACGGTAACGCCCTCAATCTTCCGAACGTCATAACTTTTTCTCCGATTGTCCGAATCAAACCTGCCACCTGTCAACGGACTCGTGACGTCCTAAACTACGTCACGGTCAATAGTCAACACTCATCCAACTGGTAAATCGAAAAGTCAACTTTTGGCCTACTATTCACAAGGGCAAAATCGTCCTTTTAAACAAAACTTTTACAAAATTTCATTTTTACCCTTCCCGAAGGTACGGGTTGTTACAATCTACCCCCCTAAAAAGAATTTCGTCCCCGAAATTCAGTGAAACAAATAAGGGTACTGCTCGCACATTAAGGCCTCGGGTTCCCAAGTAGCTTCTTCCACCTGATGATTCCTCCACAATACCTTAACTAAGGGAACCGTCTTCCGTCGTAAAACTTTCTCCTTCCGATACAAAATCGCTACTGACTGCTCTTCAAAGCTTAAGTCTTCCCTCAGTTCAACAGGTTGGGCTTCCAGAACATGTGAATCATCTCGAATATACTTCCGAAGCATAGATACATGGAAGACATTATGTACCTTCGCCAGGTCTGCTGGTAAAGCCAATCGATATGCAACAGGACCAATCCGCTCCAAGATCTCATAAGGTCCAATGTAACGAGGACTCAACTTCCCTCGTCTGCCAAACCGTACAATTCCTTTCCAAGGAGATAATTTCAAGAAAACCCAATCGCCTACGGCAAACTCCAAATCTCTGATCCTACGGTCGGCGTAACTCTTCTGTCGGTCCTGAGTTGCCTTCAGTCGATCGCGAATCAATGTCACTTTTTCCTGAGTAAGGTCCACCAACTCGGAAGTAGTGAGTCTCCTCTCACCAACCTCAGTCCAACACAATGGGGTCCGACACTGTCGCCCGTACCGAGCCTCGTAAGGTGCCATTCCAATACTCTCCTGATAACTGTTATTATAGGCGAACTCCATCAAAGGTAAATGAGACTCCCAAGTACCCTGAAACTGCAGTACACAAGCTCGCATCATATCCTCGAGAATCTGGATGGTCCGCTCAGACTGTCCATCGGTCTGAGGATGAAATGCAGTACTGAAATGCAGCTTTGTCCCAAAAGCTTCCTGTAAGCTCTGCCAAAATCGAGAAGTAAACCTCGGATCTCTGTCAGATACTATCGACTCTAGAGTCCCATGCAACCGAATAATCTCATCAATAAACAACTGGGAAAACTGCGCCAACCTGAAGTTCTCCCGTACTGGTAAGAAATGAGCAGACTTCGTAAGTTTGTCCACGATCACCCACACACCATCGTGTCCCTTCGGTGTTCTCGGAAGCTTGAATACAAAATCCATCGTCAGGTGATCCCATTTCCACTCGGGAATCGGCAAAGGTTGCATTGCTCCATAAGGTCTCTGTCGCTCGGCTTTCACCTGTTGACAAATCAAGCATCTACTGACATACGCTGCAATCTCACGTTTCATCCCCGACCACCAGTAATGTTCCCATAGTGTACGATACATCTTGGTCCCACCAGGATGCATCGCATAAGCTGAACAGTGAGCCTCGTCCAAGATCACCTTCTTCAAGGCTGCATCTCCAGGTACACACAATCGTCCATCCTTAACCAAGGCTCCATCCTCGCGAATCTCAAAATCCTGTCTCTCTCCAGCCTCGACCTCAATACGTATGATGCCCAAAATAGGGTCCTCAAACTGAGCATCAATAACCTGATCAATCAAAACAGGTTGCACATGAAAACTCGCTAAAAGTGCTCCTTGAACATCTACAGTCAACTCTACTCCCAACCTGCGGAGCTCAACCAACAAAGGTAAGCGTACCGTCCTCAGATACGACAAAGAACTAGCTGACTTCCTACTCAAAGCATCGGCTACCACATTAGCCTTCCCTGGGTGATATTCAATCGTGCAGTCGTAGTCCTTGAGTAATTCCAACCATCGGCGCTGTCTCAGATTCAATTCCTTTTGAGTGAACAAATACTTCAAACTCTTATGATCAGTGAAAATCCTGCACCTCTCACCGTACAAGTAATGCCGCCAAATCTTCAGTGCATGAACCACCGCAGCAAGTTCCAAGTCATGAGTAGGGTAGTTCATCTCATGGGGTTTCAACTGCCGAGAAGCATAAGCAATCACTTTCTCGTGCTGCATCAAGACACAACCCAAACCTTGCAAAGAAGCGTCACTATACACCTCGAACTCCCCACTATCGTCTGGAAGGGCTAACACAGGAGCAGATGTCAACCGCCTTTTAAGCTCCTGGAAACTCTTTTCACATTCCTCGTCCCAATCGAATCGAACTCCCTTCCGAGTCAACCTCATCAATGGAGCGGCTAGAATCGAAAAGCCCTCAATAAAGCGCTGGTAATAACCTGCCAAACCCAGAAAACTCCTGATCTCTGTCACCGTCTTGGGCTGTTCCCAATTTGCTACCGCCTCAACCTTCTGAGGATCCACTCTGATGCCCTCGGCCGAAATCACATGGCCAAGAAATCCAACACTGGTCAACCAGAACTGACACTTACTCAGCTTCGCATACAACTGATGTTCCCTCAGAGTCTTAAGCACTATCCTCAGATGTTTCGCGTGCGCCCTTTGCACTCTTCGAATACACCAAAATGTCATCAATGAAGACGATCACAAAACGATCTAAATACGACCGGAACACTCGGTTCATAAGGTCCATAAAAGCTGCTGGGGCATTAGTTAAACCAAAAGGCATCACAACAAACTCATAATGACCGTACCTGGTCCGGAAGGCTGTCTTGGGTACATCCTCCTCTTTAACCCTCAACTGATGATAACCGGAGCGAAGATCAATCTTCGAAAAGTACTGTGCTCCCTTCAATTGGTCGAACAAGTCGTCAATCCGGGGTAGGGGATACTTATTCCGAATAGTTACCTTATTCAACTGTTTGTAATCCACACACAATCTCAATCCTCCGTCCTTTTTCTTGACAAACAATACAGGTGCTCCCCAAGGTGACATACTCGGTCGAATGAAGCCTATATCGACCAACTCTTGCAACTGGGCCTTAAGTTCCCTCAATTCTGCAGGTGCCATAGGGTAAGGAGTCTGTAAAATAGGCTGTGTACCTGGAAGAAGATCGATCGTAAACTCGAGATCTCGGTGTGGGGGTAGTCCTGGCAACTCCTCGGGAAAAACATCGGGAAACTCCCGCACCACTGGTATGTCCTCCGCCCTCACTGTGTAGTACGCGTATCCACCACATGAGCTATGTACCCTTGGCACCCCTTACGCAACAACTTGCTAGCCTCAAGTGCCGATATAACTCCAATAGGAACTGCACGCTGATCCCCCTGAAACGTAGTCTCTGGTACTCCGGGACTCCGGAAAGTCACTCTCCTATCGAAACACTCGATAGAAGCATGATGTCTCGTCAACCAATCCATTCCCAAGATAACATCAAAGTCCCGTAGATCCAAAAGTAACAAATCCGCCATCAACTCAACCTCACCTACCAACACCGGACACTCTCTTAACACCTGAGTCACTACCAACACCTCCCCAGTAGGTGTACTCACCCCTAAGGCACACTCCAAAGTAGACACCTCCCTCTCTGTCACCAGACTACAACTCCGGGCTACAAACGAATGCGTAGCCCCGGGATCAATCAAAGCAAAAACAGTGTGGCCATGTATGGTAAGTTTACCTGTCACCACTCCCGGTGCGGATCTGGCCTCCTGCTGCGTCATCGTAAAAACTCGCGCCTGAGGTCCCGATGACCTACCGCGCCCTCTAGAACTGCGCGTAGCACCACCGCCACCCCTAGGGCCTGCTGCCCCTGACACTGACGCAGTACTCCGCCCGGGTTCTGCTGTACCTCTGCCTGCTCCACCCTCCTGAGCTAACAATGGGCACTCCCTCCGAAAGTGTCCTCGCTCTCCACAATAGTAGCAAGCATCCCTACTGGGTCCACCGGTCTGCCTCCCAGTAGAAGCAACAGAAGTAGCACTCGCCTGAGGAGTCGGCTGTGCCCTAGCACCTCGAAATTCAGAGCCCTGAAAACTGCCTGGTCTGCCATACCGGGCTCCACCAGCCGATGACGAACCACCAAAATTACCCCGTTTCGGGGTCCTCTGACTCGATGCTCCGGGAAAAGAATGCTCTCGGCGCCGCACACTGCCCGAGTACTGTGGCCTAGCAGGCAAACTGGCCTCCACCCTGACTGCAGCATCAGATAACTCCCGGAAAGTAGAAAAAGAGTCGGCTGTCACAATGGCTCTAATCTCTCCTCGAAGACCCAACTCAAACCAGCGGCACTTCTTCGCCTCGGTTGCCACAAATTCAGGAGCAAATCGGGATAACATCTGGAATCTCTGCTCAAACTCAGCGACTGTCATATTCCCTTGCTTCAACTGAAGAAATTCCGCCTCTTTAGCATCCCGGAAAGAGCGGGGATAGTACTGATCTAGAAACCGCTCCTGGAAAGTCTCCCATGTCACGGTGTGTGCATCCCAGCCGGACAACTCCAGCGTGTACCACCACTCATACGCTGCTCCATCCAACAGAAACGTAGCCAACAAGACCCGGTCCTCTGGAGGACAGTGCATCACCCCAAAAATACGCTCGAGTCGGGTGATCCATCGGTGAGCTTCCTCGGGGTCTGCCCCACCGCTGAAAGTAATAGCCCCAAGTCGCTGGGCTCGCTCAATCGAAGCGCTCTCAGTCCCTCTCGCCGCTTCATCTTCAGGTCGTGGAGGGGGTTCACGTCTCGGAGGCATGATCAAACGTACGCTGAAAGAGGCATAGAGTTAGTAAAACAACCTAGAGACGACAAAAACCGACAAACCTATGCTCTTATACCAATTGTCAGGACCCGTCCCAAATATCGCCACGATACCCGGGACGAACCCTGCTCCCGTTTGACAATCATACCCAAAGTACCAAAACAACCTCTGTACTACAATAAGCATAACTGTCAAACGAATGAGTAAATATAATACAACTGTCCGTCAAAGCATAGTTCAACAAAATGGGTACAAAATCCTACTATGCTAGTGTGGCAACGGAAGAACGTCAGAAGCTCTATGCCTCGATATCTGCCTCAACGTTCACCCCAGCACTATCACCACGACCTGGAGGGAAAATTTAAAACCAAAAGATGTGAGTGGACTAAAAGAAATGAAAGTTTGAAAATTGTTTATTATCTAATCAAAGCTAATCAAAGCTAAGAAACTAGAACACTTTGTTCCCTCCGTTTTGAAAACAGGCATGCCCAACGAAGTATTATAAAATCATAACATGAAACATCATAAGAAACAGAAACACTATAAAATATCATAAGAAACAGAAACACTATAAATATCATAAGAAACAGAAACACTATAACAACACCATTTTCTGATCAAACCTGACAGGACCCATCCCAATCCCCCCGGGATTAGTGCGGGATGACCCTGCTCCCGTCTGACACGAAGTGTCAGACAAGGGATATTTCCGACCTTTGCCCTCCCGGGCTATCAGAGTACGCCAGGATTCGGAGGAGGCATGTGATATCTCGGTCTCTGCTACAGCCCACATCCGATGTCAACCTGAAGGGCAGTCAAAACATTAAAAACTGTGAGTGGAAAAAACAAAAGTTTATAAAAACATTTAATAAGGAAGACATTTGTACCCTCCACTAAAAAGCATGCATGCATTCGAAAACCATTTATCCAAAACAAACCATATGTGGGACTAAGCCCAAAGCAGATATAAACCAAGGTCGAAAGGACCACAATGAAAACGACCATACGGGCCACTGCCCAAATCCTGTGCACACCTGTACACACCACATATCATATATCATATATCCATCACATACATATATATAAGTCACACAACCAATCCTGTCACGGTATCCAAAGCTACGCGCGTGCTACCCAGGTCTCAATCCGAGTCTTCTCAAAGTCAAGATCAATGTCCGTAGACCACTGACCTTACCCGAGGTAATAGTAATCATAGCCTTCCTGAGAGTAAGGAACCCAACTGGGGGGTGACTCCACTCAGTCGGTGCTCCGTGACTACTCCGGGGTCCACCCAGGCCAACGACCCTCCCCGGAGGAGATAATAGAAGTAAAGGAAGGTAGACGAACATATATATACATAACATAAACATTCATGACCGGTTCCCCTGAACCGTCATGATCCATAATATCCATAATTAGGTAACATGCCGGTTCCCGTAAACCGTCATGTACTGTAATAACATAACCAGGTAACATGCCGGTTCCCATAAACCGTCATGTACCGTAATAACCAATAAGGGTTCATGCCGGTTCCCATAAACCGTCATGAACCATGATACCATATTAAGAGTTCATGCCGGTTCCCATAAACCGTCATGAACCGGGAAATCCATTTAAGGTTCCCTGACCTGAAATCAAAACCGTAAAGTGACTGGGTCTCGTACCCGAACATAGGACACCAACTGGGCACCGTGCCCGGAATCTGAGGTCATATGCCCGAGACAAAACCAAATGGGTCTCATACCCGAGTTTATCATTTTGAAATCCAAATTCAGTTCATTTAAATCAATAAAGAAATACAGACCCGTATAAGCACCGTATAAGGCCGAAACCTCGAAATACGTGCTTATACGTAACCACATACAAATGCACCCATGGCATCATCAAACAAGTAATAAAAAATATAATAAACATTTATGCATGCACCAATTTAGAAAACAAGGTCCACTCACAGACCGTCCGAGCTGCCGCCTCGATTTGCGTGCCATACGGCTCCCCGAGCCGATCACCGTCACCGGGACTCCCAAACCTGTCCAAATCGTAATAGAAGGTTACTAACTACTTAATTAACCTCCCACTAAAGCCCCGTAATTTTCCCGTATTTTTAACTATTTTTAATCCCGAACCTAAACCTTCCGATGCCCCGAAACATCTCGAGACGGTGTCCGATCGACACGAAACCAGTCCCAAAATGTTCGTTACATCGAATAGATGATTTCGTATGTTGGAACCTTCCCCAGATTCCCTGCCACGCGCCCTCACGCGCCGCCTGAAGTGGCTGCGCGTGGGCTTCACGCGCCGCCTGAAGTGGCTGCGCGTGGGCTTCACGCGCCTGCTACAGTACCTGCTGACGTCATCGCTGACGTCAGCATGACGTCATCACTGACAGCCCCTGACAGTGACACGTGTCACGCTCCCATTGGCCCACTGTCTGACATGTCAGTCTGACATTGTCAGATCTGACATGATGACATCATCCCTGACATGATGACGTCATCAGGATGACGTCATCAGTCATCCCCTACATCGGTCAGACCGGTCTGAACCGATCCGGTTCGGTTTTTCCTGCAACTTGGACCGGCGTAACCGGTCCAAGTGTCCTTCTCCCTCATTTTCGGTCCAATTTCATCCATTCCAATTCCTAAATTCCTATTTCTTCATTTCCTATCTAACCCAATTAACAAAACTACCTAAAACCTACGAAATCCGACCGGTCCAATTTGAACCTCACGGTTCAATTTTTCCCGATCAGTCTACACGGCTTCTCGGCCGTCAACCACCACCAAAACCTTCCTAAAATGTCCCTAGCAACCTAATGGACTCATTAAAACCATTAAAAACTAACCATAACAACGAAAATGGAAAAATGGATCAAAATGGGCTAACCGGGTACCCGTTCGGGTTTCTCCTCCTCTCGCCGCCGTGGGCGGCGGTTCAGGCCTCCAAGCCGGCCACCTCGGCTCCCTCGATCTCCCTGGTCCTCTGCCTGGTCATGGGTGATGGTTGGCTGGGTTTGGGTTGCACAGGAATGAGAGAAAATGGGTGAGATCGGGTGGGTTTGTGTGTGGATGAAGAAATGAAAATGCACGGGGATGGGTTTGGTGCATGAGTAGGTGGGGTTGGCCAGTGGATGGGTGACAAGTGTCACTCATCCATTGGGCCTCCATTAAAAATCTGGGCCCACTAGAGACAAAACTGCACTTTTTGTCTCGTAAAACGTGCCGTTGTGAATAGTAACCGGAAACTTCCGTGAACCGTAACTTCGCCGTCGAACGTCCGAATTCGACGTGCCGCCTGTCTACGGATTCGTATCGTCCTTATCTACGTAACGGTCTTCGGCCCTCGGCCATCGGACCTCCTGGTCAAAAAGTCAACTTTTGACCTCCTATTCACCCAAATTACCAAAATGCCCTTGGGCTTCCGAACGTCATAACTTCTTCTACGAACGTCGGAATTGAACGTGCCACCTGTCTATGAACTCGTGACGTCACGAACTACGTCACGGTCATCGGTCAAAGTCCCTTTGACCGCCCGATCGAAAAGTCAACGTTTTGCCACCACTAGGGGCAAAACGGTCATTCCGCATCGTTCGTCCGATTTAACCTAACTAATCACCGATTAACCTCACTAATCGTGATTAGTCACTAATCTAATCATGGAATTTGGGACGGGTCGTTACAAAACCTGCTGGGTCTATCTGAGTCTTTAAACTCAACCAGGCCTTAAATGTAATCCGAGTCTTTAAACTCCCGAGTCTTTAAACTCAAAGGCCTACGGGGGAAAATCAATATATCCGAGTCTTTAAACTCCCGAGTCTTTAAACTCAATCTGACCCCGTCCCCCGTCAATCAATATCCGGGTCTTTAAACCCATATCCAGATCCAGCAAATCCAATCCCAATTCATTGTAAAACCAATTCGAAATCCATCGCCAAACTCGAATTCGAAATCCCCGGTTCGAAGCCCTTCCGGCATTCAGAACCGTCATCTCGAACCCAAATCCGGAAATCCATTATTATACCAAAAACCACATGTAATCACAAATCCTTTTTCACAACCCATTTATCAGCATCAGAAAACATTTATAAATTTAAATCCTCAAAGATGTTATCAAGGTCCGAAAACCAGTTTTTCTCGAAAACGTGTGAAATCCCGGAAATATCTCGAAAAACGTGCAACCATAGCAACCACATATAACCATCAACAAGAAGCATAAAAACACGTTTAATACCATAAATCATTAATAAAAATAGTTAGGCATGCTCGAAAGAAAAGAAAGAGTCCACTCACAGATCGAAACGAGTCACTTGCGCTCCGTGCGCTCCTCGACTGTCTCGGGTGTCTCCCGTCCTATCAATAGACACCAAATAGGGTCACATTTACATCAAGGATACTCACCCTATTTCTCCAATTTTTTTGGGAATTTAAATAATATTTTATTCATAAACCCTAAACCTTCCGGATTCCCGAACCATCCCGTAACTTCGTCCGATTAACCCGAAAATTATACCATTGGATTCCTTAGAACATTTAGAACTAGAACCATGTTGGAAGCTTGGCCGGATTCCTCCCCACGCGCCTCCATGCGCCGCCCAAAGTGGCTGCGCGTGGGCCTCACGCGCCTGCTACAGTGCCACCGTCTTCCTCGATCGAACCCGGTTCGCACCAGGCTGCAACCCGGACCGACGAGAGCCATTCTCCGCCGTCCGGCCACCGTTTCTCCTCCTTTCTTCACCTAAAGCTTCGTCCAATCTCAAAGAACTCATCCCCTTCACTCTCTTGGTTCGACTCAACCCACAGCTTCACGACTGAAGCTCGAAAGAAAAACCAAACAACACTCTGTTTTCCTTCCCGGCCACCCAGTGCTTCCCCCTTCACGGTGGTCCTTCTAAACTCCTCCCACGACTTCACTGAATCACACACAACTCACAGGAACCTTCGACTCACCCTCTAAATCCACGATTTCCCGCTTGAAATTCACGGCCAAACAGGGTAACAGAGTACCCGCCGTCGCACCACCTCCACCGTGAACTCCCCCGTCACGGCAACCGTCACACACTACTCCTAGGACCTCCCTAAACCTCACTTCACTCACCAATCCCTTCGACTCTAGCTCCTGGTCCACGATTTTCAATTTGAAACTCACGGGAAAAACAAGGGAATAGAACTCACCTTTCGATTCCGTCTCCGCCGTGCGCACCGCCGCGTGCCACGATGTTCGTTGGGTCTCCTGCAACCTCCTAAGCTTCCCACTGCCTGGGTTTGAGCCACCTCACGGTGTAGCCACCGCCACAGTCCGCCTTCTCTCTGTTTTCCCAGAAGCTGCAACCGTCCTCCGCCGTGTCCCTGTGCACGATTTCCGTCCAACAACACGACCACCAGCTCACTCTTATCTCCTTGTCACTCTCACGAATCACTCTTCACTCTCCCTTGCACAGAATCGATCAATCTTCCCCAATTTCTCACCCTCTGTTTTATGCGTTCAAACCCAATGCACGGTTTGATTTTGAACGGTTTGTGGCCGTGTATACGATACACACTTGTAGAACCCTCTGGTGCCCAGCCACGTGTCCACAATCCCATGGACAACAGCACAAAATATCCTATCCCACTCAGCCACTTGTCCTCATCTGATTGGCTAAAATAAATGACCAAAATACCCCTCATTTTAATAATTACCGTTTTGCCCTCGAACGTTCTAGACCCGTAACTATTCCGTCCGACGTCCGATGACAGCGTGCCGCCTGTCGTTCTACTCAGGACGTCGAGACCTATCTAACGGTCCTCGGTCTACGTGAAAATCACCAGTCCTCCAAAAAGTCAACATTTTCCTCATTTAGTCAAATTTACGGTAACGCCCTCAATCTTCCGAACGTCATAACTTTTTCTCCGATTGTCCGAATCGAACCTGCCACCTGTCAACGGACTCGTGACGTCCTAAACTACGTCACGGTCAATAGTCAACACTCATCCAACTGGTAAATCGAAAAGTCAACTTTTGGCCTACTATTCACAAGGGCAAAATCGTCCTTTTAAACAAAACTTTTACAAAATTTCATTTTTACCCTTCCCGAAGGTACGGGTTGTTACAGTATTGATCTTTCATTACATACTTCAATGACTAACAATTTAGGCTTATATATTGCTAGAAGGATTGCTTAGAGCCTAAACAACTACACAAACTAATAAGTTCGGTTATAACAGCTAGATTCTAACAAACTCCTACATTCAAGGAGATTGTGACAAGTGTTATGATCACATCATAAGCTTAGAGCAACAGCATTGCTTAGGTGAGATGCACACTATGAATAAATGAAGTGCAGTGGTGATCAAGGTAAGATCGGTGAGTAAGACCCGTGAGCTTGAGAAAAAAGAACGGTGATTAAGACCCGTGAGTTTGGAAAGGAAAGATTGGTGAACAATCTCACATCGCTCGGGGAGGGAAATGTAAAGTGTCTTATATGTGTGGGTACACATCTATCTAACACAAGGCATTTTGGGAGCTCACTGGCTTTCGATTCCATGAGAACTCCAAAATTAAGCGAGTCGAGACTGATGCAATCTCAGGATGGGTGATCTACTGGGAAGTTGCACATGAGCTCTCGTGAATAATACCGTGAGGGCTGGACCCAAAGCGGATAATATTGTGATAGATGGGTTGGGTCATGACAAAGAGCATGCCTCTCAAGATATAATAAAAACAAAAAGGAAAAATTAACATAAAAGTACATTGTTTAGGTCATGCAATTCAATTGTACCGAGTCATTTCATATGCAACCTAAACCTAAATTACATAATTTCCTAAAAAATCAGCCCGCTCACCACGCACTTCATCTATCCCATTTTGCGTGTAAGTGCTAGTCATTCTCTTCTCTCACTGTAATATTAAAAAAAATTCAATCAAACATATATAAGGTCCAATAAAGCAAAAATCCTACACATTGTCAAAATATCCTATAAATCATTGCTAGTGACTAGCAAGTATTAATCACATTTTTCCAACAAAAGCTTATTCATTCTCAACACTATCCAATATTCAATCTAGAATGTATAAGTACCAACACTATCCAACAAAAGCTTATTCATTCTCAACACTATCCAATATTCTCAAAATGCATGTGAACGTAAAATTGGAAGATCTTCCAATCCGACGCTCATTCACATGAACACGATATCAAAGCAAGTTGTAAGATCTTCAAGCAGAGGTTGTAAGATGGTCACACATGCATGACAATATCATAATTGAAACAAAAATCAATTATCAAGTTTCTAAACAACAACAAAGTCATCAACAAATTTGAAAAATAAATCATTCATATGAGAAGAAGACATCTTACAATGAGTCTAAATTCAAATATTGTATTACTACCATAGTAAATATTGTAAAATGCAAGTTACCTCATTGTAAGGTTGAAAAAGGAAAATCCAAAATGATCAAGTAAACAGTCAACAATGCTTAACCAAAGAAAGCAATGAATTCCATAAGAAAACAAGAGAAAAGAAGAATAAGAAAAAAGCAAGAAAACAGTTCAAGAAATTCCAATTTACACCATAAGAAAACAATGAACCAAACAAAACGAAATCATGAAGTCACTACTGAAAAATAGAACTACTGTAAACCAACAAAGGGCACAATTATTAATAAATATTTATGGGATATAAAAATACCCACAATGTAGCCACATTTAAAAAATCGGTGGATGTTACAGCAGTTTTCACTGCTCATAAGACACGTTTTTTCTGTTCATGCCCCGTTCTTTGGCACATTTTGAAAGCTTTCTGTCCCCAATATATTTGACATAACTACACGTGTCAGTATCTAAATTTAATAAGCACTTCTAACAATCGTGCCCAATAGTTTATATTTTATTTAAAAAAAAAATTGAGACCAGTTTATGTTTTCTGTACCAAGAAATTTATCAATTGTAATTTTTTACAATAAATTTAATATACATATAAATACATATATACATTATTAATCAAAAAATCCAAATAAATAGATATATGCATGCATTTTGCGGGAAAAAAAAAACAAATACATAATATCTTTTATACAAAGACTTTCAAATATACATCTTAAATACATGTAAATACAAAATACAAAGAGCATCAGCAGTTAACAAAACCTGCAACAAAAATCAAAACATGAAATATTCAGTATTTAATCAAAACAAGAAAATTCGGTATACAATCAAGTACCAAAAATTATTTTCATATTCAGTATTTAAAAAATAGAATACTGGCAGTAATGGCTGATAATTAACACATCTACTTTAATGGTTAAGTAGATGTAAGAAAAAACAACCAAGAAAATGTTTATCAGCAGTAATGGCTCGCATTAAAGTTTATTATTTATCAAGAACCACACAACCAAATCAGATCTAACCTGATAAACATTTAGCAACCATTGACCGTAGTAATGGCTCGAAATTTTCTTCCTTACATCTACTTAACAACCAATAAAAAAAATAATAAAGAAAAAAATATGTAAAAATGAAACATCAAACTAAAAAAACAAATTAGAAAAATTAAAAGAAAAGAAATCAAGTTACCTTTTGCTCTATAAATCGACTTGGGGATCTCGGTCGTAGTACTTGACTGATGGGGTGGATGAGCGGAGGAGAGAGATGAGAAGAGGACGAAGATTGATGACCAGATGATCTCGATTCTTTCCTTGCCTTCGAAGTTCTCGCATCATTTCCTTCATCGATCGAAGACGAGAAGAGATATGGGCGGAGAACGAGATGAAGAAGATATATAGAAATGAGGGATGAGCAGAGAAAAAGAGGAAGAAGAACAGATCCAGATCGAGAGATCGCGAGAGAGAGAGAGGGAGAGGGAGAGAGAGAGAGAAGAGAGCCGCATAGATAAGTGAGAAAGTCTTAGTGAGCGGCAGGGATATTTTTTTTGAACAGGGTTTTATCTTGTTGATGATATAATCTATTTTTAATAATTATTTTTCATAATTCTTTTAATAAAGTAACTAATGTGGAGGTGCTGAAGCTCAAAAAATTATTCAGTTCCTACAAAATAAGTGTTATAATTTCTATAGGGACAGATAAATGGTACCAAATTTACTGCAATATTATTAAATTTAATAGTAACGTCTCGAATCAAAAAACTGAAAAATGAAATAGATAATTAAGTAGAAAAAATAGATGTCATAAGATACATTAATCACCAAATTATCACAGCAAACAAACTAGAGAAAGGAAAATGGGTGTGAAAGAATAGAGAAACAAAAAGAATTACTTATAAAATAAACAAAGTAAAAGAGTTAAGGAATTAGGCAAAAAGTTTTAAGAGACAAAGACTTTAACTAGATAAAGAAAATTTCGAATTCTTAAAAGAAAATTAGATAAAGTTGTCTTTTATAAAATTAAATTATTTGCCCAAACAGCACAAATATAACTTTTGTATTAAGTATTTGAGCACAACACACAAATGTAGTTTTTATGAATAAAATATTTGATCAAACAACACGAAAGTATTTTTGTGAGTATAAAATATTTGAGTAATAGATGTCAATTCAATTTTTGTATTCAAATTATTTGAGCAAAGGGCACAAATGTAGTTTTTAAGTATAAAATATTTAATAAAAAATATATAATTATTATATTTGTATTATACATGTCACATCAGTTAAAAATTCAAAATTTAAGAATAAAAAATCGTGCTCAAATAATCTTTTGAGCATGAATTCTTTTTCTTGTGCTCTCTAAGGACACAAATATATATTCATGTTTTTAGCTTTCTAAACACAAACCGAACAATTTTGTGGCATGTGAGAATTAGGAAACACATAAATCAAATTTGTGTTTTATAAATTGTGGTTTTAGCCCAATTTTTTAGTAGTGAGTACTCCAGAAGATATTAACTCAACTGTAACAGAACCAAAAGAAAAGGACAAGAAAATATTGTACCCAACCTTATTATCGACATCGCAAGAAAACAATCAACTCCAGTGTGAAACAATGAACATATTAACTTAATGAAGAAACTTGATCTTCTCCGATTTTTTAACGCTCTTAATGACGAAGTACTCGATGGTCCTATTCTTCTCCCTTTCATGCAGTCTAGAAATCCAATTTTAAAGTGATCTATCATCAATCCGTACTATCGAAGTCATCAAAGAAAATGTAAAGGTAATGATATTGCTGAATCAATTTTAAATCCCTAATATGAATCTAAAAAAAAAAAATTGAACAACATATATAAATAAATGTAGGGATACCTGTCCACATATTAGAAGTTCTAATCAAACATCAATATTGGTAACCCATTAAAAGCCAAGGTTCATCCTACAAAAATCATGATAAAAGGAAGGAAAAAAAATCCATTTGCATAGATCTCCTCACCAAAGGTACCTAAGTTGTTGGATGAAATAGTACACTATTAACATAGAGAATTGTGGAGGATATGAAGGTCGACCGTTTCTTCCATTAGATATAAGTAAATTTATTTCTAATTGCTAAATTCATAAACCCTAAATAGCTAAATCCAATTCTTTTTATCAATTGATGTATAATTTGAAGCTTTTTATATGACTTTGTTTGGACTCTGGACTTTAAATTAGACTAGCCTCACTGCATGCGGCTTCGAGCCCGCACGAGGCTCTTCGGCGCGCTCTGCGCGCTATTTTTCGTGACCCGAAATTACGTTCTTTCTTATTTACAATTCTCAAGTATAAAAATGACTAAATCATATAATAAAATTGGATCATGTACAAACTAAATTTACATAACAAATACGCCTAGCTAGATAGATTTTGATTTTTGATTTTTGATTTTTTATGTACGCATTTTTTTAGGTAAAGGAAAATTCAAAATCTCCC
Source organism: Prinsepia uniflora (assembly GCA_032719365.1). NCBI lineage: Eukaryota > Viridiplantae > Streptophyta > Magnoliopsida > Rosales > Rosaceae > Prinsepia > Prinsepia uniflora. Next base: position 75,529,356 of record CM064865.1, on the reverse strand, counting down.
TAGCTAAGCATATTTGTTATGTAATTTTAGTTTGTACATGATCCAATTTTATTATATGATTTAGCCATTTTTATACTTGAAAATTGTAAATAGGAAAGAACGTAATTTCGGGTCACGAAAAATAACGCGCGAAGCGCGCCGAAGAGCCTCGCGCCAAGTCATTGAAACTGAAACTAATCCCTATAAAACCGACCCCAAAAGATCAGCCAATGAAATTCAGCAAAATTGGAATGAAAAAACGTATACTCACATGCATATATCAAAAATAAAAATTCCAAATCAAAATCTGCAAGATGCAAATTAATATTCATAGGAGTAAATATGTAGAGATAACAATGACAGCACTTCTGTAATGTATTTAACCTCCCTAAATATGAGCACTTAACAATTCACAACCGAACTTTCCATGTTAAGCTGCCAGCCTTCTCATGATCTGTTCAAGACCATATATGTCCTGATCTACTCATCACTACTGGATCTAGTAAATGGTATGCAAATTAATATTCATTTGCACTTGTTAACATTTTTTAGAATAATTATCTCTCATATGATCCACTCCTTAACTCTTCTTTAACAAAATGGTGATCGAAATTAGCTAACTTTAATAATTCAAGAGGCCGGTAGTATACATATTATTCTGAAAAGAAAAATGAGGGACAAATTACAACTTTCCATGTTCAGTTGAGGATTTGTTTCTCTCTCTCTCTTGGGCTGAAACCCATATTTAACCCATATTTAACCAACAATGGAAAGCAAAAGGAAAAAATCAAAATAAATTAAAGCCCAGATTTTTCTGTGTTTATGCCCAGAAACAAAAAGAAAAAATCATATAACCCATCAAAATTTGTGATTATGCCATATATATTAGATTATTCTACAATTCAGATGGAATGAAAGCACACAATTCAGATGGAATGAAAGCCCCAAAATAAATATCCAAGCTTTCTAACATTGAAGAGCAATAGACAACAGAGAAATTTAGGATTGTGCCACTTAAACCCATGTGGCCGTCAAAGAAAGCTAGATCAAATGAATAAATGCTCAATAATGCCCAGATAAAGAAACACACAATGAAGATCGTTTCTTTTTTGCATCCTCATTCTCAAGAACCCTCAAGAGAAATTCACGAAAGATGAAAATCAAGGAATGAAAATCAAACACAACAATAAGATAATATTGATGATAATACCATAAGCGCCCAATTTTATTATATGATTTAGCCATTTTTATACTTGAAAATTGTAAATAGGAAAGAACGTAATTTCGGGTCACGAAAAATAACGCGCGAAGCGCGCCGAAGAGCCTCGCGCCAAGTCATTGAAACTGAAACTAATCCCTATAAAACCGACCCCAAAAGATCAGCCAATGAAATTCAGCAAAATTGGAATGAAAAAACGTATACTCACATGCATATATCAAAAATAAAAATTCCAAATCAAAATCTGCAAGATGCAAATTAATATTCATAGGAGTAAATATGTAGAGATAACAATGACAGCACTTCTGTAATGTATTTAACCTCCCTAAATATGAGCACTTAACAATTCACAACCGAACTTTCCATGTTAAGCTGCCAGCCTTCTCATGATCTGTTCAAGACCATATATGTCCTGATCTACTCATCACTACTGGATCTAGTAAATGGTATGCAAATTAATATTCATTTGCACTTGTTAACATTTTTTAGAATAATTATCTCTCATATGATCCACTCCTTAACTCTTCTTTAACAAAATGGTGATCGAAATTAGCTAACTTTAATAATTCAAGAGGCCGGTAGTATACATATTATTCTGAAAAGAAAAATGAGGGACAAATTACAACTTTCCATGTTCAGTTGAGGATTTGTTTCTCTCTCTCTCTTGGGCTGAAACCCATATTTAACCCATATTTAACCAACAATGGAAAGCAAAAGGAAAAAATCAAAATAAATTAAAGCCCAGATTTTTCTGTGTTTATGCCCAGAAACAAAAAGAAAAAATCATATAACCCATCAAAATTTGTGATTATGCCATATATATTAGATTATTCTACAATTCAGATGGAATGAAAGCACACAATTCAGATGGAATGAAAGCCCCAAAATAAATATCCAAGCTTTCTAACATTGAAGAGCAATAGACAACAGAGAAATTTAGGATTGTGCCACTTAAACCCATGTGGCCGTCAAAGAAAGCTAGATCAAATGAATAAATGCTCAATAATGCCCAGATAAAGAAACACACAATGAAGATCGTTTCTTTTTTGCATCCTCATTCTCAAGAACCCTCAAGAGAAATTCACGAAAGATGAAAATCAAGGAATGAAAATCAAACACAACAATAAGATAATATTGATGATAATACCATAAGCGCCCAATGTGCCCGGCCCCCCCCCCCCCCCCCCCCCCCCCCCCAAAAAAAAATTCTTTAGTCCGAATTCGAGCCTGTAAGATGAAAAATTCAAAGCCTCGAAGAAAATGAAGGCAGAGTGACGGAACCCAGTAATTAAGTGACAAAACCCACAAAATAAAGCTTGGAGAGATATTATTACCTCTGTAATCTCTATAACCCAGAAATTGCAGAGTATTTAAGAAGATAAAAAAGAAAAAAGAAACTAACCCATATGTATGATCTCCCACATAGTTACTCGATGCTGCACGATCGAGATGAAGATGGAGTTTTATGCTCATGTTGTGGGTCGTGGATGGTTAATTTGTTCGTGGGTGGTTTATTCGTGGGTAATGACGATAATGAGGATAGAGATGATGGAGGAATAAAGCAGTTGTTTGTGGGTGGTTTTTTGTAAGTCCTTTTATTTTAAGATTTTAATCATTCTTGTAATTCCTTTTGTTAGTTCAGATTTTTTTGTTAAGCATTTTTTTTATATAAGTAGAAGTTATGGGAGGTAGACGTGTAGGATGGGAGTTATGGCCGGAAGTTAGACGTGTAGGCTAAGTGGGAGTTATTTTTTTTTTAAATTTCTTTTCTAAAGAATTTCCCTTAATTTGGCTTGATAATTATCTGATTTATTATTGATTTTTTTTTATGTAAGTGGCAATTAAATAATATAAGTTTACTATCTTACTCTCATTGTATTTAATTTTTAACTGTAAATTTTTTTTGCTAAGTAAGGATATAATTGTCAAAAAGTTGGTGAAGCCTATTAACCTGTTTGGCTTTATAATGACAAAGATAATTTTATATGAATTTTATTCCGATAACTGAATATTGAATATCATTGGGTAATTTTTCTCTGGGCGCTTAGGATTGGTTTGGCTATTTCACTTTGGAAGACACATCCCGGATGGTTTGGGGCTGGAGTGAATGCTTCTCTTTGCGGTTACTTGCTGGTCCCTTTGACAGTGAAGGAACTGCCATAATTTTGAGTTAGGGTTTGTTCGACGGCATAAACCTCGTGAGGCCATCCTCCAAGCTACGCTGAGTGGCATCGGGCGAACTCTAGTCCCTCTCAGAGGCCTCCTCGTCGCATGCAAGATCTGTCCTGGGTTATTTTGTTGCATGTGATACTTAAAATAAACTTTGATGGTGCTAGATGTAGGCACACGGGGCATATTGCTGCTGACGGTGTGGCACATAGCCATCTTGGGGAGTGGGTGAGTGGTTTTGTTGTTAACCTAGAGATAGAGCAGACCTTGGATGTTGAGCTTTGGGGGTATCTTTTATGATCTGCGGATTGCTTGGGAGATGGGCCACCATGTGGTTGTCTTGGAGATGGACTCTCAGGTGGCTATCAGTCTGCTGGCGAAGGAGATTGATCCGAACCACCAAGTTGCTGCTCTTCTTCAAGCATGCACTAGCCTCCTTCAGAGATAGTGGTCGTGTTCCTTGATTCATGTTTTCCGTGAGCAGAATTGTATGGCAAATAAACTGGCCACGATTGGTAATTGTGGCCCATTGGGTCTCTATGTTTTGATGGAGGCACCTTCTGAGGTGTAGGATTTGCTTATGTTTGATAAGGTGGGTGTGACGAAGGCTTCGTGCCTTAGGTTTTTTGTTTAGGTTTTTCATTCCGATCTTGGGCTATTGCCCCGTCTTTACCCAAAATAAAAATAAAAATAATAACCTACTCTTTTGTACTGCTAATTTGCATGAAGTAAAAACGTAATCCAAGTAAACTTATTCTAGCGTCCATATAATTAATTAACAAGCCAAAAGTTTAAACAGTACTTGAACAAAATACATTCGTGCTACGTACACGATTCAAAACCCCCAAAAAAAAACTTCCTTCAGTAATTTCTTATTTTGGAGATCGACCTACCAAATTGAGCGGGGAGATCCGTCAATCTTATCAACCTTAATGTCTATATCTGTATATATTTGAGAAAATGAATTTCTAAATTTTACTAAAAGTGATATCGACCTTATCAACCGGTGAAGGGTGTGAAAGATAAATCATCTCAGCGTCTGGATTTGTCAATTTCCACCTGAAAATTTCACCCATATGCATACACATCACAAAGTTGAAGAATATGGTTTATATATATATATATATATACACGTATATTATTAGTCACTGTAGAACTATTGTATTGTATGAGTTTTCCTTACTCGTATCCTCCTGTAGAGAGATGATGTAAAAATGTAGCAAGTTGTATCCTAACCAGCATGTTTCCTGCACATATTCTTGATCCACCACCAAAAACTTGGTATGTTCCTGGCTTCGATGGTTGCTGATGAAGATGAAGGGGTCAAAAGTACATATATCAGTATTATATTAGTTCGAAATATTGATTCGTTAATTCATTTTATCAAAATGTGCATGAATTTTGACTTACATTCCATCGATCTGGGTTAAAGCACATCGGATCATCAAAATGTTCTGGATTCATATGAAGATATCGAATCCAAACAATCACTCTCCAATCCTTGGGTATTCTATAACCTGAAGAAATTGCTAACTAATTGAACCAAATCTTTTTTATGCCTATTGTGATTAATTAATTAAGAGCAAAATGTATTACTTTCTTGTACCTTTATACTCAGCTTCCTTAATAGCCAATCGGAAAAGAAACGCTGAAATGTTGGCCAATCTTATTGTTTCTTCCACCACCTATATCATCAATATAGCACTTAGATCATGAAATTCCATGAGAATGGATTTTCTAATAAACCCTAGAAAATAGGTAGTGGTGTAGTCAAAAATGCATATCTCTGTGTGAGGGCTTTTTCCAAATACTTAAAAAAAAATTAAATATAATTCAACGTATCACAATATATATTAAATTAACCAAATTATTAAAAAAAAACATATCATATATGCTACTAATTCACTACAGCCATATATAGCTATCTTCGACAGATTTTCAGTTTGAAATTATTGCATGCCCAAAATAGACTATGATTGAAGTGTTAAAACAAAATAGACAGGCGTACAATTTTGAAAATTAAAAAAAAAAATGAACCACAATATGAACTATATACTTGATCTATATCAAAATATCTCTTATAGTTTTATAAATCATATATGATAATTAATGATATATGTGTCCATTGGTAAACTTGAAATTGTATTTCTAAATTAAATAGGAATTCCAAAATCTATAATTGGGTACAATTTATAATAATTCTCATTTATTAATAAATTTTTAATTAATTAAAACATATTATGGTATATATAATATATAAAAATACATATATTATATTAAAATCAGTGGAGGCCCAAGATCCCCCTAGCCCCACTGTGGCTCCGCCACTGAAAATAAAGTTAATATTCAACGGTTAATTTATACAAATAACGTACCTTATTAGTATATTTCATTTGTGAAACATCATCACTCGTAATAAACTCCCCAATCTTGTTCTTGCTTATAACCATATTCTCTTCCTGTAATTGCGCGCATGCACATATATATATAATTAAGTTCGATTTTATTTGTACTTTACTTTTGCATAATATGATAGGTGCGTCCGTACCCGAAGCTTTTGTAGGACATTAGGGTATTTGGCAAGATAATATATTGCCCACATGGTTGAAAGGGAAGTGGATGCATATCCAGCAACAACAAGGCTCACAATATTGTCCAACACTTCTTCATCAGTTAATTTGTTTCCTTCATCGTCTTCAATCTGCATTAGACCATCCATCAGATCGTTTGTCACCCGATCGTTTCGGGCTTTCTTCTTCTCCAGCTCCACCCTGAAAATGTCCTCCAACTTCTTCCGACACTGCAATTTATTTATCCACATTCGTATATATTATAAGCACTTTTAAACCATATATGTCCAAAAGCAAAGTCAGAGAATTCCCATGGAATTATTCCAAATTAATGAAAGATTGAAGTAGTACCTGACGAGCGTGGTGATAAGCAGTACCAGGAATGTTGACTGGATGAGCTCTGATTCCGTTAACCAATCCATGAAACAATTTATCAATGGTGTCTAAGAGAGGCCCAGGCTCCAAACTCACGAATAGTTTTCCGATATTTTCAAATGTCATCTGTAAATTTAATATGTGAAGCAAAAATAAAAATGAATCACTTGCAAGAAATTCATCTTTTAATTAGTTCATGTACCAGCCTTATAAAACATATTCTTGCACCCAAACATACATATATATATATATATATATTATACAAAGCTTAAAAAAATATAATTTTTGGTACTTATACTTTTCAATGGACTCAATAAAATTCAAGTCTACTATCGATATCGATTATCATATATTATGCTTTATAAAAATTAAATGTAATTAAATAATATAAACTTTACATGAAATTATTTTCTATTTGAAAAAAAAAACATAAAAAATTAAAATTAATAAAATGAAAAAAAAAATCAAAAGCATACATATGATGCCTAGTGGCCCTAGCCTCTCAATCTTATTGATCATTACAAGTTTTATATTTTCGTGGAATTAGAAATGTTATTTTATTTTAATTTAGTTAGAGAATTTTTAATAAAAAAATAATTATAATTTAATTATAAGATTTTTCATATATATATATATATTAAATTATATAACTCAATATCGTTTTCTATATAATTCAATCAAAATATATAAAAAAATCAGTATCATACGTAACTTAACTGTATTGTAAAAATTTATAAAAATCAATAAATTTATAAAAATCGATCGCTTAAAAAAAATTATATATTTATTAATGTAAATTTGAATTTAATAACTCCCGGAGGAATATATATTTTAAATAATACACGACTATGCATATATATATGTATATATATATATAATAACCTTTTTAGCTTCATCGTAAGCTTTGAGTCGACCTTTCTGAGCCCAGGATTCAAGTGAAGCCACCATACGTGGTTGTACAAGTTGCGCAATACGACGTAGCGCATCAGGCTTATTAATCACATTTACGACATAGCTTCTGAGTCGTGCGTGAGACTTCCCCTGGACTGCCACTATAGAAGTAGACCCTACAATATCAACATTTGGCCAATCAAGGATGAAGCTTTCGTCTGATTTTAACACAAATTTGTTGGCCCCTGGGAAGCATGTTATGATGCACGGTAATCCGAATAGATGACTTCTATACATTCCTACTCCGTCGCCGTACCTAATCCAAACAATTTATATATACATGTCAATATATAAGTACACACCACTATATAAGCTACGTACTACAAGGGGGGAAAAAAAGAAGCACGCATGGAGAAATAATAAACCGTACTTGACCCGTTTGGAAGTGATGAAGTCATCTGGACGTCGAAGGATTTTGAAGTACCAAAGAAAGGTGAGGATTTCGCCCAAGAAGGGCAGTCCCATGTTCCCGGGCGGCAATTTAGCTCCGGTGGGTGAAGGGCGGAGTTTGAGAGGAAGAACATACCAAAGCTCATTCCACCACCACAAGAGCAACCCCAGTAATGGCAAAGCTCCCAAAGCCAAGGCCACCCACCCCTCCCTTGTAAAAATATCCATTATATTTGTGGCGTGGATGTCTCTGAAAAAACATATGATGCTTAATTTATAAGGAAAGTTTTGATCATTGGCTATTATTTTCTTCATTTAAAAGTCATCGGCTAAATTGTTTTGGTATTCGTCTGACCAATAGTACGTATGCTAGTCGACGATTTATATATAAGGAAGCAGAGGGTGCCCAGGCCGATTAGTTAGTTAGCCTATATTGTTCTGACCTTGTTGTTGTGATCAGAAATGATGGTTTGAGGGTCTTGGCCAATTAGATGTGGTCGGTTAACTTCGGTCGGCTAAGCATGACTTGTGTTTAGTCAGCTGAGAGGCTTGGGATTGCTAAGATAGGCCTGCTCAGCCTTTGGTCAGGCTAACCACTTTGGGTACGAAAATAGCTTGTGGACTTGATTTATAATTTTACAAAATTTCAATAATGCGTGTTAGCTGTACTTAGTGCAACTTTGATTACCTCCATTCCAAGATTTTTTACGATATATTTAACACGCTACTTGAGATTCAGATTTTGTGAATATATAAATTTGGGATGCTTAATTATATAATCATATTGAAAAAATTAAACTACATATCTACTAATTAAAGTACCCAAATACATTATATATTTTTTCATGTATGTGGCATGCTTAATTATAAGCTAGCTACATCCCAAAATGAAAATAGAAACAGGGAAAAAAAAAAGGATTTCTATTTTAAAATTTTGGTGATGGTGATTTCAACCCTATCACCGGGTGCTGGGTGGGGAAAGATAGATTATCTCAGCGTCCGGGTTGACAAGCTCCCACAGTCCCACCTGAAAATTTATATATTATAATATCAACATAATTCAGTTAAATAAAAATTAAATTCAAAATTATTCATATATAGTAATAATCGTGCGTGTTAATTAATTAATTATTATAAGAAATTGAGTTTAACACTCGAGAAATGGCGCAAAAAGATCGCAAGTTGAATCTTAACAAGCATATATTTAACACTCAAGGAAGACTTTATGAAAGAAAAAAAAAAAAAAAAAAAAGAGTAGTCCAAGTCTCCAAGAAGACTAAAGCATACTATATTTGCAGGACATATGGAAATATACATCGAATCCAAAGAATCACAATCCAATCTTTGGGAATTTTGTAACCTGCAGGAATTAATTCACCAAATTAACTATATAATTATACGTGCTAGGTCCAATTCATGGCTATATAATTAACACTCAAGAAAGACTATGAAAGAAAAAAAGAAGAAAATAAAAAAGCAGTCCAAGTCATGAGTATAAAATCAACTCAATCATAAAGTTAGTCATATGTTTATGAAAGAAAACACGAGAAAAGTGGCCAAGTACCACCCGTCAGTTCAGAGACGGGCTGCTTGAGCTGAAAGGGATAACTTAGATTTTAGAAAGAAAAAAACTTCTAAAAAATTAACAACACACCATTCAATAATATTAAATCAACCTCAAAAAGTACAAAATCAAAGTGAAAAATAGGCATAAGCAAACAATGCACCTTATTTCAGCATTTTTTTTTTCAAATTTATCTCAAAATTTTGTTTCCTTTATTTTCTTCAAAATTTTATTATGTTTATCTACTATCAAATTGTCTCCTTTTTTTTCTTCGAAATGTTATTATGTTTATCTACTATCAAATCTTCGAAACATAAAGTATTATTTTCTAATATTAGGTTTGAATAGAAATTAAATGAAGAGTTTTGTCTTTGGAAATTTAAATATTAGAGGGTTTTTTTTTTCTAGTTACGATAATTTGAAATTTTGAAATTGAAATTGAGATTTTTATATGAGTAATTGAGACATAAGACTATGACTATGAGGGTTGCATTCGCATGCTAGTTTCTATTGTGGGAAGCAAGGTTAGTAAATGATTTATTAATTGTTAATATTAAATGTTTGATTTAATTGGATAAAAATCCCCACTCTTCATGAGTTATGTCAAATATTGATGAAAATAACTTTAATAGATAAGTGTTGTTTAATTTATAGGCTCATTTGACATGTATTGACTTTTCATGTTTCAATAGTAATGAAATTTTTCATCTATGTGAATTATAAAGAATCGATTTCAAAATAAAATATGTGATTGATCTTTTGATTATATGACCCTCCACATTCAAAGAGATTTTACTTATACTAATAGTAACGAAAAGATAATAGATCGAGAATCTTGACACTCTTAAGCTTCGAAATGTACAATTTAAAATTAAAAAGTGATAATTTGTATTTGCAAATTTAATTATGGTTTTTTGTTGTAATTTTTTGTTTTTGCAATCAAATTTTTATTTATGTATATAGATGTATTTGAGGGGTACGACTCATTTCGTCCTTCTGACTAGATGTATTTTTTTTATATTTATTAATTAAATTTATTTGTACCGTTGAGTTTCTTCTACATCTAACATGCAAGTTAATCCATTTGAAATTCAAATTCAAGAACCGTCTTGCATCAGTTATAATTCTTCTATTCATAATTTGTCATATGTTAATTTTTACATATATAGAGTTAGTCATTGGCGCCAACCCTAATTGACGATCTCAATAAAGACGAAGATAAAATGAACAAGGCAGAAGATGAACATCAAAAGTTTTATATTATTTATAATAAGGTTTTAATGATATTATGGATCAATATTGATGATTCAGCTGGGAGGGAGACGTTTGTTGTGCAATCTTCTTTGCCAATTTTTTTTTTTATTATTTCTTTAATCTTTTTTTTTTATCAGAATCTCTTTAATCTTGGTGGAAATCTATCTGGATCTTTTCCTCTCGTTTACATTGAGGTCATCTTCATTTTTTCCAAAACCCACACCAATATATGATAACAAAAACAGGGTAGATGAAAACTACATAATATTTTCAATAAAACTAGGAACCTAAAATCCTAGAATAATTAGATTCATAGAAGTTTTTTCATTTCTATTAATAATAACAACTTCAGTATGCATGCTAGTTTTTACAGTTAAATCCACATCAAACTAGCTAAATTTTTAGATAAATTTAACTTAAAATTACCCAAAAATTATTAATAGATAGTCCGTTTTTACCACTATCAAAATCAAACTCTCTATATTTTTGGCCAATTTTGTATATTAAGTTCATTTTTTTTTTTCAAATTTGAATATATAATAACATAATTTTCTTACAATGGCTGGTTTCTAACGTAATTTTTAAACGATTGAAATACATATGTCCATTTTGGGTGCAAAATCGGTTCAGCACTCAATTCGGGCAATTCACTACATAGCTATTTTTTAACAGTTCAAATATATGTGCCCATTTTAGAGCTTGTTCACTACATAGATCTTTTCTTTGAATTTTTGGATATCCCACAAAAGTTTGGAACTTGTGAATGCAAATGATGATGAGTTTTGGGAATGAAGGATAGAGTTTGTGAAGAAGAGAGGATGAAGGAGAGAGGAGAGTGAAACAAGATGAAGAAATAACTAGCGGGGGTAGTTAGCTACTAGCAGCTTGTTCCAATAGAAATGTTAAATTTTAGATTACCCATTTTTATGATTTTAGATAATTTTTTGGTTAAATTTATTCAAATTAGCATATGACAAATTATGAATAAAAGGACCATGAGCTAACCTGGTAATACTGAACCACCTAATAATTTCTCCAAATTTAAAGATTGAAAAACGCTTCAAACTTTCTATGTAAGATAAAATAAAATAAAAACACTTTGAAATTTCAACTCAACCATATGATGAGATGGGGACGACCGTGAAAATATGTAGGACTACGCATTAGTTGCACACTTTCAATTTAAACTCTATCACAGGAGAAATTATATATAAAGTGGTCAAGTACCACCACGTCATATGTTAATTTTTTACACACAAGGATTTAGTTTTTATTTCTACCTTTGGCGTGTTAAGATGTGAAAAAAATGTCTCACATCGGAAAAACACAACAACAATTTGTGCCTTATAAAATTTTGGACTACTCCCCCATCGCCAAATGATTTTGGGGTGAAACCTCAACTTCTTACATAACCGCCACACGTGTCACACGTACTCATTCAAATCATCACGTGATATGCTGGAAAATCCGCCACACGTGAGGGGGCATGTTGAGATGTGAGGAAAATATCCCACATCGGTTTGTGCCTTATAAGATTTTGGATTACTCCCCCTATTACCAATTGGTTTTGGGGTGAAACCTCAACGTCTTACAACATTCACTGGCGCCAACCCTAATTGATGATCTCAATGAAGACGAAGATAAAATGGAGAAGGCAGAGAAGATGAACATCAAAAGTTTTATGTTATTTCAGGTTTTAATAATATTATGGATCAATTGATGATCCAGGAGGGGAGACGATTGTTGTGCATTCTTCTTCTCTCTACTTTGCTACTTTCTTATTTCTTTAATTTTGGTGGAAATCTACTAGGATCTTTTCTTCTCGTTTTCATTGAGGTCATCTTCATTTTTTCCAAAACCCACCGTTCAAATAGATATGTCCATTTTAGATCTTGTTCACTACATATATATTTTCTTTGAATTCTTGGATAACACGCAAAAGTTTAGAGCTTGAGAATGCAAATGATGATGAGTTTTGGGAATGAAGGAGAGAGTTTGTGAAGAAAAGAGGATGAAGAAGAGAGAAGATAGAAACAAGATGAAGAAATAGCAAGCGGTTGTCAGTTAGCTATCAGTAGTTTGTCCCAATAAAAAAGTTAAATTTTAGATTAAACTTACATAATCTATTGTAAGCTCATTTTGATAATTTTAGATAAATTTTTGCTTAAATTTGTTCAAAAATTAAATTTGACTGTTTTGCTGCAGATACTTAGCTTCTTCAGTTGAGTGCTTCTCTTGATCCTGTAAACCACTTCATTCCCATCCCGTCCATTCAACTTGAGATTGATGTGGGCAAACTGATCGTTGGGCTTCTTTTCCTCTTCATGTTGCCGCTTCGACATGCTCTCGTTTTTATTTTATTTTTTATACTCTTAATTTAATTTAAAGAAATAAAAACTAAATCTATGTGTGTAAAAATTAACATATGGCAAATTATGAATAAAAGGACCATGAGCTAAACCACCTAATAATTTCTCCAATTTTAAAGGTCGAAAAAAACTTCAAACTTTCTATTTAAAATTAAATAACACTTTGAAATTTCAACTCAACCATCTTATGAGGTGGGGACGACTGCGACAATATGTAGGACTATTCATTAGTTGCATGGAATTTTTTGAATTCAACAACCATAATTCCACAAACAATAAAATTACTGTTACGATGGAATTGTTTATCTATCATTGCACATCAATTTCTTTGAAGCTAGAATGAAAATTTATATTATATATATGATTACAAAATTACAAAATATAAAGGTAATTGTCAGAGCCGGTCCAAACATTTAGAGGCCTAGGGCAAAAATAAAAAATGGGCCCTCAATTCGCATACTTAATTATTGAAAATTTAAATTTTATAAATTGATTATATTATATTTTTATTAAGAAGTATCGTTAAAATTTTTGTTATGAGAAAACACAAAAATTAGGACAAAACCCCAAACAAAGAAAAAAAAATACATCATATCCGCAAAATTACATTTAATTTTTTTTAAACAAATCTTATACTTTTGTTGTAAAATCAGTAAGCAATTTGCAATTATATACAAACTTTTATATTCAAAACAAGAATGTAATTAAATATTGTTAAACTAAGAACTTTTGTAACAATGACCTTATCAATTTCGGTGAGTTTCTTGAAATTTTTCTGAAATGCGAAAAATACGTAATTAAAGTTTCAAAAGGCACAAAAAAAAAACTAAAGAGGCATAATTTCTAATTTCTAACAAAAAGTAAGAACTGACATGTCATTTGTAATGTTAGATTCGTGGTTTAAACCCATAACATTGATCCTTTGATTATATGAGAGGGTCTTCCTGTCGTAAAAAACTACAACATCCATAAGGGAAAGTTGTCAAATGGAAGTGTTCAATTAGGGAAACTGTAATAGGAATTCTATTAAATTAAATTACTTATTTTTGAAGTTTGTAACTTAGAAATATCTCGGATAGGGCGAGGCGAAAATGTCTAGATGTCTTCGATTGGAAAAACAAATTGTTGAGAAATTGAGGTTAGGATTTGAGAGTTTGAATGAGATTGCAAAAACTTAAAAATTTAGACAATTGAGAGTTTGAGATTGAATGAGATTGATATTTAACCTTGGAACATTGAATTAGAATATTAAAACACTGCGTTTTTTTCTTGAAACTTTGAAGGAGACTTTCCTTCATTTTCTTGTTCACTCATACCCCCATCTAAATTATCATACAACTTACTAATTTTTTTAATATAACAAAAAAAAAAAATTTTGGGCCCTTCAATATTTTTGGGCCCGGGGCCTAAGCCCCTCTCGCCCTACCTATTGGCCGGCCCTGGTAATTGTATATATAGGTTTTTTTAGAGTCCAATATATAAAATAATCCAATCCGGTAAATATATAAAATCACTTAAATCAACGTCAGAGTTTTACTGTTTTTTAATCCATGTCCATTTTTTTGGTCCTGTATTTTTTTTAAAAAAAATTACCAGGCATCTCATTTAATTCTTGTATATTGTTATCCTTTATTAAAATAAAATAAAAACCTATTTATCTGTTAAAAAAACTACTTTCATTTTAGGAAAGGAAAAAAAAAACCAATTTATATGCCAGTTGTTGATGCAAGAAATGGATCAACCTACTCCTGCCTCGCTGAGCTTCCTTCGCGATCCCCCTCGAAATATTGTGGCTTGCACAGGAAGAGGGTAAATGCAAAGGGACACCGGTATGATGCCGGCCGAACAGTCTCCGATGCCTAAGTCAGTTAGGTAGAAGGGTACTGTTGTAATTTAGACAGCATGAGGGCAAGATTATCATTACCTTTTGGAGGGGGATGCCCTTGTATTTATAGTAGCATTGAATGTGTTTGTTGGTGTTTGTCAATGTGGGATAAATGTTGCTGCCTCTAGGAGTTTGACAGGTGTCCTGTGGTGGTCCCGGATAGCATTTATGACTTGTCAGTAAGCCTTGCCGACCAGGTTCGGTCTTCCTATGTCGTTCTTGGCTTTGTTAGCGTAATCTGAGACTTGCCTGGGACTGGTGGAGCAGGAGCATGTCAGATTGGTTTGGGATTTTGACCAGGCCGACCAGTTTAGGTATGAACAGAAGTCCCCCAAGTCGTTGACTGAGGTGGATTGCCTCGGTTGAGGGCTTGTATTATGCTTGTCGGCCTGTTCTGGTGCGTAGTATGCTAGTCCCCAGCCCCCCAAGCCCTTGACAGAGGAGAAAAACCGAAGGATGGGAGTTTAAAACTGGCGTTGGACGGGTGTAAGTGGGTGGCCGATCGGCCTAGGGGTGCCCTGCAGGCCGACCACCTTGATCGACCAGCCTGCGCAGGACCTTACACGATGAGGTGACCGATCGGCCTAGGGGGTACCCTGAAGGCCGATCACATGTCACTTGGTGCCAAGGTGAAGGATGTCACCTTGGTCGGTCAGCTTGCGCAGGACCTTGCACGATGAGGTGACCGATCGGCCTGGGGGGTAACCTGAAGGCCGATCACATGTCACTTGGTGCCAAGGCGAAGGATGTCACCTTGGTCGGTCAGCTGGCGCAGGACCTTGCACGATGAGGTGACCGATCGGCCTAGGGGGTACCCTGAAGGCCGATCACATGTCACTTGGTGCCAAGGTGAAGGATGTCACCTTGGTCGGTCAGCTTGCGCAGGACCTTGCACGATGAGGTGACCGATCGGCCTAGGGGGTAACCTGAAGGCCGATCACATGTCACTTGGTGCCAAGGCGAAGGATGTCACCTTGGTCGGTCAGCTGGCGCAGGACCTTGCACGATGAGGTGACCGATCGGCCTAGGGGGTACCCTGAAGGCCGATCACATGTCACTTGGTGCCAAGGTGAAGGATGTCACCTTGGTTGGTCAGCTTGCGCAGGACCTTGCACGATGAGGTGACCGATCGGCCTAGGGGGTACCCTGAAGGCCGATCATATGTCACTTGGTGCCAAGGTGAAGGATGTCACCTTGGTCGGTCAGCTGGCGCAGGACCTTGCACGATGAGGTGACCGATCGGCCTAGGGGGTACCCTGAAGGCCGATCACATGTCACTTGGTGCCAAGGTGAAGGATGTCACCTTGGTCGGTCAGCTGGCGCAGGACCTTACATCACCTTGTAGTGCGGTTTAAATGCGCGTGCAAATCGAGGTGACCCTTCCGCTTATCGAGGTCGAGGTGACGGTTGGGCTGGCCGACCATGGTAATAACGGCTAGTTTTTTAACCATGGTTAGAATTGGCTAGTATAAAAGGAGTGGAGCCTTCACTTTTTACTTTGTGCGTCCAAGTGAATTTGAGTGTTCGTTAGAGAAGTACAAAGGCGATTTCCGGCGAGGCAAGGCGATTTCCGAACAAGCTTCACGGCGGTGCTCACGGCGACTTCCAAGCAAAACACGGTACGTAAACCTTTGACCTTGTGATTTTGGATTCAAAGTTTGTCTTTTGCAAGAACATGGGATGAACACATATGCATGTTTGTTCCGTGGTTTCTAGATCCGATAGGTCGGCCAGTAAGGAGAGTCGCGTTGTTTCCCATTCTTAGGAAGGTTTTTTTTTATATATTTGTAGATGTTGTCTGAAGATTCTCAAGGCACGGACGCCCGGTCTGGAAATGCCTTCGAGGATGATTCAACGGCTTCGGCCGCTTCTGACACACGGTTGAGGACGAGTGGATCGGCTTCAACTTTAGGGACATCTCGGCCAGAGGTGAATCTGAGGTCGCAGGCCGAGGAAGATAAGGATCTGGAGGAGGAGCTTGAAAAAGCTTTTGCCCAGATTCCAGACGAGGCTGTTTCGGCCATTGGTGAGGCCGAACGGTTGATCGTTGATGTAGATTCGGTGGGGCAGACCGATGTTTTTGAAGGCATTCCCCTTGTGTCAGGCCGGTCGAGAGAAAAGGAAGCTGTGGGGACAAGCGATCAAGATGCGACATCCAGGCCGATGTTGATTGAGATTGATGTGGATAATGCAATGAAGCAGGTGACCGTTGCGACATCCGTGTATCACATTGATCGTCAGCTGAGTACGATCAAATGGGATGATATTCAGGCATACCGAGAGGCGTTTCACGTGCCCGATTCAGTTGTGATGCGGCTGATTGGGGATAGCGACATGCCGAGTGATCCTCCGGAGCCGTGGACGACCTTCCATCCGGACGTCTTTACGCATGGTGTCATCCTGCCCCTCCATCCTTGGGTGCAAAGGATGGTTGCCCAGGTTGGGGTGGCCATCGGTCAAATTAACCCCAACACCTGGATTGCCCTGACAGGTGTGTACACGGCCTTCAAGCTGGCCGGGAAAGGAGAGCCGTCCTGGGGGCACATAAATTACCTCTACCAGTTTAGAAGGGATAAAACGGGGTGGATTTATGTGGAGGCTCGAGATAGGAAAACCCGGGGGCCGTTCATATGGGACATGCCCACATCGCAAAAGGCATGGAAACATCGTTTTGTGTTGGTTTGTGGAGACTGGGAGGGGTTCTACCTAACCGACCAAGATAGGAGAATTCCGAGGAATTATCAGTCAAAAGGTGTGACTAGTGTTAGGTTTGGAGGTCGGCTAGGGATTGTTGTTTGTTTTTTTTTTGTAGGCCGTGGCTAATGTGTCTTTGTTTTTGCAGAGGTGTTCAAGTGTCCTAGCGTGACCGACCAGGAAAAAGCTGACTGTGTGGAACTGTTCGAGAGGCTTGACCGAACAGAAAGGAGTAGGGATTTCTTGCGACTTCCCCAGAATTTGCTGAAGGTCGGCCTGATATCGGAACTTCGTAAGTGTCGACTCACCATGCCGCGTGAAAGTGTTGGCTGGCCTGGATAAGTGACCGATTTTTGTTCTTTTTTTTTTGTGCAGCTCCTCCGGACTACGTGCTTGCTGCAGCCACCCAGTGCTCGAATCGAATGGCTAAGATTCAAGAGATAATGAAGCAGGCTGAGGATGCGAAGGCCGAAGCTCAGAAAGCTGGGGCGTCATCCAGAGTGGACTTCAGGCAGCCACTGAAGACGAAGTCTACGGTCCGAGTGAAACCGAGGCTGCGGATAGCCGGGGGGTCCAGTCAAGCCGAGGAACAGCCGGCAACGGATGTGGATGAAGCGACGCTGGAGCCCCTTGAGCCCTTGTTCTCAAGTCCCCCTGCGTCGGCCGGTGAGAAGAGGAAGGCGACGCTCGCCAGTTCTCCGGTCGTCATCGAGATTGATGATGCGGCCGAGCAGAGGAGAAAGTTCGTGGCCGAGGCTCGACTTAAGAAGAAAAAGAAACTGGCCGAGAGGAAGGAAAACAAGGATGACGAGGAGCCGGCCGAGAAAAAGCGGCAGAAGAGGCAGGCCGAGGTGGAGACCCTGGAACAGGTGAGGAACCTGGTCGTGCCATCGCAGACCTCCCTGTTGGCTGGCCGACAGGTGCCGAAGAAGCTAAAAAGGCCGACGCTGGACTCGTCGATCAAGTCATACTTCGTCAATGCGGAAGGGGAGCCGGACTTGATCAGGACGACTGAGGTGGATGACAGCTGGCGGCACCTGAGCACGGCCTTCCATCCCTCGCAGCTGGACTTTATGAACACGGTGGTCCGGGGGTCCCAATATGAGTTGGGTGAAATAGCCGAAGTGCAGCCGAGGGACTTTGCCGACCGTTGTGACAAGACCATGCGGCTTGGCTCTCATGTAAGTTTCTGTTTCACTTTTTGTTGTTATTATCTTTGTTTTTGGGACTAATGCGGCCTGTGATTTGTGCAGTTTCTTGGAGAAGTGTTCTCGACCTTCCGCCATGCCAGCAACCTCAGGCAGCAAGCCTTGGATATGAAATGAGAAGTGGAAGGGAGGGAGCACGCCTTGGCCGGCAATCAAAGACTGTTCAACCAGGCGCTCGAGGCCAAGGCGGAGCTTGAGCTGAAGGTAAAGGCCCTGGAGGTGGAAGCAGCTGCGAGGGCCGAAGAGGCTAGGCGGGTCCAAGCCGAGTTGGAAGAATCCAGGGCAAGGTTGGCTGAGCAGGAATCGGCTAATGCGAGACTAGCCGAGCAGTTGATCTCGGCCAAACAGGTGGGGATAGAGGAATATAAGGCTTCTCAGGAATGTGAGAAGACCTTCATGAAGTTCGGGGCTGCCTTGGAGGATGGCTTCTACAAGAAGTTGTTGCTGTCTAACCCGGGGGTCTCCATTGCCTTCCCTTGGCTCAAGTCCCCGCCGAGGGTTGAGGATTACCTGGATGATGACGGGAATCCTCTGCCCGATGAAGAGGAGGATCTGGAGTCCGATGATGCCGACCAAGCTGAGGCCGAGAAGATAGGCAGTCCGCATGCCGAAGATGAAGAAACGACCGAGCTGGGGTGGCGACGGCCAGTAGTATAGGGCGCATTCTAAATCTCATTGTAATTTGGCTTAGGCCTGTGTAATGTGACCTTAGTTTTAATAAACAGACATTTTTGGCAACTGATGTGTTTGGATTTGAAATAAGCACCAAGTGTGTCAGACTACGACCATAATTGGGGACTGTAGGCTTGGTAAGTCGGCCACTAATGGCCGATGGTACCCGTCAGTTTTAGAACATAGACCGGGAAAGTACGCCTTGGGAAGGTTTGTAACAAAACTTGAATCGATCACTTGATGAAAGTTATTCATAGATCAGTCTGGGTATGCCAGAACATGTTTACAAAAAATGGCGGTGGGCCGTTCGCCTTGCGGCGTTTTACAACAACCTATCTGTAGTAATACTTGAGATGGTCCACGTTCCAGGGATGTGGAAGTGTCTTCCCTTCGGAATTTTGCAGCTCGTAAGTCCCCTCTCGGCAGACTCTTGCCACGGTGTATGGTCCTTCCCAGTTTGGGGCAAAGGTGCCAGCTGCCTTGTCCCTGGTGCCATTGTTAACTTTGCGGAGGACCAAGTCCCCGACCCTGAAACTTCTGTGTCGGACCCTCGAGTCGTAGTATCTAGCAACACGCCGCTTGTAGGCCATGTTCTTCAGGTTAGCTTGGTCTCGCCTTTCCTCAACTAGATCGAGGTTGAGGGCAATCTGCTGATCGTTGGTGTCCGGATCGTACGAGATGACACGGTATGATGTTTCTCCGATCTCCACGGGGATCACGGCCTCTGACCCAAAAGCTAGGGCAAAGGGCGTTTCGTTTGTGGCCGTTTTGTATGAAGTACGGTGCGACCAAAGGACGTCGTTGATTATGTCTGCCCATTTGCTCTTGTCTTCGTCCAAGCGCTTTTTCAGGTTGTACTTGATATTTTTATTGACGGCCTCCACTTGGCCGTTGGACTGGGGGTGTGCAGGGGATGCGAAGAGAAGCTGTATACCGTATGTTTGGCAGAATGCCTTGAAGCGATTGCAGTCGAACTGTTTCCCGTTATCGGTCACGATGGTGTGTGGGATCCCGAAGCGGCAAATGATGTTCTGATATATGAATGATTCGATCTGCGCTGCTGTGATGGACGCGAGGGGCTTCGCCTCCGCCCATTTGGTAAAATAGTCTACTGCCACCAGAGCGAAGTTTACCCTGCCTTTGCCCGTGGGCATTGGCCCGATGAGGTCGAGTCCCCACTGCGAGAATGGCCATGGGCTCATCATGGAAGTGAGGGGTTCGGCTGGCAAGTGAGGGACCTGGGCGTGTCGCTGACACCTGTCGCATTGCTGTGTGAGGGCAGTGGCATCTGCGAGCATTGTTGGCCAGAAGTATCCCTGGCGGAATGCCTTGTGTGCCAAAGTGCGTGCGCCCGAATGGTCTCCGCATATGCCTTCGTGCATTTCTCGGAGAACGTAGTCTCCTTGTTCCGGCGTGAGGCACTTTAGCAGCGGGGTGGTGAATCCTCGCTTATACAGATGATCGTGCTGAATGGTGTAGCGAGTGGCCTGCCGCCTGATTTTCTTGGCCTCCAGCCTGTCTTCTGGGAGAGAGCCATCGTGTAGGTAGGCCCTGATGGGGTCCATCCATGTCGGGCTGGTGTTGATGGTGTATACAGGGTTCGGTCTGGTGCTAGGCCTGTGTTGGACTTCGACTAAAACTTGTCTCCCTTCTTTGTCATCAAGTGAGGATGCCAGTCGAGCCAGGGCATCGGCATGGCCGTTTTCCGATCGTGGGATCTTTGCAACCTCAAAGTTCGTGAACGACCCAAGTAGTTGCCTGGCGAGGGCCAAGTAGAGTGTCATGGATGCGTCCTTGGCCTCGAAATTGTCGTTGATCTGGCTGACGACTAGTTGGGAGTCGCTGAAAATGCGTAGTTGCTGGGCCTCCATGTCTCTGGCGAGACGTAGGCCAGCCAGTAGAGCCTTGTATTCTGCCTCGTTGTTGGATGCTCGGAAGCTGAACCTTATAGCGTACTCTAGCTTGACTTGGTCGGGGGAGGTGAGTACTAAGCCGGCCCCCGACCCGTTGTGGCAGGCTGAACCGTCGATGAACAGCGTCCAACAGGGTCGTGTGGGGTCGATGCCAGCAGTAGATGGTCCTTCTCCTTCCCTGGCGGGAAGATTCAGCCTGCTGGTATCCTCGGGCGGCATGCACTGGGTGGGTTGGTAAGAGTAATCAGCGACGAAGTTAGCCACTGCTTGTCCCTTTTCGGCAGTCTTTGCCACATAGTTAATGTCGAACTCACTGAGCTCAATTGCCTACTTAATCAGTCTGCCCGAGACGTCGGGTTTCTGGAGGACCTGCCGGAGAGGTTTATTAGTGACGACCTTGATTTCGTGTGCCTGAAAGTATGGGCGCAGTCGCCGTGCCGTCACTACCAGTGCAAGTGCCAGCTTCTCCAAGTCGGGGTATCTTGTTTCTGCGTCTTGCAGAGCCTTGCTGACGTAGTAGACCGGGTTCTCGGCACCTGCCTTCCGGGTGACGAGGACTGAGCTCACTGCGGAGGCGGATACTGATAGGTAAAGGAAAAGGTGTTCCCCCATCTCTGGTCGGGTTAAGAGCGGTGCGCTGCTCATGTACCGCTTGAGCTCCACGAATGCCTTGCTGCACTCGTCCGTCCAGTTGATCCTTTTTCCCTTGCTTTTCAATGCCTTAAAGAAAGGAGTGCACTTATCCGTCGCCTTGGATATGAATCTTGTGAGGGCCGCTACTCACCCCGTGAGGCTCTGGATGTCCTTGTGTGTCTGAGGGGGTTGCATGTCCATGATAGCCCTGATTTTTTCAGGGTTGGCCTCGATTCCTCTCTGACTGATCATGTACCCTAGAAACTTGCCCGAACCCACGCCGAAAACGCACTTGGCGGGGTTGAGACGCATCTTGTAGTGTTTGAGGACCTTGAACATTCTGGCCAGGTTAGGAACGTGTTCGCCTGCTGTCCTGCTTTTTACAAGCATGTCATCCACGTATACCTCCATGGTTTTGCCAATCTGGTCGGCAAACATGAAGTTAACAAGGCGTTGATAAGTTGCCCCCGCATTCTTTAGGCCAAAAGGCATGACATTATAACAATAGACTCCCAAGTTGGTCCGGAAGCTTGTGTGGATCTGGTCGTCCGGATTCATTAGTATCTGATTGTAGCCCGAATAGGCATCCATGAAACTGAGCAACTCGTGTCCCGCCGTAGCGTCCACCAGCATGTCGATTTTGGGAAGTGGGAAGTTGTCCTTCGGACATGGACATGCCTTGTTTAAGTCCGTGAAATCGATACACATTCGCCAGAGTCCCGTAGGTTTCTTGACTAGGACCACGTTGGCGACCCATGCAGCGTATATGGCCTTTCGGACGAAGTGGATCATGCTAAGCTTCGTGATTTCGGCCTGCATGACCATTTGCCTTTCCGCATCATAGCTTCGTTGCTTCTGGGCGACTGGCTTGAAGGTGGGATCGATGGTGAGCCGGTGGCAGATCACCTCGGCGGAAATGCCGGGCATGTCCTCATAGGACCATGCAAACACTTCAGCGTTGTTCTGGAGGAACTGGATGAGTTCGGAGCGAATGTCGGGCCTAAGTTTCGAGCCGATTCGAACCTGTCGGTCCCCGTGTTCACTGGAAAGAGGGATTGTCTCTGTTTCTTCCACCGGCTCCGCATGGGGCGTGTGAGCCAAGTCGCGGGGGTCTTCCGGGGGGCTGTCCCTGAGCTTTTCTACATATCCTGCCTCCACAGGGTCGTCACCGAGTGCCGATTCAGTGACCGCGAGCTTCTCTGTTGTCTCGGTCGGCCTCTGGTTGGTTTTAGTGAGAGAGGTGGCATAACACGTCCGGGCTGAGAGCTGGTCTCCTTGTACCTGGCCCGGTCCCAAAGGTTTTGGGAATTTCATAAGCAGGAGGTGAGTGGATACGATGGCTCGTATCTGGTTGAGCAGGCCCCGACCGAGGATCGCGTTGTAAGCTGTTGGACAATCGACCACAAGGAAAGTAGTTAGTGTGGTGGTGGTGAGGGGCTCGGAGCCCATGGTGATTGGTAAAGTGATAATCCCCCGGGGGAGGACTGAATCTCCTGAAAAACCAAGAAGAGGCGTGACCTTGCGGTCTAACTCTTTCTCGTTCAAACCCATTCTCTGAAAAGCATCCCAAAAAAGTACATTGACCGAACTGCCGGTGTCGACGAGAATGCGACCTACGTCGCAGTTTGATATTAGCGCCCGGACGATCAGGGGATCGTCATGGGGAAAAACGATGCCCCGCTCCTCCTCCTCCGAGAAGCTGATAGGTTTCCATCCGGTCTTTGCGATCTTGCCGGGTCGGCTGGCGCCGATGCTGAGTACCTGGCTGGATTGCGAAGCCCTGTTGAAACTCTTCCTGGCCCGGTTTGAGGTGATGGGGGAAGATAAGGTCGGGCCTCCACTGATGGTGTTGATCTGAAGGCGCGCCGGGGCGGCCTGTGCTCGGGTCACGAATTGATCGAGTCTGCCATTGCGGACTAGCTGTTCGACTATGTCCTTGAAGGCGATGCATTCCTCAATGGTGTGCCCATTGTACTTGTGGTACTGGCAAAATGCCTCCTTGTTGGTGACGGGTCGGTAGTTTGGGTTTCTTGGTTTGGACTTCGGGATCATCTCCTCCACACTTAATAGGACATTGTCGAGCGTCGTGTTTAGGATCGTGTATGTTTCGAACCGGCGTCTGGGGCCTGCGCCCTCTGCTACCAATCCTCTGCCTTCCTGGGGGTTCCCGCGGTGAAAGTCGCGGTCGTTGCGACCTGAACGTCCCCGCTTCTCCTGATTGCGAGAATCAAAGTGAAGCTTCCTCTTCCCGGTCTCGGATCGACTGTTGTCGTGACCATGGGAGTTTTGTTGAGCCCTTCCCGAGCTTGTGGTTGGGGGGTTGGGCTGAGTGACTCTGCTCTCCTTCGGAGGAGTGTGGAAGAACTCGGCCTTCGCATGGATGCTGGCCCTTCTCATAAGTTCGGCCTCAAGGGAATCGATTGTGCCTGGCGGCAGACGGTAGAACCAGTTCAGGGCCGCGTCGGTGAGGGTGGAGCTGAAAATGAGGCACTGTTCGTCTTCCGAGGCATCGCGGTATGCCAAGGCAGAAGTGTAGTTGTTCCAGTGGGTGTTGGGGTCCCCTTTCCCGGTGTATAGGGCAATCTTGAGGGGCTTGACCCCAGTTCTGTGACGGGAGCGGAGGAGTCTTTCCGAGAAAGGACCGGGGTTGGCCTTCTTCAAGGCTGGCGCCTTGCTCCTATCTTCCTTTGCTTCCAAGGCACGTACTCTTTTCAGGAGGGCCTCAATCTCTGCGTTCTGACCGCTGGGCAGTTGGGTAGGAGTCTCATTCGGCCGTCGGCCTTTGTCCTGGCGGACCCTCGCTTCTCTACCCTGGGAGTAACTACCGGCCGTTGAGTCGGTCTCGTCCGGACGCTCCCGTGAGTGGGTTTCGCTCTTCTTGGTTGTCTGGCAACCTCTGTCCCTCGGCCCGTGGTCCGGGTGTTCCGTGGCGACTTGGCGGTCGGTTGAGCCGTGATGCCGTACTGACGAGGTTCGTTCATCCGACGTTTCGTAGGAGAGCCTAGCTGGCACGACTTGGCGTTCTTCCAGCAGCTGTCGGGCATCGCGGTAGATCTTGGTTCCTGAAGGTCCTGCCCCTGTTGGTTGGATGAGGAGGCGACCAGAGGAAGCAGGGTTCGGCCTTTGCTGCCTCCGCGGCTGATCCGATGACCTCTCGACTACAGTGTGCGCAGCATGTGGCCTGTCTGCCTGTCTCTCCTCGACCCGTAAGCGGTCGGCCAGTTCCCCTCCCGGTTGCCCCTCGCGCTGGGACATCCTCACGAGGGCAACTGTGTTTGTGTACTGCTCCGTTAGGAGTTGGTTCTTCACGTCGATTTTGGCATTGTGTGCCTTCAGCGCGGCCACCTCGCGCATTAAGTCGTCCAGAGTCTGCCGGTAGGCATCTGGGACGCTCCCGGTTGTGTTTCCCCTAGTGAAGGGGGTGTGATTGAGCTCTCCTTCGTCTCGCTCGTCCGACATGACCCTTGGTACGATTCGGGACGGCTGATCTGGTGAGAGAGTGTGGACTGTTGTTTCAGGTTCCCACAGACGGCGCTAATCTGTTGATGCAAGAAATGGATCAACCTACTCCTGCCTCGCTGAGCTTCCTTCGCGATCCCCCTCGAAATATTGTGGCCTGCACAGGAAGAGGGTAAATGCAAAGGGACACCGGTATGATGCCGGCCGAACAGTCTCCGATGCCTAAGTCAGTTAGGTAGAAGGGTACTGTTGTAATTTAGACAGCATGAGGGCAAGATTGTCATTATCTTTTGGAGGGGGATGCCCTTGTATTTATAGTAGCATTGAATGTGTTTGTTGGTGTTTGTCAATGTGGGATAAATGTTGCTGCCTCTAGGAGTTTGACAGGTGTCCTGTGGTGGTCCCGGATAGCATTTATGACTTGTCAGTAAGCCTTGCCGACCAGGTTCGGTCTTCCTATGTCGTTCTTGGCTTTGTTAGCGTAATCTGAGACTTGCCTGGGACTGGTGGAGCAGGAGCAGGTCAGATTGGTTTGGGATTTTGACCAGGCCGACCAGTTTAGGTATGAACACCAGTAGAAGTCCTATATATTGTGAAACCTATAATCAGAGATGCGATGTACATTCTCCTCTAGTTTTCTTGAACTTGAATCTTTTCATTGTGTTCAGTTGTTGCATATAACTTTCAAGTATTTATTTATATTCCCAATTTAGAGAAATAGTTTCTTTTTTATTTTGATGTGTAGTTTCGTTATGTAAGATTTTGAGTTATTCGATTTTGGTAAGGGAGATTTTATTTTATATTATTATATACCTTCATCACATGTCACATTATATTTATTTTTTATGTAATGAGTCAATATTGGGTTTAATTTGTTTATCTAAAAGGTATTTTCTTATTTGGTTTTATCAAATTTTTTCTACCTATATAAATAAGTTCAATCAATTTAACTCACAAATGAAGTTTTCAACCTCCTTCAAAAGTTAGTTTAAAAAAAAAATTCTAACCTAGTTTTTACAAAATTATGATTTCATAGGTCTCTACTCACATCCTTTTTCTTTCGGCCAACGTGCTTGAGATCCTTCCGTCATTTTGATTTTGATTCTTTCATTTCAAATAATTTAAATCAGTTAACAATTGTTAAAACCGAAGGAAAGGGTTTGGTTTCTACCTTTTATTTTTTTTATTAATTTTAGCTTTTTACTTATAATACCTCTTGAAACAGAGGGGAAGAAGGGTTGGGATTTTTTTTTTAAATGTAAGTTTTCGATATTTAACTCAAGCTAATTGCTTTTATAAAAAAAATTATAAAAAAATAATTAATATATATATAAGGTTAGTCTTCCATGCCCTTTATTAAGAAAGGGTATTCTAGATAAAAAAGAAGAAGGGGGTATTCATATCGTTTATTTTTATTTAATATATTTAATTAGATTTTAATTAGAACTAGGAAACTATTGATCTTATTTACTTAATTAAAATCAATTCTTACTCTTGATTTTGTTGAATTAAAAAAAATATTTACTGTCTAGTGAGTTTAGTTCAGTTGGTTATAGTGTTGACTTGTAGACAATTGGTTTCAAATTCGAACCCCGATGACATGTTATATGAAAATTTTCTAAAAATTTCTCCATCCCTTGTAAATTGCTTGAAAAGAAGATATGTACAAACGTTTTTTTCACAGCTTCAACATTCAACGTTGTTTACGGGTTCAACATTCAATGTTCTTCATGCACATAAAGAGGGGAGAACTCAAAATTCAACGTGTTAGAGTTTCAAACGAATATAATTTTCTTCATTTTTTAAGGATTTCTTCAATTCTTCATACTTTATTATTATCTTTATTGTGTGTCAATGATCTACTATGCCAATTAGTAATATCTAGGTATATTTTTTGAAACCCTAAATGCCAATTAGTGATGTCAATGCCAATAACGCCCAAAAAATTAACATAGGACTAAGCGTAATGTTACATAGGACTAATCGTTTACATAGGACAACCCCCATTACATGAATTATTCTATATGCTTATTGCTTATACATAACCCCATCTATTCACTGTTTTCGTATCCTTGTTATAACATAAGAATAATCGTTATAAATAGAACTAACTGGTATAATACAGGACTAATCTGTATAACTTATGACTAATTGTTATACCATTGGAACGAAAGTTATAACAAGGACTAACTTTTATAACATAAAGTGCTAGTGTTATAATGAACTAAGAGTTGTTGTAACGATGCACTAATGTTGTGACGTGTAATCTGCTTCCTTGGTAATGTAACTCTACTGTAGTGTTATAGCTATAAGTACCATGATCTTGTAATTCCGCTACGTTGAAGCGTAAATTATAATCTTGATTATGTACGTAATTCCCCTACATTGAAGTGTAATCTGCTACCTTGATTGTGTAAAGCTACCTTAATTTTGTAACTTGCAACCTTAAGCGGTAATCTATTATCTTGGTAATATTATTGTTGTAACTAAGTATCATGATCGTGTAATTCTGCTACGTTGAATTGTAACTTGTAACCTTGATTGTTTAATTCCCCTACGTTAAAGTTTAATGTAATGACTCGTCCCGTAATTACGAGAATATCGAGAATTTATCGAGGATTTTCAAGATTATTTGAGGTGAAATGACGATTTTGTCCCTAGGCGGGAAAGATGTTGACTTTTGACCCCGAGAGGTTATTTGCACGTTTACCTAGGTCCATTGCGTAGATCATGGGACTGTGATTACGTAGACAGGTGGCATGTTGAATTTGGACATCGTATGATTATTTTACAGATCATGAACGAAATTAGGCAATTTTTACGATTGCACGTATTTCGAGGCAATTGGACTTCGTTTAATAGTGGGGCCTAAATATCTGGGTATGGTCTATAGGATGAGTGACAAGTGTCACCCACCCTTTGGAGCTTTATCCCTTAACTATTTCACCTTCCTTTCCCCTTTTTGAAACACACACTCGAAACCACCCCACCCCACACCATTTCCATCACCTTCCTCACCTTTTTGTTGTGGTAGTGAGGGAGAGAGTGAGACTGAGAGACTGAGAGAGACGAAGGAAGGACGAAGAGCCTTGGAGGTTGTCTGGAACCCAGGAAACAGAGGTAAACTGTGGACATAGATTTTGGGTTTTGATTTTGAGTTGTTGGAACGTTAAGACAAGATCCTTACTGCCTTTTTCTTTGCTTCCTTGCAAGTATAGGCTAAGAAACAAGAAGTTTGGACATAGGAACTACTCCTAGCACGGGTTCGAAGGTTGGTCGTGAGCATCGAGCTTGGCTCGAGAGATTTGAGGTAAGTTTCCTTCATTTAAGATCATCGGATGGTTTCTGGGTGAGTTTAGAGTCGAATGGTGGTTGGATTTCAAATTTTGAATGTGAAATGACAAAGATTGAATCAGGTTTAGAATTCGGGTAAAGTGACCCAGTTGCAGACATGCGGGTCAACCAGCAAGAGGTTGACGATGATGATGTGGCAGCCCACATCATCATATTAGGCCATATGGGCGTGGCTAGTTGGTGCCACGTGGTGAGGTGTCAGAGGCTATTAGAGCTCCACGTGGTAGAGTGACGTCAGCATGACATCAGCAGGCGACATGTGGCAAGTGTTGTGTGGTGCCACATGGTACGTGTCAGTGGGTGCCACGTGGCATGTGTCAGTGGGTGCCACATGGTAGTGCTGTTATATTGTGTTCGGTGACACATCAGTAGGCTGACGTCATCAACATTGACCAGGCGTGTAGGAACTTTGACCGGTGCATGGGCTCAATTTTTGAGATGAAACTGGTATTTTTTGAAAGGCTTTGACGCTCTGAATCCATTGGTGGTGGTTTCAGGTCAATCAGAGGTCATTTGATTGGTGTTTTGGAGGTTTTTCTCTCGGAAAGAGTATTCGGGACTTGTTTTTGGTTCCAAGATTTTGGGGGGTTTTATATATGGACTTATATGAATTGTTAGTAACTCCCGGGTGTGACTTCGACAGGGTAGGACGTCCTGGAGGCTTCAGATTGGCTTACAGCTCTGATTTTGAGCGAGCAACAGTACTGTAAGTGGACATTTTATTTGATAAATTTGATGCATGCATATTTACATATTTCTATGGTTTTATGACATGGTTTGGATGTATATGATATGGTATTATTTCTAGATAAATAATGGATTTTTCGTATATATGTGTACGTATAGATTATGGATTATCGGACACAGGTTTTGGGTGAATATTTGGAAACAAACCGGGTTTTGGGTTGGCACCTGGGGTAAAATGTATTTTGGGTATGGATACTGTTTTCTGGTGTGGTCAACCTCAAGCGATTGAATCGCTATTCTGGAGTTAAACTATGATGATTCCCAGGGACGAACTCGTACATGGTCAGAGTTGGACTCGACACGTGTCGACGGAGTTGGAATCTGCAGGATCCGTAGTTGCCTACCAGTAGTACAGATGGGATGCTAGCTAGACTAGCGGGCTGGTTGGATCAACAGGATCAGGTTTGGCTCTATTTACTTGTGATGTGTCTAATGGTTTCCAAAACGTCTTAGAGCTAGTGATTTAGGGAAGTGTGGGCCAAGGGAATTTTATGTGTTCCATATGATTTGGGTTGGACCCGTGGTTTATTTATACTATAGTTTTTTTTTCTAAAAACATTGGTTTATTTGATTATGCATGCATGTTTTATGAAATGGAGGGTTTAACGTTTAATTTCTGAAAATGGTTTTCCAGAGATTTATTTTTTGTCTACTCACACTTTTGATTGGTTTTGGTACCCTCCAGGCTGGTTGCGGGCGCGGGCTGTATGAAAGCTGGGGTATCACATGGTTTTGCTTACTCTAGACATCCTGATTAGGATGTAGGGTTATCCCTTATCGGACACGGGGTAAGTATGTCTATTTAATTATGAGGGTACATTGGTCATTTTACAATATTGTGTCAGACGGGAGCAGGTCTTCTCATGTTAATCGAGGGAGATTACGGGGAGTGTCATGTCATGTAATCTGCTACCTTGATTGTGTAACACTACATTAATGTTGTAACTTACAACCTTAATCTTGTAATCTGCTACCTTGGTAGTGTAGCTCTACCTTAATGTTGTAACTACGTACCATGACCATGTAACTCTACTACGTTGAAGCGTAAATTGTAACCTTAATTGTGTAATTCTGCTATGTTGAATTGTAATATGCTACCTTAATTCGTAAATCTATCTTAATGTTGTAACATGCAACCTTGTGCTTGTAATATGCTACATTGGTAGTGTAACTCTACCTTAATGTTGTAACTAAGTACCATGATCATGTAATCCTGCCAAGTTGAAGTGTAAATTGTAACCCTGAATATAAAATTCCCCTACGGTGCAGTGTAATCTACTACCTAAATCGTGTAAAGCTACCTTAATGTTGTAACATGCAACCTTGAGCGTGTAATCTGCTACCTTGGTAGTGTAACTCTACCTTAATGTTGTAACTAAGTACGATGATCGTGTAATTCTGCTACCTTGAAACGTAAATTGTAATCTTGATTGTGTAATTCCCCTACGTTGAAGTGTAATCTGTTACCTTGATTGTGTAACGCTATATTAATATTGTAACTTGCGACCTTAAGAGTTTAATATGCTATGTTGGTCGCGTAACTCTACCTTAGATTTGTAACCAATTACCATGATCGTTTAATTCCACTACATTGAAGCATAAATCGTAACCTGGATTGTGTAATGCTTCTACGTTGTCGTGTAATCTACTACCTTGATTGTTTAACGCTACATTAATGTTGAAACATGCAACCTTGAGCATGTAATCTGCTACCTTGGTAGTTTAACTCTACCTTAATGTTGTAATTAAGTATCATGATTATGTAAATCCATTATGTTGAAGAGAAAATTGTAATCTTGATTATGTAATTCCCCTACATTGAAGTGTAATCTGATATTATGTAAAACTACCTTAATGTTGTAACTTACAACCTTGAGCATGCAATATGTTACATTGGTAGTGTAACTTTATCGTATTGTTGTAACTAAGTTCTATAATTGTGTAATTCTGCTGCATTGAAGCTTTAATTATAACCTTATTTGTGTAATTTTCTTGCCTTGAAGTGTAATCTATTATCTTGATTGTGTAAGGATACCTTATTGTTGTAATTTGCAGTCTGTAATCAGTCGTATTTTGTATGTGTTGCACTACGCAGTTCACTTTTTTATACTCAATATTTTTCCTTAATTGTAAGTTTTTCTTTTAAAAATAACAAACAAAAACAGGGCATGTGTTAACCACTATAGATATCAAGTAACGTATTAGGTGTCTCTACTAGGAATTAATTGTCTTCAGCGTAATACAATTCTAAATTCTCAATACTAGACAATTGATGCCACAATGTAATTACCCTATAACGTTATTATGAAAAATTGTATTGAGAATTGTAGCAATCATGGCACATATCTCTTCAATTAAACGCTACTAAAAATTGCATTGAAAACTCCTTTGAAACTTGTAGCAATTTTCCTATAGCAATTCTCCTTAAAAACATATTACTTCAAAACCATGTTGATGACATAATGTAACATAACTGATTGTTTGGCAGTGTGATCTTAACAATTTCCTATAGCAATTCTCCTTAGAAACTAATTGTTTAGTAGTGTAACATAAATACCCACCCTGTAATTACTTAAGGAAATTAGGGCATGTGCGTAGAGAGTGAGGACGCTCAAATGTTTTAGTTACTCAAGGAATAAATTACTTACACTCAAGTTTTCCAACTCGTAGCAGATGAATGTCTACCCCAAATTTGTCTGCGTGTAACGCTCCAAAAATTCGCGGAATATAATGTTTGATATTTTGTATGTAAAATGACATGTTTCCCTTATAAATGTGGTGGTCAAATTTGACTTTTTATTTGGAATACTTTTTCACATTTTTCGAGGATCGTTGTGTAGGTCTTGAAGCAATGATTCTATAGACAGGCGACACATCAAAATCGGAATTCCGATGTGATAGTTACGGGTCTAGGAAGACAAGGGGTATTTTGGTAATTATGTAAGGAAGGGAAAAATGGTATTTTTGCTGAGTATATTGAGTCCTCTAAGGAACGTACAGCTCGAGATTAATCAGTTTGGACTGAGTGGACATTTGTTTTATAAACTGTTATGCATGCATAGCTAAATTTTTTAAGCGATTTATTGCATAAGTTGATTGCAATGATTTGAATGATGATTTGAGGTCATTACTTGATGATTTAATGGATTTAACTGTTGGTTTCTAAATGATTTTACGGATTTACGTAAAAATGATATTTTGGGCTTGGACCCTATTTTAAAGATTATTTTGACTTGGATTTGGAGTCAAATGTGAATATATTATTAAATTGATGGTTTTCGGATTTATGAAATGATTTATGGACACGATTTACGATGACTTCATGGAAATGATATTTTGGGCGTGAGACCCTATTAGAAATGATATTTTCGGCTTGAGATCATGTTGGAGTCAAACATGTGATGGTAGTATGGATTGTGTTTGTGATTGTGGATACTAGTACGTGTCTGGAAGATGCGAGTGCACTCCCTGGACGTGACTCGGATGTGCGTGAGTGCAGTCCCTGAGTATGTGGTATGTCTAGATGTGCGTGTGCGTTCCTAGACATGACTCAGATGATGCAAGTGCAGTTCCTAGACATGACTCGGATGTTGCATAAGTAGAGTTCCTAAGTATACGGTACATCTAGATGTGCATGTGTAGTTCCCGAGATGGCCTACGCATAGTGCCCATGTGATTATGTGATTGATTGTGCACTTGTGAGTAGTGCTGATGTTGTGATGTTGTGACTGATGTCTATGCACTTGTGAGTAGTGCTGATTTGATATTGTGATATTGTGATTGATGTCTATGCACTTGTGAGTAGTGGTGTTTGATTGTTGTGCTTAATATTTGAGTACTGGTGACTAGTACTGTTGTTGATGATCATTATGATTGGTTTGATGTTGATGGTTGTGTCTAGATGGTTTTCATATGATTTGGCTTAAGAGCCAGTTGTTCATGTTTTTACTCTACGCATACATAATTTATAATTGGAGGGTAAAGAGGTTTTTTTTTAAAATGGATTTTCAAATTATGTTATTTCTGTCCACTCTCACATTTT
The DNA here is from genome assembly GCA_032719365.1 of Prinsepia uniflora. Taxonomy (NCBI): domain Eukaryota; kingdom Viridiplantae; phylum Streptophyta; class Magnoliopsida; order Rosales; family Rosaceae; genus Prinsepia; species Prinsepia uniflora. The sequence goes on along the minus strand of CM064865.1, from coordinate 75,495,909 downwards.
ATGTTTTTATGACCCTCCAGGTCGTGGTACGCAGATTAGAATGATCAAGAGGCGGAGGCATGAGTGGGAATCAGTTCAATTATCCCTTGTCTAATAAGTACTAAAGGTGTTTTCGGAACTTCAGTTGATTTGTTAGACGAAAGTAGGTTCAGGCACGATTATCAAAGTCTTTTTATGACGGGTCTTGTCAAATTAGTATCAGAGTAGTGTGGTACTAATTGTGTTGTCCACCTCATGCTTCTAAGACGCGAGTCCCGTGCACGGCCTGGCGATGAGATTGAAGGTCCAGATGTTGAGAGAGCTCAGTGTTTGTGGGCCACTTTGTTTTATGGTTAGACTCACCAGAAGAGGCCTATGAGTGGATTCCTCGTTTCGAGTAGATCTTCGAGATTATACGATGTTTTCCAGAGGATATGGTTTTGTTAGCCACGTTTTTGTTGGATGGCAAGGCTTACAGATGGTGGCGTGGGTTACAAATGACTGGTTTGGATACCCGTACTTTGACTTGGGAGGCTTTCCGGGATTGCTTCCTGAATCAGTTTTACCCCTTCTCCTTTCGTAATGCTAAGAAGGTTGAGTTTCTACAGTTACAGCAGAGGAACCTGTCAGTGGCCGATTATGAGCAGAAATATATGACCTTATCCTATTTCACCCCGATGTACGTGGTAAATGAGGAGGACAAGTGTCGACGATTTGAGTATGGTTTGAGGAATGAGATACAAGCCATTGTGACATCGGGAGCTTATCCTACCTTTAAAGATTTGTCTGATGCCACTATTCGAGTGGAAGCAAGTTTTTCTGTGCAAGAGCATTCTATGAGCTCTGGACGACGCCAAGAACGTCAGAATACTGAGCTTATGAGTCCAAGAATGCCAAAGTGGGGCAATTTTAACTTTGGATTTCCTAGTGGATCCCGATTAGATTTAGATGATGGTGGAAATGAACATGGAGGTATTCAATGTTCTATATTGAGGCCCTTTGCCTCAGGACAGTCTAGTAGGGTTTCAGTTTCGTTACCTAGTAGACAAAGTACTTGATCGACATGACCTAATGTGGTCACATGTTTTCACTGTGGGGAGCCTGGCCATATCAGGAAGGATTGTCCATATCGATCCAATAGTAGTGGTATAGACCCTAATGTTGCGGATCAGAGCCAAAGGCCAACTTTGACTCCCGGTATAGCACAGGGAGTCAGACGTTTACTAGAGGAGCCAACAGGGTTGGAGGTGGACAGCGAGGGCGTGGTTGGCCTTCGGATTCACGAACTTAGGCCTTGGAGAGTGGGTCGGAGTAATTGAGATGTTACAAGACCTACATTTATTTGTAAATGGTGTGTATATTGGTGTATATTCTCTATGTTATTGTATGTTCTCTATGTTTACTTGTTGGAAGGATATATTCCCTGAAATTCCTTAAGGGGGTAGAATGTAATGCCCCGGAAATTTGTGGAATGTAATGTTTGATGTTTTGTATGCAAAATGACATTTTTGCCTTTGTAAATGTGGTGGTCAAAGTTGACTTTTTATTTTGAATATTTTTTTCACATTTTTCGAGGACCGTTGTGTAGGTCTTGAAGTGTCAATTCTGTAGATAGGCAGTACGTCAAAATCGGAGTTCGGATGTGATAGTTACGGGTCTAAGAAGACAAAGGGGTATTTTGGTAATTATGTAAAGAAGGCCAAAATGGTCTTTTTGCAGAGTTTATTGAGTCAACATGCTTTTTTGAAAATTAGTGATACTTGTCAACATAAAAGATGGATTGTTGGCAAAACGTGGCATTATTTTGTGTGCTGGGTATGAGTTAATTCGAATTGGTGTTGTGTTTGTTTAACAAAACAAAAGAAAAAAAATTCATTTGAGTTGATCACCAACCCAGCTAACAGTGAGAACCCAGAGAGTTAGAGAGAATTAGGAGAGAAAAACCGAGAGGAAAAAGGGAAGAACAAATGGAGAGCCAAAATCTGAAACCCAAACTCAATAAAATTCGAAAGTTTGAGATTTCGTATTTGAATTGTTGGACCCTGATTCTTTGAGTTGAACTCTGTTTATGATTCCTGAGATTCTTACGAACTAAACCATCCAAGAATCGAAGAGTTTGGACAAATAACAAGCCAGAATCGAGCTTGTGTTCATCTCGGAATTTCGAATCAAATTCGAGTAATTAGAGGAAATGAACTGTTAAATTGAGCTTGGAAACATATTTATAGGAGTCCTATGATGTTTTCTACTTGATTATAATCAAAGAAACACCTGGAATTGGGTAGAATTGAAACGGTTGAAAATCAGATCGGGCGACCCATTTACAGTAAAACGAGCCATAACGAAGATGAACAGTGATATTGTACACCGTGCATAGGGGCGCGTGACAACCATTCTAGGAATATGTTCAACATACTTTGTATAGTTTTCGACGATACGGGACTAAGGGCACAGGTTTCGAGTCAATGGGACACCATTATGGGGTGTTTTTAGGTGTCCAAAATGCGTAGCTCGCGTTTAAAAATTATTATTAAATCCCGGGATTTAGTGGATTGTGTTACGAGGTTATGTAACAACTTAGTGACCCTTAATTTTTGTGTTTGACAAGCCAGATAATTCCTGAAACCTCTGAGGAATGTACAACTCGAGATTGAGCAACTTGGACGGTGTGTGAGCAGAAATTTGTTTTATAAACTGTTATGCATGCATAGTTAAATGTTTTATGTGATTTATTGCATGAGTTGATTTGACAGGACCCGCCCCGATCCTCTCTGGAACCATATGGGGACGTGCCCTGCTCCCGTCTGACACCCAATAATTCATACCAATTTTGACCCCAAAACCTCAAATGCATAAATAATCAAAATTAAAGTCATACAACAAATCCGAATTAAACAGATGTCAGACAAGGGATGAAATCCGAAATTACAAGTTGCGAGCACGACTCTAACAATACCCTGCGGGTACACCACCCAACAGGGGTTCAGGTACGCAGAAGTAGATCTATGCCTAAGCCTCAGGTTCCTCCTCTACCTCAGTATCACGACCTAGAGGGGTTACCAAAACATTAAGGGTGAGTGGACCGAAACTCAAGTTATAAAATCGTTTGATAAGTAAAACATATAATTTACCCCTCCGTTTTCCAAACATGCATGCAGCATCATTTAAAATCATAAATAAGATAATATGAATCATAAGGCATGTAATAAAATCATAACCATAATTTTAGCTACTGCACTATACACTCCAATCCCGACATCCCAGATGTCTGACGTCCCTGACGTCCAATAAGGTCACAATCACAAGGCTACACGTGCCACTCGGGTCTCAATTCCGAGTTCAATCCCCGAACCCTGTTCGGTTACAGCATCCCCGATGCTTAGCGTCATAGACGCTGGACGTTCTAGACGTCCGTGACCTCTCCGGGGTACCTCATCCGGAGGAGACAATATAATATGGAAGGATCTATACAGTGCAGTACCAAATACATTTTATTGATATCCACATGCAAACATATATGTATACATAGGTAAAATCTGAACCGATCGTTACGTTTCATCAAACGGGTCTCATGCCCAAATACCGTGAAACGTGCTAAAACCGAAATCTCAATATCATCAAAACCATTTATAGATTCGAGCATGTGAACATATAAGTAAATCAGAAACATTTAAGCATGCAAGGGTTTAATGAAAACGGGCCCACTCACAGTACGATTCCGCTGTGAATCTGCGCGTACGGACCTGTACCGAGATTATCGTACAATTCCTATCAGTTCAAATCACATGTAAGGGTCACTACAAGTCTTAAACGTTTAACCACAAAGTCCGAAATAGAAACCGGCCCGGGGAAACCGTACAACACGTTTCCCAAGGCAACCGGCCCTAAACTGACCCATCAAAGCTTATCTCAGATCAACATGGTTAAATCACCAAAAATGTTCAGAATGATGAGAGGAACAAAAGTCATGTTGATCGTGATCGGAGATAAGGTCCAACGCGCCCTCACGCGCCGCCCAAAGTGGCTGCGCGTGAAAGTCACGCGCCTGACACTGTAGCTACAGTGTCACCTCCTTCACCCGTTTGTCTGTAATACGGGTCTGCCACCCGCGGCTTGACCCGGTTGAATACCCATCAATTCCTACTCGATTTCAATCCAATTTGATCCTAACATGTTCATTAACTATCCATTTTAGGTTCTGTGACAAAAATCAACCTCGACACATCCCCAAACGACCCATCGACCCGCGATCAACCAATCGGGTCAATCACCAGAACTTCCTGGTTTCAAACCCATTGTCCAATTAATTTCACAGGAAGCATAATAGGATCAAAACGAACCAAAATGAACAATCAATTGTGTCTGAAAGTACCTGAAGGTTGTCGTCCCAAGCTCTGCAACTTCCCTGAAAACAGCAGCCTCCGTCCTAGCTCAACCGTGACTGTTAGCCTTCAATTTCGATGTGGTTGAGTTCCAAACACTCCCAGAAGACTAAACCAGGCCTTGGTTTGGTCCAACACTCACCAGAAATTAAAACCCGATTTTCCCTCCAATTTTGCCCGAAATGGTTTCTCTGGTTTTCCTAACCCGTTCTCAGTTATTTCTGCATCAGAGTGATGCTCACTTATGTCCTAATCAGTTTTAAACAAATTCAAGCCGTCCCAGAGGCTCGTGGGTGTCCAATTTGTCCACTGAAATTTGTCCCCCGAAAGCTTCGAATTTCAATTAACAATTGATCGTGCAGGTTTGGACGGTTCAGGCCACGTTCAAAAGCAAAAGACAGCCCAGACTTTCCAGCACATATTGGCATAATCAATTGTGCACTGGACCACCGCACATGGTGGTGCCGTCCATGGTTCCCTCGCGGTTGCTACAGTAACCAGGGCAAAAGACCAAAATGCCCCTGGTTCAATAATTACCAAAATGCCCCTCACTTCCTAGACCCGTAACTCAGCCATACGAAGTCCGATTTCGGCGTGCCGCCTGTCTACGGACTTAGGACGTCGAGACCTACCTAACGGTCCTGGAGTCGTGTGAAAATTAATTGTTAAACGAAAAGTCAACATTTTCGCCCTAACCGTCACCATTACGGTAACGCCCCTGAACTTCCGATAGTCGTAACTTTTTCCCTGATCGTCCGAAATGGACGTGCCACCCGTCTATGAACTCGTGACGTCCCGAACTACGTCACGGTCATTGGTCAAGGTCCATTTGACCCACCAATCAAAAAGTCAACAATTTGGCCATGCCATTAACAAGGGTAAAAACGTCAATTGATACATTAAATTACAATATTAAAGTCCTCGAATGTCCGGGGTGTTACAACCTTCCCCCCTTAAGAAATTTCGTCCCGAAATTTCAAAGAAACAAATGAGGAAATTGTTCTCGCATTTGAGCCTCAGGCTCCCATGTGGCTTCTTCCACATTCTGGTTTCTCCAGAGAAGCTTCACGAGAGGGATCGTCTTCCGACGTAGTACCTTATCCTTCCGATCCAAGATCTGTACTGGTTGTTCCTCAAAGCTCAAATCCCCCCGTAGTTCGACAGGTTGTTCCCCAAGTACATGAGAAGCATCACGTACGTACTTCCGCAGCATCGATATGTGGAAAACATTGTGAACTCTAGATAGTTCTGGAGGTAGTGCCAATCTGTAAGCAACTCTGCCGATTCTCTGGACGATCTCATATGGTCCGATAAAACGCGGACTCAGTTTCCCCCGTCGACCAAATCGGATAATCCCCTTCCACGGTGATAACTTCAGGAAGACGAAATCTCCCACTTCAAATTCCAAGTCTCGAATCCGTCGATCGGCATAACTCTTCTGGCGATCCTGTGCCGCCTTCAATATTTCCTTGATAACACGAACAGTTTCCAAGGTCAAGTCCATCAATTCCGGCCCTACAGCCGTTCGCTCTCCTATCTCCATCCAGCAGATAGGTGTCCTGCACTGTCGACCATACAGTGCCTCATAAGGTGCCATCCCGATGCTTGCCTGATAGGTGTTGTTGTAAGCGAATTCCATTAATGGCAAATGAGTATCCCAAGAGTCCTGAAACTGTAGTACACATGACCTCATCATGTCCTCCAGGGTCTGAATGGTTCTTTCAGACTGTTCATCGGTCTGTGGATGGAAAGCAGTACTGAAACGTAGGGTTGTTCCCAGAATAGCTTGCAAACTCCGCCAGAACCTGGAAGTGAAACGCGGATCACGATCGGACACGATCGATTCCTGCGTACCATGCAATCGTATGATTTCCTTCACAAACAACTGAGCCAGTCGATTAGGTTTATAGGTCTCCTGAACTGGCAGAAAATGGGCTGATTTGGTTAACCGATCCACGATCACCCATACTCCGTCCACTCCGCTCTGAGTTCTCGGTAACTTAAAGACGAAGTCCATGGTGACGTGATCCCACTTCCACTCGGGAATCGGAAGTGGCTGCATAGCCCAATACGGTCTCTGCCGTTCCGCCTTAACCTGCTGACAGGTTAAGCATTTGCTTACGAACTCGGCAATATCCTTCTTCATTCCTGGCATGCTGACCATTAACAAGGATAAAAAGTCCACAAGCTGACCATTTGCTTACTTAAGCATTTTTGACCCACCAATCAAAAAGTCAACAATTTGGCCATACCATTAACAAGGATAAAAACGTCAATTGATACATTAAATTACAATATTAAAGTCCTCGAATGTCCGGGGTGTTACATGATTGCAATGATTTGAATGGTGATTTGAGGTCATTACTTGATGATTTTGTGGACTTAACTGTTGGTTTCTGAATGATTTTACGCATTTGCATGAAAACGATATTTTAGGCTCGGACCCTGTTTTAAAGATGATTTTGACTTGGATTTAGAGTCAAATTTGAATATATGATTGAATTGATGGTTTTCGAATTTATGGACACTGTTTTACAATGATTTCATGGAAATGATGTTTTGGGCGTGAGACCCTGTTGGAAATTATATTTTAGGCTTGAGACCCTGTTGGAGTCAAACATGTGATGGTGGTATGGATTGTGTTTGTGATTGTGGATACTAGTACATGTTCGGACAATGCGAGTGCAGTCCCTATAAGTGACTCAGATGTACTTGAGTGTAGTCCCCGAGTATGTAGTACGTCAAGATATGCATTGCAGTTCCCGAACATGACTCGGATGTTTCGAGTGCAGTTTCTGGACGTGACTCGGATGTTGCGTGAGTGTAGTTCTTGAGTATGTAGTACGTCTGGATGTGCGTGTGCAGTTCCCGAGATGGCCTATGCGTAGTGCCCATGTGATTATGTGATTGATTGTGCACTTGTTAGTAGTGCTGATGTTGTGATGTTGTGACTGATGTCTATGCACTTATGAGTAATGCTGATGTGATACTGTGATATTGTGATTTATGTCTACACACTTGTGAGTAGTGATGTTTGATTATTATGCTTGATATTTGAGTATTGGTGACTAGTACTGTTGTTGATGGTCATTATGACTAATTTGATGTTGATGGTTGTGTCCAGATGGTTTTCATATGATTTGGCTTAAGGGCCGGTTGTTCATGTGTTTTACTCTATGCATACATATTTTATAACTGGAGGGTAAAAAGTTTGTTTTGAAATGGATTTTCAAATGATGTTATTTTTTTCCAATCACACCTTTTATGTTTTTGATGACCCTCTAGGTCGTGGCATGCAGATCGGGACTGATCAAAAGACGGAGGCATAAGTGGGAATTAGTTAAATTATCCCTTGTCTGATAAGTATTGAGGATATTTTTGAAACTTCAGCTGATTTGTCATACGGGAGTAGGATCAGGCACGGTTATCAAAGTACTTTTGGGACGGGTCCTGTTACTACGAACCATAAAAGTAAAGTGCATTCCAATACTTGTTCAAAAATTTATGTCGAGAAATAAGAGAGCACTCACCACTAACATTATTCTTATACAAGGTTTCATCATGATCACTTTTTGCATCCTTAGTTCGTCTCCTTATAATCAGGGAACTAGGTATCTGATCCATTTTTTCTTTCTTAATGATAGAAAATTTGTATGAACATGGAATCCCCACATATTCAAACCTTTCACACAGACACTTAATGTATTTATCCGTACGGAATGGATCATAAGTAACATCACATTGTTGGTTCAAATTTAAGTATTCCCCAATAGTGTATATCTTATAACTATTAATTGATTTACATCCAACACAATTAATGATGATTCCGCCTCAATTTTTTTACGCACCTTTTGAAACATATCATGAGTGTACACACTACCTGCATGCCCCTCAAGTGTACGGAGGTGTCTGCCAACAACATAATATGAGTTTCTACATTTGAAATTTAACAGCTGCTCATTATGATGAAGACGTGATATCGCTCTATCAGTTTGTCTCATGTGTCTGAATAAACAATTAGATTAATTATAACGACATTTCTATAATATGGTTGTTTATAAAATTTTGCATATAATGTTACAACTTTCTTACATTAATAACATAATACAAATAAGTTACTACAATAATTAAATGTTACAACAATATTCTTATTATTAAATTGATCAATCGAACGAGTTCACTTTTATCGGAATAAAAAAAATCAGAACATCCAAACTCTAATATTCTTATTGCTAAATTGATCAACTAAAATAATAATCAAAGTGATCATGATTACTACAGATCTTTCAAACGAATGAACCAAAACAATATTGACATTCGTAAGTGTAATCAATGTGGGAAGATTCAATAATTCCATTTACCCAATAACTAAACAAATTCTTCAAATGGAAAACAAAACAAATCCATCATCATGATTACCATACTTACCTTCGTAATTGTTGCAATCCATATTTTTATGGTTGTTGAACACTTCTTCGTAATCCATACTCACTTTGCTAATGGGTTTTTACAAAATTGATGGAGAAGAGAAAATTGGACAAGAATAATTTTCTTCAAGAACGAATGAAACCTCAAGGTTGTGCGTGCTAGAAGATTTGTGCAGAAATTTGTTTTTGTGTGTGCTAAAAACCTACAAGAATTCGACGAACAAGATTAAATATAAAATATATTCAATGGTGTTGATTATTCAAACATATTCAACGGTTAAAAAAATAAGTTCAATTTAATCAGTAATCTAAATTAATTCACTATTTAAAAAACAACTAAGGGTATGGATACCTTTTTTTAATAAAGGGTACCATAGAATTTTTCATAATTTTTCATATATATCTTTATATATGTTTGACAAAGTGAGACAAACCTCCAGTTTAAGGTAAAGGGGCATTTGTTTTATTTATTTTATTTTGTTACTTTAGTTACCAATGAATCTAATTAGGTCACAAATCTTTTATAAATTAATATATTGTTTCTGAAGTTCACTACTGAGTTCTTGAAGAACCGAATGTTTATTCTGGTAAAAAGCTTTTTTTTTTTTCTATGAAAAATAAGCACTTTGAATGAAAAATTAAGATTAATTTGAAATATACTTTATGAAATAAAATAAAAAAAAAAACACTCAAGAAAGACTTTATGAAAGGAAAAAACAGTCAAGAAGACTGAAAATATGGAGTAAAGGAAAAAACAGTCAAGTAGACTAAAAATATGTAGGAGTATGCATTGGTTCATGGAGAATATACATCATATAATTGAACATCAATTTTCTTCAAGTTAAAATGAGAATATATATATATATATATATAATATTTGAATATCAATTTTATTCAAGTTAAAATGAGAATATATATATATATCATATAACAAAAACTATATTCAGTTATGAAGATTTTATTTTAAATGAATATACTAAGGGCATGTTTACTCCCAAGGAATGTGAATAGTAGATGATGGGAGAAGCGTGTAATCCAAGAAGTGAGTAATCGAATAAATGGGTAATCGGAGAAGTGAGTAATCGGATAAATGAGTAATCATTATCATTGAGGTATTTACTAACTATATATAATCAAAACATTAATGAAAATTATTTTCATTATTGTTATTTAACCATTACTAGCCGAAATAAAAATTAACTGATTACTAAAATACTTTTTCTTTTTTTCCAGTTTTCTCAACATTTTGTTATCTTCTTATCATCCTCTTAGAACTCATTTATTGAAAAACTCGATTTATTAAAAAAATAAATGAAGTGTTCTTCTTCATTTTCTTAAAAATTTCATTCATTAAAAAATAATATATCATCACTCTCTAATTTGTATGATAGCAATTTGAGTTATAATAATATATCACTATTTTTTTTATGGCTTGCAAAAGTTATAGAGTAATTTCAGCACATAAAAATTAAACTAGGTAATGAGAATTTTTAACACCTCTCCTCTAATTAATCGTATTACCCATTTTGGAATAATGTCATTAAGGATTTCTTATGGGATCCACTTGTCAAAAAATATAATTTTATAAATACACGTAGGAGTACTCTGTAATGGGAATAAATACCTTTAATTTAATTCTCATTACCTTTAAGTAAACATGTCATAATAGTATCCTAACAATAGAAAAGAAGATCGATAATAAATAGTTTAAAATTTTTGCTATATTAAAAAAAAAAAATTTGTTAAATATAACATATGTTCTTACACTAGTTTCAAAATGTTAACCTCATAAAATATTAATTGAAATGTCAACTTACTTTTCCAAAATTTATGAGTTGTCATTCAAACCTAACGGTATCAAATTTTCCAACTATTTCAAAGGTAATTTGAATTTTTTCCAACAAAAAAGGTTTCAACAAAAAGGAGGATAAAATGCACAAAATAAAGAATGACTATATTATGGCCAGTCTGGGATTGTTGTGTGTGTGTTTTTTTTTTTTTGAAAAACTGCTTCTAATGTGTTGTTTTGAAAAATTGTTTCTATTTTACTTTCATAATAAGTAGTTATGCACTATAATCATTTTTGTAAAAGTAGCTTTCAAAAGCAACATGCTAACTGTTTTAAAAAATTGTTGTCAAAAGTTTGTCGCATATAAAAAAATGTTTTTTTTATTTTTTTTTTATCAAATATCATTGTAGTAGTACACTTTTAAATAAAGCAGCATTTTAAGTAAAAGAAAAAATAATATCAAACGGGACCTTAATGCCCCATTTTATGACTTTGGGAAACTTGATTAACTCCATTTTGAAAATAAAGGCTTTTTCTTGTCATTTTTTTTAATAACAATTCAAAATACACTTAAAAAACTAGGTCCAATGCACATGTGACCTCTTTAAACCGTAAATTAAACATTGTTAAAGTTTTTTTTTAATTCAAAAAGAGCTTCATTAATAAAACGAATAAGGGGAAAATACATTGAATGGGTGCACCACAGACGATGCTTGGGATCTCATTAAAAACCTCATCATAAAATCCAGCTAGCTAGCGAGAAATCCGATGAGAGAAAAATATTACCCCCAAACAAAAAATAAAGATAAAACTTATACGCAAAAACTAAACATTAAAGTAAACACAAAGTCACACTCAACACTTGAGGAAACGAATGCAATTAAAAAACTTATTTTTTTTTTGCAGATGTAGCATTGGTAAATAGGAATCATTCTTAACCGGGGATTGAGGATACCTAAGCATGATTATCGTTTGATTAATTAATTAAGAGGGGTACTTGATTGTTTCATTGTCCTATGTGATTAACTAATCTAAACTATTCTAATCTATTATTTACATGGTCAACTCATCTTTAACCTAACTCATTAATGATTGTATTAACTTCAACCTACGTAATCCTATAATCTTAATCTTACGAGTAACTTGCATATTCTCTTAAGTACGTGTTCGGGGCTCCCGACAATACTTTCAATGACCTAGACTCGGAGCTCCCTATATCTAGTATAGCATTAAGCGCGAACACACAAACATTACAAAAATTAGAATCATAGAACACATAGAATATTGAAGCAATAGAAATCATAAAACCAAGAATATTATTAGAAATCAATTCATATAACCAATATTCAAACATAAGAAATAACTACGAGGTAAAGAGACCGTGTTACACTTTTTCTTTTTGGGGCTCCCTATGGATACGAAGTGATTGTGTCAGGACCCACCCCGGTTCCACCCCGAAATCCGAGGTAAATCCCGCTCCCGTCTGACTCCCCGACACAAATACTCAAGTAAAACTCACTCAAACCCCATCAGACGCAGGAGTAATTAAACAAAATATCCCGAAGTTATCGTTTACAGAGCCTAGTACAAAAATACAAAAACTAGAAACCGATAAAAAGTACACGCACACGGAAGCCTTTAATCTATTCTGGGATCCCTCACATCACTTCTATGCCTCAGACACTGCCTCGACGTCAAGACCCCGCGCTCGCTCCACAACCTGGAGGGCAATTTAAAACAGAAGGTGTGAGTGGACCAAACAGTACAAGAGTTCAAAACCATTTTACACGAAAACCGAGTTTAACCCTCCGTTTTGAAAACCACATGCATAACCAATATTTATGAACACCGTTATAAATCAATTTACCATAAACCGCATCATAAGAAACAGAAACACTATAAAACAGTTAGAAAAACTACAGCATGTGAATCATAAAACCATATCAGAAATCATAACATCACATCATCATTTTCCCGATCAAACCTGCTGGACCTATTCGAGTCTTTAAACTCCCGAGTCTTTAAACTCAATCCAGGCCTTAATCATATCCGAGTCTTTAAACTCAAGGCCTACGGGGGAAATCAATATATCTGAGTCTTTAAACTCCCGAGTCTTTAAACTCAATCCGGGTCTTTAAACCCAATCCGGCCGGTCCCCCGTCACATATATCCGGGTCTTTAAACCCAATATCCAGATCCAGCAAATCCAATCCCAAAACCATTTGAAAACCTTTTACCAATCTACATCCAAACCCGAATCCGAAATCACTGGTTCGATGCCCTTCCAGCATCCAGAACCGTCATTCCGAACCCAAATCCGGAGTCCACTTTTCCACTTGGAACCAACCCTTTTTCCGAAATCCGTTTCTAAAACCGAAAACCTTTAATCATTGAAATCATGTTCCAAAATCCCTTTACAATCATTGAAAACCATTTATCATTTGAAATCCCAAAACCATGGTATTATTCTCAGAAATCGACATTTCTCGTAAAACGTGCCAATTACCGTTTTTCCTCGAAAAACGTGCAACAATGCAAAACCAACATAACATATTTGATAAACATAGAATCATGATTAAAACCATAAAACAAGTATAGAAAAACAGTTATGCATGCTCGAGTTTAGAGAAAGGGTCCACTCACTGTACTGAGCCCTACTCGCGTCCCGAACGTCCTGCCCGTTCCTCGGCTTCCTCGGGAAATCCCGATCCTGTCAACCACCGTCAAATACGTCACTAATACGTCTACGAAGCAACTACCTAATTTTCCTTAAAATTCCCCGAATCGAAAACCGAAAACCCGGGACCCTAAACATTCACCCTCGCGGAACCAAACTCATACGACTTCCGATTGACCCGAAACCAACTCCATTGAACTCACCATAACTTCTAGACCAAAAGTCATGTTGATCGTTTTCCCCATCGCCGCCGCACGCGCCCCCACGCGCCGCCCAAAGTGGCTGCGCGTGGCCCTCACGCGCCAGCTACAGTACATCCCCTACCTCGAGATGACTGTGCTGAACCGGCCGCCGTGGCTTGGACCGGCGAGAAGCATTCTCCACCGTCCGGCCACCAATTCACTCCCTCTCTTCTCCTGCAACTTCGTCCAGACACCACGAATCCATTCCCCACACTCTCCTGGTTCGATTCGACTCCCAGCTTCACGACTGAAGCTCAAACCAGACGGCCCTTTTCCCTCTGTTTCACGATTCACATGTTCCGGTCACCTCCCGTCACGGTGGCGACACCAGACAATCCCTAAGGCTTTACTGAACCTAGAACCAATCTCCGTTACCCTCGACTCACCCCCAAACTCGTCGACTCACCGTTTGAAGTTCACGGCCAAACAGAGCACCAGCGTGCTCATCTTTGCCTGAGCCCCGCCGTGTACGGCCTCGTCACGGCGACCATCCTAGTCGACACCTAGGACCCTCCTGAACATAACCCTGACCTTCTAACCTCTCGACTCTCAACCAAACCTCACGACTTTCCAAATGAACTTTCACGGGAAAACAGAGCAAGGAAGCTTACCTTTCGATTGCAGCTCCGCCGTGCGCACCGCCGCCTACCACGGTGCTCGTTGGACTCCTTGCAACCTCCTCAGCCTCCCCTCGCCTTGGTTTGCCTCACCTCACGGCGTAGCCACCACCTCGAACTCTCAGGCTCCCTGTTTTCCCCAAAACTTCTCCGCACCTCCGCCGTGCCGCCGTGCACTATTTCACCACCAATTCACGACCACCAGCCTCCCTTCCGTCTCTTGTTCCTCCCTCACTCACCAGAATTCCTCACCAGCCACGATCACTCCTCAATTTCTCCTCACAGGCTCACTCTGTTTCTCTGTGTATCGAAGAACTGCACGGGTTGCACGAGTGCACCCCAATTATTTGGGTGGTGCGCGCACACGAGAACATCCCAGAAACCACTCCACAATGGCCACATGTCACCATCCACTCAATCCTTATCCCACTTGGTTAAACCCCAGCCGTCCAACTCCTTTCTCTCTGCACAAATCCCCAGAAACCAAAAAGACCAAAATACCCCCCCCTGTTTTACACAGTTTTACGGTTTTACCAAAACTTCCTAGACCCGTAACTCTCACCTCGTAAGTCCGATGAGTACGTGCCGCCTGTCATCGAACTCAGGACGTCGAAAGCTACCTAACCATCCTAGGTCAACCTACCAAAACTCGATTATTCAAAAAGTCAACTATTCCCCCTATTTTACCTCAATTACGATGATGCCCTCGACCTTCCGAACATCACAATTTCCTCCTCGGATGTCGGAATCAGGCGTGCCACCTGCCTACTGCCTATGGATTCGTGACGTCCTAAACTACGTCCTGGTCACTGGTCAACCCCCATTTGACCACCCGAACTAAAAGTCAACTGTTTTGCCCAAACTAGGGGCAAAATCGTCATTCTACGCCAAAGACCTTATAACCACCGCTTAACCTCACTAATCACACCTTAATTAGTCTACTAATCCCGGTTCTCGGGACGGGTTGTTACAGATTGGACACTCTTTGGTAAGACAAGCGAGAGCTTCTCAACTTAGTCATGGATGAAAGTGTAGAAGGTGAAGTATGGTGTAATTATTCTTACACTAGAAATCCTGAATATAATGAAAGGGGAAAATTGGTTGAGTAGAGTTTTGATACAAAGAATGAGCGTCCCCTTACAAATAACATAAACCTCTCCATTTATAGGAGAAAATTAATCCCCAAATAAATAAGAGTTTACAATTTAATTCTAAAAGGAAAAAGTTTCCTAAATATATAAGAAAACTAATTAAAAACCTTTCCTACAAGTAAAAGGGGTGAAAATAATAAAACAAAAGGAAATATGATTGAAATCCTAATACAATATGGAGAATAAGTGTGAAAGCAAGCTGGAATTATCCCAAAATATGCCAAAATCGTGAAATAAAGCTTCAGGAATGATTTTCGGTAGAGGGCCACTGAAAATGGGAAGGATTTTTGGCGGTCAAAGGAAAGTCAACGTGGCAAGGAGGCTTGGAAGAGAATTTGGTAGGCACACGCCGAATAGGGCTTCAGGATTCATGAGGCACGCGCCGAAAGGTTTTTGGGCTATCTTTGTGGACATCGGTAGCTCCCTACCAAATTTCATAGCTCTTTTTGGTGGCTTTCTTTCATTTGATTATAACTTTTTCGTTATAACTCCGATTGAGGTGATTCTTTTGCCTAAATTCTCGTAATTCCGCGCTCTATCCAATTTTGCACATTTCTCATAAAATATGTTATTTTCTAAAATTATTTGGTATTTAAACATTAAAAGATAAGTATAAAGAGTATAAAATGATGCTTAATTCACGACTTATCAAAAACAACATTTATCCATCAATATATGTCGCGACCCGACATTTTCCAATAGGATATTGTCCGCTTTGGTCCTAGCCCTCACGGTTTTGTTCTCGGGAGCTCATGTGCAACTTCCTAGTGGGTTACCCATTATGGGATTGCACTAGCCCCTACTCGTTTAACTTTGGAGTTCCAACCAAACTCAAAGTTAGTGAGCTCCCAAAAAGCCTCTTGTTGGATAGATGCGCGCCCACACATATAAGGCGCATCCTCCAGATCCCCATCGGGCGATTGCTCACTGTTCTTCTCAAGACACGGGTCCTCACAATCCACACCCCTTGGGGCCCAGCGTCCTCGCTGGCACACTCAATTCCAGCCGGAGTTGGGCTCTGATACCAAATTGTCGCGAACCAACCTTATCCAACGAGATATTTTCCGCTTTGGTCCCAGCCCTCGCGATTTTGTTCTCAGGGGAACACATGCAACTTCCCAGTGACTCACCTATCATGGGATTGCACCAGCCTCTACTCGCTTAAATTTGGAGTTCTAACCAAACTCAAAGCTAGTGAGCTCCCAAAATGCCTCATGTTGGATAGATGCGTGCCCACACATATAAGGCGCATCCCCCAAATCCCTTTGGGCAATGTGGGATTGCTCACCGCTCTTCCTAAGACACGGGTCCTCACAATATCCCTAGCTAACAGAGGTGTCAACCAAGGAGGAAACATAGGACCCCATCCTATTCGTTCATGTGTCTGTCTCTCCTTCTGCACAGGGTGGTGGGCAAAAAGGTACACAATTCAGGGCACACAAGTAAGAGACTCAAGAGGAATCCAAATTGCCTGTATTAAGGCTTAAACTTCCCGAGATAACAACCCCACCGTATCCAATGATGTTGAGCTGATTTGATGACACTAACTGCCTCTAAACAATCTGTCTCCACAACCACATTCTGCAGCCCCAATCACTGCACTTGGAAAATGATAGGACTCATCCCAATCCCCCCGGGATTAACGCGGGATGATCTGCTCTCGTCTGACACGAAGTGTCGGACAAGGGATATTTCCGACCTTTGCCCTCTCGGGCTATCAGAGTACGCCAGGATCCGAATAAGGTATGTGATATCTCGGTCTCTGCTACAGTCCACATCCGCTATCAACCTAAAGGGCAGTCAAAACATTAAAAGCTATGAGTGGACAAAACAAGAGTTTATAAAAACAGTTTATAAGAAAGACATTTGTACCCTTCACTAAAAAGCATGCATGCATTCGAAAACCATTTAACCAAATGAACCACATGTGGGAACTAAGCCCAAAACCATAATGAAAGAACCAATCATACGGGCCACTGCCCAAATCCATGCGGGACTCAGCCCAAATCATAAAGAAACCAAGTACACGGGCCACTACCCAAAACCTGTGCATATCACATATCATATACATCATATATACATATAATTCACACAACCAATCCTGTCACAGTTTCCAAAGCTATGCGCGTGCAACCCGGGGTCTCAAACCCAAGTCTCTCAACGTCCAAGGTCAATGTCCATAGACCAATGACCCGTCCTGAGGTTACGATCCATGCCTTCCTGAGAGTAAGGAACCCAACTAGGGGGTGACTCCACTCAGTCGGTGCTCCGTGACTATTCTGGGGTCCACTCAGGCCAACGACCCTCCCCGGAGGAGATAATAGAAGTAAAGGAAGGTATATGAACATATATATACATATAACATACACATTCATGCCCGGTCCCCCTGAACTGTCATGATCCATAATATCCATGCCATTCATATATATATATATAGAAAACATTGACTACGCTCAAACTACGCATTAAATTGAACATGTAATTCGAGTGTTATGCAATTTAAACCCTTTTTGTGTAGATGTAGTATTGATAAATAGGGATCGTTCTTAACCGGGGAAATTAGGGAACATTAATAATATGTTAGTGGATTATGAATAAAAGAATAATGAATTAGAGAATTAAATAATAAAAGAATTAAACAATTAAAGAATAGATGAACAAGATAATAATAAATTAATGAATTACAAAGAATTAATAAATTAACGAATTAAAGAATGAAATAATAGAAGAATAAAGGACTTAGTTAATCAAAGAATAAAGGAATTAATTAATCAAAGAATCAATAAATTAAATAATAAAGGAATGAAAGAATAAAAGCATCAAAGAATAAAAGAATAAAGAATAAAAGAATAAAGAATAAACAAGGGGGGTTTTGAAGAGGTTTGTAATTATGTAAATAAGTAAAAGCATAGATAAACTCATTCTATTTCTATTCTAACTTATGCACAAAGTAGACTTCCCGTAAACACAAACTTCAACAACATACTACAATTGCAAATATTTGAATTAATCACGAAATTATACCTTCACAAACTCATATTTCTTCATACATTATTCATATTATAAATGCACCGAACAGCGGATTTTTACTTATAATATAATTACCTTTAGTTTGTGATTTAATGCGCCGAACAGCGGTCATACATTAAATCTCTCCAAATCTACTCTAAATGCCCCGAACAGCGGATCAACATTTAGTTTCGAAATGAAGTTTAAGCTCTAAAATGTAAGAAGTAAATGATTTTTAGAAAGTAAAACACATGGAGATTATACTCAATTTTCACAAAAGATAGGAAGGAGAAACCAATACATATATTGCATTATAATTAGAACCAATAACAAATAAGAGAGTTTAAGAGAATGGAGAGCAAATGTTACACTTTTCAGATTGGATGAGAACAATGGATTGTTTTTCACAAGGAACACCGAACAGCGGCTGGAACCTTATGAAGATGGAAGAAGATTAAACAAGGAAATTCGGACTTGAACTCTCAAAATTGTATTGGAACTATTTTGCCAAGATTTCTCCTAAAAGAAGCTCAATTTTGTGCTACTTGGAAGTGATTTCAACAAGTGAAATCAACTCCTATTTATAGGTGGAGAAAGCTACCAAAAATAATATAAAAATACAATAAAAAAAATGGAATAATGGAATGATGAGTAATAAAGATTTGTGATGATGTTTAGAGGTGGTTTGAGTTGTAAAGTTGTAAAATTGGGTTGGAAAGTTGTTGGAAGGTGGCTGGAAACTAAATGGGATCTGCTGGAAAATAGGGAAGAAAATTTCGGTGGCAGGCTGCTGAATTGGAGATCTGCAGCTCGGCAGGTGGCTGCTGAAATGGAGTGCAAGACTTCGGCAGGCTCTCGCTGAGGAGAAAGCCTGCAGTCGGGACACGCGCGCCGAAGTACTGGACGGGGCGTCGGTAGGCGCGCTCCGAAGCTTTCTGCAGGGCTGAAACCAGATGGGCTGACGCGCTGGGCCGGCGGCTTGCTTCTGGGCCGCACGGGCTGGGCTGGCGGGCTGGGCTGCACGGGCCGGATTGGGCTGAGGCGCTGGGCCAGGCCACTTGGCGACGGGCTGGGCTGCAAAAATAATTGGGTTTGGGCTGTATTAATTAATTTAATTAAAATATAAATAAATTAATTATTCCACCGAATTTCGTCCATATTTTATTCGTTATAATTCCGATCGAAACGATTCTTTCGCCAAAAATACCCAAATTACAACCTTTATTTTTCTAAACATAAAAATCACAAAATAATTTATTTTATCAATTTATTTAATATTTTAATATTAAAAGTCAAGTATAAAGGGTATAAAATAATATAAAATAATGCTTATTTAACGTCCTATCAAATACCCCCACACTTAAACTTTGCTAGTCCCTAGCAAATACTAAAATCAAACTACGAATTCAAAACAAGTAGACCCTTAACCATTTGTCTCAAATTTCATTGTTATAATCATGGCATAAAAGATTTTCACTTAAAACATTTAAGCAAATGGAATTCAAAAGTTAATATATGGTAACAAAATGTTCAACAAGTAAGATAATGAGTAAATATGGTGAAATGGAGTTCTGCACGAATAAGACAAGTATGAATCAACTCACAAGGATATGCACTCATAAATTCACTCAATTTGTGAGGGTTTGTGTTTGCACTCAAAGTATGTGAGAAATACTCACATAATCGAAATGAAGTACTTTTGCAAAATTTCAAACAAACACCTCAAGATAAAAACAAAACATACTTGCACAAATGAACCAAAACCATAAGCTTACTCAAGTGATTGACTCAACTAATCAAAATTTACCATCTTAAGGATCATAAGGTCTTTACGAAGGTTGTAATGGGGCTAAGTTTAGAGGCAAGGAATATATAGGACAAGTGGTGCTCAAATTCGTTCCAAGACTCAATAGACTCCCAAAACGTATCATAACTTCCCAACCTTAGTGCAATGATGTCAGTAATCCATCCCTTCGAACATAGGCCTAATTTCATCTTGTTGGGCCTCGAATTCATTCTTTGTGCCGGATTTACAAATGTAAAGGACTTAACTCAAACATTCATAATCAAACCTTATTACCTTGATAAAAACTTCAATATATCTTTCTTTCTTTTTTTCTTCTTTTTTTTTTTTTATTTTTTTATTTTTTTTTTCATATACCAAGGTAATAACATGTGTCAAAAATACAACAATGTTTGAGTAAGTAAATCCACAAAATACACATAAAAGTCTTTCAATATCATCATTTTCTCTTTACATAATCATTATGTCTTCAACCGAATCCTTGGAACAAAGGTAAAAGATGTCTATACTGAGCTCAAGTGTTTAGATAATCATGGTGAGGAAAGAAAGGCTTAATGTGGGCTCAAAAAGGGGTAAAACTAAGGGGGTCGCAACTTGTGCGCACAAAATAGGGAACATGGATGTTTGAAGTTGTGGTGTTAACCCTAATGCCTTAATCATTTCCAAAATCAGAGAATTTATTGACTTAAAAGCTTTGAAAATCACATAGAATAAGTTCTAGTGCTCTAGAGTTCATTAAAAGCTATGGCAAGCAGTTATGAGGCATATGTATATCAATTTAAACAAAGAACTTATGAATCACTCATCAAAGATGTATATAAGTTCTAAAGCTCACATAAGGTTCAAATGATTCATACTTATCATATCATGCTTATTTATGTACCAATCTACATGCATTATCTTTAAGTTATAACACTTAATTACAAAATATTAACAAACAAATTCAAGTTGTAGTGATTATCTTTATGGCCATAACATAATCATTTCCATTCACTTATATCATTGACAAGTTAAAGGGCAACTTGATGACTCGTAAAAACGCTACGTTAAAACAAAAAGACTCAATTTTTTTTTTTTTTTTTTTTGGAGAAAGAAATAAAACAATTGAAAATTAACACAAATAAGAAAGAAACAATTGAAAATTAACACAAATAAATTTGTAAACCATTCCCCCACACTTAAATTCTACATTGTCCTCAATGTAGGAAAATACGAAGTAATTTAAACATAGAATCAAAGTAAGGAAGATGATTTAAGAAAATGAAATAAGAAAGAAAAACATAAAAGAGAGTGAAGGGTTGAAAGAAAACAAATCTGTGTTGATGACTCCTTCACACTCGCGAACACATTGGGTTGCCTCCCAACAAGCGCTTGAAGTTTAACGTCCATCCAGCCTAGACCAAATTTAGTTCATCTGATGGGACGTCGTAGCACTCTTTCTGACTCCACATCGTGTTCGCCAATTGCCTCGATATAAGGCTTCAATCTATGGCCATTGACCTTGAACTCTTTTCCAGTTCCAACGTGTTTTATCTGTATGGCTCCATGGGCAAAAATATTAGTGATAACAAAAGGTCCTACCCATCTAGAACATAACTTACCAGGAAAGAGTCTAAGCCGAGAGTTGAAAAGCAAAACTTTCTGGCCAATGTCAAATGCTTTACTCCTGATCTGTTTGTCATGAAATGCCTTTGCCTTTTCCTTGTAGATCAGAGTGCTTTCAAATGCATCATTTCTTATTTCCTCAAGCTCACTCAGCTGGAGCTTCCGATGCAGACCGGCGTCATCTAGCTTGATGTTGAACGTTTTGACGGCCCACCATGCTTTATGCTCTAGTTCCACCGGAAGGTGACATGCTTTTCCGTACACCAACCTATAGGGAGACATTCCTATAGGTGTTTTGTAGGCCGTCCTGTATGCCCAAAGTGCATCATCCAACCGTTGGCTCCAATCCTTTCGATTAGGACCCACAGTTCGCTCTAGTATCTTCTTGATCTCTCTATTACTGACTTCCGCCATTCCACTCGTTTGAGGATGGTAAGGTGTAGATACTCGATGAGTGACACCATACCGTTTCAGTAAAGCTTCAATGGTCTTGTTGCAGAAATGACTTCCTCCATCACTTATTAGGACCCGCGGGATCCCAAACCTGGAAAGAATGTTAGTTCTGAGGAAATCTGCAACAGTTTTAGAGTCATTAGTCCTGGTGGCCTTAGCTTCCACCCATTTTGATACATAATCAACGGCAAGTAAGATATAGAGATAGCCATTAGATTGAGGAAACGGACCCATAAAATCGATACCCCAAACATCAAATATTTCAACAGTAAGAACATAATGTTGTGGCATTTCATCCCTGCGTCCTAAGTTTCCTGATCTCTGACATTTATCACAGGCTAAGCAAAATGAATGTGCATCTTTAAAAAGTGTGGGCCAATATAGTCCAGATTCTAAGATTTTGAGTGCAGTTTTTCTAGATCCAAAGTGGCCTCCACAAGCATGGCTATGGCAGAACTCTAGGACTGACCTATGTTCAATATCAGGGACACATCTCCTAATCAATAAATCTGCACAGTGTTTCCACAAATAAGGTTCATCCCAAATATAGTGCCTAGCATGCTTCTTAAGTTTATCTTTTTGTGCACGGGAGAGGGTGGTGGGCAACTGCTTGGTGACTAAATAATTGACAATATCAGCATACCAAGGAGTACCTCCCTCGATTCTGAAGAGTTGTTCGTCTGGAAACATCTCTTGAATCGCCACAGGATCTCGCTCATGTGCAATGCGACTCAAATGATCCGCCACCACGTTCTCTACGCCTTTCTTATCTTTAATCTCGATGTCAAACTCTTGAAGAAGAAGAATCCATCGGATCAGTCTTGGTTTCGCTTCCTTCTTGGCTAGGAGATACTTCAGTGCTGCATGATCAGTGTAAATAATGACTTTAGTTCGAAGTACATAAGAACGAAATTTATCTAAAGCAAATACAACAGCAAGCAACTCCTTTTCTGTAGTGGTGTAGTTCATCTGGGCATCATTTAAGGTTCTGGATGCATAGTAGATAGCGTAGGGCTTCTTATCCCGCCTTTGTCCGAGTACGGCTCCAACTGCATAATCAGAGGCATCGCACATTAGTTCAAAGGGTAAGGACCAATCAGGGGCACAAAGAATGGGGGCAGTGGTTAAGAGATTTTTAAGCTTCTCAAAAGCTTCCTGACAGTCTGCATCAAAGACGAAGGGTGTCTCTTTCTGAAGCAGTCGGCACAAGGGCCTTGCAATGTGGGAGAAGTCTTGGATAAATCTTCTGTAAAATCCTGCGTGACCAAGAAATGAACGGATTCCTCTCACCGAAGTGGGAGAGGGTAAGTGGCGCACAGTATCAACTTTAGATTTATCGACTTCAATTCCTCTTTCAGAGACAATATGGCCCAAGACTATCCCTTGTCTAACCATGAAATGGCATTTCTCCCAGTTAAGTACCAGATTAGTTTCGACACACCTTTGTAAGATAAGTGCTAAGTGTTCTAAGCATGCATCAAAACTATCCCCAAAGACACTAAAATCGTCCATAAATACTTCAATTATTTTTTCGACGTATTCAGAGAAAATAGAAAGCATGCATCTTTGGAAAGTACCTGGGGCGTTACATAAACCGAAAGGCATTCTTCGGTAGGCAAAAGTGCAAAAAGGACAAGTGAAAGTCGTTTTATCTTGGTCATTTTGAGCGATACAGATTTGATTGTACCCGGAATAACCATCAAGAAAGCAATAATAGGAGTGACCTGCTAACCTTTCAAGCATTTGATCAATGAAGGGCAAAGGAAAGTGATCCTTCCTAGTTGCTTTGTTCAGGCGCCGATAGTCGATGCAGACTCTGTATCCGGTCACTGTTCGCTGGGGCACTAGCTCTCCTTCACTGTTCGCAACAACTGTGACTCCACTTTTCTTTGGGACTACTTGGACTGGTGAGACCCATTTGCTGTCTGAAATTGGGTAGATGACACCACAGTCCAAGAGTTTGATGACCTCTTGTTTCACGACTTCCATCATCGGAGGATGGAGGCGACGTTGGGCTTCGCGAGAGGGCTTTGCATCATCTTCTAGTAAGATTCGATGCACACAGGTTGTAGGGCTGATTCCCTTGATATCTGACAGAGTCCATCCAATGGTTGTCTTGTACTTTTTCAAGACCTGTACCAGTCTATCTTCCTGTGACTCGGTTAGTGCAGAAGACACTATGACGGGCAGAGTGTCGTCCGAGCCAAGATAGGCATACTTCAGGTGGTCAGGCAAAACTTTGAGCTCAAGAACTGGGGCCTGAATCACTGAAGGAGGAGTGGCATTAGTACTAATTGGGAATGACGAGGGTACCTGATGATTCACCATTCTGGGGGTCTCATTTAGGGTCATGACTTCATCCCAAATTCGAGGTTCTAGTTCGTAATCCGTATCCTCAACCAAGGCGTCCCCTGATTGCGTTAGGCCAACTCCTTTCTGGATTATCATGTTGAGTGTGTCTTCTCGAATTGAATCAAAATGTTTCTCTGCGAGAGAAGTGCACACGTCAACAGAAAAAGTAGTATGAGTTGCGGAACTAGGGTACCTCATGGCATCAAAAATGTTGAAGCCAATCTCCTCTCCGTCTACTTCCATAGTTAATGTTCCATTGAACACATCAATCTTTGTCTTGGCAGTTCTCATGAATGGTCTTCCCAACAGCATTAGTGGAGCTTGATTCGTAGGGGAATCCTCCATGTCTAGGACATAAAAGTCAGCTGGGAAGATGAGCTGGTTAACCTGCACAAGAACATCTTCTATGTATCCCTTAGGATACACATTAGAGCGATCGGCTAACTGAATGATAACATCGTCATGCTGTAATTTACCTAGACCTAGGGCAACATATAGTGAATATGGCATAACATTAATGGATGCGCCTAAGTCTAGCATGACTTTATCAAATGACTTGTTACCAATCACGCAGGGAACAGAAAAACTCCCTGGATCCTTCAACTTTGGGGGTAGCCGACGCTGGATTACAGCAGAAACTGTTTCACTCACCATCACAACCTCCTTCTCCCTCGTCTGGCGCCTTGGAGTGCATAACTCTTTCAGAAATTTTGCGTATTTCGGCACCTGTTTGATGCACTCGATCAAGGGCATGTTGATTTGCACCCTTTTGAAGATCTCCAAGATTTCCTCATCGGATTCATTCTTCTTAGATTTGGCAAGCCTACTTGGAAATGGTGCATGCACAAACGGGGAATTAGTAACAACCGAACTTGAAGGGATTGGGTTATTACCTTGTGTGTGGGTAGGTTGAACTGGCGGTTGTGTCATGGTGGTCTTAGTTGCCACCTTGTGCTTTTCAGCCTCAGAAACGGCTGGATCTGGTTCTATTTCTCCGAGCACTTTACCACTTCGAGTGGTGATTGCATTGGCTTCAGGTCTTACATTTGGGTTGGGCGTAGGTTGAGGTGGAAGCACCCCGCTAGCTTGGATCTTACCCATGAAGTCCACGACCTTGCCCATTTGGTCCTTGAGATCAGCGATGTCTTTTTGTTGATTTTGCTGACCTGTGACAAGAGCCTGAGTTGACGCCATTAGTGTTTGCTGCCCTTGGGAAAGAGCAGCCAGCATTTTATCATAATCAGGATTAGAAGATGAAGAGGTATGATTATTTGCATGATTATGAGAAAAGTTAGAAAATGGGACCGGAGGCCTTGGTTGCCATGTGGGCCTTGGTTGCCATGTGGGCCTTGGGAACTGGTCTGGGACACGGTTTGGCCCGGTCGACATGTGCTGAGGGTTTAGGACATTGTTCGGATCTCTCCAACTGTAACCTTGGGTCCTTGGCCCTCCTTGATAGCCTCCAATGGCGTGTGCCATTTCAGTTCCGGAGTCTTCTTCCCTTGCAGTGTAGGGACATTGTTCCTCAAGATGGCCTTGAGAGCATATGGAACAAACTGGAGCTACCTGTTTCTTTAGCTCAAGCATATTCGAAAGCATAGAGGTGATTTTATCTAACTTTGAATCATTTATAGCATGGGAACTTACCTCATGTACCTTTCTAGAAATGGGATCGGCACCTTCGTATTGTGCATCATTGAGTGCACGGCTTTCAAGTAGTGCACGACCATCTACTAGGCTCCGAGCTAAGAAACTTCCATTAGCTGCAGCATCGAGCAGTCCTCTATCCCAACCTTTGAGTCCTTCATAAAAGTAGGTTAAAAGATAGCCTTCTGTGATCCCGTGAGTAGGGCATGAAGCACAAAGTTCCTTAAACCTCTCATAGTACTGGCTGAAATTCTCATCATGTTCTTTCTGCTTGATTCCAGTGATCTCCTTTCTTAAGACCGTAATCTTTGAGGCAGGGAAGTACTTGGTAAGAAACTCCTGAACCAACTTCTCCCAAGAGTCAATATGATTGGGTGGGAGACTTAAAAGCCATACCCGTGCTCTTTCTTCCAAGGACAATGGGAAAGCTTTCAGCTTCATGATTTCCAAGTCCGCATCATCCGGACACATACTACTAATGATGAATTGGAACTCCGTTAAGTGTTTGTGTGGATCTTCATTTCTGATTCCACGGAACTTGGGTAGTTGATGAAGAACTCCACTCTTAAGCTCAATATCTTTCTTGTTGGTTCGAGGCTCGGGATACTGGATGCAGAAGTCTGTAGTGCCATTTGTGTTTGCACATGTCTGCTCCCGGATACTCAGGTTTCGTGCCATGGTTATCGGTGTTCCGAAAATCTGTTCTTCTTCTGAATTACTCTTCTCGCTTTTGGACTCACCGAATATTGGGGATGGAGGTTCGAACGAACTGGTTCGCTTAAGTGCGTCTCTGAATGTGGCGTTGCTTGGTGAGATGTCAAGTTGTCTTCTCAGCCGATCAAGCTTAGATTGATGAGCACGCATTCATAAGTTCGTACCTCTATGAAAACAAAACTCTAAGTTAGAAGGCAAGTATACACAAGAAAAGATAATAAGTGTAAGATAGTAGAGATTTGCATAAAATAGCACATAAATAGAAACCAGAATTACCAAAAAGTTACGTTAATGGAAAGAAAATACACAAGTTTCAAATGCAAACTAATAATGCAATAAGTAGAGTTTTAGAGTGTCATGAATAACTTTCCCCTTCCGCTTCTCATAGTACTTTCCTGGGCGTACGGCCTGCGCGTACTGATAACCACCATTCCACCATTCAACATTAATCATGGCCAGTTGAGATAGATGTAACGCGAGAAGCAAGGATAATTTTAAGAGCACCCCGAGGCTAGCTTGGCATATACTCCATTGGTGTTCCCTTTCTTAATCCAAAACTTGTCACCAGTCATAACTCTCCTAGACACCATAATTAATCCAAATGATGACGTAGAGAATTACCAAACCCTAGTGTTTACAAACTCCGCCCCAACCTCATGTCCATAGATTCGAGTCTATGGTATGTGGTGATGAAATCCACACATCATGAAGGGTTAAGGAGAAAGTAAATAAGAGGGGCACTACCTGTTCCCGAAAGTAAGATTTTGAAGAAAAAGGGACTAAGAGATTCATGCAACTCTAAAACAATTAATAGGAAATTTTTTTTTTAAATTTTTTTTTTAAATTTTTTTTTTTAAATTTTTTTTTAATTTTTTTTTTATTTATTCCGAATTTTCTTTTTTTCATTTCAGATTTAAAGTTTAACAAGACATAAACAAATAATTGATTACATAAAAATAAAATAAGTGTAAACATAAAGTTAGTGGAACATAAAGGTTATGTAATAAAATTAAAAGAAAGTTAATGGAATAAAGTTAATGTAATATAATTAAAGTTAAGGGAATAAAGAAAAAGTGTGAATATTAAGTTAAGGGAATAAAGAAAAAGTGTGAATATTAAGTTAATGGAATAAAGTATAATGGAATAAATAAAAGTAAAAGTAAAGAAAAGTGAACATATAAAATATGCATTTATGAACAAGTATCAAATTTATTATGAACAAATATATATATAAAAAAAAATTATGAACATTTATGAACAAGTATAAATTAGAAATTAAGAAAAAGTAAAGTATGAGCATTATAAACAAACATAATAAGAACAATAATAAGATGGATAAATAAAATATAAACAAGTAAGTAAATGTTATAAACAAATATAATATTAACAAAAATAAAATTTATAAACAAGTATAATATGCACAATTTATATACATACACTAACAAATTAAAATGATTTTCAATTTCCCCGGCAACGGCGCCAAAAATTGACTACGCTCAAACTACGCATTAAATTGAACATGTAATTCGAGTGTTATGCAATTTAAACCCTTTTTGTGTAGATGTAGTATTGATAAATAGGGATCGTTCTTAACCGGGGAAATTAGGGAACATTAATAATATGTTAGTGGATTATGAATAAAAGAATAATGAATTAGAGAATTAAATAATAAAAGAATTAAACAATTAAAGAATAGATGAACAAGATAATAATAAATTAATGAATTACAAAGAATTAATAAATTAACGAATTAAAGAATGAAATAATAGAAGAATAAAGGACTTAGTTAATCAAAGAATAAAGGAATTAATTAATCAAAGAATCAATAAATTAAATAATAAAGGAATGAAAGAATAAAAGCATCAAAGAATAAAAGAATAAAGAATAAAAGAATAAAGAATAAACAAGGGGGGTTTTGAAGAGGTTTGTAATTATGTAAATAAGTAAAAGCATAGATAAACTCATTCTATTTCTATTCTAACTTATACACAAAGTAGACTTCCCGTAAACACAAACTTCAACAACATACTACAATTGCAAATATTTGAATTAATCACGAAATTATACCTTCACAAACTCATATTTCTTCATACATTATTCATATTATAAATGCACCGAACAGCGGATTTTTACTTATAATATAATTACCTTTAGTTTGTGATTTAATGCGCCGAACAGCGGTCATACATTAAATCTCTCCAAATCTACTCTAAATGCCCCGAACAGCGGATCAACATTTAGTTTCGAAATGAAGTTTAAGCTCTAAAATGTAAGAAGTAAATGATTTTTAGAAAGTAAAACACATGGAGATTATACTCAATTTTCACAAAAGATAGGAAGGAGAAACCAATACATATATTGCATTATAATTAGAACCAATAACAAATAAGAGAGTTTAAGAGAATGGAGAGCAAATGTTACACTTTTCAGATTGGATGAGAACAATGGATTGTTTTTCACAAGGAACACCGAACAGCGGCTGGAACCTTATGAAGATGGAAGAAGATTAAACAAGGAAATTCGGACTTGAACTCTCAAAATTGTATTGGAACTATTTTGCCAAGATTTCTCCTAAAAGAAGCTCAATTTTGTGCTACTTGGAAGTGATTTCAACAAGTGAAATCAACTCCTATTTATAGGTGGAGAAAGCTACCAAAAATAATATAAAAATACAATAAAAAAATGGAATAATGGAATGATGAGTAATAAAGATTTGTGATGATGTTTAGAGGTGGTTTGAGTTGTAAAGTTGTAAAATTGGGTTGGAAAGTTGTTGGAAGGTGGCTGGAAACTAAATGGGATCTGCTGGAAAATAGGGAAGAAAATTTCGGTGGCAGGCTGCTGAATTGGAGATCTGCAGCTCGGCAGGTGGCTGCTGAAATGGAGTGCAAGACTTCGGCAGGCTCTCGCTGAGGAGAAAGCCTGCAGTCGGGACACGCGCGACGAAGTACTGGACGGGGCGTCGGTAGGCGCGCTCCGAAGCTTTCTGCAGGGCTGAAACCAGATGGGCTGACGCGCTGGGCCGGCGGCTTGCTTCTGGGCCGCACGGGCTGGGCTGGCGGGCCGGGCTGCACGGGCCGGATTGGGCTGAGGCGCTGGGCCAGGCCACTTGGCGACGGGCTGGGCTGCAAAAATAATTGGGTTTGGGCTGTATTAATTAATTTAATTAAAATATAAATAAATTAATTATTCCATCGAATTTCGTCCATATTTTATTCGTTATAATTCCGATCGAAACGATTCTTTCGCCAAAAATACCCAAATTACAACCTTTATTTTTCTAAACATAAAAATCACAAAATAATTTATTTTATCAATTTATTTAATATTTTAATATTAAAAGTCAAGTATAAAGGGTATAAAATAATATAAAATAATGCTTATTTAACGTCCTATCAAACATCCTTCATGCCCGGTTCCCATAAACCATCATGTACCACAATAACCTTTCCAGGGTTCATGCCGGTTCCCATAAACCGTCATGAACTTGAAAATCCATCTAGGGTCCCTGACCCAAAATCATCAATGTAAAACAATTGGGTCTCGTGCCCGAACATATGACATCAGCTGGGCATCGTGCCCGATATATAAAGGTCAGTCACGACTCCGATCGTAGTGATGTGTGCAACCATCCATCCAGGACCGCCCTCAATCCTGGTATGTCGCCGTGAACGTATCAACCGAGGCGACCACCACAAGATCATGGTGCACTCATCACCGATCACTATCCTGAACCGTCAGCACTCCGAAGTCGAGCCTCCATCGGCTACCCGGCAACAGATCGTGCATCGTGACCTCTCCGGAAGGAACATATCCTAGTCTGGAGGCGAGCGTCGTATCTTCTGTCGTCGTGCACATAGCACTAGCCGCGACCACGATTTAGACCCAAAGGCCATCAATAGGGTCATATGCCCGAGACAAAACCAAATGGGTCTCATACCCGAGTTTATCCATTTGAAATCCAAAACCATTTCATTTAAACCAATAAAGAAAGTACAACCCCGTATAGGCATCGTATAGGGCCGAAACCTCGAAATACGTGCCTATACATAACCACACGTCCAAATGCACTCATTGCATCACAAACAAGTATTTAAAACATATAATAAACATTTATGCATGCACCAATTTAGAAAATAAGGTCCACTCACAGACCGTCCGAGCTGCCGTCTCGATATACGTGCCATACGGCTCTCCCGAGCCAATCACCGTCACCGGGACTCCCAAACCTGTTCAAATCATAATATAATGTTACTAACTACTTAAATAACCCCTCACTAAAGTCCCGTAATTTTCTATAATTTTTAACTATTTTTAATCCCGAACCTAAACCTTCCGATGCCCCGAACATTATCGAGACGGTGTCCGATCGACAC
Organism: Prinsepia uniflora; assembly: GCA_032719365.1. Classification (NCBI taxonomy): domain Eukaryota; kingdom Viridiplantae; phylum Streptophyta; class Magnoliopsida; order Rosales; family Rosaceae; genus Prinsepia; species Prinsepia uniflora. Next base: position 75,464,685 of record CM064865.1, on the reverse strand, counting down.
GAAACCAGTCCCAAAATGTTCATTACATCGAATAGAAGATTTCACGTGTTGAAAGCACCTTCAAAATCCTCACCACACACTCACACGTGCCGGGTACTGTAGCATCATCATCAAGCTCCAGCCGGTTCAGATCGGCTGGTTCGGTCCTTTTCTGCAACTGGACCGGCGTGACCAGTCCAGGCCCCTACAACCCTCATTTGGTCCATCTTCAACCCAATTCGATCCTAACCTTCCTAACTTGATCCTAGGAATCTAACCCAATGAACCAAAGCCCTTAAAACCCTCTAAACCCGACCGGTCCAATATTTCTTCCATAGTTCAATTGCTCCAAAACTCACCCACGGCTTCCTCGACGTCTAACCACCCTCAAACCCTCTCTAACAACTCCCTAGAAACCTATTTAATTCAAACCAAACGTCCAAACAAGCTCATAACATCAAAAATGGAAAATGGATAGAAAATGGTTAAACCGATTACCTATTGGGCTTCATGGCTCCACCGTTCACGGTAGCGTGCCCTTGGCCGGCCACCACCTTCCTCAGTCCTCTCATCACTCTCTGGTCTCTCAGGCATGATCCTCTGGGTCAAGGGTTTGGATGTGGGTGGAAGTGAGATCGGGTTGTTTGGAAATGGGAAAGGATGATCGATGAAAATGGAAGGTAAGATGCATGAATATGTTTGGGCTGGGCAATGGATGGGTGACAAGTGTCACCCATCCATTGGGCCTCCTTGAAATATCCAGGCCCACTAGAATCCAAAAGTTAAGTTGTTTCGTAAAATGTGCAATAGTTTCCCCAAACTTCCTTGAACCGTAACTTCGCCGTCGAACGTCCGAATTCGAGGTGCCGCCTGTCTACGGATTCATATCATCCCGATCTACGTAACGGTCCACGGCCCTCGGCCATCGGACCTCCTGGTCCAAAAGTCAACATTTCGTCCCTTTTAACCAAAATTACCAAAATGCCCTTAAACTTCCGAACGTCATAACTTCTTCTTCGAATGTCGGAATCGAACGTGCCACCTGTCTATGAACTCGTGACGTCCTGAACTACGTCACGGTAATAGGCCAAAGTCCATTTGACGGCTAGAATGAAAAGTCAACGTTTGACCCATGCCTAGGGGCAAAACGGTCATTTTGCATCGTTCGTCCAATTTCGCCCAACTAATCACGGATTAGCCTCACTAATTGTGATTAGTCACTAATCTAATCCTGAAATTCAGGACGGGTAGTTACAGAAAAGACCATGGAGGATCGCCTCAACCTTAGTGGCAACCACAGATCCACCCAGGGGACCAGACTAGGAGAAGCCATCAACTAGAATATCGACTGAATCCCTGAGCACCCCACCTACTCCCTGATGGAAGGTGTCCAAACTGACTGTAGCATCACAATTAAGCTTCCAATTTCCCTCCATAGGCTTGACCTACTTAGACGCACGCCTTAGTGGAGTCCCCAAAGAGTCCTGTGGAAGATAAGTGAATTTCGAGTATGACACCATTGCTGTCTCATACACCTCCTCAACACATTTGACCTGGAAATTATGTACCATTTTATTCCGCCAATTCCAAAAATTCTAGCATACAAAAAAAAATTGACCTAGCTAAGCAGAAGATAAATGCGTAAAAGTAAAAGAAAAAAGGTCAATAGGAATCCTCGTAGAAGGGAATCCCGTCAGTGGGAGATCAGAGAGTCTCCAGACTTTCTAGCTATATTTACAGGCTCGAAGAGCATGAATGCCATCTTCCATGTGTTTCCCATAACGACTACACAACCCAGTCTCCATCACCCTACAGACAACTAAATTACTGGACGTAAGCAGGATTTCAGAACAGGCCCTCCAACAAAAGATCTTTAGTTTATTTGGGACCCTCAACTTCCACAAATGCTTCCAGAGGATCTCATATTTCCTAGTTGCTGAGCACTCCGCCCCCCCCCCCCCCCCCCCCCCACCCCCCATCTTCATCCACAACACCCAAAGTGAAAGCTATATAGTATCCAAACTTCACTATGTATTTCCCAGATTTAAAGTAAAAGAAAAAGCGACCATCAGAGAAAAAAGCCTGAGAGGGGAGGGGAATACTACAAATATCTTGCATATCCTCCCCACAAAAAAAGGTCTCTAGGATTTCCATATTCCACCCACCCTTAGGGTGGATAAGAGATGACACCCTCGCATCCTCCACAAGGCCCCGATTCAAGAGAGGCTGAAAGGTCCTGGGCCGCGGAATCCACCTTTCCTGGAACACACCAATTGACTCCCCATTTCCAAATCGACAAACCAATCCCTGCTCAATGACCCCACACCCTCATATAATAGACCGCCACATGAAGAAAGGCATAGATCCAACCCCAGCCTCCATGAAATCACAAGCTGGATAGTACCGAGCTTTCATCATTCAAGCCACAAGGGACTTAGGCTGCTCCAGAAATCTCCAAGACTGCTTTTCCATCATTGCTTAATTAAACAGCTCAAAATTCTTAAAACCCAAGCCACCCTTACCCTCAGGCTAACACAACTTGTCCCTACTCATCTAGTGGATATTTTTCTTCATAGCTTTACCCCACCAGAAATGGGCAATCTCATCTAAAAGCTCATGACACAGGGATTTAGGCAACTGAAAGACACTCATGGAATAAGTATGAAGTGATTGAGTCACGGATTTGACAAGTACCTTTTTCCATGTCGCAGATAACAATTTAGAGTTCCAAGTAGTCAACTGTAAGGAGACCTAGATATTTCTCATGACAATCCATAGTTCTAATGCCCAACAAATTGGAAATCAATTGTTTCATAATAGAGTTAGTGTCAAGACTAAAACAAGAAACAGACTTATCAAAATTAATTAGCTGCCCATACACCCTTTCATATTCCTTCAAAACCACAAGCAACTACTGAAACTCCCCCAAAACTTAAAAAAAAAACAAAAAAACGATACACAGAGTACACGCACAACGGAAAACTGAAAACACTCCGGGAAGACTCTCGAGTACTCTATGCCTCCGACGCTGCCTCAACGTCAACCCCCGCACTAGCTCCACGACCTGGAGGGCATTTAAAAACAGAAAAGTGTGAGTGGACCGTAAGGAATAAAAGTTTCAAAAACCATTTTATAAACAAACCAGGGTTTGGCCCTCCGTTTTGAAAACATGCATGCACAACCCATTTTCGAAAACAGTTATAATCACATAAGAATCATCGTAAAAACAGTTATAGAAATCACGTCAGAAACATCATAAAACCATATCATAAAGCATAAATACCAAGCAATCATTATCCGATCAAACCTGCTGGACCTATCCGAGTTTTTAAACTCCCGAGTCTTCAAACTCAATTCAGGCCTCAATAATCCGAGTCTTTAAACTCCGAGTCTTTAAACTCAACAGGCCTACGGGGGAAATATCAATATATCCAAGTCTTTAAACTCCGAGTCTTTAAACTCAATCCGGGTCTTTAAACCCAATCCGGGTCCGTTCCCCGTCAATCACAATATCCGGATCTTTAAACCCAATAACCAGATCCAGCAAATCCAATCCAAAACCGTTTGAAAACCATTTCTAAATCCATATCCAACCCCGAATCCAAAGCCACTGGCCCGAAGCCCTTCCGGCATCCAGAACCGTCATTCCGAACCCAAATCCGGAATTCCACTTTTCAACTTTAAAACCAAATTCCGCTTTCCGAAATCCGATTCTAAAACTGAAAACCTTGATCAACGAAATCATGTTCCAAAATCCCTTTATAATCATTGAAAACCCTTTATCGTTTGAAATCCCAAAATCATAGCATCATAATCAGAAATCAAGCATTTCTCGTAAAACGTGCCAAAAACCGTAATTCCTCGAAAAACGTGCAATTAAGTAAAACAGTTATAGCATATTCAAATAACCATGAAATCACATATAAAATCATAAGACAAGGCATTAAAAACAGTTATGCACGCTCAGTTATAGAGAAGGGGTCCACTCACAGATACCGGGCACGTCACTCGTGTCCCGTACGTTCTGCACGTTCCTCAACCTCCTCGGGGATTCCCGATCCTGTCAACAGTCACCAAAACACATCACTAACACGTTAACGAAGGTTCTCCTAATTTTCCCCAAAAATCCCCGGATTCTAAACGAAACGAACCGAGACCCTAAACCTTCGATCCCGCAGAACTAACTCGAATCGACGTCCGATTAACCCGAAACCTATCTCAAAAGACTCGTTACAACTTCTAGACCAAAAACCTAGTTGGAAGTTTCCCCAGAAACCACCGCACGCGCCCCCACGCATCGCCCAAAGTGGCTGCGCGTGGGCCTCACGCGCCTGCACTGTTCATCGTCTTCAACCTTCGTCCAACGGTCCAGACCGATTAAGCCAAACCGAACCGGCGTGACCGGTTCTCTGTCATCCGTCCACCATTTCAATCCCTCTTTCCACCATTCTCTTCGTCCTCTACCCAGCAAATCACTCCCCTCAACCAAACACGACAACAAAGCCTCTAAACCATCATCCCAAACTCGAACCCGTGACAACACAAACCTCTGTTCCACAATCCGACCACCCGTACACCTCCCCTTCACGGCTTCACAACCAGAAGCTCCCTAGGGACTCACTGAGTCGACTAGCACTCACCAAACCTCTCGACTCGACCCCAAACTTCACGACTCAACGTCTGAACCTAAACTGGAAAACATAGCATTTTAAGAAAATTATGGAATTACCTGTGCTCAGGCCGCCGTCGTGAGCTCCGTCGTGCCCACTCGACTCCTCTAGTCCTTCTCCGTCCTCTGGACACCACCACCAACCTCGATTGATCAATTACACGACAGTACCACTGCCAACACCCCTCTCTGTTTTTCTGAGAACTCTCACCTCTCACACACCCACACGACCTTCCAAACGTCCCCAAACACTCCCTTCCTCTCAAACACTTCTGATCACACTCCTTCACTCTCAGGAGCTCACTCTCTCCTTACAATTCGATCACCTCCTCCCTCAACCTCAGTCTCTGTTCTCTTCGCTTACACGACCACACACACGGCCAAATTAAAACACACCGTGCACTTGTGTAGAAGCCACTACACACACCACACGTGTCACAATCCCATGGCCCAAACTCAAAAATATCCAATCTTCCCTGTACACTTGGCCTTATTAGATTTCACAAATCCCAATGCATCAAAAAAAAAACCAAAATGCCCCTATGAGTTAAAATTACCGTTTTGCCCTTCACCGTTCTAGACCCGTATCTCGCCTGTCTAATGTCCGATGAAGGCATGCCGCCCGTCGTTGAACTCAGGACGACGAGATCTACCTAACGGTCCTAGGTCTACGGGAAAATGACAAGTCTAGCAAAAAGTCAACTTTTCCCCCTATTTTAACCAAATTACGGTAATGCCCTCAACCTTCCGAACATCATAACTTCCTCCTCGGATGTCGGAATCGGGCGTGCCACCTGTCTACGGACTCGTGACGTCCCGAACTACGTCACGATCATCGGTCAATACCCAATTGACCGCCTGAACTAAAAGTCAACAATTTGCCCAAACTAGGGGCAAAATCGTCATTCTACACTAATGGCCAACAGTAACCAACTAAACACCGATTAAGCTCACTAATTCATTACTAATGACTTTGCTAATCCCGGTTCTCGGGACGGGTCGTTACATTTTTCCCTTGGTGGGGGAAATTTGACTTTTGACCCGGGATACATTTTCGACTTTGATCTATGATCGTGACATAGATCAGGACGTCACGAGTCCGTAGGCAGATGGCACGCCGTAATCGGACGTCGTACGAAGAAATTATGGTCATGGGATCGACGTTGGTTAATTTTACGTCACGGGATTCACATTAATTAATATTAAATCTGATTGGTGGGAGATTAATTATGGGCCCTTGGATGAGTGACAAGTGTCACTCATCCCATGGCTAAAATTCCCTAAATTGTGGATCTATGTCCATTGGTTGTTTTTGTTTATTTAGTTCACTCATTCCACACATCTCTCATCTCCACCGTGCATCATCTTTGACAGGACCCGTCCCAACTGAACCTCGATAACCGTGCTTGGTCCTGCTCCCGTCTGACAAGTCAACTGAAATCCCGAAAGTACCCTTCAGCACCTATCAGACCAGGGATAACTGTACTGATTTCTGCTCCTGCCTTCGCCTCGAGATCAGCCCCGAACGTTGTGCCACGGCCTGGAGGGTCATAAAAAAAACAAAGGTGTGAGTGGACAAAAATATATTCGTTAAAACACATTTATCAAAACACATCAGTTTACCCTCCAGTTTTACAAATCATGCATGCATAGGATAAAACACATGAATCATTTAAATCATAATAAAATCAGTTCACCATATAATAAAGCATATAACTCGGGAATTACACATCCGAGGATCCTCTGGGAATTACACATCCAGAGTCGTCATCCAATGCTGGGAATTACACATCCAGCCTCACCGGGAATTACACATCCGGTCCCTCTAGGAATTACACATCTGAAGTCCCTCTAGGAATTACACATCTGGAGTCATCAAACATCAATACACAATCAAAAGCATTATTTCAAATCAAATATCAAAACCATGTCAAAAACCATCATCACGGGGTCACATGCCCAAATCTCATTTCTCGTCAATCCATAAAATCATTAAATAATTCAATACACGTAATTCCGTAAAATCATATCCGAAAACATCACAAATCTATTAAATCAATTTCCCAACTCAGAATTCAAGCCAAAACCAATCACAAATCCCGGGCCTTCACCCAAAACAGTCATTTCACATTTTCTCGAAAAAAGTGCCCGAAGCACCGATTAAAATAATAATTAAATCTCAAATCGTCATATCAAATCATTGCAATTCAAATCATGTCATAAATCATATAAAACATTTAACTATGCATGCATATCAATGTAGAAACAAACGTCCACTCACACACCGTCCAACTGCTCGTTTCCCGCGCTGCACGCGTTTCCGTAATTTCCGATACTTGCTCGGAATCTCGAATCATGTTCACAATCATTATTCAAGGTGACTAACAAGTTAATTTTTATCATCTAATTTTCCCATAATTTTCTGGGAATTTAATATTAATTTAATACGTAACCTAAACCTTCGGACCCTCGAAACATTATCGAGACGGCGTCCGATCGACTCGCAACCAAAACCAAATATGTTTGTTACATTAAATAGGACAAGTTTCATGTTGACCGTACCTCAAAATTCCCACTCGCGCGCCCCCACGCGCCGCCGTGAGTGGCTGCGCGTGGGTGCCACGCGCCATGAACAGTGTCCATGAACAGTCGTCGTTCCAACCCGTTTACCTCGTAAACGGGTCCGGTTGGCCCGTGATGCAACCCGTTCCAAAATCCATCAATTCTGCATCGAATTCTGAATCCATACGATTCAAGATTGAACATCGTAACATCTTCGATTGCTGTTCATCATCCAATCGTCATTAATTCTCCATGTTTTCCTTCAATTGATGCATCAGGAAGCATCGTGGAATCATAAGGAACACATTTCCAAGATCAATTTCACCGTCCCATGGCCTCAAATCCACGACTCAAGCTCGATTTTTCGAAACCTTCCCCGTCTCTGTTCTAAGCCAAAACACCTCGAATTGCCTTCGTTCTTGATCCAGTTCGACTTGTCTCACTCCTAGGGAGCTAAAGGAATCATCAATTTCATTCAAAAACAGCTAGGAAATCGAAATCGATTTTAAAGCACTTTAATGGTTTTTCAGGTTTTTCAGACAGGTTTTAGGTCCTTATAACTCCATTCCTTTCGGTTTTTCACATAATTCCTCTCTGTAGTGTTCTCTTTTCATCTCAAGTGGTCCCTGTTTTCTTCCTTCACCGATCAATTTGATCGAAATCAACACGGGACGGTGGGCGGGTGCATTTGTTTGTATTAGGCATTTAGCCACTAATCTTCCTCTAATGGTGACAGATGTCACCACATAATCAATCCTCATCCAATTAGGCTGAATCAGCCATTTAATTAACCAATTATTCCAGCTGTGGCAAATTTACTATTTTACCCTTGCCATAACAAATTACCAAAATACCCCTCATGGTTCTATACCCATAACTTTTTCGTCCGGGCTCCGATTGACGCATGCCGCCTGTCTACGGATTCAGCGTCTTGAGACCTATCCAACAGTACTCCCGGAAAGTCCAAACATGGTCCTGATCAAAAAGTCAACTTTCGGCCCCTTTTACCAACTTCCGCACGTCATAACTTTCTCCTCGAATGTCGAAATTGGGCGTGCCACCTGTCTATGAACTCGTGACGTCCCGAACTACGTCACGATCATCGGTCAAAGTCCATTTGACCGCTCGAATAAAAAGTCAACCGTCTGCCTAAGTCCAGGGGCAAAATCGTCATTTTCCCCAAAGTTTCCAACTTTTTGTGTTTCGAATTTCCAGGGCGTCACAACCTTCCCCCCTTAAGGAATTTCGCCCCCGAAATTCAAACAACTTCTCCAACAGCAACCATGGAGACTCAAATCACATCCAGTTCAATATCTCGGGTTCCCACCTAAACCTGCACTATGTACAACCATTACCACTCTTTCCAGCTTTCCCGGCTCACCCGGAGCCCTCATAGCACATCATGACTCATTCCGAGTCCGAAGCCAACTCTTGACTCCTGCTGAGTCCAAATTCAATGTCTCGACTCCTCTCGAGTCCAAAAGTAACATGTACGAACATCAATGCCACCACTGGCATATCCGGTCACCTAGCACATATCCCTAGGCAAACCACATCCTATTTCGGATCTCTCAATACATATGAAACCAATTCCGGACTTCCTCTGAGTCCCATTACCTGCTATCCTCGGATCGAGGTTATCCTGGGCCTAACATGCCCACCATACGCCATATCATTATCGTAACCAACTATCCAGACCACGATAAGTCCGACACAATCACAACACGTGATACAATACTCGACCCCTAATCCAGGGTCCTAATCACGTCAGGGATTTCCGACACCCTCATAACTCGTCTAATCACCAGGCCGCGCACAGGGCTCGCATCTTGGAGGCATGGCAGATCCGTAACCAAATGCTCTGATACCAATTTGACAGGACCCGTCCCAACTGAACCTCGATAACCGTGCTTGGTCCTGCTCCCGTCTGACAAGTCAACTGAAGTCCCGAAAGTACCCTTCAGCACCTATCAGACCAGGGATAACTGTACTGATTTCTGCTCCTGCCTCCGCCTCGAGATCAGCCCCGAACGTTGTGCCACGGCCTGGAGGGTCATAAAAAAAACAAAGGTGTGAGTGGACAAAAATATATTCGTTAAAACACATTTATCAAAACACATCAGTTTACCCTCCAGTTTTACAAATCATGCATGCATAGGATAAAACACATGAATCATTTAAATCATAATAAAATCAGTTCACCATATAATAAAGCATATAACTCGGGAATTACACATCCGAGGATCCTCTGGGAATTACACATCCAGAGTCGTCATCCAATGCTGGGAATTACACATCCAGCCTCACCGGGAATTACACATCCGGTCCCTCCAGGAATTACACATCTGGAGTCCCTCCAGGAATTACACATCTGGAGTCATCAAACATCAATACACAATCAAAATCATTATTTCAAATCAAATATCAAAACCATGTCAAAAACCGTCATCACGGGGTCACATGCCCAAATCTCATTTCTCGTCAATCCATAAAATCATTAAATAATTCAATACACGTAATTCCGTAAAATCATATCCGAAAACATCACAAATCTATTAAATCAATTTCCCAACTCAGAATCCAAGCCAAAACCAATCACAAATCCCGGGCCTTCACCCAAAACAGCCATTTCACATTTTCTCGAAAAACGTGCCCGAAGCACCGATTAAAATAATAATTAAATCTCAAATCGTCATATCAAATCATTGCAATTCAAATCATGTCATAAATCATATAAAACATTTAACTATGCATGCATATCAATGTAGAAAACAAACGTCCACTCACACACCGTCCAACTGCTCGTTTCCCGCGCTGCACGCGTTTCCATAATTTCCGATACTTGCTCGGAATCTCGAATCCTATTCACAATCATTATTCAAGGAGACTAACAAGTCAATTTTTATCATCTAATTTTCCCATAATTTTCCGGGAATTTAATATTAATTTAATACGTAACCTAAACCTTCGGACCCTCGAAACATTATCGAGACGGCGTCCGATCGACTCGCAACCAAAACCAAATATGTTCGTTACATTAAATAGGACAAGTTTCATGTTGACCGTACCTCAAAATTCCCACTCACGCGCCCCCACGCGCCGCCGTGAGTGGCTGCGCGTGGGTGCCACGCGCCGTGAACAGTGTCCATGAACAGTCGTCGTTCCAACCCGTTTACCTCGTAAACGGGTCCGGTTGGCCCGCGATGCAACCCGTTCCAAAATCCATCAATTCTGCATCGAATTCTGAATCCATACGATTCAAGATTGAACATCGTAACATCTCCGATTGCTATTCATCATCCAATCGTCATTAATTCTCCATGTTTTCCTTCAATTGATGCATCAGGAAGCATCGTGGAATCATAAGGAACACATTTCCAAGATCAATTTCACCGTCCCATGGCCTCAAATTCACGACTCAAGCTCGATTTTTCGAAACCTTCCCCGTCTCTGTTCTAAGCCAAAACACCTCGAATTGCCTTCGTTCTTGATCCAGTTCGACTCGTCTCACTCCCAGGGAGCTAAAGGAATCATCAAATTCATTCAAAAACAGCTAGGAAATCGAAATCGATTTTAAAGCCCTTTAATGGTTTTTCGGGTTTTTCAGACATGTTTTAGGTCCTTATAACTCCATTCCTTTCGGTTTTTCACATAATTCCTCTCTGTAGTGTTCTCTTTTCATCTCAGGTGGTCCCTGTTTTCTTCCTTCACCGATCAATTTGATCGAAATCAACACGGGACGGTGGGCGGGTGCATTTGTTTGTATTAGGCATTTAGCCACTAATCTTCCTCTAATGGTGACAGATGTCACCACATAATCAATCCTCATCCAATTAGGCTGAATCAGCCATTTAATTAACCAATTATTCCAGCTGTGGAAAATTTACTATTTTACCCTTGCCATAACAAATTACCAAAATACCCCTCATGGTTCTATACCCATAACTTTTTCGTCCGGGCTCCGATTGACGCATGCCGCCTGTCTACGGATTCAGCGTCTCGAGACCTATCCAACGGTACTCCCGGAAAGTCCAAACATGGTCCTGATCAAAAAGTCAACTTTCGGCCCCTTTTACCAACTTCCACACGTCATAACTTTCTCCTCGAATGTCGAAATTGGGCGTGCCACCTGTCTATGAACTCGTGACGTCCCGAACTACGTCACGGTCATCGGTCAAAGTCCATTTGACCGCTCGAATAAAAAGTCAACCGTCCGCCCAAGTCCAGGGACAAAATCGTCATTTTCCCCAAAGTTTCCAACTTTTTGTGTTTCGAATTTCCAGGGCGTCACAATCTTCAACATCAATCATCTTCATCACCGTTCATCCTCTCTAGTCGTGAACAACCAAAACCACCCCCCCCCCCCCCTCATAACCATATCATCATCTCACTATCACCACTTTTTAATCTTTGTAGGGACTAAGAGTAAGACCCAATGGAGCAGAAGAGGACAACGGTGAGGCTGAGCACGGCGGAGGTGAGAAAAACCCAAACCCGAATGCCCGTTTAACCTTTTGTTTCGAACCTTGGAATTTGACGTCTATTAATCAAAGGGATGGTCTGGGTTTTGTTCTAGGGACCAGGACGAGTGTATTGGGCCTGTTTGGGAGGATCTTGGTGGCCTGAGTTGACGGAGAACAAGGTGGGAATACCGGTTGCTGTTCATCGATCGAGGGTAAGATTTTAATGAGCTTTTCGTGTTTTCAATTAGATGGATCTCTTAGTTAGGATTAGACGAACATGTAGGAAGAAACATAAATGAATTTGATGCATAAATGGAGTAATGGGAATCGGGTCGAGTCGCGGGCCTATACGACCCGAATCGTAGACCCGTCGAGAGGACAGGGAAGATAATGTCATCAACTGACGTCATCCCCTTGTCATATTTTCAGACACGTGGGTGGCCAGTAAGGATGTGACACGTGTCACATGTCAATGCTGACTGTGCACTGATATATCAGTGACGTGGCCCAATCAGTGGTTGTCACGTGTCACTGACATGTTAGTGACGTGGACTGATCAGCAGCTAACACATGGCACTGTCAGGGTCTAACACGTGACAGTGACGTGGACCAATCATCTGTTGACACGTGGACCTGTTAGGCCTGACAGCTATCAGATGACGTCAGCCGTGACGGCATGCTGACGTCAGCAGTGATGTCATGATGACGTCAGTAGGCATTGACCGTTAACTTTCAGTTTACCCGTGCGTGGGGGCTAGCGAGGACGAATTTTAAGGTGGGACCAGCATCATATTCAAGGTTTCGACGATACGAATCCAATGGTGGTGGTTTCGTGTCGATCGGAGATCGTTAAGTTGGCCAAAATTAGGTTTAATGCCTCGGGAAGCATGTTTGGGCGGCTTTCCCTTGCCGGTACTATTCTAGGGTCTTATGTTTGAACTTGTAGGGCCCATTAGTGACCTTTGGATGTGTTTGGACAGGTTTAGGTTGTTCGTTAAGTAGGGATGACGGTGTGTGAGTGGGCTTTTGATTTCGAAATGATTGCATGCATAAATGTTTTACCGTTTTACTTTACGATTGAGATTAGACGATTCTTGGTATTATATGATGATGCTTTATACATATTATGATGTTTTACGCATGAGACCCGTCTGGATATATATGAATCTGTTTTTGAAGTCAATCATGGATTTCTGTGGAATTAAATAGTATTGCACTGTGTATACCTACCTTATGATTACTGCCTCCTCTAGACGTCTCGTAGTATCCTGGAGTAGTCACAGGCACTGTCTGAGAGGGGTTGACCCAAGGGGTAGCTCACGATCAGGAGTGCAGTTATGGATGATACCCCCAGGGAGGGTCATTGACTTGGGTGGACCCTGGGGAGACTCGAGATTGAGACCCCGAGTGGTACGCGTAGCCTTAGGACCGTGACACTATTAGGCATCAGGGATGCCAGACATCAGGGATGTTGGGGTTGGGGTTTACAGTGCACTATTATTATGATTGTTTTTCCCTATTCGGTTATATATGATTATATGATTTTATGATACTATTACGATTACCTATGTTTTGACTCAATGCATGCAAGTTTGAAAATAGAGGGGTAAAACCTTATGATTATTATATTATTAAACTGATTTTGGAAACATTGTTTATTTTCGGCTCACTCACTATTTATTGTTTTATTGACCCCTTCAGACCGTGCAACTGAGGTAGAGGAGGAGGACCCGGAATCTGAGGCATAGATTTTGTTGTTGCACACCTGTACACCGTGTTGGGTAGGTTGAGCACTGTTTTGTAACTTGACATTTGTGCTCGTATTTTGTATTTGTACTATCCCTAATCTGGAAGTGTTGAACTCTAAACTCGTATGTTTGACTTTATTTGTTTAATTCGAAAAACTTTAAGCTCGTTAAGGGTATTTTCGGTATTTTAGAGTTATTGTCAAACGGGAGCAGGGCACATCCCCGGGTGGTCCCAGGGGGATCGGGATAGGTCTTGTCAATAAGCCGTAGACATATCGAGTTTCAAAAACATTTTTTTTAACTTACTTGTCCCCCATCCTCTAGATTGCATGTATATATTCAAAAGCAACTAGAATATTATCAGCAATTAACCAGGAAGGCACAAAAACACTCTGAAAGACTGAAATAATCTTAGGCATCACAATCTTCATTCTATTAACAATGGTTTTGGCAATAATCTTATAAATTTCCCTACACAAAGCAATGGGTCGAAATTCAGTTACCTTCATTGGCTAAGCCACCTTGGGAATGAGAAAAATCAGGGTGTGGTTGACAGATTGAACACTCACACCATCATTAAGCACAGAAAGACAGAAATTTGTCACATCATTGCTTACCACATCCTAGTACCGTTGGTAAAACGAGACAGGTAGTCCATCCACTCCATGAGTTTTTGTTGGGTACATACCAGCAAGGGCCATCTCTAGCTCCTGACGACTAAAACGTCTCTCCAAATCTATGATATCATGAGGTCTCAACACTGTCCAAATTGTCCCAAGAACCGTGATCAAATCAGTCATCCCCGAGCCCGAGGTAGCTAATAACCCAACAAAATACTCCACAAATTCTTGCTCAAGTTCTACATTTGTGGATTTCTAGGCACCATGTTTGTTCATCACCCCCGTAATGAAATTTTGCCGCCCTCTCTCCTTGGAAAACTGGTGAAAAAAATCTAGTGTTCATGTTCCCCTCTTTGAGCCAAGAAACTCTAGAACACCGATGCCAAAGAAGCTCTTCTTGAGCTCTGAGGTGATCCAACTCTCTATCCAACCCCTCAGCAACCTGCTGATCCTAAACCAAAGGAGATGAAGGAGCAAAGTCATCCATATGGGCTTAAAGCTGCTTAATTTTATAGGGATATTTCCCAATGTAGCCTTACTTCAATTCTGTAGAACCTCCTCCACCCTTTGAATCCTCCCATCCACATCCTCAACAGAACCCTCCTCCTAGCCAGCCCGGATGGCATCCTTACACCCATCAGTAGCGACCCATGCCTCTTTAAATAAAAAATGACGCCGCCCCCCACTTCTAGGCACATTAGGGAGGAGCCTGATCCAAATAGGTAGATGATCTGAGGCCTAGGAATTCACGTGCTGAGTGAAAATAGCAGGAAAATACTGAAGAAACGCCTGGTTAACCACAGCTCTATCCGAACGGATTTTCACCTAACCATCTCATCGCCACCTATTGCTCCATGTGAATTTACACCCCTTCAACGAAACATTCATCAGATCACAATCCTCCAAGGCGGTACTAAAATCACGCATCTGATTAGGGGGCCTAGACATGCACCCATGTTGTTCTCCAAACATCAAAATTTCATTGAAATCGCCACCACCCCCCCCTCCCCCAGCCAACCAAGGATTGTCACAGTCAAGATTCAGTTTGCGAAGTAATTCCTAAGAATCCCCCCATAAACGAACCTCGGGATTGCCATAAAAACTAGTAAAACAAAAGGGAAAATCCATCACACCTTCAATCAGAACACCAATATGACATGTGGAATAAGAATTTACAGAAATCCGAATACCAGAGGCCCATAAAAGAGACAAACTGCCACCTATACCTTCCCTGTAAAACCAAAACATGCTTCACACGATCCATTTGTCTAACTGTTTTTTTAGTTTCCATAAAAAAAAAAGAATACCTAGTTGCTTGGCCCTAAAGAAATGCTTCAAAGCCCTCATCACTCGTGGGCATCCCAGCCCACGAACATTCCACCAGAAGAGACTCATTGCTCGTGACGGGGGCGATCCCATCACTTTTGTGGATTGGTTACCCACCAATTTGCCAGAAGATGCACTGGAGCTCGAAGAACCTGAAGTTTGACCAGATTAAAACCGTGTGATGAATAATTCATGTCATATTTTAGAGAAAAAAAAATTTCTCGCTCCAAGTGAATTTCTCTTTTAAAAGTACTATTAATGCAAGTTAATATTAGCCTACCAAATATAACAGCTACGATCGTATCAGAGGGTCGTAATGGTTAGACATATTCGGTAAAGTCTGGCCTAATGATTTATTTTTTTTTTGATTAATTTATATTTTGATTTGGTACTCGTTTGTGGATAGAAAAATTTCTCACAACATAATCTCACCACCACGGTTAAGATATGCAGGTTTTATCATACTTAAAGTGTGATCCATCCAAAGAAAATATGTCTCGCAATCACACTCCCTTGTCATGGGAAAACATCTTTTTATTCTATAATATTTAAAGGAATTGTTATTTTGTATCTCTAAAAAAAAAGTATTTCAAAGGGGTCAAGATAAAGGGATAAATTGTTTGTTTGATTTTTCCAAAGCATTAAGTCGAAATTTAAGTTGTCTATGTATCCTTAACGTACCAAAATCAAGCCACTTGTAATTTTAGAATTAAAAATGAGTGAATAACTCATGAAAATAATAAATTAGGAGCAAAAGTATATGGAAAAGTGTTTGGGCTAATTTGGTTGAAACAAATTAGGAATGTGTTTTAGGATTGGTGTATGGATGAATTTGGAATGGACGAGAGATTCTGTTCGATTATGAACAGACGTGGTTGGTTATTTGGGCTTCTATATTTGCGGATTTAGTTGTAAATTGGGTGTGTTGATGGAATTTTGGGCTTTGGTAAACTAACCAGTATTTTTGCCAGACCCATTAATTATCTTCTCGCAAATTATTGAGTATTTTAGCATGAGTTTGCTTTCCAATGGGTTTTTACTTCTAACGATAAGCCTACATATAGGGAGGAGAAATCCAAATTCAACCATGTACAGTACTCTTAGTTTTTATTTTATTTTTGGGGGGTTGGGGGGGGTGGGGTGTGGGGGGCGCAGTGTAAAAGACAGTCTTAGTTTAATAACTCATATTCACTAATCACCATAGAGTTTATTTGTTAGTAAAGCTGTAAAAATTATGTTACCAAAAGGAATTTAGAGTCCATGCATTTGAAAATTGTGGATTTAACTGAAACTTAGGATCCAATAAGTGTGAGGTTCTAATTTCAAACTCATAATATGGTGATTTGTTAGTCAACATTTTATCAACAGATCCACAACCATTTTGAGCTTATTTCAAATGTTTGCCTACTCCGAGTAAGCAGCTCGATCCTACCCAACCTATAGGGTTTATACCTAAACATTCCTACTATAAATAGGAAAACACACACAGAGATTGACAGAGATCGAGAGATGAAGATGGTGGAGGATTTGAACAATTCTCCATCAGTGAAGCTGCAAGACCCTCCTCCAAATCCTTCTCGTAGAAGAGGAGGATGGAGAGCTATCAAATACATTATCGGTGAGTACACGCACATATATTTATATATATACATTGATTTACAATTAATTATAATGGGTTATTTATATATATATCTGTTAATTATTTGATCATGTTTTAAATAAATTGATTTGCTTTGAAGGGAACGAATCGTTCGAGAAGCTGGGTTCGATGAGCTTGATAGCCAATATCACAGTGTATCTGAGCACAAAATACAACTTGAGTGGAATATCTGTGGTGAATGTGGTTAGTATATGGCATGGCTCATCCAATGTTGTCTCACTACTTGGTGCCTTCCTTGCTGATGCCTACCTCGGCAGGTTTCGTACCCTCCTATTCGGCGGCTTCTCATCTCTCCTCGTAACAACTTCTCACTTCTTCACTATCAAAATTTTCGATTAATGAATGATAGTATGATCATATGAATGAGAATCACTTATCCTTATTAACTTGTTAATCACTTTATTTTTGAATCATTTTCAATGATTTAAAATTATGGACAGTTATGTCTGTCTAAAACTGACTTAGATTGATGAGATATCATATTTTTTATTAATAAATATGATATTATATGTGATATATATACATGAATGAGAATGACTTATACTTATTACCTTGTTACTTTATTTTTTAACCATATACATTCAATGATTTAAAATTTTGGATTGTCATATATATATTGGTTTAAAATTGACCTAGAACAAATTGACCTAGAACGATGAGGTATCAAATTTTCGATTAATAAATTATATTATGAAATGGGAAAAAAAAATTTATCCTTATTAAGTACTTGTTACTTTATTTTTAAATCATGCATATTCTACGATTTAAAATTGTGGACCGTCATACCGATTTAAAATTAATCTGTAGACCGTTAAACCGATCTAAAATTAATCTACATCGATGAGTTTAATTAAGTGATGATACAATATGAATGGTTGCCGTTTTTAAACTTTTCAGGGTATGGGAGCCATGACTCTCACTGCAAGTATTCATCAATTAAGACCCTCCAGCTGCAAAGAGGGAACCCACTGCTCTGAGCCCCATGGTTGGCAGCTAGGGTTCCTTTTCCTTGCCCTCGGGCTCCTCTCCATTGGAGCAGGTGGCATCAGGCCCTGCAACATCTCATTTGGTGCTGACCAATTTGACACAAGGACACCTAAAGGAAGAGCACAACTCGAAAGCTTCTTCAACTGGTGGTACTTCTCCTTCACGGTTGCCCTAGTTGTGGCTCTCACTGGAGTCATCTACATCCAAACAAGTATCAGCTGGGCCATCGGCTTCGTCATCCCAACTGCTTGCCTTGCTTTCTCCATAGCAATTTTCGTCTATGGCCGTCACACCTACATTTACATGAAGCCTCAAGGTAGCATCTTTTCCGACATGGCCAAGGTGATCGTAGCCGCCTGTAGAAAGTCTAGGGTTGCCACCATTGGACCGGATTCTGAGCTTGACTTCTATGATCCTCCCCTAATCGACAATGCAATTTTGAAGCTTCCACATACTAATCGGTTCATATTTCTTGACAAAGCGGCGATACTAACCAGCTCGGGGGAATTGGACGATGTTGGAAACCCTAAGGATTGTTGGAGGCTTTGCAGCATCCAGCAAGTCGAGCAGCTGAAATGCTTAGTGGCAATTTTGCCGGTTTGGATCACGGCAATTGGAAATTTCGTGACCATGGACCAACAAAGCACATTTGGCGTGTTACAATCCTTGCAAATGGACCGATCAATCGGGCCACATTTCAAATTTCCACCAGGTTGGATGAGCATCGTATCCATGATCACACTTGCAATATGGATCTTCTTCTACGAGCAAATTTACGTGCCGATTTCGCGGAAAAGGTGCAAAAGGGACACGAGATTGACCATGCAACAAAGGATCAACACCGGCATTGTGTTGTCGGTTGTCTGCATGGTGGTGTCCGGCATTGTTGAGTCACATCGTCGGAAAACAGCATTGAGAAATGGATCTTTGGTCTCGCCGGTGAGCTTTGTTTTGCTCTTGCCACAATTTGCCTTGTCAGGATTGGCTGAGGCATTTTCGGCTGTGGCCATAATGGAATTTTTCACCATGCAAATGCCGGAGAGCATGAGGACTATTGCTGGGGCGGTGTTCTTTTTGAGCTTATCGATCTCAAGTTATCTAGGGAATTTGGTAGTGAATATAGTCCACAAAGGAACTGAAGCCAAAGGCAAATCGGCGTGGCTAGGAGGGCATGATCTTAACCAGAACAGGGTGGATTTGTTCTACTACATCATGGCTGGTGTGGCAGTAGTCAATCTTGTGTATTTCAATTTGATCGGCCGGCGTTACGTGTTGGTCGGAAAACCTGGTGGTGGAGGAAGAGGGGTGCAGCTAGAGACCCCAGTTGTTCATGGCTCAGGAGATTCAAAGGAAGATGAAGAGAAAGGATTGGAAATACATGCATGACAGAAACAACATTGTAAGTAATGTTGCATCTTTTATATTATTTGTGCTGAATTTGTTTATGTACATGGGAATTGGACAATTCTAATGGTGCTATTTTGTTAGTTAAGAAAAATGAGAATTGCCTTCATTTTCTTCTTTTAATTATATATGATGAATGTCGTTATTCATTTGAGTGATACACATTTTATAACTCGTAGAAGTCAAATTTTGCTATGAAGGCCACACATGCATGTGGTAGGGTAGCCCATGTCAAGTTATTACATATGATATGTAAGTCGACACCACACACTTGTATTTCAAAAAATCCGTTCACTTCCGCCCACCACAAAGAAATACTTTTCATGCAATCATTGATTTTCTTACACGGCTAGCCCACAAAAACTTTGTTTTTATGCTCAAGTGGAGCTATTATTTTCAAAACTAGCTGTGAGTTTCCAAAGCCTAACAGAAGGACAGAAGGAGTATGGACTATTAATCATCGTAATGATCCAGGTATCTCATCTTGGTGCTATATATATCTTCTCGTTCCAATTTTTTAATTTATCTCAATATCATTATACATATATATATCATAATCGAACTCGTTCAACTCCTAAATCATTATCAAGATTATTTACTCCAAAAATCAACAAAATTTGAGATCATTTGGTCATTTATATATATATATCAACTAAATGGACAGTTTTCCGTGAGGATCTTACTTGCTATCAAAACCGTTGATTTATTTTATATACATGAATATTGGTTAAACGATTTTAAATCATGTTAATTTTTTACAGAGATTATCTTAAACAGTGATTTAGAGAAATAACGGTTTCGATTATAATATATGTATACAAATAATTAGATAAATATAAAATGTGGTATAAAGAGATACCATTACGCTGAGATGTAAGTATTATCCTTAATTTATAAATGGAAAACTTTAAGAGTCTCGTAAGTATTTATTTTATGTATATATTAGTCAAAAATGGCAAATACGCATGCTACTTATTGTGTCTTTGTCGATCAATTAGTTGCCAATATGGAAAGTTTCTAATGGGGTTTTTAAATTGAAACTTCAAATCTTTGTTCGTCGGTTGATAGTATACACTAAATTATATATAATGTCTACTTCTTAGTGGAAATATTGCTAAGTAGCTGAATCATATGCAGAGAATGAGAGCGGACCCCTCGACAAGTACTTGAAGTTGAAATAATTGGCGTTGCCAGTAGAAAAATCCATGTGAAAAAGTTATTGGCCGGCCTATATATGTGACAGGATAAATTCTTATGTGCACACTCCATATATGGCAGCCAAACACAAGGATTGGGAACCAGACAAATTAAGGCGTGGGAATTCAAGAGAGGGTAGAAAGTTTTATATTTATGTATTTAGGTACTTGCAATAACGTCACATGATATTTTCATTTCACGTATTACATGTAATACAAACGAATGAGATATTTAAAGATAGTAAGTGTAGTATATTCACTCTAAGTAAGAATTGGCTGTGCCTTTAGTTTTTTCAATGTAAAAGCAAACCCATCAAAGGAAAAATACAAATGAGCATGTGTGAACACTCATTCATCACTCAATCATCAGAGGAAATAATTCACCACCTGGATTGAAAAGCTCATAACTAGAATAAGTCTGAATGACATGCCAGATCATGCGGCGGAGTAAAATTTGTAATTCAGTCACTCTCAAATTGACCAATCGTGACAGTTTGATTCTCGTTTATTTTTTTTCCTCGATCATCAAAAAGAGAGTTATAAATCATGAAACAGTTTTGCAATTTACAGCATTTTCCTTATGGAAATCAGTTATATATATCAATCTTTTGTATGTGGTTATGGCTTAATTTGGTAAATCCAACGAGTTAGAGTGACATGAGTTTGGTGTCTTCCTCGACGAGCTCGGTTAGTAGCTGGAATCACATAAACGTGTAGACCACATGCGTTCACATGAGCCGACAACGTGCCAAAACCTAGAGGTCACGTTGGTCGATCGGGGAGGTATCCAAATCAAGTGACACAGACAGAGAGTTCAAATTCTCAACGTACGCCATCATCATCTCAAATCAAAACCCTACTTGATGATCAGAGAGAGAACCGCATGCAGACGGTCAAGATTGTCGACTGCACAACCTGACAAAAATTAATCAATAAGTTAGTGAGAGAGAGTGAGAGAGAGAGAGAGAGAGAGAGAGAGAGAGAGAGAGAGAGAGATGAGTCAATCACTCACCCTCCTCCTATCCTATCACAATAGAGAGCTTAAATAAGTCGCAAGCGCATTCACAAATCTTACCAATCTTTGGCTACCTACCTATATATATATATCATTTCTCACTTCAGGTAGGCGTATATATAATAAGTGAACGATTGTATATGTCCACAGCACGTGATATAATATGATGAACACAGAGAAAGAGTTCGATTCTACAGCCAGTATGGAGAAGAAGAATGAGAAGATTGGTACAAAAGATGATGATGAGCGGCCTGAGCCCAAGTACAGAGGCATCCAAGTCATGCCTTTTGTTATAGGTAAGGAAAATATAGCTTATTTGATTGAAGAGTTATTTAGTTTAATCTGATTCATGTCTAATTATAATATTTCAGGAAATGAGACCTTTGAGAAGCTTGGAACCATTGGAACCTCATCAAATTTGTTGGTATATCTCACAACCGTGTTCCACATGAAAAGCATCACCGCCACAACTCTTGTCAATGTCTTCAATGGCACCACCAACTTAGCCACCTTGCCCGGCGCCTTTCTCAGTGACACCTATTTCGGCCGCTACAAGACCTTAGGGTTTGCCTCGGTTGCTTCATTTTTGGTACCAATTGATTCTACTCCTAGTTCCTCTTTATATGCTCGAAATCGAAAAAATACCCTGGTTTTTATTTGATGGATTATTAATTTCTACAGGGGATGCTGGTGCTGACTCTAACAGCAGCAATTTCGAATCTTCATCCTCCAAGCTGCCGGAAAAAGGAAGTTCGTTTCCCATGCACCGGTCCAACGCCATGGCAACTGACATTTCTGCTAAGCGGGCTGGGACTTCTGGTTGTGGGAGCTGGTGGCATTAGGCCCTGCAACTTAGCTTTTGGTGCTGACCAATTTAATCCCGACACGAAATCGGGGAAGAGGGCCACCAACAGCTTCTTCAATTGGTATTATTTCACCTTCACTTTTGCCATGATGCTGTCTTTGACAGTCATTGTGTATGTGCAATCAAGTGTCAGCTGGGCTTGGGGTTTGGGCATTCCCACGTTTCTCATGTTCTTGTCATGTGCTGTGTTCTTCATGGGTTCTAGACTTTATGTCAAAGTGAGACCAGATGGTAGTGCAATGACAACTGCCGTAAAAGTGACGGTTGCTGCTGTCAAGAAGAGGCGGTTGCCACCACCGGAAGAACCGTCGGTTTCACTTTTTAATTACTTCCCAAAAACTTCTTTCAACACTCGGATCCCCCACACTGATCAATTCAGGTAACTCCGAAAGAATTGTTTCTTTTATTTTTATATTTATTATCATATATACGCATATATAATGAGTATAGGTCTCAACTTTTAAAAAAATCGAATTGAAAACGTAAACTATATATAGTATTTATTGTATTGGTTTTAATAATTACTATAATTACTGTAAGTTGGCAACCGACATGAAAACGGGATATAATTCACCTAACCAAATTAATAGACTGCAATGAATCGACATCTAAAGCAGTTCAGTTTTATTTTACAATTTGGCATAATTCTAAAATTCAAAATCAAATTGTTTGGTTAATCAAATTGATGGTTCGATAGCTGTTGGACCAACCTCGTATATAATTGGGCAAACCATAGGCTTGACAAAAAAGTCATTTAGGATCATATCCAAATTTTGACTTTAATGTGACCATATAATGAAGTCATTGACTTTGTTTTTAATGTGACCTTATAATGAAGTCATTGACTAACCAAAAAGCTGCAACTCTGCTTTCAGAATCCTAGACAAAGCTGCAGTCATCACCAATGAAGACGAGATCAACGCAGATGGATCAGCAGCAAATCCATGGAGGCTCTGCAGCATGCAGGAGGTGGAAGAAATCAAGTGCCTATTGAGAGTGGTTCCAATTTGGGTCGCAGCCATTATATACAACATTGCCATGCTGCAACAACAAACCTACGCAGTCTTCCAAGCCCTGCAATCCGATCGCCGCCTTGGCAACGTCGGGTTCAAGATCCCGGCCGCCTCGTACACGGCATTTACAATGCTTGCACTCACAATCTGGATCCCAATCTACGACAGACTCATCGTCCCGGCTGTGAGAAGAGTCACCGGCAAAGAAGGTCAATTAACAGGCCACAGACCTGAGGAATAAGATTACATATTGTGGTTGCTTTAGTTTCTCATTCTTTCTCTGTTTGACAGGGGGCATCACATTGCTTCAAAAAATGGGGATTGGCATGGCTCTTGCGGTTTTGACAATGCTCGTTTCGGGATTGGTAGAAGAGAAACGAAGAAGCTTGGGTTTGTCGAGTCCGATCGGGTACGAAGAGAGAAAAGGTGCAATTTCTTCGATGTCGGCGTTCTGGTTCATCCCCCAGCTGGCGTTGATCGGACTTTCGGAGGCGTTTACCGTGATCGGGCAAGTGGAGTTTTACTATAAGCAATTCCCTGAGAATATGAGGAGCATTGGGGGTTCGTTTTTGTTTGTTGGGATGGCAATGTCCAATTACTTGAGTGGATTTTTGGTTTCATTGGTTCATAATACTAGCGAAGGCTCTGCAATGGGGGATTGGCTGCCTGAAGATCTTAACCAGGGCAAATTGGACTATTTTTACTACGTGGTTGCCGCTTTGGAGTTTTTGAATTTGGCGTATTTTATAGTGCTTGCTAGGTGGTACAAATACAAAGGAAGTGAGGGCATTGCCTCCCAAGTTGGGATGGAAACTATTCAATCCGATAAACATCTTGTTTGAATATGAAAAATTGGAGCACATATAATTCGTACGTTCATGCGATATGACCAATGGGGAACGCATTACTACGACTGTATTAATGAAGAAAATTGAAGGCTGGATGATAATCTTTGGTATCTATCCTAAACTAAAGCATGGGGAAAGCATTACATGTGACCTAGTTGACGGCTCATGTCACTCGCTCACCCATCCCTGGATGCTTTTTGGCAACTCGAAAGATTGTACGAATAAAGTATGTTCGTTCGGAAATAGTTATACATGTAATTATGTATATTAAGATTATCCAATTCTATAGCCGATAGATTTTTCTTACATTCGTTTTTAACCTAAATCGACAGATACTAATCAAGATAGCTACAGTAAAGAGATGAGCTTAAATCATTGGCAGTACTCTATCAATCACTCGCTGCATGCTAATTATCTTCTCATAATATCCTTTTAATTTATCAAAAAATTCATATGCATATATTATAATTAGAACTGATCAACTTCTAAATCTTGTTCCAACCAAATTAGAAAATACATTTCCATTTATATGTGTAAATAAACGGACGATTCACTAAGAATATCTTCATTGTTACTAATACCGTTAATGTGTTAGATACATCTGAATGATTAAATGACATCAAAAGTTGTTAAACTTCACAGAGATAATCTTGAAATAATTATTTAAGAGTTGAACGATTATGATTATAATTATAATATGTGCAAGGATATACATATATTGAAAGGGTGGTCCGAATATATGCTATCAAGGTGGAATGCAGTGAGGGGAATCACTGGAGCGGAATTTTTTTTGTTACATGCATATGCATATGCATATGCAATTATTTAATTACAACTTACTAAGTATCCAAGTTTGAGTGTATAAGTAATTATTTTGCAAAACTTTAAGTACTCAAATTGAAGATAACACAATTGATATTGGAAAATGAATAAATACATACTCATGAAATTTTCTAAACCATTTCCATAATTTATATATTTTTATTTTTGTTGCCATTACAATTGTCTAAATAAAATTCCATTTGCAATATTAATCTTTTTCATGATGAAATTAGAACATTATTATAAAATTATTGTGGTTGGAAAATATCCTTAACATTATTTATAAAATGTCGCTACTAACTTGAATTTCTAGCTACGCTAGTATTATCCTTTCCAAAACTAACATCAAGGCGAGATTCATAACATGAGGTTTAAGAGTTGGTGTTCGATGAATATCTTGAATTTCGTATGTATGTTCTATTTTTCTTTCTCCATTTTTAATCTGTGCACCCTTGGATGAGAGTATAATCTTTGATATTTTGACCATAAAAAAATCATAACATTTGTAAATAAGTAATTAAGTTGATGAATAATTAGTGAGTTTGATTTTACTCACCACCATTTTTTAGTAGTGTCGGTTACCACCAACTTTAAAACTTGCTAAATGTCCTCTAAAGGGACCCCATGTCTATGACCCTATGCATATGTACATTTGAATTTAATTCTCTTCTTACTTATATGCACGCCTTTCATTTGAAAAAAAAAAAAAAATAGAGATAGCTCTAGGTCTACGTTTTTTTATATATATAAATCAAGATTGTATTAACGGCAAATCCAAGAAAAGGCTAAGGCCCCAACAAAGCTACAAGCAACAAAGGAAGGGAGCCAACACGGAAACCAACCCCACAAAAACCAGCAAGCAAGCAGCAAACGAACTACACAGAACCAAGCAAGTAAACAAAAGCCAGCAAGAAGAAAACAGTAGTCAGTAAAAATAGCAAAGGCAAGAACAAGAGCAGCGCACCAAAACAGTCATCCAAGCAGCGCGAACAAGTAAAAATACACCAAAGCCGGCAACAAAGAGCCAATACAGGACCTGCAGCGGCCAACAACTAGAGTGCCAGCAAACCAGCAGACCAGAAACCACACAGCTGACAGCAGAGAGAGGGGAAAACATAATCTCCATCAACATTGTAGGAACAAAGACAGAGGAGCAGAAAAATCTAACGAGTGGGAATATTCCACTCCCTAGCAACCTGGGAATTTCTTTCATTCCACTTAATGTTCACATTACAGACCTTCAGTCTGATCAATTCAATAATTTGGTTAAGGATACACCATTAGGGGATCGAGAGTAAGAGAAAATAAGATTATGGCGCTCAATCCAAATGCAATACAAAGAAGTAGGCAAAGCAAGTTTTCTGATAATAATAGCCTAGGATTTCCCCTTCCTAGTCGAGGTGTAGGTTTCCACAAATGCGGGCCAAGGAGGATTTAACTAGTTCACACCACATTTAAGCATCATCTGCGTCCAAATACCACCGCTAAAAGTGTACTCAAAGAATAAGTGGTTACGTGATTCAAGAACCCCACCACAAAGCACACAAAAGAGATTGGAAGGTTCTAAATCGTATAAATATTTTTACTCCACACCATTGGTGTTATCTTCTCATATTACCTTTTCAATTTATCAAATAATTCGTATACATATATCATAACCAGAACCGATCAACTTCTAAATCTCGCTCCAACCAAATTGGAAATTATTTTTCCATTTTTATGTGTAAATAAATGGACGTTTCGTCAAGAATATCTTCATTGTTACTAATACTGTTAATGTGTTAGATACATCTAAATAATTAAATGACATCAAAAGTTGTGAAGTTTTCATAGAGATAATTTTAAAATAATTATTCAAGAGTTGAACAATTATAATTATAATATGTGTAAGAACATTACATATATTGAAAGGATGGTCCGAATATATGCCTCAAGGTGGAATGCATTGAGGGAGCCACTCGAAGCCCAGAGGGGGCTCAGGCCCCAGTGGAATTTTTTGTTACATACATATGCATATGCGATTATTTAATTACTATTTACTAAGTATCGAAGTTTGAGAGTATAAGTAATTATTTTGCAAACTTTTAAGTACTCAAATTGAAGATAACATAATTGATATTGGAAAATGAATAAATATATACTCACGAAATATTATAAATCATTGCCATAATTTATATGTTTTTATTTTTGTTGCCATTACATTTGTTTAATTAAATAAAGTTCTATTTGCAATATTAATCTTTTCACGATGAAATTACTTCATTATTATAGAATTATTGTAGTCAACTGAAAATATCTTTAACATTATTTATAAAATGTCTCTACTGACTTGAATTTTTAACTACGCTAATATTATCCTTTCCAAAACTAACAATAAGACGAGATTCATAACAGGGGGATTTAGAGTTGGCGTTTGAAGAATATCTTGAATTTCGTATGTATGTTCTATTTGTCTTTGTCCATTTTTAATCTTTGTACCCTTGGAGAGTATAATCTTTGATATTTTGATGATAAAAAAAATCATAATATTTGTAAATAATTAATGAGTTCCATTTTATTCACCACCACTTTTTAGTGGCGACGTTTATCACCAATTTTAGAACTTGCCAAGTAGTGACGCTTACCACCAACTTTAGAAATTTTCTCCAAGCGAGACTCGTGTATATGCTCTTATGCATATGTACATTTGAATTTAATTTCTCCTCTTAATTATAAGTACGCCCATCATTAAAAAATAAAAGAATAAAAAATTAGAGATAACTCTAGGTCCACGCTTTTATGCATGGTACATGTGAATTTACATTCTCTTACTCTCAATTGAAAAAAAAAAAAAAAAAAAAAAAAAAAAAAAAATCAGAGGTAACTTTAGATCTATATATATTACTGTACATGAAAGGACTTCATTATATACTAATATAAACAAATAATTTGACATTATTAAATGATCAAACTTGACAAAAGAATTAATTAGAGACAATTCTGGAGCTACGTTTCTCTAAAAATATACCAATAGAAACATTTATGTTTACACTATTAAATAACCAAAACCATCCTAAAATATATAATAATTCAGTATAAATCAAAACAATGTATGTATAATTAGGCCACATTGATGCAATCATTAGAGGGTTTGATGATTGCACTTTTCATTTCACGGGGGTTTTATGGAAACCTCCAGGTTCAACATAGGCATTTTCTCTTGGGATCTTCTCAGAAGATTAAAGGCTGTTGACGATGGCCCATGAATGGTGGGCGGGGATTTTAATGAAATTGTAACGAGTGATGAGTATTCACGATGACGAGGAAGGCCGGTTGGCCAAATTCATAGTTTCAAGGATGCTCGTGAGAATTGTGGATTAATGACAGTTGATTATAGGGGTCAAAATTTTACTTGGTCAAATCGATGGAGAGGGGAGGGCCGAGTAGACGTGAGACTTTATAGAGCTACTGCGAATGGTGCTTTCCTTAACTTATTTCTGAGAGTTTTTACCCTTCATTTAAATTCTTGAGCCTCGGATCATTTTTCTATATTAATTTGTCTCCTTAAAAGCCCACGGCAGAGGAGAAGGGGGTGCAAGTTCTTCTTTGAAGAGCTTTGGACAAAAAGTGAAGGATGTAAGGAGCTTGTAGAATCTGCTTGGGGGACGACTCGAGGGACGATGCTTGATAAAATAGCTCACTGTCAAACAGAGCTACAAAATTGGGTAGGGATACATTTGGGCACCTGCTAGAGAGAATCCGAGCACTGCAGGCTCATTAGATGCTAGCTCTGACTGCCGACTTATATCAGCATATGGAAGTCGAAAATACTTAGGATTTTAAAAGGACAAGGAGGCAAAATATAGGACAATTCCCATGGGTATATACTGAGTATTTAGACTCCGCGCACCCATAGGAGAGTAATCACACTTGATTTGTGTTTCAGAAGCATAATTCATATGATACCAACTCAAAATTATTAGGGTTTAAATTGATATATTTAAACTAATTAGGCAAAATAATTAGCGTAATTCCCCGACAAAGATTTTCAAGAGGTCTCATAATATAATAATAATATAATTAATTTATAAAAAATTATATTTTTAATAATCAAGTATATAAATTGAGGGCCAATTTTCTATTCTTGCCCTAGGCCTCCATATGTTTGGACGGTGAAGACAACGATCTCTAGATTAATTGGTTACAGGAGGGTGACCGAAATACTCGTTACTTCCATAACTATGCAAAAGATTGAGGACGAAGAAATACAATTGCTGGAGTTTTTGATCAGGAACATCATT
The DNA here is from genome assembly GCA_032719365.1 of Prinsepia uniflora. Lineage (NCBI taxonomy): Eukaryota > Viridiplantae > Streptophyta > Magnoliopsida > Rosales > Rosaceae > Prinsepia > Prinsepia uniflora. The sequence goes on along the minus strand of CM064865.1, from coordinate 75,435,228 downwards.
GGTAGACTACAGAGGAGGACATTGGTCTGATATTAGTGATTAATTCTAGCATTTATTCGCATCTTCAGGTGGCGAGGTGGAATTTTTTGGAGGTATTTGGGGCAATCACAAACAAGCTCGGTGATGAGCAGCGGGTGGAGATGGACAAACCTTTCACTCTGTTGGATGTTGAACGTGTCTTATTTCAAATGTATCCTACCAAAGCTCCTGGTATCGATGGTATGCCTGCCTTTTTCTATCAAAAATATTGGGGTATTGTTGGGGAGGATGTTGTGGGTTATTGCTTAACAGTCATGAATGATGGGGTGAGTATTAGGAACATTAATAATTTCGCTCATTTCTAAGGTCGATCATCCAAAACGGGCATCCGAATTTCATCCCACCGCCCTATGTCGAGCGCTATACAAAATAATTTCAAAGGCTAAATGAAACCAGCCACATGACACAAGTAATCTTTGAGTTCCAGAGTGCTTTTCGAGTTGAGTGGGGTTTTATGGAAGGTAAGATGTGAAAACTTGGGTTTCCAAATAAATTGGTTGCCACTATTATGGATTGTGTGAGTATTGTGGCTTATTCAGTTCAAATTAGAGGGCATCCCAGTGGTCACATTGTACCAACTTGAGGTTTGAGGCAAGAGGATCCGCTATGAGCTGTGATATCAGCCATGCTTTCTTAACTGAATTTAGATGAGGTGTTTTACTGGAAGGGCAAGTAGCGCTAGTTTGTTATAACTTCTAAACTAGGTGAGATGTCCTTATGTAATAGGTGCATTGTCATCACGATGACAACGCCTCTAACGGATTCTATCACTCAAGAAAAGCATGTAATACAATTCAATCACTGCGAAAAAGTAAGGAGGAATATCACACTATTCTCTCAACGAAGTTGTTCATAGGCATTTTAATAAGTACATGGTGCATCAGTTTTACAGTAGATATTAAACCATTTTCAATCCAAGATTCATATCCATTTTCATAAAGTAGGGGAAGAAGTACTTGACGACAACACGGGCTAATCCCGATTCAAACAGCTAAGAGTTTTGGGTGAGATTGAGTGCTTACCCGATATGAGGAAGAACATCTGATTGCCAATGGTAAGTGGAATAAGTGAAATGTGCGGTCAGGGTTTTGCCAATATGGGCAGTAGCTCTCACATACCATGTTGCCATTGTCCAGCAACCAGCAACAAACCTATGTGGTGTTTCAAGCCCCTCAATCCAACAGACAACTAGGAAACATGCATTTCAACATCCCAGCTGAATCGTACCCTGTTATCTTAATTCTCAGCATGACCATATGGATCCCAATCTACGACCGCATTGTTGTCCCTTTCCTCCGAAAGCTCACAAGAAAAGAAGGAATCACTCTCTTGCAAAGAATGGGAATCGGCATGTTTCTCTCGATTATCTGTATCTGCATTCACTGAAGATCGGAGAAGGAATCTAGCTCTAATGAAACCAATTCTGGGAATCAGTACAAGCAGGGGCATTGTTTCTTCCATGTCAGAGTTGTGGTTGGTGCCCCACCGAACCCTAGCTGGACTTGCTGAAGCATTCACTGCCATTGGCAAGGTTGAATTCTACTACAAGCAGTTCCCTGAAAACATGAGAAGCATTGCAGGGTCTCTACTTCTGTCGATTGGCCGGTTCAAGTTACTTGAGTGGCTTCTTAATCGTCATAGTCCACCGAACTTCTGACGGGCTGTCAGAAGATCTCAACAAGGGGAGACTTGATTACTTCTATTATTTGATTGCTGCTCTAAGAGTTGCCAATTTTTGGTACTTTCTAGTGTGTGCAAATTGATACAACTACAAAGGTTCCGGGGACAATAATGCCCAAGTAGGCAAATCAGAAACCCTGGCTTAGAAACCCTACGTTACATGACTTGCGAGACAAGCAAGCCCTTCATGTACAATTGGAAAAGTAACATGTGACATTGTTCCGAGTAATTCTATAAACTGTAATTTCTTTGTGAATGGTGTCGATTAATTGCGAGGAGTTTATTTTTCCCAAATCATGCGTGAGAGAGAACACAAAAGGGAAGGGGCGAAGGGGGAGAGAAGTAGAAAACGGCTGACTGCAGCACTCATTTTACATACCAAAAAGCGAAAGCAGAGATAAAGAGTAGCAAATTTAAAGCGACTGCCTACAAAGTTTTTACTCATAACATGCCGAGTACACGTCTTTACTCTCAGCAGGATGAGGGATCATCTTCTCCAACATATCTTGTACAGTAATATTTAAAACTAAAATTATGTCTCGATTAAACAGTGTACGCTTGCTGAATTGTGTCGATGTCAAGCCCCTTCAATCTCACCACGGATTCTACGTGACCCTTGAGTGTAGTGAGTTCCCTCAACCTACAAGAAGAATGTGGACTCGCGGTTAGAAATCAATGGAGAAAATCAAATCAAAGCAAGTTTTGGATCGAGCTGAAAACAGAGCTTGTTGCTTACCTTGCAATCTCCGCTCTTCTCTTGGCTTCTTCTGCAATCTGGTTGAGTTCTGTGAAATGCGTTCGTTCTGTAAACATCTTGGTGTCCGGTGGCTGCAACCCGTGCAATGTTCTTTGAGCGTGTGCCCACTGAAGCTCACGTTGTTCCTTGCCGAAGTCCTTTTGCCTTGTGAAAGCAATCTGCAAAACAAATACATCCCTCAGCACACAGCACACAGCTCACAGGATATTTGTGATCGCGTAAAACAATGTAAGCAAGCGAAAGGCAATCATACCCTCTGCTCAATGAGAAGATCCCAGGCCTTCCCACTGAGGGCATATCGTATCATGAACTTTATGATATCGAGAGGGATATAGGTTACGATGTTATAAAGCCAGATCACCCCAGCCCAACCCCATCCAATCCCTTCGATGGCAGCAAAACTCCAATTGGCGTAGACTGCAATCAAGGTGGCAATCTGCTCAAAGTGGAAGATCAAAAGCTCAGTGTTCAAATTAGGATTAATAAGAATGTGAACAAAATAAGGAAATGATTGGGTAAATTAACTCACCAGCTGGGCTATCACAAAAGCCACCAGAAGCAACAAGCCAGGTCGCTCAACAAAGGACCAACTTCGAGACCTTGTAACAAATATGAGGGCCTGACTAATAATGCTCACTTGTAGATATATAGCAGAGGCAAGCTTCCGGAAGTCATCGTTCGCGGTTTTTTCAAGGGTTGACACCCCAAACGTTCTCTGAAACAAGTAATGGCTAGACGTTAATTAATCATTAACTTGAGTTAAAAATCAGTTCAACCATTTTAGGACTACAAGTAAATGCATCAGCAATAATCAAGCATTTTATAATCGAACTACAACCACAAGTAATTTGAGTTAACAATCAGTTCACCCATTTTAGGACTACAAGTAAATGCGTCAGCAATGATCAGGACATTTTATAATCGAACTAGGCGGAGAATCTTACTGGGAAGAAGTCTGTTTTGTATGCTGCCCAAAAGAATATCACTGTCATTATTGCCAAGTAACTACCAAGTACGATTCCAGTTGTAAAAATCTCAGCCAGCTTCCAGCTATCTGGCAGAGGAGATGGCTTAACTCTATCCTTTGATATCGTCATGATAGTACCTGAAAGATTATAGTGTTTGTAAGTTTCGAGAGGTGCTAAGTAACTGACACATAAATCGAAATAGTTACTTCAGTCAGCAATAAGAGATATGAAATCTCCACAGCTAATGTTTAATCAAATGACTAGAAAAGGAAAAAAGCGATATTTTGAACAGGGAAAAACAAACCATCATTGAGGATGGCGATAATAAGCACCATGAAAGGTGGAAAATCAAACTTCCATAAGAGGGCCAGCAACATGAAACCAAGCTGCCAACAAAATAGAGGGTCAGAATTGAGAAAATACTGTAGGACATTCTAAAGGAGATTTAATTGAAAGTTTATGGACATCTACATGGATCAAACTAAGGAACCATTAACTTACCACAATACGTATTGTGATGGAGACAGCATATATCTGCCAAATATAAATGATAAAAATTTGTTATTGATCAGTTCACTACTAATGTGGACATGTTCAAGAATTTATACAACAATGAGAACAAAAGCTTACTGTGTAATTTTTCATCCTCTGAAAGATTGCCCGACTGGTCAGAACAGCACTAATGATGACACTAAGGCCAGGTTCAGTTAGCACAATATCAGAAGCACTTCGAGCTGCATCTGTTGCATCAGCAACAGCTATACCAATATCAGCCTTTTTGAGGGCAGGAGCATCATTAACTCCATCACCAGTCATTCCACATATATGTTTCCTGGCTTGCAATCGTTTCACTATCTCATATTTGTGCTCTGAACCAATACAATATTCATCCGATCAATATAAGCAAGGAGAATTGAAACCATTTCCGGCAGCCAGGAGTAAAAATTGAAATCTTTTTCTCATTTAGGTGAATTGGTAAATAGTTGAGCTTTCCCCAGCAATGGTGATGTAAGAAGTTTACCTGGGAAAACACCAGCAAAGCCATCAGCTTTTTCTATCAACTCATCAATCGGTAGAGCAGCAATTGATTCATCTTTATCTTGTCCTAACAAAGCAGATGATGGATACATGTTGGTCCCCATCCCCAAGCGACGTCCAGTTTCCTTTCCTATGGCCAGTTGATCCCCTGAGAAAATACAAGGTTAAGATAGACGACAGCATCAACTACTACTTAATAGCAGCACTTTTCTACTGAGCTGGAAGGTGAGATGGCATAAATACAATTGATACATTCTAGCAGCTTTAGTGACACTTATTGAACAATACTAAAGCAAAACAACAGAACCCAACTTCATAACATTTCCTTCAATGTCAAGTCACATGACGTCTACGTTATTAAAGGTCACATACAAGTCTACCTAAAAATAAAAACATGAAAATATTAACAAGACAGTCACATAGCAACGCCATTGGTGTTTACAATATCAAGTAAAATGTGCACTATGGTGCAGCATCCATCATGAACTACCCCAAAAAATAGTCAAATAGACGTAGAACATTAAGGCAGAAATATAGAGGGACAAAAGGCAGTTAACGAAACATATCCATTTGGTTTTGCTTATGATTTGTTAGATTCAACAGCGCATTATTTAGACCTCTTTACAATTCCCACAAACAGAACTAATACTAATATCGCCTAAGATAAGTACACACCTGTAATCATCTTCACATTAACTCCAAGATTTAAAGCCCTCCTTATCGTCTCTGCACTGTCATGCCTAGGTGGGTCAAAAAGTGGCATTAGACCAACAAACTGCCATGGGCCTCCAGCACTCTCTTTCCTTCCTTCTGGTACTTCCTGCATAAAATGAAGGACACGACTTTAATATACATAAACTTTTAAATTAGAACACAACCAGGAAACAAAAAAATTTGAAATTCAGTAACCTGGTATGCTACTGCAAGAGATCGTAAACCTCTCTCAGCAAATTTATCAATAACAGCATGAACTCTGCGCTCGATGTCCGACTTGTTGTGGGCAAGATTAAGAATCTAAATAAAAATATGAAATTAGGATTTAATCTTGGAGAAAAGGGGGAGACACTGACAAAGTGGAGTGCAATTTACCTGCTCTGGTGCACCTTTGCTAACTCTATGCATTTTACCATCACGATCAAGATAAGTCAATGCAGTTCTCTTATCAGTAGGATTGAAAGGAAGGAAGTGCAATTCTTGAACACCAGCACGTGCCTTTTCAAATAAGTAAAAAGAAATGCACTCTTTAATAAGGTAAAAGCACATGTAATGACACATAACTTTCAGAAAATTTTCAAAGTTTAAATCAAAATTAGTAAAATACATCTAACGAATTACACAGCTATGTAATAATAATACCTCCTTGGGATCAGCAAGCATTCCAACTATAGCAGTGTCTATTGCATCTTGATTCTCCACCCTGGAGGCTCGGGCTGCCATCAGCACAACAGTATCCGGATCCACTCCTTTTGTGAAAACCTACAAGTTTAAATTTAAAAGTCAAGCACAAATTTAAACAAGGAATTTGATTAAGGAAACAAATTTCAATAAATAGTAAGCAGCCTATCTCCTAACAACCTCAATAAGATTCTTGTCAACAGTAAGCTTATTCAATGTTAGAGTTCCAGTCTTGTCACTGCAAAGGACATCCATGCCTGCCATCTCTTCAATTGCTGTCATTCTCTTTGTAATAGCTCCCTGCAGTCATTATTAACAGAATTGATCATGTCCCAAACACCTTATACCACATGAACTTGTAGCATTGCAAGGGACCAAGCCAACCTGCTGTGATAGTCTGTGAGACCCAATAGCCATTGTCACTGACAGAACTGTGGGCATCGCAATTGGAATTCCACCAATGAGAAGCACAAGAAGGTTATCAATTCCAGGACGATAGTCACGGTCTTGTATCGGGTACATGACAATTATCTCTATAATCATCCCCACGGCTATCGAACATATGCAGAAATTTCCAATTGCAGTCAATACCTAAAAACAAAATGAAATCAGAACCAATAAAGTCACATGTAGAAAGTCCAAATTAAAAGAAAAATATAAAACTATTGTTCCCTCACCATTTGGAAGTGGCCCACTTGGTTAGTGCTATCAACAAGGTGAGCAGCCTTCCCAAAGAAGGTATGGACACCAGTGGCAATGACCACTGCTTCAATCTCTCCTTGTTTGCAGGTAGAACCAGAGTAAACACCATCCCCAGGGCTTTTTGTCACCGGAAGGGACTCACCTGTAAGTGCAGACTGCAAAGGCCAAAACATAAACTTCAGACTAACAACCAAAAGCTTCCAAGATTCACCATAAATGTTACTGCTAACTTCAACATGATAAACTAAACAGTAATAACCGCATACCAACCTGATCAATTTTCAAAGGATCCCCTTCAAGCAGACGAGCATCAGCTGGAACAATATCACCAAGCTTAATACTGATTATGTCACCGGGTACTAGAACGGCAGCTTCTTGCTCATTCCACCTTCCATCTCGAAGAACCTTTTAAACATTTTTTTGTCAGAAATAATACCAACAAAGAAATTCAAACATATATATGTATATCACCAAATACTAACTTGTACCCACAGTATCACTTAAGAATCCCTTTCATCAAGAATTGATAAATAAACTAAGGTGATACTTATGGATCATTCAGATTTCACAGAAGAAAAAAAAGATAGCAAGCTTCCAATCCGAAACCTTGGCTTTTGGAGCAAGTCGAGCCATGAGTGCTGCCGCCGCGTTACCAGCATTATTTTCCTCTATGAAACTAATAGTGGAATTGATGACGAGCAGAGTTATAATACCCACAAAATCTTGCCAATCAGGAGGCTTACCCTGCATAAAGATAATCATGGTGCAAATCAACTAAACCATAAAAAAGAATAGAATTAGAAACAGTGACACAAAGAGCTAGGCGTTTACTCCTCCATTTGCAAGAGCAATGGCCATTATAGCAGCAGCTTCCATAACCCATGAGAGAGGATTCCACATAAACCCAAGAAACTTCAAAAATTTGCTCTCCTGAACAAACCCAGAATATGAACAGAAAAGAGTCAGCTTCTAAATCACCATAATAAAAAGAAAAAGAGGCTCTGAACATGAAAATTAACCTGCTTTTCTTCGAGCTTGTTGTGCCCAAAAATGGTCAATCTTTCCTCAGCAGCCTCACTGCTGAGCCCCTCTTTGCTACATCTCAGATTCTCAAACACCTCTTCAATGGGTATGTTTTCCTGCAAAAAGTTGATATAAAGCCAGTAAACAAAACCAAATACTGATGAACAAACCAGAAAAAAGGCTTCAAATTTCTCAGATCTATTTACCAAATCCACGGTTTCCTTCAATACAGCGTCCAATACTTCGGGCTTCTCCTCCCCCATCTTTCTCTTCCTCTCCAATACTGCCTCTCTTTTTCACGTTTATCTCTGCAAAAACCATTCAAAGATCAGGCCCCATTCAGACCCAACAATAAAAACGAGCCCTTTCTCTGTGCCTGAAAAAAAATGAACGTTTCTTTTTGCCTAAAAGGAAAAACTGAAGCTTGAAAGCTAAAAAGCTGATATTTTTAGAGAAATTAAGCCATACCCAGTTGCAAAAACGACTTTGTTTAGAATTACGGCACGGAAGCCAAAATGAGAAGGACCATCTATCACCAATCACACCCGCAGGCAGGAACCAAGAAGATGAACCGCAATAGCGAGTACAAGAGTGGCAGTCAGTAACAGTTACAACCTTTTCTACTTTCTCCTCTTATAATACTCACGCCGAAACCAAAAATAAAAAAGAACCCCTGAAAAATATTTTCCCTCTACCTAAAAACCTCAACCTCCCTTCTGAAGCATTTCTAACTTGCCAACTTTAAAATACTAAAAATTTTGTAACTTTTTTTTTATCAGAAAACAGAAAAGACAGTGCAGCTTTTAATACAGGGACATAAAATAAAAATGAAAATTAAATTAAATGAAACTCAAGAAAAAGTTTATTTCTATCTTTTATAATAAAATACAAATTATAGATGAGGTTGCCAACCAAAGCCATTGAATCATGAATTGCACATGGACTGGTCACTGGTGCAACAAGGTTATTGGCCTACCATGAATTTTTTCTATTTTTTTAATTCAGAATTTCTTCTTTCTGAAAAGGATGGTATATTTATGTGTTGGGAGAAATTATTTATGAAAATGTTTGTTGAAGCAGATGGAAAGGCATGTGTGTGTGCTTGGTGAGAACAATGGTCGTCGCTCCACGCAGTCAAAATTTGGCAGTGAAAGGTTGAAAATGACCCTTTACCTTCGTCTGCGGCAACTTTGACCTCACGACTCACTGGTGACTGGTGACTGGCAAAGGAAACTTCCTGCCATTTATCCAATAGCACTATAGCAGCTATTGAGGAAAAGCTTCAGCCTATTACCAACAAAAAAAATAATGGATACTATCCTATATATAATTGTATAAAATGCAATTTGGGAGGTTTTTTTGCTTCTCAAAAATATATATATATCCAAATATTTGTGATATTCGATGGTATTTTAGGATGTGCCCATACTTCAGATTTAAATTCAAAATAAATATATATGGTTGTTTTCGTGAGTTGTATTCGACGTTTTATATAGTTTGTTATAAATGATAAGAGTCTCACTAAATCATAGTGGTTTTCACGGGTAATTTTATGTAATTGGACGATGCTTCAAATTTGATTCACATTAATGTAAAATGTTGTGATGTGTACACGAATGTGCTTATCTCGTTTATAATGACGTAATTTTGTAGCTATAGATACTTCTGTGACAATTATTAGTTCAAATGAAATTTTATGATCACACTCGAATTTATGTATCCACTTATCGTATTTTTACCACTAAAACTAATCTTACTCTATAAAATCCAGTAAGGATCGGGATTAGATTGGGTTCGGATCTTGGGTATGCAAGCCTCGTAAGATAAAAGTCATCTTTGTAAATATATCATCACTTACTCGAACAAATCATGATCAAACTCAAAACTCCTGGGCGATGGCGAGGTGACAGGGACTTCCCAGTGACTATATCTTTCAGCCTCTGGTGTTCGGTTCAAATCTCACAATCTTCTGTCGATTCCTAATTTAAGTGTTCACACAGTTGAGAATTCGGTTGTGTGGACCCCAGTTTATCGATTAATATTGAATCCGAATGACTTAGATTTGGTTAGGTTCTGAGTACAAAAAAAAAATTGCAAATTTCATATCAATGTTTTAAAATTTGTGAGAGTATAACAATGTATTATAGCATGTCAATCAAAAGAAAAATATAAAAAGTAAATGGATTTCAATTGATTTTGTCCATATACTAATTTCAATTCCCTTTTATTACTGTTAAATCTTGTTACTTCTTCTTCTTCTTTTGATCGAAAATCTAATTATTCCAAATTTAGAATTTTTTTAATTTTTGGAATAAATTTAGTCATGTTATTAAATTTAAATCTCTTATAAACAAACATAGCCTTTGTTGATGCACGAAATGTGCCAACTTGGGGAGCAAATGCTGTTCTGCCACGTGCCCTGTGTGAACCTGAAAGAGGAAAGAAACTGGTCGGTCGGTGAGAGTATAGGCACCGGTGTGGTACCGGCCCAAAAGTACTCCGACGCCCAAGTCAGTGGTCGGTATAAGGTTTAGGGGGTAGCAGAAAGTATACTGTAAGAGTAATAGTAAACAGTAAATTGCTTAGATACCTATGTACTACAAGTGGACCCCTTTTGTATGGGTGCGGCGAATATAATATTTATATTTTCCCGATGTGGGACAAATATCAATTCGCTGTGGGACAGACACGTGGAGGTGCCATCCAGACCGAGTGGGACTTGTCTGTGTGAGTGGGCCGGGGCCCCTTGGGCTTGTGGTAGGTGGTGGCACTGGGCCGACCGGTCGGTCTGGGCCGATGCACCGACCGACAGGAACTGGTCCTCTGGAGTCGGTCGGCGGCATGGTGTCTAGAAGAGGGCTGGGCCTCTAGGTTGGTCTGGGCCGACGTGCGGAGCCAGGTAGAGGGCTGAGCCTCCAAGATTGGTCCGAACTTGTGTTATTTCAGCGATGGGCTGGGCCCGTAGTCAATGTGGGCTTCGAGCTCAGTCTGGGCCAATATGGTATGAACAGAAATCCCCCCAAGTTCATGACCGAGGTGGAATTTCTCGGTTGGGGACTTGTAAAAAAAGAGCCCCAGACCGGATGTACATGCCTTCAGTCCCCCAAGTCCCCAAGTGAGGGATTGAAACGAGCGGGTGCACTGGTGACAAAGTGAGGGTGGTAGACCAAGGCGCCATGATTCGGTCGGTGTGGGCGGGAGAGGACATCACTAGGTGTGGCAGTCGAGGAGCCACCTACGTCGTGGGTCAGCGGACGTGACAGTTGAAGGAATCGAGGAGCCGTCTAAGTTGCGTGCCAGTCGGTGGACGGTTGGTATTCCCGACCGTTATTGTCAGCGGCATTTATGGTCACGCGTGCTGTGTTGGGGACAGCTGTTCAGGGCAATAAATGTCACGCGGAACAAGGCGACGCTTCGACTACCGACCCGGGCCTATAAATAGTGGGTGAAAAAAAACATTTTTACCCTTTTTTACCTTCGTGAAAATTGGTGGTGTGTGCGTTGCCTTTGGTGTAGGCGATTTCCGCGCGAGGATTCCGATAACCTGTCACGACGGTATAAGCTTCGGCGAGGATATTGTGTCTGCGAAGCATAAGGTAAGCCGTTCTTCTCTCCTCATTGGCTTGTTTCTTTGCGGTTTTGCTTGTTTTTTTTCTGGGGGAATGAACTGTGGATGAACCGGGGTTCGGACACGGGTCAATTCTGGTAAAACACGGGTCGGTGTTCAAGAGTGCTTTTGTCTGTCGCTCCCCTTCGTCGTAGTAATGTTGCTCTGCCACGTGCCCTGTGTGAACCTGAAAGAGGAAAGAAACTGGTCGGTCGGTGAGAGTATAGGCACCGGTGTGGTACCGGCCCAAAGGTACTCCGACGCCCAAGTCAGTGGTCGGTATAAGGTTTAGGGGGTAGCAGAAAGTATACTGTAAGAGTAATAGTAAACAGTAAATTGCTTAGTTACCTATGTACTACAAGTGGACCCCTTTTGTATGGGTGCGGCGAATATAATATTTATATTTTCCCGATGTGGGACAAATATCAATTCGCTGTGGGACGGACACGTGGAGGTGCCATCCAGACCGAGTGGGACTTGTCCGTGTGAGTGGGCCGGGGCCCCTTGGGCTTGTGGTAGGTGGTGGCACTGGGCCGACCAGTCGGTCTGGGCCGACGCACCGACCGACAGGAACTGGTCCTCTGGAGTCGGTCGGCGGCATGGTGTCTGGAAGAGGGTTGGGCCTCTAGGTCGGTCTGGGCCGACGTGCGGAGCCAGGTAGAGGGCTGAGCCTCCAAGATTGGTCCGAACTTGTGTTATTTCAGCGATGGGTTGGGCCCGTAGTCAATGTGGGCTTCGAGCTCGGTCTGGGCCAATATGGTATGAACAGAAGTCCCCCAAGTTCGTGACCGAGGTGGAATTTCTCGGTTGGGGACTTGTAAAAAGAGAGCCCCAGACCGGATGTACATGCCTTCAGTCCCCCAAGTCCCCAGGTGAGGGATTGAAACGAACGGGTGCACTGGTGACAAAGTGAGGGTGGTAGACCAAGGCGCCATGATTCGGTCGGTGTGGGCGGGAGAGGACGTCAGTAGGTGTGGCAGTCGAGGAGCCACCTACGTCGCGGGTCAGCGGACGTGACAGTTGAAGGAATCGAGGAGCCGTCTAAGTTACGTGCCAGTCGGTGGACGGTTGGTATTCCCGACCGTTATTGTCAGCGGCATTTATGGTCACGCGTGCTGTGTTGGGGACAGCTGTTCAGGGCAATAAATGTCACGCGGAACAAGGCGACGCTTCGACTACAACAACAGTGGAACAACACCAGTCTCGTTTGTACCCAGACATCCCATCACGGTCATACGTCACAACAACAACAACACTCGACCACCTCGAGTGGAATTGATCACCTGATCCGCGATAAAATCGCTCAACCATTAAGCTGACTCATTCAGCCAAACAGTTCCCTTCCATTACCAATATATCCTTACATTTGCTCCCATTGGGAGTCACCAAATCTCATTTGTCAGTCCAAGCTGACACCACCAGTTCAAACTGTCACCACAAAGCTTTACCACCCTAGTAAAGCCCCAACCATCTTTCCATCAGTGACAACACCACGTACTACATCACTCTCGATGTAGCGCAAGATCAACCACCTGATCTCAATTCGCAGGGCAAGCCCATTCCTGCGACACAAATCAATCTCAATATCCATAACCGCCGACTCCGTCATCGAACCAAGATGCTGGGAGATCACGGTGTGATCGAGTCACACAAGGCTACTCGTGGTTACTCAGACCACCAATTCACTCATCCTGAGTGTACGTATACCGTCAACTTACTCCATCAAGTGGTGTAACTAGAACACATTGATTACCTGCCCAGCAGTGAACACACATCACAACACTAGGGTTCCACTAGCCAACCATGGCTAAGAGCACCTGCTCAAACAATCACTGAACTCGACAAAATCACTCTGCACAGCGCACAGTATCCAATGTCCAGTCCACAATCACAACCAAACAAATGATATTGGAACCAAGTCGATTACCAACACGTTTAGTTACACACCACTGGTACATCCCATGTACCGCCATTAGGCACCTACTCAGCCTAACCAGTCTCAATCCTCGTACAACGTACCCTGAACGTACGTCAATTCATCAATCCGCCTACAACCACCTAGGTCGTAGCCAAACACGTTCCAATAATGGAGTACATTTGCCCAAACCATCATGAGACAAAACGAGCTCCACCCGTCATCTAGTTCCAATTCCGAATCCGAATTCGCAATTTCGTAAGAAATCCCGAACCCGAACCCAGACATCATATTTTTAATCCATTTCCAAATCCGAATCCGAAATCATTACTCCGTAAGCTAGCATTGGAATAATCATTCCGTACCCAAATCCAGTAATCCATTTTCGAGCTTCGCAATCGAATCCTGAATCGTCACCCAGAAATTCGATTCCAAAACCCAAAATCTCGTTTACGTCCATCAAGACGTAACATAACCGAATCTATCGGTTGCCTGTCCAAAGCACTCGATTGACTTCATAGGGAAGCCAATCCCAACATCCACACGTTAAAGGTTGACAAAAATCCGACCACATCGGAAACCTACTCAACCGAGTAGTAAACCATATGGACTCACTCCGAAAAGAAGTTCAGTCCCGTCATTTACGACTCATACCAAGGTAAGAGTGATAAACTCTCACCCAATCTGGATCATCACGATCACGACCTAGATCCATCACTACGTCCTCGGACAAGTAACATCACGATCCTAGATCGTCACCATGCCCAAAGTCGATAACATCACAAATCAGATCCACCTAGGATCCACACATGCTCACATAGCAAGCAATCCATCTGAAAGCTGATCGTAGGGTCTTACACCCTCATTGAATCATTCGCCAAATTTCCCTTGGTGGAAAGATGACCTCGCATTTCACCACCAAATCCAAGATCATACACAACTGCTTGTGTCCAATGACCCCAAGCCAAACATGGGTCCACCCACCAATACACGCTCAACGTACTGGTAGCAACAAACATCATCTGCCACGGCAGGAAATAAGAAGTCAACCCCCAAAGACTTCGGAATACCAAACACCGATGTGGAAACGACCACTCCTCTCGTCTCCCAATCACAACTCTCCCCGAATCGGGAGTTCCAACCATGTTGGAAACAGACATGCTCCCAAATGAGATGTCAAGTCCAACCACTGGACTGCCCACGTCCATACCTCACTTGGACCACCACGTGTCCAAAATCAATTCATTACTCGGACCTCACGTCCGTCAATAATCATGTATGCACACACCCCGATTCCGAACGGGATATCTACAATTTTGCCTGAATGTGCATACCATACTGCCTTTGTCTCACTTCTCGACCTTAACAAGTTCAATCCTCAGGTTCCAAGTGATTCACAATCACAAAATCCCACATCAATACCACGAATGGTTTCCCCGACTTTTCCAATTTCAATAATTTCCTTGTACTTCCTGGGGATATAAGAAGTATACCATCATACCAATCTCGGAGTTGACAACAACTCCCCAAATCCACCAATACACATGACATAGGGAACAGCATCCCAAGATTCCCCAAATTTTCAATCATACCTTTTGATCCATTCATCAGTTGTCATCGTATATCTGTTAGGACTTATCCCAACACGACACAACCTCCACTGGAACCCATCCAGTCCAAGACTCAATCACCTCTGAGTCGCAGATACCAATCACATGTCCATCATGACAGAGTCACACCTCAACTGGTGGCTCATCGTCATCACAATTACTGTCACCAGCACCAGCGCTAGTACCAGCACCAACGCACCATCATCAACACTAGTATCAGCACACAGGCATCCATACTAGTATTGGCATAAAGGTATCACCATACCAACATCCATACATAGCACACGAACATCCACACTAGCACACGAACACCCATGCTAGCACACTGTGTGCTAAGTTGTTACCCTGGATCTCCGCTCATTACGAACGACGATCCCGTAACAGCACTCGTACCCCACGACTATGGGTACCTCCAATTTTCGCCATCGGCACATCAGGATAATGGACGTTCCCTGAACATCCCCTGATCCCCAAGTGTCAAAACCACACTAAATACCCTCGATATCCAGTTATCTCGACACAACTGTCGACCAACAGTCATCGTTGTCAAGATCCGTATCCACACATCACACTAATATTCGATCCAACACGGGATTCCATATTTTATCTCACAACCGTATCCATAGATCGAAACCCATAAGACTCACTAGAGTCATCCACGACCTCAGCCGCTCGTCGCAGCACAAGTTCTCATTTAAAGTTCACTTTTCCATCCCATCGTATAAATTAGGGTTCCAAGATCACACCCTAGGGTTCCTCCGAACCCAACTGCCTTCTGCAGTAAAAACCACAACCTGACCGACCCCGCGGTCCTGACATCATATAGACGTCCAATCCAATCCAATCGTCAATTCAACGTGGGTTCCATCGTGGGTTCCACCACGAAGGTCATCGGCTAACTCCAATGCACCAACTCCCAGAACATTAGCCAACACTACCAGGGTCCAGATCATAGACCAATACTCAACTGAGTTTTGTTTTTCCATAACAGTATTCCAATGGGGTTCCCCGAACCCGGCTGTGCCCAGTGGCACATCAATCCATAAACACATGACCGAACCGACGGCCCCACATTACCAGTTAATCGTATACAACCCCACTTGGGTTGAATCGCATCAATGCACGGCGTATCGGGCCAAATACACCCAATCCACCATACAAACCCAAAACTATCTATCAGGTTGACAACGGAACTGCAGCCCAAAGAAACATCACACCCTCGTCCTTCGCGCACAAAAGAGCAAAACCTGCTCTGATACCACTTGACACGACCCATCCCAATCCCCCTGGGATTACCATGGAATGTGTCATGCTCCCGTCTGACAAGAGGTGTCAAACAAGGGATAACCGATTGCCATTGCCCAGACGTGCTTCCAGAGTGTGTAAGGATCGATGGAGGAGGTGTGCGATGCTCGAGTCTCTGCTGCAGTCGTATCCGGAATCAACCTGAAGGGCATTAAAAACAAAAGCTGTGAGTGGACGAAAATAAACAAGTCTGTTTAAAACATTTATAAGACATTTATGCCCCTCAGTAAAACCATATGCATGCGCCAAAAACCAATGATCACACATTTATTTAGAAATAACCATTAGGGCCTTAGCCCGGAAACCAAAGCATAGTTTCAATTTCCAAAAGTCAATCCAAGAGTTATTTCATAAATCCAGTAATATGAACCATAAGGCATATAATATAAACCATAACCATAATTTTAGCCACTGCACTATACACTCCAATCCGACATCCCTGATGTCTAACGTCCCTGACGTCAATAAGGTCACAATCACAAGGCTACGTGTGCCACTCGTGTAACGACCCGTCCCGAATATCGGGATGTAATAATATTTAATTGTGATTTACTAATCTGGGATTAGTTGAGCGATTTCGGACGAATGGTGAATGACCGTTTTGCCCCTGGGCGTGGGCAAAACATTGACTTTTAATTCGGAGGGTCAAATGGACTTTGACCGATGACCGTGACGTAGTTCGGGACGTCACGAATTCATAGACAGGTGGCACGTTCGATTCCGACGTTCGTGGTGAAAGTTATGATGTACGGAAGTTCATGGGTGTTTTCGTAATTTAAACATAATAAGGGGGAAATGTTGACTTTTTGATCGGGTGGTCCGATGGCCGAGGACCGAGGACCGTTAGGAAGGTCTCGATGCCCTGAGTTCGTAGACAGGTGGCACGCATCAATCGGAGTCTGTATGACCGAGTTACGGGTCAGGACGCGTGAAGGGCATTTTGGTAATTTTCTGCACAAGGGCAGAATTGTAATTTCACACGGGGGGTACTGTTTCATTGAACAGCCGTGAAGGTGGATGCTTTGTGTGATCGATCCCGTGATTGTTTATCAATTTAATTGAGTTAATTGGGTCAGTTTGAGGTGGAATCGCACATATGATGGTGCTGGCAATCAATCACATGAACATGGGCACTGTTTTATCATGTTTTAGGGTCAGTGCAGGGATTTTACACAGTGGACTGAGGGGCACTTTAGGATGCTTTTAATGGTTGATCTAGATCGATAGAATGGAGAGTGAGTCGAGAGGATGACTCTGAGATTGAGAATGAGAGGATTGGAGTAAGAATGGTGGAGGAATGCTCAAAAACCCGAAACTGGTTTCTGGGAAAATCAAATTCAAACTTCCAGTTTTAGGCCAGCCCAAGCTTAATTGATGATGGATTGAGCTTTCTGGAACTTCAACGTGTCGAACCAGATCAAATGGAGCAAGCTTTGGGGCTCCTAGGGCCGTGGACGGACGAGGTGGACGGCCAGAAAACTCAAGCTTGAGTTGTGGTGATTGAGGTAATGTCGTGTTCAATTAATCATGCTAATTGGTTCGTGTTAATCCTTATATGCTTCATATGAAGTTAATTTGACAATGGTTGAGGATTGAGGGAGTTTTGGTGATTGACCCGTTTTGGGTGATCACGGGTTGATGGCTTGATTAAGGAATAGTTGATGTTGATCGATGTCACAGAACTGAAATTCATATGCTAATGATTGTTTTAGGATCAAGAACGGATTGAATTGATGTCGAATTGGGTGTGATTGAACCGGATCCTATCGCGGGTAATCAGACCCGTTTACCAGACAAACGGGTGAAGGTGGTGACTGTAGCAGTCACTGTAGCAGGCGCGTGGCTTTCACGCGCAGCCACTCACGGCGGCGCGTGACGGCGCGTGGGCACGAATCTCGAGGTGAGGTTAACATGACTTTTGTCCTATACAATGTAACGAACATTTTGGGATTGGTTTCGTGTCGATCGGACACCGTCTCGATATTGTTCGGGATGTCCGAAGATTTTAAATCCAGTTTAAAAATACGTAACAATTCGGGAAAATTTCGGGACTTGATTAGGATGTTAATGATGAGGTTAGTAATCCTCTAATGTGATTTGGACAGGATTGGGAGTCCCGGTGATAGTGGTGTGGCCCGGGAAGGCCTATGGCACGCGTATCGAGGCGCTCGGTTAGACGGTCTGTGAGTGGACATTGGTTTTATAAATTCGATGCATGCATAACTGTTTCATGATTGTTATAATTGTGATTATATGATTTATTTTGGATATCAGTGAATTTATATGTTTTTACGCATTTCGAGGCGATTTACGTGTTTGCACGTGAATCGAGGTTTTCTGGATTTGCACTGATTTCCATAAATGTGGTTGGATATGATTTCATGAAACGGTTACGGATTTGTTAAAATGAATCGGGCCAGGGGCCCAGTTAATTTACGAATCGAGCGAGGGGCCCAGTTAACTTATAAATCGGGCCAGGGGCCCAGTTAACTTGTAAATCGGACCAGGGGTCCAGTTAACTTATGAAATCGGGCCAGGGGCCCAGTTGACTTATATATGTGATTTCGGGTCGGGGACCCTAAAATGGAATTGAATAAACAATTTCGGATTTGATTAACCTATTTGGACTTATGACGGTTTTATGGAAATTCGGGGCAGGGCCCTTGTGATAGTTTGGAAATGAACAATAAAAATGTGTTCCATAAAACCATCTCGATATGAGGATATATATATCCTGGTCTCCTCCAAGTGTCAGGGACACTAGAGAAGTCACGGTGCATTGCCTGCGAGGGCTCATTGTACGGAGCTACCGGACCGTATAGTGATCCAGGAGCAGGATTGCTGGACGTCATGGACGTCGGACATCGGGGATGTCAGAGATATGGACCCGGTGAGTAGACTTAAGCAGAAACTAGCCTTAACCTATTCTATGTGAATGCAACTAAAACAGAAAATTGAAGTTCAGGTCTTTGATTTGGTTTGAATTAGTAAGAGAGAAGTACGCAGAGAATATACTAAATAAGGAAGAAAACTGATGATTAAGAGGCCTAGGGTCTTCACTTCACCACTACAATTCAATTCCATGTAAATTAAACCGAGCACAAATCAGTTTTACTAGATAGCTTCATGGGTTCGTTTTCACTTACTTATGGTCAGTCGTGGGTGTCCGATCAAACCAAGTTCCTTTAACCTTAATCTAGATGTGGTGTCCAACATAGATTTCAATCAAAGAACCAATAAGAACAAGAAAACAATAGAGCCAAATAACTCCATGGAATGGGTGTCTTCTTAGGATATTATTCATTCAATTACAGATCATCCAAACAAAGGCATGGGTGTCTACTCAGTATTTGGATAAGAAAACTAACAAACAATCTTAATGGTGATCAGACATCAAAATAGAATGTTATGTATCAATAGAGCATAGTAATTGAATCATGAAACACATCAAGAAACTGAAAATACTTAAGTTCAACACATGGAATAAAAATTGCAGGATTACATCAAAACTGGATATGAATTTAGTTACACATCATGATTAACAAAAACATAGAAGCAATATAAAGCATGAGTGAAATCAAACTCAAAAGGGGAAGAAACCCTTGAAGCAATTCTGATGTCGACTCCTTCCTCTTGCATTCAGCCCTCCCTTCCCTCAAAAACGTTCAAGAGAGGTTCTTAAAAATAAAAATAAACAATAATGCGGCTAGGGTTTCTGGAGCCCCTGAAATCAGAGACTAAACTCCTTTAAATAGTAGTCTACAATCCCTAGAAGTTAGGAGAATAAATAGGAAGTTATCCCTAACTTAAAGAATCCTAATCTGACCTAAAATAAGGAATTATATCCTAAAAACGTTTTTCCTAACAGGGCTGAGACAAGGGTCCTAAAAATCAGGCCCTTGTCTTATTTCTTGGCTGAAATCCCCCTTGTGATGTGTTGCAATGAAGATTCCTGATGTCTTGGACTTCCCTAATGGAGCAAGGTGCGTTCTTGGGCCTTCTCAAGACTTCCTTGGATGTCACTTTCCTCTTCTGGAATGCTCAGACCTTCCTTATGTGGCACTTTCCTTTTCTGGATTGCTCAGACCTTCCTTATGTGGCAAGGAACAATCTTGGCATTAAAGACTTCTATTTTCGGATGACAAGGCCCACATTTGTGTGCTTGAGGCTTCAAGACTCCTTCTTTCTTTATTTCCATGCTTTTAAGAACTTTTCTAATTCTGCACACACTTCACAAGATTGATCATTTTCTGCTATGGATGACAATTAAATCACATAAAAGACAAGTAAATGAGCATTAGATGACATCAAAAAGATGCATGAATCATGACTTAACATGATTTACACTGACTCTATCAGAATTAATATCTTGGTATGTGAACCAAATAGAATCCGCATCACGAGATCACCACCTACATGTCAGGACCCGTCCCAAATATCGCCTCGATACCCGGGACGAACCCTGCTCCCGTCTGACAATCACACCTAAAGTACCAAAATAACCTCCATACTACAATAAGCATAACTATCAGACGAAGGAGTGAATATATACAATTAGAAGTCAGAGCATAGTTCTACAAAATGGGCACAAAAATCCTACAATGCTAGTCTCGCAACGGAAGAACGTCAAAAGCTCTATGCCTCGATATCTGCCTCAACGTTCACCCCAACGATATCACCACGAACTGGAGGGAAGATTTAAAACCAAAAGTGTGAGTGGACTAGAATAACTAAAAGTTTTAAAATCAGTTTATCACCAAATCAAAGTTAAGGAAAAATAATAATAATTGTTCCCTCCGTTTTAAAAACAGGCATGCCCAACTAAGTATCAGAAAATCATAACATGAAACATCATAAGAAACAGAAACACTATAAAACGGATATAGAAATCATAGTATGTATATCGGAACCATAGCATAAACCAAGAACGTCAAACCATCATTTTCCGATCAAACCTGCTGGACCTATCCGAGTCTTAAAACTCAACCAGGCCTCAAATATAATTCTGAGTCTTAAAACTCAACCAGGCCTCAAATATAATTCCGAGTCTTTAAACTCCCGAGTCTTTAAACTCAATAGGCCTACGGGGGTAATATCATAAAAGTCCGAGTCTTTAAACTCCCGAGTCTTTAAACTCAATCCGGGCTCGTCCCCCGTTAATCAGAATCCGGGTCTTTAAACCCAATATCCAGATCCATCAAATCCAATCCAAATTCAAAGTAAAACCCAATTCGAAATCCATCGCCAAACTCGAATTCGAAATCCCCGGTCCGAAGCCCTTCCGGCGTTCAGATCCGACATTCCGAACCCAAATCCGGAAATCCACTTTTATACCAAAACCCACATGTAATCACAAAGCATATTGCCTAACCCATTTATCATCATCAGAAAACATTTATAGATTGAAATCCTCAAATATGGCATCAAAATCCGAAAACCAGCTTTTTCTCGAAAAACGTGCAAAATCCCGAAAATTTCTCGAAAAATGTGCAAACACATCAACCACATATAATCATCATTAGAAAGCATAAAAACATATTTAATACGATAAAACATCCATAGAACAGTTAGGCATGCTCGAGTTTAAAGAAAGAGTCCACTCACAAATCAGAACGAGTCAATCGCGCTCTGTGCGCTCCTCGACCGTCTCAGGTGCCTCCCGTCCTGTCAATATGCACCAAATAGGGTCACAAACACATTAAGAATACTAACCCTAATTTCCCCAATTTTTCGGGAATTTATTAATATTTTAATCCTAGACCCTAAACCGTCCGGATTCCCGAACAACCTCCTAACATCGTCCGATTCACCCGAAAACCATACCAATGAACTCCTTAGGATATTTAGAACCAAAACCATGTTGGAAGCTTGGCCGGAATCCTCCCCACGCGCCTCCACGCGCCGCCCAAAGTGGCTGCGCGTGGGCATCACGCGCCTGCTATAGTGCTCCTCCTACCTCGAGCCACCCGGCGTGACCGGTTCTCCGCCGTTCATCCATCAATTCCGTCCAAATCAATCCCAATAGCTTCATCCCATCCTAAGAAAGCTAACCCTGTCCTAATATCGATGAATCACGGCCCAAAACCTCATGACTCTCCCTCGAAAAACTGAGCCCGTGGCCCCTGTTTTGGCCGCCGGCCGCCCAGGTCCTCCCCCGGCACGGCACCACAACCACACGACTCCTAGGACCTCCAAGAGTCTCACCCTGGCCTCCAAATCCCTCGACTCTAAGCCCAACTCCACGACTTTCGATTTGAAATTCACGGGAAAAACAAAGGAAAGAGTCTTACGCTTCGATTCTGTCTCCGCCGTGAGCACCGCCGCGTACCACGGTGCTTGTTGGGTTCCCCGTAACCTCCTGAGCCTCCTATTGGCTTGAATCGATCCACCACACGGCACAACAACCGCCACAGTCCACCGTCTCTCTCTGTTTTCTCCAAAATCCAGCCGTCCACCGTTTAGCCTCCGTGCACGGTTGCAGCTCCAAATCGTGGTCAATAGCCCACCCTCGTCTCTCTTTCACTTTCACCAGTCATCAACTTCCTCACCTTTGCACGAAATCGATCGAAGTCTCTCCAATTTTCCTCTCTGTTTTCTGAGTGTTCAAACGGGTGCACGGTTTGAACGTGCACAATGTGTGGCCGTGCACACTTAAGCTTTCCCTAGAACCCTCTAGCTTCTGCCCACGTGTCCATCATCCATTGGCTCAGCACAAAATATCCCAGCCCACTTCTGCCACTTGTCCTGATCTGATTGGGCTGAATGTACAAATTACTATTTTGCCCTCACACTTCCTAGACCCATAACTACTTCATCCGACGTCCGATGACAGCATGCCGCCTGTCGTTGTACTCAGGACGTCGAGACCTATCTAACGGTCCTCGGTCTACGTGAAAATCACAAGTTCACCTAAGTCAACATTTTCCTCATTTAGTCAAATTTACGGTAACACCCTCAATCTTCCGAACGTCGTAACTTTCTCTCCGATTGTCCAAATCGAACCTGCCGCCTGTCTACGGACTCGTGACGGCTTAAACTACGTCACGGTCAAGGGTCAACACTCATCCAACTGGTAAATCAAAAAGTCAACTTTTGGCCTACTATTCACAAGGGCAAAATCGTTCTTTATATACAAAACTTTTACAAAATTACATTTATACTGTCAGGACCCACCCCGGTTTCACCCCGAAACCCGAGGTAAATCCCGCTCCCGTCTGACTCCCCGACACAACACCTAAGGAACACTCACGCAACCCAGTCAGACGCAGGAGTAATTAAACAAAATATCCCAACCCTATCGTTTACAGAGCATAGCACTAAATTACAAGGAAAATAAAAACCGATAAATTACACGCACACGGAAGCCTTTATTCTATTCTGGGATCTCTCACGTCACTTCTATGCCTCGGACACTGCCTCGACGTTAAGACCCCGCGCTAGCTCCACAACCTGGAGGGCAATTTAAAACAGAAAATGTGAGTGGACCAGAAAGTACAAAAGGTTCAAAACCACGTTATATGAAAACCGAGTTTAACCCTCCGTTTTGAAACCACATGCATAACCAACAGTTATGAACACAGTTGTAAAATACTCATTATAAAACATCATAAAAACAGAAACACTATAAAATATCATAAGAAACCATAGCATGAGTATCAGAAACCGTATCAAATCCTCATTTCCTCGATCGAACCTGCTGGACCTATCCGAGTCTTTAAACTCCCGAGTCTTTAAACTCAATCCAGGCCTTAATAATATCCGAGTCTTTAAACTCCCGAGTCTTTAAACTCAAAGGCCTACGGGGGAAATCAATATATATCCGAGTCTTTAAACCCAATATCCAGATCCAGCAAATCCAATCCCAAATCATTTGAAAACCATGTACCAGTCCATATCCAAACCCGAATCCGGAATCACCGGTCCGATACCCTTCCGGCATCCAGAACCGTCATTCCGAACCCAAATTCGGAAGCCACTTTCCACTTGAAAACCAACTTCCATTTCCGAAATCCGTTTCTAAAACCTAAAACCTTTATTATCGAAATCATGTTCCAAAATCCCTTTATAATCATTAGAAATCACTTATCAATTTAAATCCCAAAACTAAAGCATTAATTTCAGAAATCAACCACTTTCTCGTAAAACGTGCTAGAAATCAGGCTTCCTCGAAAAGCGTGCAATAATGTAAAACCAACCAAAACATACTCGATAAATATAGAATGATGATTGAAACCATAAAACAATTATAGAAAACAGTTATGCATGCTCGAGTTTAGAGAAGGGGTCCACTCACAGTACTGAGCCCTACTCGCGTCCCGAACGTCCAGCCCGTTCCTCGGCTTCCTCGGGAAATCCCGATCCTGTCAATCACCGTCAAATTACGTCACTAACACGTCTACGAAGGTTTACCTAAATTCCCTCAAAAATCCCCGAATCGAAAACCTAAAACCCGGGACCCTAAACCTTCACCCTCGCGGAACTACATTCAAACGACTTCCGATTGACCCGAAACCAACTCCATTGAACTCACCACAACTCCTAGACCAAAAACCATGTTGACCGTTTCTCCATACGCCGCCGCACGCGCCCCCACGCACCGCCCAAAGTGGCCGCGCGTGGCCCTCACGCGCTGCTACAGTGCATCCCCTACCTCGAACAAACCCGGTTCGATACAGTGTCTGTAATTCGAACCGGCGAGAGCGGTTCTCCACCGTCCCGTCTCCATTCCTTCCCTTCCTTCACCATTCTCATCGTCTAGGCCTACCCTATCGATTCCCCAACACTCCTAACCACGACTCTGTCCCTAGCCCGTCGACTAAAGCTCAAACCAGACAACTCAAAACCCCTGTTTTCCTTTCCGGCCACCCACGACTTCCCCCTTCATGGTGGCTTCACCAACCTCTTCCTAGGACCCTTCTAAGCCTAACCCGACTCACCTTGACCGTCGATTCTTACCCAAACATCACGACTAGCCGTTTGAACATCACGGCAAAACAGAGCATACAGGTACCCCCGTCGTGCTAACCTCCGCCGTGTACACCCCCGTCACGGCGACCATCCTAGTCGACGCCTAGGACCCTCCTGAACCTCACCCTGACCTCCATTCCTCTCGACTCTAAGCCCAACCTCACGACTTTCAAATTGAGCAGCACGGGAAAAGCAGAGCAAAAGATCTCACCTTTCGATCGCGTCTCTGCCGTGCGCACCGTCGCGTGCCACGGTGCTCGTTGGACTCCCTGCAGCCTCCTGCAGCTCCCTCTGCCTTGGTTTGAGCCACCACACGGCGTAGTCACCACCCTTGTATCACAGTCTCTCTGTTTCCCCAAAACTGCAACCGTGCCGCCTCCGTGACGTCGTGCACGATGTCGCCACCAAAACACGACCACCTACTCAAACTCTCCTCCCTGTCACTCTCACAAGCACTCTTCACTCCCCCCTTGCACTGAGTCGATCAATTGCTCCCCATTCCTCACCCTCTGTTTCTGTCTGTGTCGAAGAACAACACACGGGCACACACAGGTGCACCCAAATAATTGGGACCGCGCACATACAGGATTCCACCAGAATCCTCTACACACATGCCACATGTCACAATCCACTCCACACACTCCCACATGGCCTAATCCCAGCCGTCCATTCCTTTCCTCTGTGCACAAATCCCAATGTGCCACAATGACCAAAATACCCTTCTTTTTAACTCATATTTACGATTTAACCAAAACTTCCTAGACCCGTAACTCTCGCCCCGTAAGTCCGATGAAGACGTGCCGCCTGTCATCGAACTCAGGACGACGGAATCTATCTAACCATCCTAGGTCAACCTACCAAAACTCGATTATTCAAAAAGTCAACTTTTCCCCTTAATTTACCCAAATTACAGTTATGCCCTCGACCTTCCGAACATCACAACTTCCTCCTCGGATGTCGGAATCAGGCGTGCCACTTGCCTATGGATTCGTGACGTCCTAAACTACGTCCTAGTCACCGATCAACACTCAAATCAACCTCCCAACTAAAAGTCAACTATTTGCCCGAACCAGGGGCAAAATCGTCATTCTACGCTCATGGACCCATCGGGACCACCTACCCACTGCTTAACCTCAATAATCACACCTTAATCACTATCGTAATCCCGGCTCTCGGGACGGGTTGTTACATATACCCTTCCCGAAAGTACGGGTTGTTACACTACATCCAACTCACTAACCCCGCCAAGTAGTGGAATCTGTTACTTCGACTCCTTCCGAGCCTTAGGCTGATGTTCTGATTCAAATGAAGTCTCGTTCTGACATTGTCACCCAAGTCCAGCCCAAATTCAATTCCAAGCCCTGTGCATGCCTTCGGAGCGCAACTACCAAACGTCTATACGCCAATTCGACGATTGTTCCTTGTTTCTATCAACGCGTCTTGCGCGACTTCCACATGCTTTCCCTCAGCTGAAGGCTACCGATCCCACCTGTTTCCTGCAGCTATAGTCAGCCGAAATGATTGTCTGATTTTCAGCCACTCCCTGCGGAGCTGTTCCTATGCACAAACCACTTCAACTGCTCCACTATTTCAGCTATCTTTTCCCTAAAATCAGCCCAAAATCATCATTGTTCATCATTTCATTTTTTTATTTTATTTTTGTATTTTTTTCATTTGAATTTTGGCACTCCCTCTATAAATAGGGAGGCCATTTTCATGTAAAAGATGTCCCTTTTTCTTCTAGTTTTAGTCCCTTTTTAGTTTCTCTTAGTCCTCATTTGGTTCATTTTTAGCTTCATGTTGTTAGTTTTTTTTTTAAAGTTCATTTTCTTTCTATTTTGTTCTTTATTTTTTGGACCATTTGTAACTTCTTATAGATTTTTTTATTAATTAGATTTCTTTTAATTCTTGCTTTTAATTTATGTCTTTACATTTTGTTTCTTAATTTCATTTCTTCTTAACTTTGTTTTTGTGACTTTTATTTGAGAGCTCTTAAACACATTTTTATGCTTTCCTTAAGAAATACTTAGGCCGAATATTTTCGAAATAATTTTATAGTTTAAGTCCGCATTCTTATGTTTATTCCTCCATCTTTATAAGGTTCCTTCTGTTGTTCAGAGAATTTTATGGATAACATTTCATTATTTTCATCCACTTTCGGAATCACAAGCTGTTCTTCGATTCCGAAAGTGTAACCTTTCTCCCTTTCTTAAACTCTAGTTATTTTTTTCGGTTTTATTTATATTTCAATATATGTGTTGGTATTTTCTTTCTAACATTTGTAAATGTGAATACAATATCCATGTGTTTTACTTTTTGAATTTCATTTACTTCATATGTTTTAGCGCTTAACCTTCAATTTACCGCTAAGTGTTTATGACCGATGTTTGGTGCACTTAGAATAGAGTTGAAGAGATTTAAATGTTTGACGCACATTGAAATCAATAACGTAAGGTGAACCGTATTATAAGTGTTTATGACCGTTGTTCGGTGCATTTATAGTATTGCAAAATGTATGCATATAATTGAGACGATGAATGTAGAATTTCGGGATTGGTTCAATATAAGCAAAATGTTAAAGTGTTGGTAAAAATATGTATTTGAAGAAAGTCCACTTGTACAAAGGTTAAAATAGGAGTAGAATTAAGTTCATAATTGTTTTTACTTGTTTTCTTTATTTTATGATTACAATCTTTTCAAACTCCCCATTCAATTCTTTATTATTTTATTTTTTATTCTTTTATTATTTATTCTTTTATTCTTTATTATTTTATTATTTTATTTTTTAATTCATTAATTATTTGATTCATTTATTCTTTATTCTTTTATTCATTAATTCATTTATTATTTTATTCTTTGATTATTTATTATTATTTCTCACTAACACATTATTAATATTCCTTAATTTCTCCGGTTAAGAATGATTCATATTTACTAATACTACATCTACACAAAAAAAGATTTAAATTTCATAATACTCAAATTCCGTGTTTAATTTAATGCGTAATTTGAGTCTTATCAAAATTGCACCATTAGATTCGGGATTCAAAAAAGAAGACTTTTTGTGTTGACTGTAACCTGAGTGGCTGCCACGCACCGAGCAAGGATCTGCAAGTGACGCCCACATGCATTATAGATACAGTCGCAGTAGTACTCACCCTTGTCCTCCAGCCGAGTCATAAGTTCGACCCGATTCTCTGTAACGGGACCTCGCGACCCGATTTTCGTATCTTAGCTGATTCTCAACCAATTCTTATGATTTCTACATCAAAGTGTAGTTTCGCAACTCAATTAAGCACATAATTCTAGGGTTGGACACCTGATTTGGCTGGAATTGCAGTCGCGAAACCCCAGCTCCATCGTTGTGCATAATTGACCTATCACCGTGAACCCCCTATAATGAGGATGGTATCATTCGACTCGTCAGGCTAAGTGAAACATGTTTTTGCCCTTCGTTTCCATTGAATCGACCTTACCCTCTTCCCCCATTCCCAGGAAGGAAATCCCTCACACACCCAACCTTAACTTCTTCACTTGCGGTCGTCGACGACATCCATGATGGTCTGGAGTTTGTTCAAGGGCCAAGGAGAACCATCCTAGTGGTTCGAACTACCTACCCTCTCATCAGGAAGTGAAGGTAATGGATTGATGGGTTTTCGGTTCTCTCTCCCCTGAGAACATGTGGGTCCCTTCCCTTTTTTTTTCCTTTTAAATCAGAACATCAAACGGTGAAGGACTTCCACGCCATGATAAGGTGACACTTGTCACTTTAAGAATACCCCTGTAAAATTACCAAAATGCTCCCGGTACCCAAATTATCAAAATATTCTTGGACGTCTAGATCGTTAACTCTTACGTACAGTCTTCGTTTTTTCGTATGCCACATGTCTACTGACTCGTGAGTTCAAGACGCAGGTATCAATCAAATTGGAACTTCCGCGAAATTTCCCAAATTCAAAATTGACTTTTAAACCCTTAATACTGACATGGATAAATATGTCATTTTCCAAATTTATTTACAAACTTCTCCCAATTCCCTGACGGGTCATTACATCATAAACGGGAATTCAACCTCTGCTGATATTTCTTCTTATTCCCCACAATTCCTTCCACGTATACAT
The DNA here is from genome assembly GCA_032719365.1 of Prinsepia uniflora. NCBI lineage: Eukaryota > Viridiplantae > Streptophyta > Magnoliopsida > Rosales > Rosaceae > Prinsepia > Prinsepia uniflora. The sequence continues at coordinate 75,406,101 of CM064865.1, read as the reverse complement.
ACATATGATATATATATATATATAACCCCATGATCACTTATTGACTTTGAAAATTTAGACCTAATAATAATAAATAAGGAGATGGATGGATGGCACCATTTGTCATTGATTTTAGGTAAGATATTGCCAGCCTCGTCCATATATAGACCAACCCCTTCGTTAGGTGCGTAGGTTAGAATTTGGTATTCGCCAACTTCTTAAATATTCTCCCCCAGTTGGTTTGAAATATTGTATTAGATGTATGTCGAAAGAAAAATCTGTATGTGATTAATTATGTTTCGTGTTAAGATATTATAAATACCTATTATATTTTTGTTAGGCTTAAGGCCAATCATTGTACTAAAGAAAAATATATTATATTATACGTGTATAAATATATACGATTGAAATCTGTGAACAAAATCCGAGTAAATTTTCATTTATGTACATCTATTTTTTTTTAATAATGAAAAACAATATATTTCTAGTTTTAGTCAAAATATCTTGAATTTTATAAAAATTAAAATATTTGCTATATTATTTAATACAGAGATCAGACGTATGAACTAAATCATATATCAAATTGGTCAAAAAAATAATATATTATAAACATGATGATGAAATATTTGATAATGGTGTGTGAGATAATGACGGCCCGTAATGGTGCATTCATTTTCTATTGTAATTTAAGCATAGTTAGATAAATAATTTAAAAAGAAATTATTGTCAGCGTCTTTAAATTTTACACTAATTTTAACTATTATTCATAAGCTTCATTATTAGTAACAAACGTCTATAAACTTTACACTAATTTTAATTATTATTTACAAAAGTTATTATTAATAGCAAACTTGATCACGATGTATATATAATGTTCAACACAATTTGGATGAAAGTATAAAAGATTCAAACAAGAAGAATAGCATTAATCTTTTTCTATATATTTCCTCCACTTTTTCCTCTTGGCCTATTCTTTCCCCGCTACTTTTTTTCCTCTAGAAATCGAGTAGGTTGGTCACAATAAGATCAATGGAGTATCGTGATAATATTAATTTGCTTTTTTTCGTGAACCAAGACAATTTTGTTCGCTTTCACAATATGATTAAATACGATTATTATAAAGTTAATTACTTTAGAAGATCGAATCACAAAATTCTTTTTTCACAAGATACTATAATAAAATAAAGTGTCTTTTTTTTCCATATACAAAAATCACAAAAGATGATTATTATATAATTAATGTGAATTTTATTCTTCGTGAAAATTAAATTTTATCTGATTTCACTCATCATAAGAATCGAGACTCGAAACCTTCAAAAATATTTATCTACCACTCCATAATGAATTTATTGGATTTTAATTATAAAATAAAAATTAGAAAATAAAAATAAATTAACAAAAAAGTTAAATAATGAATCGCAACATGTTTGTGACGACATAACTAAAAAGGACGTCCACCAATGGAATTTGTATCCACGTGCATGAAAAATCAGGCATGTGCACGTGGCTGGGATAGACCTTTGTTGACCCAAGACAGAGACAAATGGACGTGACACAACAGTGAAACAAAAGTAAATAAACCTAAAGTATTATTACTATTATTATTAAGGTTGCCTTTGAATTTGTTGTCATTTTTAAATGTACGATTCCATTCTTTTTCAAATCTTTGTTTACACTTTAGGGTTAAAATGATTCCTTCCTAATATTGTGTTCTTTTAGAACAAAAAAATAATGCTAACAAATCTCAAATATCAAAATTCAACAAATCTTAAATTATTTTTGTCTAGACTAATTTTGAACCTGAGTTGTCATTTCACAATTAAAATATTTATTGTCTTATTTTCTCGTGATCAAAATATATATTATTCATTTCAAATAAAAAAAAGTGTAAATTATTAATAAATAATTTGCCGATGAGCTTTTAAGGTCTCTGCCTCAATTGTTATTCGACGAGAAAAGAATAGTTTTGTTTTTTTATGACTGGGAAAGAGAGAATTTTTAGACATTATACATACAATATGTCATCAAGATTCGAACTAACTTGAGACTAATTATCTACAAATCTAACATTAAAATCAATTGAACTAAACCCAATTAACGACAACAAATCAAATTTCTCTCTCCTATTCGTCAAATTTTGGATTTCTAAAATAAGGAATGCAATACGGACTCTTGAAGAGTGATTTTTTCTTTACAAATCCGTACATTAAATCAAATAAGGAGTGGAATACGGACTCTTCAAATGCATAGAAACTATGCTTTTTGAGTTCCAAGCAAACAATGCAACGTGGCACGTGCCTCTTTTTGCCAAAAGGACTAAAATCTGAACAGCACAGCGCAATAAAATGGTCCCACATGACCATTGTCTCCTTCTCAATGGAGGTACGGTCCGTACTGTACCGTACCACGTCATGCACCATTGCACATGGAACGGAAATTTAAAGAGAGAAGGATATGATACGATGCCATGCACTACATCGGTTCCCGGTGGGACTTCAACCTTTTATCTCTTTCAAATTTTCAATCCAATCGACAATCGTAAATGAATCTTGCTTATTAGATGCTACTTTTCTATTATTGTTGATATTATGGTAAACAGTCTTTAGTTGTTTTTTTATTTTTTTACTTTAAAATAAAAACAAAAAATAAAGTAATGTTCACAGTTCAGTGATAATACTCTTCATCTTTAAATTTTCAAATATATGAATAAAAAAAATTAGTTAATATTTGTATTCGACATCTAATTTTATCTAATTAGTTGTGTAATTCAGGTTACTAATATAGTAATAATAATCTTTCTCACCTAGAAAGAAAAATAAAAAAAATTAGATAATGAATAATATTTACATTTCATCTTAGTAATATTATGCTTATTTAAGGAATGCATATTATTGAATTCTTTTTATTTATATATCATAATCGAAACCGTTCATTTTCTACCCCGTGATTTCAAAATTATCATCGTAAAAAACCAACAAGACTAGAGGACGTCAAGTCATTTATACGTACGTATCAATTAAATCAATGATTTAAGTTGGTAACAATTAAGTTCTTCATGACGAATCGTTCATGTTAATTGATATATACATATGACTTGTTACAAGACCTCTATTTTATTGGTTTTTTACGAAGATAATTATTAAGATGATGAACCGTTCTAATTTTGATATATGGACAAAAATAATTTGATAAATCGAAATGGTGGTACGATGATGAGGTACGTATCAGTAAAAGGAGATGTTTATCTTCAAAGAATTGACTTACTAGTATCACTTGTTATAAATTGTAATTCTCACGGTACATAGACTTTGAAATTCAAATGTGTATTTCAATTTCGTTTTTTTCATTTATATAAATGCGCGCCTGAACTTTTATGAATGGGTAAATGCCTTTTTGAAATCATGAAGGAAATCGTTTTTACTCAAATCTTATCTTAAAAGTATAATTCTTCTTTTGTTTGTAGATAATGGAGAATAGAGATCATGCATACTTGCATACACAAATACACTATAAAAATGTGAAGCTTTCGTTCCATGAAAGATATATATGCTTTGCATGGCTGGAATTATAAATAAAAGATTATTATTATTCATTAATTTATTTTAACTCTTATCACAATAACGAAAACAAATAATTAATTATAAAAGCAGTTTAGTGGTAGCCGAGTCATAACCCAACAGACGCTCATTTTCGTGTAAATATAAAATTTCAGACTGAATTTTCATTCCCTCACAATATCATAAAAAGTTTATCAGCTCAAGAAATTTAAAATGTTAATTACTATGCGTATGTGTATATTTTTCATAGTAAATTTTGTTTTATTAGCATTATTAAAAAAATATTAATGTCTATGTCCTTTGATAGAGTAAGTTCTCGACGTAATTTTTTTTAATATGTGACTACTTAATTTTATAGAAATGATATTTGACATTTTCTAAATGAATTTTATTGATGATAGTTTATTTTTGCGCTCTATAAATTACTCAGTGTCCATAAAAGTAATATTTATGTAAATTAGCATACAAGAAAGAAGGAAAAAAAAAAACTAAAATCCAAATATCATTCTATCATCCAGCCACAGGCAGCGAAATTAATGGTCTGTGTAGCCAATCTAGATATATGATATGTGGATGAAAATCCTTTTATCCAAATCATGATCGAGAAGGGCACCTACAAAACCCACCAAAACAAAAAATAGCATAACCCCCTAATACTTATTATCATGACATTTGGTGAAGTCTACTCTACCATCCTTTTGATTTTATAATAATAAAGATCTATTTGAGGTGTTCCGAGATGCTAAAAGTTCTAACCAAAATTCATGATGTACAGTGTAAAAATCACTTCGGTAAAAGGTCGCTTGCACAAAAGACATTCAACGCAATATTTTACTGGCTAATTTTACATCATTAAGCATTATAATGTGCCAAAAAATGTAAGAAGTGTCAAAGATTCAAACTCAGCTAATTGGCATCTTCGAAGGAGCTGCATGCCTAAGCGAGCTCTTGGCCATTCATGCAACGGGGTGTTGACATCCCCAAACACACCGGTCCCAAACAAAAAGTAATTGTTAGTCGCGACCGACTACTTCATATAATGGGTAGAGCCAAAAGCCTTGGCCAACATTATCTAAGCATATGTTCAAAAATTCATTTATAGTTATATGATTTATCGATTTGGGTTTTTCAAAGTTATGTTAACAATCAACATAACTCAGTTTACTAGTACAATAAGTAAAACGTTATTTGAATCGTGAAAAATAAAAACTAGCATTTTACAGAAATTAGTGAAAAACTTAGGTTGAGCATGTATATGGAAATTAGATTGCATATTGATGAGGAGTGGACTAGTCTAGTGTGTTTAATTATAAGGATTTAGACTAATTATTTTTCTTGTTTTGGGGAAATACTTGGACTATTATGATTTGAATAGTTGAATATTGTGATAAATTTGAGGCAAGTTGCAAAGAAGGTGTAAATGTTGTGTCGTGCTCACATTCGAGCTAGCGCTAGGCCACCAAAAAAAAAACAAAAGAAAGAGATGGTCCCTCGAGATTCATGAATTATAATTTATATGAATAGCACGACTCTTATTAATTTGTAATTTGTATCACCTATACTTATTGCTTGCAGGTTGCAGGTTGCCATGTCCATGTTGTGGAGCTTCCCACTCCCTTTTTCTACCTTTTTATTATTTTCCAACTAGTCCAAAGGTTGTGGACCACCATTATTTGTTTAGTTTGGAATGTAGCTAAATATAAGACAAAAGTAATTGCATTTTTTACCGTAAACTACAATTTACTATTTCGTGATATAATGTAGTTATATTATTATTTCAACTACTTTAATTTCCATCTTTCAATTTTCGTGGTAACAACACCAAAACAAAGCTCCGATGACGTGGTTGATCTCGGCAGAGTCGGTCTCTGATTGGCTTATAAAGCATACCGATTGTTTGCAAGATTGAGCTGCTGGTTGGACGGTCGGATGTGATCTTCTTATGTTGTTAAGACCTTGCTGACCTGATTAAACCAACTTAATTTTTAGTCAAATCGACTACTTTAGGTATGAAGAGAAGAGGTCATACATTTCCAAGCCCCAAATTCAGCATCCCTCAAATACATTTTGAATTAAGTTATTTCTCGCATAATAAGGATACGTATATTTGGCATGTATTTGTTTGTCTCTTCAATGTACAAGACCAATGAAGATTTGACATGTAGATGAATGGTTGATGTGATTTTGTTTTATGGAGTTGTCAGTATGCAGTTGGGGGAGGAATATTATTGGATAGGTTGATGGAGAAATGAAAGCTGAAAGAAAGACAAAAGGCAAAGTTGCTTCTAGAAACAGTAAGTAAGTGCCCGCCCAAGTGGCATTACATGATAGCATCATATTCATGGTTAACCTAATTAGTTTATAGGTTATAGCCTTGCTCCCACTATTAAGTTGTTAACCAGCTACGCTAGTGATCACTACCGACTCACTAATCTGAAGTGCCTTGGAGTTTAGGGTACCCCACCATATTTATATATATATTTGGCTTTTGGGTCGTATTCAACTGAGATAATAAACAATCCCAGGCCAAAATAAACCCAACACACAAACTAAACAAAACCCAAAAAAAGATTGTCACGTCTCTATTAATGTTCATGTGTTGTTTTCTTACTGTTACCTTTATTGCTAAAGCCAATTCAGTTTCGTGCCCCATTCTTCCTTCCTATATTATCGCTCATAGGAAATATATATTCAATATACAATTGATATGTTGATTTTGCGTACTATCGAAATATTTTATCATAAATAAAGTTGAGTATGAAAATTGTGCATGTATTAATAATTTATATATTACCTCATGTTAGCTAATGACTTCAGTTCTATACTCTTGAGAAAATTTTGTGATCCGAAGTATATCAGTATGGGGCCGATCTATGCATGAAGTAAGCAGAGTCGCAACTAATCCCTAATCTCAAATTTGATTCTTGATATCGATACGTCCATTAGGTGGCCGAAATCGCTCAAGTTACGATCTTTTTTTTTATTATTATCTTTTATAAAGTAGAAACTCTTAGAATCTCAACTTCGACTCTTCATCGATACACACGGCACTTTTGCAATTTGTTCACGCCAAGTACTTGAATGGTGTATAGATTATTCTTTTGCTTCTTGTGTGCTAGGGTGCCAAGCATAGAAATTCAATAATTTTATACGAAAGGATTGAATTGACGAGTGTTGAGAGTGTGCCATGTGTGCCTTTGAATAATGCAATACACCTACACACTGTTGAGTAGGTGTCAAGTGATATTATTATTTCTTTCATCAAAACAAATGATTTGAGAAAATACATGAATTAAATAAATGAGCCCTGCTTTATAATATTCTTATCTTTCCCTTTCTCTTTCATTTTTCCTTTATATAATTATTTGAATTGGGACCTGCATCTGCAATTCTGCATCTTTGTTTAACTTCCTTCTTTCTTCTTTGTATTCAGAAGATGGGACACATATTTTTGTTTATTTAATCTCTCTTTTTCCCTCACGCAAAACCAAAAACGTGCATTATAACCATTAGGTATAATACAATTGTTAAGATGATATTTTTAAATGATAAATCTTCGGAGTATTTTAAAGTTCGAGACAAGCCAATACTCAAAAGAGGACTAGACCCATTTTTCGAGCATATGAACACCTCAAGGTATCTACCAAATGAAAAAACCCTTTGAGTTAACTATATCGTTCAGGGATTAGCTGTTAAGATATGTTTCTATATTAGTATAGGAGAAGATTTAAGAAAACAAAATAAATAATTGAATCATTTTCATTGAGCTACTTATTAACAAAAAGGAATGTAGAATATGAAAATTTCATTTTGATTGTTATTATTTATTAATTTTTATTGTGATTTTTTTAGAAAAAATAATGCAATTAACACTCTCCTCCAAGTTAATCCAATTATATTAAAATAGGTAAAAAGATTAGTGATTAAATGTTAGTTTTACATACTAAAATGAATTGTATTAGCATTTAGCAAGCCATGTAACAAATGCATGCCATTTTTTTTAAAACAACAATATTAGGATAGAAGATTACAATTTACACATTTGACATCGACTTTATCATCTACGAGAGCTGAATTTAAGATCTTCCTACTAGTATATATGAAAAAATATTACTAAACTATAATACTAAACAGCGACAGATTACTAAAGAATGTAACTTTGGCTATAGCCCAGGTCAATTTTAACGTATATATATATATATATATATATATATATATATATATATATATATATAAAGTTGTGAAGGCACGTTGGCTTTGCTATTGGTAGCCTACCCAATAGCCCCAAGTTCCATTCCCCAAAATGTATTCTTGCTATTTTTCTTTCTCTTATTTTTAATTTTTTGATCTGTTCCTGATACTAAATGGCAAAACATGTGATTAATCTACCCATTTTTTTCCTTCTTTTTTTTTTTTTTTTGTAGTATTGAAATATACATGATGCGAACCACCTAAAAACTTGCTCGATTCTCTCATATTTTTTCAGGGGAAATTGACATTGAAATGTTTATTAAGTTGGTAATAAGATTTCACTCTTTGGTTCGTTAGAAGGCCCAAGATTTAAGCTTCTTTGTTTGGCCCATTTAGCTTCCGCCAGTTGGGCCCATGGGCTTTGTTGCTTTTATAGCCAAAACTAAAATCTCCATGAGAACCAGTGTAATAGTCGGATTACTAAGTAGTGATCTTTTCCTTAATTATATAGCGCCTTTTCCAAATCAATTTTTATAAAGGATAAAATCAATATCAAATATGTACAATCCTATTTCTAAATATCATTCTATCAAAAACAAAAACGTTCGCAAAGAAAATTGGAAGGGAAAAATAGTGTGTTTTTTTTTTAAAAAAAAAAATATACATTTAATTCTCAGGTAACAAATTTGAGTAAAACTCGAATGAATGGCCAAAAATGTTTGGAGAAAAAAATCCCCAGATTGAATCTCTAATCACCAATGGATCAAATTCAATAATCATATTTCTAGAAGTGAGCAACCCGCTTCACTAACTATTCAAAATCCAAGGACATCTCCAGGTATATAGAATGCAAATGAAAAGAAAAAATGAATTGACCCCAAAAGAGGGCATTAATTAACTTCCTTGTACCACATGATGCATCCAAACCAGCAGACTTGCAAGATCCTGCAAGTACCGCATCAGTCCCTTCCACTTTCACCCAGAAATCTTCTAGTATTCACATTCTTCGAATAGCATACACGTATTATATTTACATTATGGTCACCCATGAGATCCATAGTTAGCAGCAGTCATAATGAAACACCTCCCAAAACTCTTTTCAGATCGGATTTCTGTTCTGCGGTGAGCCTTGAGGGATACTTGACATCAAACTTAATTCTCAAATTTCCCTTTTTCCCAGGTTCTTTTGAAACAGGCATTCCCTCATCTGGTACCAACATTTCACCGCCAGGTTTGACAATATCAGTTAACGGGATCATGAGATTCCTCCCGTCAAGAGTGGTTAGGTCAAGAGTCTTGCCAGTAAGTGCCTCCAACAATGTTATCTCCTGGTTGACCACTAAATCATTTCCATCCCTCTTATAAAGTGCATGTGGTTTCTCATCCACCACAAAAATTAGATCTGCCGGAATGACACCAGGCTCCTGGTTACCCTTCTTGGCGAATGTTATCTTTGTGCCCTTCTTCCAACCAGGTTTGATTTCAATAGTTAAAATCTCCTCCACATTCCGAACCTTACTGCAAGATAATTACTTGTGTATAAGACCAAGGTTAACTAAAGCCAGCATAAAAATTTCGTTCACTTTACTTTAAAAGTAAAAGGTTCTACATTACAGGACTCTACTTCTTTTATCACATTACAAAGACAAGTAGTTTTCTCTTTTGGTGCAAGATGATGCTTATAAATACTCATGAATAAGTCATTTGCATCATTGTAACCAAATGGCAGGTGACTTCCCTTTCAATGCTACAAAGTCATCAATGACTAATCACATTACAAATGCAAGATGACCCAAAACATCAGATTAAATAACCAAACAGATAGCTATTAATCTTACAAATCAAATAATTGGTACCAAGGAAAAGTAAGAAGTAAAAAAGAATCAAGGATGTGCCAATGTAAACTTTCAAACACAAGGCTTATTTCAAACGAAAGGCTGATTTGAGCCCATGATTATCAGCCCACCATAGAGCATAGACCTTGTTTGATGAGGTCAAACAACTTCTTGCCTTCATTAGCACTTTCTGCGTTGCTTAACTATTAATAAAATATGATTTGTATTATCTGTTTGATCGTTCATTTAATAAGTGTAAAAAGCATATCTAAACCTTGTCTTCTCAGGCGCCCCCAACTCATATTTACACTACCACTACCCACACAACCGAGAAATAACACACGTTATAATCCATTTCAAACCAGACTCTCAAACCCAAGAAAGGTGAATAGCCTACCAAATCGGTAGAACCAATCCCAAACAATAACTATACAGACTTGTGTTTATAACAACACAGACTTGTGTTTATCTTATCATATCCCAACAAGTCAACAACCCACCAATCTCAAACATATCCACAATGAGTTTCCTATACTAATTTCCCACTAATATGAATCATGGTACACATATAACCTATAACTCAATATACTTGATACTTGTTCAAGCAAAATTTGATTTAGCAATATCTGGGCATCTAACTACAAATGTGCAACCACATTATATGCTTGTTTCCTCTTGGCTAATACAAGCACATCTGCTAGTGAACCTTTAAAAATCTTAAACCCGCGCTTCAAAAAAGATCATTCATGACATTCTACAGTACAGTTATGGAAGAATTATACATCAATATATATTCGCATATTTTGGGCTAAGTTTTATGAGGTAGAATCAAGCCCATTTCAGTTACCACCATTTTAGTTAAACGTGGATTGAAATAATTAAAAAGATTAGTGCTTCACTATCAACGCTAACTAACTTTTCATAAGAAAGAGAGTCTAACCTTACCAACCACCAATTGCCTTATAACAGACAACTTACGAACAACATAAAATTTAGTGCTTGGCTTGAAAGTAAAGAAAAATTAAACCAGGAGTGCAGTTAATTGAATTACCCAGGAATAACAGAATCGTAGACGTTTCTGGAGATCTTCATCTTCTTCTTGACCCCCTTATAGAGCTCCTCCAAGCTGCAGGGCAACGAATTCTCAACCGCATTGGCCTTTCTCGCATACCCAGGCCCACCACTACTCGTTTCGGCAAAGTCGGGTCCACCACCATTGGACGCCCTAAAGAACCCATCCCTATATCTCCCTGCAACGCCGCCTCCAGCACCACCACCAGCGTCCGATCCAAAAATCTCGGCATAAATGTCCTCTGCGTCCCTGGGACTGAACCTGAAGGAGGAGGCGCTGGGGTGGGCTTGGCGCTGAGGGTGGTGGTTGGCGTAGTAGTGTGGGGCAGGCGCGGCGGGGCGAGCGGAGGAGGAAGAAGATGGCGGAGGGAATTGTCCCGATTTCAAAGCCTCCTCGCCGTAGAGGTCGTAGATCTGGCGCTTGGAGGGGTCACTGAGGACATCGAAGGCCTCGGAGATTTGCTTAAACTTGGCCTCCGCCTCGGGTCGCTTCCCGGCCGGGTTTTTGTCCGGGTGCCAAGTCATGGCCAGCCTCTTATAGGCCTTCTTGAGGTCATCCTCCGTGGCGTTCCGATTGACTTTGAGTATGTTGTAGTAGTCAACCCCCATAATCGTCGCGTGTGCCTTTTCTTCTTCTTCTTCTTCCTCCTCCTTTAGACTCTTGTTCGTCTTCTGGTTCGGTTGTTGCGCTTTTTGTTTTCGTTTTCGTTGGGGGTTTCGGTTATGATTTGGGAGAGTCATGGACGGAGCTACGTGGGTCCCACTTTATTCATTCGCCAAATAATAATAATAATAATAAAAGTTACAATATGGTAAACAAAGGCTTTTATATTTATACATTAAATTAAGCCCACTTAATATAATATAATATAATATTATTAAGATAAATATAATTAGTTTTAAAATTTAATTCGAATAATTATTAAGATAAATATTGTGAACTATATGTCCCTTTATTTCGTGGTCGATGATAATCATGAATCATGATAGCTTTTGTGGTTGTTGTTATTTGAATTACTTAGCCCATAAATAAATAAATATGCTAATTATTATTATTTATTGTATTATTATTTATTGATAAGAACTCTGTAAATACTGCTGCAGGGCTACGAAAAAACTGTGATAAGAAACTCACGTGGAGTCGCCTTCCATAATCCATGCCGAAGAGGCAGTTGAATTTCAGGTGTACAATTTTTTTTTTTTTTTGTCGAATAATATTTAGTGGAATTTATTAATTTAGATTGTGGAGCCATAGAATATGGGGGCCCAAAAAGATTTTCCAAATATTCTCAAGTGCCTTGGGTGGTCAAGTATACTGATGGCACAAGCATAATATTTTATTGAGATTATATTACTAAATATACTAGGCTACAATTTCTTTCACAGATGATAGCCGTCTTTTGCTCCAAACACTGGGCTTTCTTCAAGCTGAAAAGCCCACCCCAAAGCCCAATTCAACGGCCCACTCTAAATTTGAATCAACAAAATGCAATAAGAAATCGGGCTCACTTTCATAAATACAAAATGAGAGGACCACAGACAGCTCCTCAAGGCTCAAAGTTCAAATTGCCAATGAAACAAATTGCTTGCCATCCAATTTAATAAGCAAACCATCAAACACAATGATGTAGAATTGACAACATATACAAGTGTATGCGACACTTACAACATACATGATCCAAAAAGGTAAAAACTACGGTACTACTTTGTATACACGAGCCTCGGACGATCCTCACAAACAGCTCATCTTGCAACTTAAACATGGAGTGTGTCCTTAAGCCAGCAAGTTAACAACCAGCAAAGTCAAGCCAATGGAGTCTAGGAGGATTTTGATTCAGTATTTGTCCTCAAATCTCAGTTTAGAAGACCCTAATGGCCATGATTTTCGGTGTACAGACAATAAATAAGAAGCTCCCCCAGCATGCACAATCTAAACAAAAGAATGCAGTTGCACGAGTTAAACAGCAACGGCTTGACCTGTTAGCCCGTCGTGAAGTTGTAGTGAACCATCTTTCATTAGGTTGAGACTCAAACTCTTGAATCTCTCCCTAGAATACTGTCGGGATGCCTTTCTCCAATCCGTTCCAGTTTTCATCATCGCAACAAACTCATCATAACTGATGCGTCCATCCTAATGTTTTGTGCAAAGAAATAATTAAAGCAAACTTTCAAAGATGCTGGAAAATACTGGCTTAAGGAGCAAATAAGAGATGAAAAGGCTTGAAAGACATACCTTGTCTGTGTCGACTTCGTGCATGATGTCATTCAGCACCTCATTATCAGTTTCACCTGATTCATCTTGTAAACCTTCCTTTAGCTCAGTCAATTCGATATATCCACTTCCATCTTTGTCAAAGAAGACAAATGCTCTGCGGAGATGCTCATCGTTCTCCATCCTCTGCAAGTGAATTGTCACTGCGGCAAACTCTCCATAGTCCAGAACTCCATTCCCGTCAACATCAGCCTGAAGGAAAGAGCATAATAAGGCACCATTTTTTTGTTAGGTGGGTCCTATATATAAGATATATGACAATACTACCAGTTCTAGGCTGCCATTAGATGATTAATATACTGAGGCCAATTGAATGGAAATTATTGTGGTTTTACTTCAATTCAAGGAGCTAATTTCTAAGATATTGGAGCATGGAGATGAATAAATTTTCTCAAAACCGTAACAGGAATTATTAATGTGGCCAAACCCGTGCAAAATTTAAAGCATAGAGGCAAAAGGAGAAGTCCTATAATTTAAAATCACAGAACTTACCACTTCCATCAGCATCTTAATCTCCGGTTCAGCCAATTGTGAACCAACCTTCTGCAGCCCAGCTTTCAGTTCCCCATATGTTACTTTGCCATCTTTATCAGTGTCCATCAATGTAAACATGTCTCTGATTACTTCTACTTCTTTGACAGATAAGTGTTCTGCAATTACCTACAAAACATGATTGGAATAAAAAAAATCCCAAACGTTATATATAGAGTGAATCACATCTCATTGCAATAGTAGCCAATACTTCAGCTGAAGCTCATAAAGTGGGCACAAGATGCTTACCCTTAGGGCCTTCTTTTTGAATCTATTCATTACTGAAAACTGCTTGAGCCTTGGCCTCACAATATCTCCTAATGGAACGTTAGGAGCTTTCTTCGCATTTTGTAACCATGGATGTTCTGTTGTAATCTCAGAAGACAAAGAAAAAAGTCAGTTCACTTATTTCATAAAAGACAATTTGTGTTGCTTAGTTATTCAATCTTGTAGCATCAATGCATAGCATTTCCAAACAGCCATAAATTCATAATTCTTTCTTGATTAAGCAAAAATCATGCCATATTGATAAGTGATAACCATAAAAAAATGGGTTCTTCCAGTTTCGGTCAAATTGGAACTACAACGTAGTAACAAGAGTCTATCATGTTCAATTGATTTTGCTTTGGAGAACATATTTCTGGTAGGCAAGCTGCTTGTTTGAGTCTCTACTATTGGACCCCACCATACTAAGAAAAATGGTTGCCCATCTAATTTCTTAGAAACTCAACTAAATTTCATATCCATAGAAATTCCAACCCCAAAAGAACCTCAAACCATGGGTTTCATTATTACATAAATTTAGAGTATTTACCATTTCTGATCTTAATTTTCACGAATGAGAATTTATTTGGCCAAAATATCATCTCTACAAAGCCGTGCAACCAAACATCTAGAGGAAGGAAAGAAACAATAGACTCCAACAACAAAACAAAAACCTGAACTGAATCAGGATTGGAAAAAAAATTAAGAATCAACAGAAATAGTGACATGCTAGGTGTTGCAAATAAGTCTAATAATTGGAGATTTAGGGAAGAACTTCCAATAATAAAATCTAATTCTAATAGCGTGCACTATTAAATAAAGCAGCCAGTCCGGTCTTATCTCAAATCTCACCTTTACTCACTGTTAAGATGATATAATGCGAAAAAGAATGCTCCTTCGATCCGACGCAATATGATAATTCCTACTATATTGCTAATTTAATCCACTGTTTTTACAATGAGTTCTCTTGTTTTATTTGACTTTATTTATCGCAGGGTAGGTCTGAGTTGTTGATGTTTACTAAGACTTGTGAAAGCAGCTGTAACCCAACGTTCTTATGACATCAAAATACTTCAGTCAGATGGAAATCGGACTATAAAGTTTCCAAATTTCTAAAACAAAATGGCATAATCACTCCTTATGTATTTAACAAAGAAGATGAGTGTATAATTCATCACCAATCAGCACTATTCCAAAGCTATAATACTGAAATTGATCAACTACTATGCAACTCTTCAAATGACATACGATTAAGATACAGTGAAAAACACTGCTGACGGCTTACCAAGGACCTGTTGAGCAGTCAAACGTTTTCTCGGATCCGGCTCCAGCATCTGCCTAACAAGACTTTTGGCACCCTCCGAAATCTGAGGCCAGGGTTCCCTCTTGAAATCAATCACCCCCCTCAAGATTGCGAGGGCCACACCTTGTTCCGACTCTGTAGAAAAAGTGTCAACGAATAACAATGTTACAATCCAAAACCAAAACAAAAACCACAGAGTTGATGAAAAATGAACAGGGTTTAAACAGATTCGGGAGCAAGATTTACTAGCATACCTGCCCAAAATGGAGGAACCCCACATAGCAAAATGTAAAGAATAACTCCGGCACTCCATATATCAACCTCTGGTCCATAATTCCTCTTCAACACCTCGGGGGCCATGTAGTATGGACTCCCTACGATCTCCGTAAACCTCTCCCCTAAACCCACACAGACAAAATTAAAATCCATCAAACTGACAAATTTAAAAGGCACATACAAGCCTAAGGACAAACAAAGCCATGAAATTTCAAACCCAGGTAGAACTCACCAAATTAACAAACACCCATAAACTTACCAGGCTTAAAAAATACAGACAACCCAAAATCAATGGCTTTAAGAGGAGAATGCTCTTTCTTGTTGGAGAACAAAAAGTTCTCGGGCTTCAAGTCTCTGTGCATAACCCCATTGGCATGGCACATCCTGACCACCTCAGCTACAGTCCTGGCCACGTTGGCCGCAGCTCGCTCACTGTAGTGGCCTCTGGCAACAATCCTATCAAAAAGCTCACCGCCTTCGCAGAGCTCCATAACTAAGTGGACGTTCTCGTTGTCTTCGTAAGTCGCCTTCAGCTTCACAATGTTTGGGTGCTCCGGCAACGTCGACATTATCGCCACCTCCCGCCTCACATCCTCTATATCCACCTGAACCCAAAAAAAAAAAAATTAGAAAAACAAACTAGCAAAAACAAGTCAACAAACACGCCATGTCGTTTCTGTGAGGATTTCAGATGCTGTGGTCTGTAAACTCTGTACCGCTGTTCTGAGCTTGCGTTTGGATATGGACTTGCAGGCCAGGGCCTGCTTCGTCTCCCGGTCGGTGCACAAATAAGTGATGCCGAACTCGCCCCGACCCAGTTCCCGACCCAGTATGTACTTGTCCCCGATCCGGGTCCTGTGACTCATTGGGATCACATCCTTGAGAACCCGGATCGGAGCCGGAGACCTGATCGGGTCGTCGGAGTAGGGGTTGGACAGTCGCTCTCGGCCCTTTTTCTTGTTGGAGCTTTGGTCGTCGATGACGTCAGCTCTCACACAGGCGTTGCAGTTCCCCATGGCTAGCTGTCAAAGCCTCTCGGACTTAGCTCTAATTCTTCCTCTTCGTCAAGCTCTGAAAAGCGCCAGAAGAGAACAAAGAACAACCTCTATGAGGTTGCTCCTTTTGGCTTTATACCAAAACGCGGCGTTTTGGGTTGCTGGTGGTCGTGGTGGTGCCGCCGTGCGTGCGTGCGTGACAGGTGTGTGTGTGTGTGAGAGAGAGAGAGAGAGAGAGAGAGAACGCGCGCGGATCAGTTGAGAAACAAAAAAACTGAAAACTTTTGAGCTTTCTGAAAAAAAAAAAAAAAAAAATTAAAGAAAGCTTTTTGTTTAGCTTTAATCATGTAATTCCCTGACCGCGGTGTTCAATTGGAGAGCTTTTAGTTAATTTCCCAGAAATTTTGCCGTCGGCCAGAGGAATTTCTGTCATTTTGAGTTGGAGAGAATCTCGTGTTGGAGGCAACATTGGACTCTGGTGAGCCCTGGTAGGTACACATTTATGATTAGTGTTAAACACCATTTGTGTCTATTGGAGTTAATTATCAGCGAAAGTATCTTGTGGTTGAAAATAATTTAGTGTAGCATTTTTGCCGCATTATTTACCATATGAATAATACTTGTGGTTGAAAATGTCTTCCATCCACCATTTTTGTACTTTCTTTTTATATGTCATAAAATTAAGATCAATCTTAGCTAAATATTAATAAATTCAAAGATTGTTTAATTATTGATATTAAATAAATAAACAATGTTGGTAATAATTAATTTGAACTTTTGTATTTAGAAAATATGTTTCTTACAAAATCTTTCTAGTTAACTATCTCACTTATGAATGATTAAGAAATCTTTGATTCTGTTATTTTTTTTATATTTTACGTATATAATCTTAAACGAAAAATTGTTGCCATCATTTTGAATTTTACACTAATTTTAATTAGCTTATCTGAACTTCATTATTAGTATCAGACGTCCTCGAACTATATTTAAATGTATATTAATAATCATTCTGTTAAATTTTTTAACTATTTATATTATAATAAGAGTATAGATTATTTTTCAAGTGTTTTTATAAAGGACAAAAAAAACTTTGGGCTTTATTTATATTAATAGAGAGAATTGTGTAAATACACTTAAAATATAATTTTCACCCTTGTTTTTAACATATATAATTAAAAAAATTAAGAGAATGACTGTCAATGTATATTTAGACATATTTTTAAGGATATTTGGAACTAAAAATGAAGTTAACAGATAATAGTTAACATTAATATAAAGTTCAAAGACGATGACAATAATTCTCCTTAATCTTAAAATAATAATTAAGAGATTGACATTTTCAATTGTGACATGTTTATATAGTAAACATAGGATGTTTCCATAAAAATTGCACACAAATATTTCCTACGAGAAAAAAAAAAGGACGACGATGAGAATAATACCTATATATAATTAGTTAAATAATTTTGTGGTGTAACCCAAGTTCATCATTTTCTAACACACCTTGGTTCAAATAACTCATATGGACATTAAAATTGATATATATATTTATCAATATTTTAATTCGAATATAATAATTTTTTTAATAAAAAATACAGAATTTTCATAGCTTAATGCTCATATCACCTCTTCTAATGTGGGAATTCTTTTTATTTAAAATAAATAACAAATGTTAGCATAATAAATATCACTCTTTATAGCATTAGGCATCCTTTTAATTGTTAATCTTTGTTTTGATTTGATTAGGGCTTAGAAATTGGGGATTAGAATGTCAACTCTAACCTAAATCTTTAAAGTTTTACCAACCAACCACTTTGCATGATCGGCTGTTGAATAAAATATTCAAGATTAACAGTGGCTTCTTTCAGGGTAATTATGTAATTTTGATAAATGTATAGCCACAAAATATATATTTTTTTTTTGGATTTGTGCCTTTTGAATCGGTGATGACGTGGATGGACCGAATCCAACGGACACTAGTTGTTGAAGTTGGTTCACCTGTTGTCAAGTTCACTGCGAATGTTTGACTTGGTCACCGTCCAATGTATTTTGTCTAGAACCAAAATTATTAGACTAATTATATTCGATGAGTACCTTGTACTCGTTACATCTGGCGTGTTCAAAATGAAGTATATATATATATATATGCATACAACGACGGGGCTCAAGGCCTCAAGCTTCGCTTGAAGGGCTATAGTGTAATTTGAAATTTAAAAAACAAACAAAAAAAATTGCAGTAGTCTAAGTCCAATATCAATATGTTTATAATCTATTTTAGTTTTATTATGTACCAAATTTTAGTTTCATCTGTAACCCATTTTATTTTTATACATATTGAAGTTAGTAAGGGGAGCTTCTCCCATGGGCAGACTCCAGCTACCAGCAAAAAAAACTTCATCCATATTTCTTTTTTTTCTTCTTCAAATTCATCTCACTTATTTTCTTCAAATTTTTTTGGGTGTGTAGCAATTTTCTTCTTATTCTTCATTCGTTCCATGAAATTTATTCAAAATCTAATATATAAATTTAGTCCATTCGAAATATTGATTCAGGAATCGTCACTGTATGCATATGAAATCTCCATGTTCATGAAACTTGTTCCATGATAGAAACTTGTTCCATCGTTTGCCCATTTGATTGTCATAATATCTATTAGCTTATGTTATGACTTATGAGATTATATGAGGAATGAGACTGCTATAAGCCTATAACAAATGTTTAATTTGTTTTCTCAATTTTACACTAAAATAAAATAAATAGCAAAATACGTAGTAGATCATTTGGTCAACAACATATATCAACCATTAAAATTTAAAGTACAATTTATTTTAAACTATGATGTGTAATTATGATATACTTCGATTTGGAAATTTCACGTTGACACCGAAAATCGAAGTTTATTGGCCGATATATGGACGCTAAGTCCAAATGGCGACATCCAACATAAAACGGTGCATTCTACAAAATCGTGTGAAAAAAACAACTAGTAAAATGAAACTATGAAAGATATAGGACAAACTAAAGTTCGAAATACATTAATCTACATTTTTGTTATTATTAATTATTTTTTACATAACATGTTAGGTTTGATTTTGGTCATTTGGACACAAACCTTAAATGTCGGATTTTTGATATCCACTTGGATTTTTGGAGTCAAAGTGTACCAATTTATATAATTATGAATAAGTTTTCCCTCTAGATTAAATTTTTTGCTTGATTATTTTAAAAGTGGATATGGTTGTAAAACTAGTAATCCCTTTGAAAGAGTGTTAATGGGTAGTCACGATGAGGTTGAATATAATCAACCTTTTTAATTCCCATATTAATCCAATGATGTGTAATATATATAGATATATTATTCGAACAATAGGAAAAAATATGTTCTATTTCTTTTAAAGGATGTAATCGATATCAAATGTGTATGATATATTTACTCGACTTTTTTGAATAAAAGAATATCTCTAATTTATGTATTTATATTATAATCGACATTCATAATTTATCTCATTCACGGAGAATTATGAGTGAGGGTTTATGGTTGTTATAATGTTATAATGTTATTGAAAGAAAAACAATACACGTATGAAAAAGAGGGCCGCAAATTGCAAAATGGGGGAAAGCGTGGAGGAATTTATGGGGTAAATTAGGTGATGACTCGGTCAACATGGAAAAGTCCATGAAAATGAAAGCCCGCAGAACGGAAAATTTAAGATTCCACGGATTAAAGTCAACAAAATGATGGCCTACGCATGTTTTTTTTACTAAAAGCCACAACAATGGGTATGATGTCGGTTTTTTTCCTTCTTCCCAAACAAGCCCTTTCCTTTTACCACAAAGTAATTCGTAACTAAAAGGTATTTCATTAGGAAGAACTCAATTCAAGCACTTTTTCTTCTTACTTAGGGTTTGTTTCATGTAGTTGTGTGGTGAAGATGATCATCGTTACATTTGTTGTGTAAAACGATTCGTCTTTTTCTTTAAAATTGTCAAGGGTGTATTTGGATGAAAAAAGTTGAGATTGCCAAAAATTTATAAAATAATAAAAAAAAAATTTAAAATTTTTTTTTTTTTAAATTTCTTGTTTAGATAATATAAAAATATAATGAAATTTATACATAGAATTACAAAATAGCACCTTTTTATATGGAATTTAAAATTATAATTAAGTTAAAATAATGAGTTGTTTCAAATTATTGTTTTGACTTTTGTTGATAACAATTTTCTAATGTAAAGGGATTTTCATAATATTTTCGATTTAAAATTGTTTGATGTACGTGGCCGATCTCCTTAATTAAGCTATGCATGTAGTAAACCAAAACTAGTACTGATTTATGATTTGCAATTTTAACTTTTACTATTGTCATAATTAATTATTTTCATACGACTTATCTAGCTTTGAATTAGTTGGGAGGTTGAAATATCAACTTGGACTTAGAATTATATGCATGACTATCCAGCCCTCAATTTTCCTAGGCCCCTCGAGTAATTTTTGTTTGTTTGTTACATCTTCAGTTGTACGTGTGTAAGCAAAGTGCATCAAAATTGTTAAAAAAATTCTAGCTTTATTCCTTTTGTTTATTTGTTTCTGATTGATTATCTATTAACACGTGAATTTCACCGAATAATAAGTATTGAAAATCTAAGTACATACGTATTTGTCTTACATAATTTTGAGTATTCAAAATAGATGATACTACAATTACTTTTGAAAAATTGATAACATATATATATATATATCCACAAAACACTTTTTTGTGGAGACAGATTACATGGAGGCCCCTGCATGTTTGTGTGCACCCATCCAGATGCAATCCCTCATCTCATTAACGAAATCTTCATTTAGATAAAAAAAAAAAGGAATTTCTGGCTACGCCTCTGCTTATGTACGTTTTTCATTCATGCACAAATGGAAAACATATTTGTCATTGGTTTGTAAACAAGTTATATATAAAACATCATCAAACAACCTTGAAATATATGGAAAAAAGTAGACCTTGAATCATACAATTACAAAGCAATGGCAATAATTAACTTGTACGAAGTTTACATTGCTTCAAAGATGATACGTGTGAAGGAAGAAAAGGAAAAGATATTTTGACTTAATGGATTTGTACAGCGGCCACCCTATTATTCACCATCATTTTTAATCAAGCTTCGTTCAAGCATCTTTCAAACTAATCTAACTGCAGACTTTTGATTGGCATTGGTTAATTTGCTAATAATTTTGTGGAAAATCGTTTTACGCACCAAAAGTCTCTTTACTTTTACCACAAACAAAGATTAAAAACACATTGTTTTTCACCACTGATCAAATATAATTTGACCCACCGACCCTCAAAATAATAACGAGGATGGAGCCTAGCAGAGAGTCTTTTGTTGCATATATAAGTAAATATCTTATCCCCAGCTACAGCTAGCTAGCAAATAGCAAATTTGATATCGATCACTTCTTGACATTAAAAAGACCCCAAAAAAAAAAAAAGTGGTGAGAAAAAGTGAAGGTGATAACTTTATATGCGGCAGTAGGCGTGGAGGGTGAGCTGGGAAAGAAAAACACATGCATGGATGCTTTTCTTTCTTGAAGCCACCACCAAACATAATCATGGCCATGGCCATGGCCGGCCTTAATGCAATACTATTCAATTGAATATGTTTTGCCAACATGGCGGAGTACTATAAATTAAGTAGGGCGCTCGTCTACGTGCATGAGTACGTAGTTGAGTACTGAACAAAATGTGAGGCGGGCCTTCTCCATAATCATTATCCATGATGACTTGCTATTGGGAACTTGAAAAGCCATGTATTTTCTACATGAAGGGCGATTCAAGAAATTCGGAGTTTATGTTTCAAAGTGCTTGTCTAAGCATATATTATATATATTTTAAAAGTGAAAATTTATCAAATATTAATGTATATATAGTCGATAATTTTTTAATTCAATTTAAATGAGCTTGACTATAATGAACCAGTTTATATTCCGTGCACTTTGTAAATTTGTAACAAAGATAAAGAACTCAGTTTGTTAGGAAATTTTACGCTTCATGATTTTGGATTGCGTAGAAAAAACTAGGTTTCTTTACCAGATAGCGCAAAAAGATGAAATTTTGAAAATGACATTCTGAACTTTATTTCGAATTTGGGACATTCAAATTCCAATTTTTTAAATTTAAAATAAATTCCTATATTTAAGCGTCTAAATATGAAAATTGGTGCATAAAAACTTGAAATTTTAATTTTTCAATATTTTTTCCTCTTATTCAAAATTTCAAATACAACACAATTTTTTTTTTCGGGAATCAAAGTACACGTCATCACTATATGTTATCGAATTAAGATGCATTGCGGCCTGGATAGTTGTTTGGGCCCCCAATAACAGATAGACAAGTAAACAAAGCATATATAAAAGGGTCCATTTTTGGGCCCCCCATATGTGGGTAATGGGCCGCGGTCATGTCTCGATTTCATGATTTATGGGCTGACCTTGGTGGTATATGGATCCGATTATAATTAGCGGAATAATTAAAGCAATATAATTAAGGAAATTAACTGAAATTTACCTATTTGACCAAGATTTTTGCTTGAGCAAGAAGGAAGAGTTGATGCTTTTGAATAAAAATACAAAATTTCGCTTTTGACTTTATGTAATCAAAACAAAACAAACATTTGAGTTTGACCGTGATTTATGGGCCTTTTGTCTGAGAGGTGTTTTCTCGGTCCACGTCGACGGCCTATCGGTGCATTTGCTGTTGTGTAGCGTCTGCATCAATTTGCTAGTTATCCTTGCACCATCATAACCGTCGGATCTGCCTTATGGATTTGTTAATACCACCAAAATAGATTTACGTGAAAGTTATAACGGCTGTTTGCTCCGTTAATTTTTCTGATAATTTATATGATAAGGGTCTAAAGTCTAATAATGAATCTACATTGAAAAGATTCATTCATAAATTAATTAATATAAAGCAAGTTAATTCAAAATTTGACAACTCATTAATAATAGATTGTCGAATTTCTAATGATTAAGGTCCTATATGGAGTCTTAAATCTATTTTAAGACTTCATTTTGACACTATTCATTTAAGACTTCAACCATCTCCAATGGTTAAGGTCCTATATCTCTCCTCCATCCCCTCCTCTGTTCGGCTCGCCCATTTCTTTCTCCCTGCAAAATTGAACATTGGGATCTAAACAAAGTTCTAGTATAGATTTTCTCTTAGATCTCTACCATAAAATATATAAATTTTAGATCTTCTAAAAATGTCATTGGAAAGTTGAATTCTAAAGTAAAACTATGATGGTAGAGGTTGAGACTCTCCATTGGAGATGCCTTAAAGACATTGAGTAGATCTTCAGGCGAATAATGGTGATAAGAGCCGCACTGAATCATTCCAAATACCAAAATCTTTATTGCCAAAAAACAGTATATTATAAAAAATAAATCTATATAATTCTGAACCAAGAAATCTTTGGAAGGGGCTTTGATCAGAACCTTCTTCTGTAGGTCACGTGCGAACCATGAAGGTCTTGACACCTGTCATGAACAGTGACAGTACACGTCAGGGAAAATTAGAAACTAGGGCGAAAGACCAAAAACAGCTGATTTTATCTAGGCCTCCTCCCAATTTGGTTGGAAAAATAACACAGAAAAAAGCTTCAGCCTTGACGGCTGAGAGAGCAGAGCCGCCGCCCTCCCGCTCTCCACTATCTACCTCCGTTTGGACACGCGTCAACAACCCACAACCCCATTCAACATTATAGGTACCTCTTTTTGTCTCTGAGTTCGGTTTTATTTTTTCAGTTTTTTTGTTGACTGGGTATGCTTGTTTTTGTCTCTGAGAATTTTTTTGTTTTTGTGGATGACGGGAGTGGTGTTTCCTTTGTATAATGGTGATTGAGGATATGTTTTGGTTGGAGAACTCTTAGATGTCGCAAAGATCGGTTCTTTTTTATATTTCTGTGATTTTTATTTCTTTTGATTAACATAGGAGGGTGCCTTTTTGGGTCTGAAAGTTTGAATGTTCTTGTTCATGTAGGTGGAAAGGAAGAATTTTCAATTTATAATGTGTACGGAATGCGGTGGCTTATTTTTAAGTCATGATGGTTTTGTTTTTCGGTAAAATAGAAAATCAAACCAAGAACTTTAACACTAGGAAACTTCAATGAAAAATTGTAGGTGTCAGTGTAAGTTCAACATCAATTAAAGTAAAAGTTACGGAAATAAAGAGTCATGTACCAGGAGAAGGCGAAAACGAATGAGCAATTTCATTTGGTTCTAGAGAGATTGCAGCTGTTACTGCAGATAAAATCTTTGCAAGATGGATGCTGCAATTGTCGATAACTTTAACCCTTCTATTGTGTTTTAGTTTTCGAGGAACACACCAAACTCATGGTGGCAAACACAGTCCCTTAACTTAGGAGTCTTACCTAATCAAGCTTTTTCACCGGTTGTTTGTTAAATCGGAATCCTCTCAAGCCTTTCAGAACGAACTTGCGGAAAATACATGAACTAAACAAACAATTTTTTGATGTGGGGTTGTCCCCTTGGATTCTTTCTTCACATGTTTACCTATTTTGGATTTGGGGGTTTGTTGTGGCTGAGTAAATAAGCTTCAAGAGCAATGTATTGATGAGACAAGGACCAAAGTAAATATGATCTATGGTATTCTATGCACGATTTTGTGCATTCAATTGCTGCATTCAGATGCTAACATGTGTATGAATACATCTAGCTGATTTGGAGTACTTGGATCAGAAACAATTGACAATGTCTTCTTTGCAGTTTATTCTTCAAGAAGTCGTTACAAATCACATTCAAATTTGAAGTGGTGTTTCTGAGAGGTTCTCCAAACCAATGATCTCTTAATCAATAAGCAGATGGGTTGGCCAATACCATTGTTGGAGCAGAGTGGTATAGGCTGGAACCTCCATTTGGGATTACTGAGCACTTTTGGGGACTTCAAAGCTGTTTTTAAATAAATCGATAAATGAAGTCTGATGGTATGATTGATATTCCTTATTTAACGAGATCGTTTCTTATTGAGGGGAATGAATGATATCTCCCCTGTGAAGAAGTACCTCATTATAGGGACAGATATTCCAGGTATTAAGGGTTAGGATAATCTATATTCAGTTTTGATGCAGCTTTGATTTGATAACTTGTCTGACTTGTACCTAGCGGACTGTCACTAGCATTTTCTCTATTCAGATGTTTCAAAAATTCCATGTTGATTTAGATGTTGCTAATTCCTTATTGTTTTGTTTTTGTGCAGGTAATACAGTGTCTTTAAATTATGTTGCGAGCCAAGCACATAAGTAACCTCTCAAGCAGTGCGAGGTCATTTTTCCTTACTGGGTCCCGCTGTAGTGCAACAGATGGAAGTTCATGCACTTGCTCTGAAGATGAAACTTGTATTTCACAAAGACAGGAAACAAGACATGGAGGTCTACTTGCCCAAAATCCATCTGCCATGGTATCCAAACCTTCTATGAGGCCAGGAACCATCATTTCGGGAGATGCAGTAAAAGTGGTAAGTTCCCAGAAAGCTGCAAGTGTTGAGCAAACATCTTCTATCAAACAGGTTGCAACTGCCCCAAGACCTTTTAGAAAATCAGAGACGGTAAGTTATGCTAGTACCACAGATATGGTGAACTCCTCACCTCACGTTGCAGACCAGTTTGCTAAGGCTGGAGTTGCAGCTGTAAATTTTCTGTCTGATATAGTAAATGGAAAGCTTCCTTTGTCTGATGGGCTTGGAATTCTTAGTTTGCCGAATAACTGTATGGTTGATCCCACCAGGCCCCTCTCCAGTATCAAGCCATCGCATGTGAAACAAATAAAAAGTGAGCATTTCTCTAACGTTCATCCAAAACCATCTACTGAGATAGCAACTGCATCTAAGCCTACAAGTAATAATCAGGGTTCTAAGGGAAAAGGTGAGAAACCCAGTTTTGTTAAAGGTAATCATGTTCCGCATACTAGGATGGAAAACTCAGCAGTGGCTCACCGTGCATTATCCGACACTCATGATAAAAGGTCTATGCGACATAAATCAAAAGTTCATACAAACAGCTTCATACCATATTACAGTAACAATGTGCAGACTTCTGATGTAGAGACTATGGGTCGTGTGAATAAAGATTTCAACAGATCTATAAGAGATATGAAAATGTCAACAGGAATAGCTCCGCACAACAGGCAGTTTGCACACACTGGGAACGTCATTCAAAATGTTTCACATATACTGCAACAGATTAGATGGGGTCCTTCTGCAGAGGCGGCTCTTGGAAATCTCAACTGTTCAATGGATGCATATCAAGCAAACCAAATTTTGAAGCAACTTCAAGATCATTCCGTTGCTCTTGGATTTTTTTATTGGCTAAAGCGGCAAGCAGGATTCAGGCATGATGGCCACACTTATACCACCATGGTTGGCATCCTTGGTCGTTCCAGGCAGTTTGGTGCCATTAACAAATTGCTTAACCAGATGGTGAAAGAAGGATGCCAGCCAAATGTTGTGACATATAACCGGCTGATTCATAGCTATGGTCGTGCAAACTATTTGAAAGAGGCTATGAATGTGTTCAATCAAATGCAAGAAGCAGGGTGCGAACCTGACCGTGTCACCTACTGCACACTAATTGACATTCATGCAAAATCTGGGTTTCTTGATGTTGCCCTTCGACTGTATGATAGGATGCAAGAGGCTGGTCTTTCTCCTGACACATTCACTTACAGTGTTATGATCAACTGTCTTGGGAAAGCTGGCCATTTAGCTGCTGCTCACCGGCTGTTTTGTGAGATGGTTAATCATGGTTGTGTTCCCAATTTGGTCACTTATAATATCATGATAGCTTTGCAGACAAAAGCAAGGAATTATGAGACTGCTTTAAAGCTCTACCGTGACATGCAAGGTGCGGGATTTGAACCAGATAAAGTAACTTATAGCATAGTAATGGAGGTGCTTGGCCATTGTGGGTATCTTGAGGAAGCAGAGGCGATTTTTGCCGAAATGAAGCGGAAGAACTGGGTACCTGATGAACCTGTTTATGGTCTTTTGGTTGATTTGTGGGGCAAGGCTGGCAATGTTGAGAAAGCATGGAATTGGTATCAAGCAATGCTCCATGCAGGTTTACGGCCTAATGTGCCTACCTGCAATTCTCTGCTCAGTGCGTTTCTAAGGATGCATCAGATGTCAGATGCCTATAACTTGCTGCAGAGTATGGTGGGTTTGGGTCTGAGCCCTTCTTTGCAGACATACACTCTGCTTCTCAGTTGTTGCACAGAAGCACGGTCACCTTACGACATGGGATTTTGTTGTGAGCTTATGTCCGTCACTCGCCACCCTGCACATACATTCCTACTATCTATGCCATCGGCAGGACCTGATGGTCGAAATGTGCGAGAGCACATGACTAAGTTCTTGGATCTGATGCATAGTGAGGATAGAGAAAGCAAGAGGGGGCTTGTAGATGCAGTAGTGGATTTTCTTCACAAGTCAGGGCTAAAGGAGGAGGCTGGTTCAGTCTGGGAGGTGGCTGCACAAAAGAATGTCTATCCAGACGCCATTAAAGAGCAAAGCTCATGCTGTTGGCTCATAAACCTCCATGTTATGTCTGATGGTACTGCTGTAACAGCGCTATCAAGAACACTTGCTTGGTTTCGCCAACAAATGCTAATATCTGGGATTTGTCCAAGCCGGATTGATATTGTGACTGGATGGGGCCGGAGGAGTCGGGTCACAGGATCTTCGTTGGTGAGGCAGTCAGTGCAGGAACTGCTTCATATTTTTAGCTTCCCATTCTTCACAGAAAATGGAAATTCTGGCTGCTTCGTTGGATGCGGGGAGCCCCTTAACAGATGGCTGCTCCAATCTTATGTGGACCGAATGCATTTATTATAGCCGGTAATGCTTCTCTTCTTTCATAACCGCGTAAATTTTGGTTTCTTTTACCCGCGGGAAAGATGAGCAGGAGCAGGATTATTGTTTACTTTTTCGCCGGGAAATATTAGGGATTGGGCTGTGTTGGTGTTGGGGTCTTTATATGTATTAGGACTATGTATTGATGTTGTTCTCTCATGTGCAGCTATTTCTAGTTGAATAAAAAGGTTTCTATTTTCACAGTATCAGAGTCCTACTTCAGATTTTGTTCTCATTGTCTTAGATAACATTCTTTTGATGAAGATCCATTTGAAATTAGTTGAAAATGATGCCCAACTTTTGAAGAGTAGGTAGTTCAGATTCACCATAAAGTTGGGTGTTTGTTTGTTTTTTTTTTTCTCTCCTCTTTTTATTCTTTTATGGACTGAAAGTCGGTGAGGTTGATTCTGTCAAGAAAAATAGGGAGGAGGAATGGGTGTTGGTGAATGTTGTGGATCTCAGCCAGCCTTGAGCTCATAAGGGCTCATTTTACTTGAAAGGATCTCTTTAAGAAAAGACTTATCTTTTGAGCTTATTTTACCACAAAGTCTGGCTCTTAAAAGAGTTGAAGACGAGTCAAAAGAGAGGTTCCTCCTCTATCCCTTCAACCTTCTCGGGAGGTGGACGCCCCATAAGCGCTTTTGCCTTTCCGGTTTTATACACCTTCCCATCCATCAATGAAAAAATTTCTTATTGGTATTTAAGGAACTTGATCCCAACTCATCTATCCATTGCTTCCGACCGAAGCCGACCATTGAACCTGCAAAAGAAAGGAAATTTTTTATTTAATGGGCTTAGTCCTTATAATATCAATATTTATTTAAAATTTTATTAATTATATTTTTGAAATTTTCCAATTCATAACTATCATAATAATTATTCAAATACCCTTTAAAGTTTTTTTTCCTTTCTATTTTATGAAAAATATTACTACCACTTATAATTTTTTTTTTTTCATTTGTTAATTTTAAAGAGTAATATAAATATCTAATTCAACTTAAAATAAGATAATTACAAGTATGAATTCTCTTAAAAATACTTTTAAACTTTAAATTAAAATTTTATTTATCATTCGATATTAAAAAATTAAGCTAATTGTATTTTAGAATTTAGTTCTTGATTTTTGTGTACAAAATTTAAGAATTAAACCTTAAACACTAAGTCATACACTTTTACACCACCACCTCACCCTTCTTCCAATTTTTTTTTTATACATTATTGTTAAATCTCAGATAATGCAGATTTTATTTTTTATTCCAAAGAGAAAAAATTAATTATAATTATATATAATATAATTATATATATATTTATATATCTATACAAGCACTAAAACACTAGAGGGCCAAAGAAGCCAACAAATTGACGCATGGAGCAATGCTCATCCTTAGGGAACAACATCTCCACTATATTAAATTGTTTGAGGGAACAACATTACTCCTGCTCTCTTTGCGAACGTCTCTACATTACTCTCTATTTTACACCTTGGTTCTCCATATAAAGAAAAATCTTTCTGTCTTAGCCTTTATTCTTTTATAACTAATGAGGTCTGGCAAAAATATTTAGAATAAAAAGAAAATTATTGAGCGTTATTAACCGTCTTTATAATGGTAGCGAATAAAAAATTAAATTATAATATTTATTTATAATTAAAATAAATTATTATAGACTGTTATGTAACAATGTTCATTCAATATGTAAGTATTACGAGGGTGATTTAGTAATTGTATGAATGAACAATATTTTGTTTTCTTTGTCCATCTGATGATTGTGAACTCCAAACAAAATTTACCTGAATCAGTCCTGAAATAATTCATCTTTGAAATTGAAGAGTGAAGACCTCAACCATGAAGCTTCTGACCCAACAAAAAAGAAAGAAAAGTAGGGCACAAAAACAAAAATCTTGACCCGTGTGTTTTTTTTTTGTCGTCAATTATTGCACTACTTTCTTTCCGATGGAAAATGAGAATTTCCATTGATAAAAAAAAAAAGAAAATGAGAATTTCCTATGTTTTAATGACGAAAAGCCTTCTGAGACTAATGACAAAAATGAACCATAAACTAATCAAAATCTCACACATAAAGGGTGATTAATACTAACTTTTTATACGACAATATTAAATAGAAAAAAAATATTGAATATCAATTTCCTTTTCCTTATTTATAAATAACAAATTCAAGAATAACTCATTTAAAGTTTTAAAAACTATCTAAAAAATGAAATTTATTAACCTTGTGTTGCAAACATGGATGAAAATATCAACATATTTCGGCGAAATTTCGTCGAAATTTATGTAATTTGGGCTGGCGTCACATAAGAAGGGGAGAAAGATATTGATCGAAATTTTGACATTTTTTCTTATGTTGAACCCACAGATCTTTTTCTGGGATTAAAACGATGAAGATGCACTATTAATTTGTGAAAATCGGACGTAAAAAGAAGGAGATTGAGTCGAGTCATGCCGTCGGGTCGAAAAACCCGAGTTACAGACCAAGCTGGAGAAAGGAGATGACTGTTAGTTTTTATACTTATATATTGGACGTTGGTTAAACTTACAAAAACGCTAGCTAACAGAGTTAGCTTTGGGTTTTATTTCTCATTTGGGGGGTCTTAGGTTCAACCCCTGGTCTACAACTGTTGTTTATCTGTTTTGTTTTTTTTCCATTTTTTTCAAAATTTCAACTAAGTTTGGCCTTTTTTTTATATAATTATTTTCCAATTTTAAATATATCCATTACTTCCAATTTTTTTGTCCTATTTTTCATCTAATTTTAAATATAATTAAACTTATTTTATTATTTTTCTTACATTGAATTTTTATATATTTATTGTTATGTTTTTAATTATATTAACATTCAATTATAATAACTCACTTCAATTTATGTTTATATTTAAAATTTTATATTATTAGTGATTCTCATAATTATATTACATCATATTATTTATTATATATTTATTATATTAAAGTTATTTTATAATTTTATTAGTTATATATAACAATTATTTGATAATTAAGTTTTTCCTAAAATTTTATTAATTTTTTTAATTTTTTAATTAAATTTACCTCATTTTAATTCACCATAAACAATATTAATATATTTGATCAATTTTGATATATCGATATCGATCCATTTTAATATATCCATCAATTTTGATATATCCTTCGATACCAATCAAGATAGGTTGCATCTGTACGACCAAGATATAAGATTTACCTTAATGTCGGGTTTTCCTTACTATTTCCGTGATCAAACTTGTGTTCCATGGGCACTGCTACTAGCAGTGGCTGTAGGTAGTGTATGTCTGTCTCTCAGGCTCCCTCTCTACCTCTCTTTTTCACCTCCCTCAATTTCACCGCCGATCAGCCATCGCCTCCGTTCCTTCTTGTGAAATTACAGCTCTACCCCCAATATCGTCTCCAGTAAGTTACATTCTCTCTCGAAAACCCTCTTTCTATCTATATATACACGCATATATGTATATGTATACATATGGAGATAACATAGATATAAATTTGCATATATGCATGTGAGTTGGATTGGTTTATAGCTCATATATGGGGCACAAGAAGCGAAACGCTGCTCCGCGACCCAAGCAGTCGCCGGCGGCGGTTCAGCCACTTCCGGTCGTTGAAGGCGCCGTCGTCTCTATGCAAGCAGATACTACTCTCGCTCTGGCGGAGGCCGAGCCCGATGCCCTCTCGAGTAAGAACGAATCGTCGCTGTCGCCGATCGAATCGGACGTTTCGGCTAACTCGGCTGCCAAGCTCGAATGCGAGCGAGCCCTGACGGCTCTGCGGCGTGGGAACCACACCAAGGCCTTGCGGCTAATGAAGGAGTCGTGCCAGCGGTATGAGAGCTCGGCTCACTCCGCTCTGATTCACCGAGTTCAGGGGACTGTGTGCGTCAAGGTCGCTTCGATTATCGACGACCCCAATGCGAAAATCAGGCATTTGAAAAACGCGATCGACTCGGCTCGACGAGCCGTCGAGCTGTCGCCGAACTCAATCGAGTTCGCGCACTTCTACGCCAATTTGCTCTACGAGGCTGCCAACGATGGGAAAGAGTATGAGGAAGTGGTGGCGGAGTGCGAGCGAGCGCTGGCGTTAGAGAAGCCGGTCGATCCCGCGAAGGAGAGTTTGCTGGAGGAGAGCCAACATAAGATATCGACAGCTGATGCAAGAATTGGGCTCGTACAGAATGAGCTGAGGCAGCTGATTCAGAAGTCGAATATCGCTTCGATTTCAACTTGGATGAAGAATTTGGGCAATGGGGAAGAGAAGATTAGATTGATTCCAATTCGGAGGGTCACAGAGGACCCAATGGAGATGAGGTTAGTGCAAACCAGGCGGCCTAATGAGATTAAGAAGGCCACTAAAACACCAGAGGAGAGAAGGAAAGAGATTGAAGTTCGTGTCGCGGCTGCGAGGCTTTTGCAGCAGAAGTCTGAGGTGCCTCAACTAGGAAATGAGGTTGAGAAGAGTGATAGGGGATTGGATTCATCATCGGGGTCTAGTCAGAGAGGTAGTGAGCGAAGAAAGTTTGGGAATTTGAGGAAAAATGGGTCCTCTGCGGAGAGGAAGGATTGGGTTCGGACTTATTGGAAATCAATGAGTGTTGATATGAAGAAAGAGTTACTTAGGATTAGAGTTAGTGATCTTAAGGAAAAGTTTAGTTCATCTAAGGATGGTTTGGCAAATGAGGTTTTATCAGAAGCATTGACATTTGCAGCTAGTAATAGGAGCTGGAAGTTCTGGGTTTGCTGTAGATGTAATGACAAGTTCTTGGACTGTGAGTCCCATATGCAACATGTTGTGCAAGAGCATATGGGAAATCTTATGCCGAAAATGCAATCGGTATTGCCTCAAAATCCTGACAATGAATGGATTGAGATGCTGCTTAATTATTCTTGGAAACCCCTGGATGTGTCGGCGGCAGTTAGAATGCTTAGGGTTCAAAGAAAATGCAAGGATCCTGAGTTTGTTGAGGACTTCTACTCGGGGAATCATACCAAGGAGTGTGATAAGTGTTTCAAAGATGCTTGGGATTCTTCGCCTGAGAAGGAAATTCCTGGGGATAATCCTGGTGACTCTGCTATTGATGGCAATAACCTGGAGAAAATTTCCCATGGTGATTGTGGAGAATGTGAGGAGGGAAATGGGGCCATTGATTATTCTTCTGTTGCTAATGGTTGGCCAGTTTCTGATGATTCTGAACGCGCAAAGCTTCTTGAAACAATTCATGCCTTATTTGAGGTGCTAATCAGGCACAAATATCTTGCTGCAAGCCATCTTAACAGGGTGAGACAATTTACAGTGGATGAGCTACAGGCTTCTGGTTCTCAGCTTCTTAACCATGGCGTGGAGCAAACACCTATTTGCATTTGCTTTCTTGGAGCTACCCAGCTCAGGAAAATCCTGAAGTTCTTGCAGGACCTGTCCCAAGCATGTGGTTTAGGTAGATATTCTGATAAAAGTACCAGTCCTGTGGATGATGCGAATAATGCAAATCAAGGTGTGGAGATTAAAGAGAAGATTGTTCTCAATGGAGATGCATCCTGCCTCCTTTTAGATGAGTGTATATTTTCATCTGACTGTACATGTGGTGCTGGCCATCATACTGTGACTGATGCTGCTCCTGCTGCTGTTGTTGGAAATGGAAATGGGGTTGTTCCTGATTCTGATGCTCTACTGTCCTGGATATTTGGAGGTCCAACTAGTGGGGAACATTTGACATCATGGGTGCACACTAAAGAAGAGAAAACACAGCAAGGTATGGAAATTCTTCAGATGCTTGAGAAGGAGTTTTACCACCTGCAGTCTCTTTGTGAGAGAAAGAGTGAGCATTTAAGCTATGAAGAAGCATTACAGGCATTGGAGAATCTTTGTATTGAAGAAAGTAAGAAGAGGGAAAATGTCAGAGAGTTTGCCCATCGCAGCTTTGAGTCTGTCCTTAGGAAGAGGAGAGAAGAGCTTTTTGAGGGAGAGAATGATGTGATGTTCCTCAGCCATAGGATTGAGTTAGATGCCATATCAAATGTTTTAAAAGAATCTGAAGCTCTCAATATTAATCAGTTTGGATATGAGGATGGTGGTGTGACTTCACAGTTATGTGACTTGGAATCTGGTGAAGATGATCATTGGAGAGCCAAGGATTATGCGCATCAGGTGGACACATGTGTAGAAGTTGCAATCCAGAGACAGAAAGAACAATTATACATAGAGGTCAGTTGGTATTCTAAATTGGCTTACCTTTTGATTGAAAAAAATGATATTGATCGTTCCCATTGTACCTCAGTTTTTTTTTTTCCAAGCAGCTTAGTATAATAGATGCACGGATTATGCGCAATGTTACTGGAATGCAGCAGCTGGAAACTAAACTTGAACCTGTTTCTGCCTATGATTATAGTTCGATACTGTTGCCTCTAGTGAAGTCTTACCTGCGGGTATGTATTGAACAAGTTGAATATTTGTTGCATGCCTAATGTTTATGAATTTGACTTTAAGTAGTCTTGTGCCACTTTCTCCACCTATAGGCTCATTTGGAGGATCTGGCTGAGAAAGATGCCACAGAAAAGTCGGATGCTGCAAGAGAAGCATTTTTGGCAGAACTTGCACTTGATTCGAAGAAAGGTGTCAAAGGAGGAAATGATAGTTTAAGACATACACATGATAGAACAAAGGATAAGAAGAAGAACAAGGAATATAGAAAAGCCAAAGAGGCCAAGGTTCTAGTTCTAGTTTTTGTTTTCTTTGTGGCGGTCAATATATATGTTACAAATCCATTAGGATATCCTTATATCCAACTATCATCTTTCAATTCTGCAGGCTAATGGTGTTCCCGATGATTATGTGCATCAGGATGAGACTTCTGAGCTGTATGTTCCCTTGCTCCTAATATGAACATTCATTGGGACTCTATCCTAATGATGCTATCCTTTCATTATGGTCCCTTGTACTGGGTATAATTTGTTTCTGATGTATATTTGACATGCCTCTTGCTGCAGGTCTTTTTCAGTTGCATCCGATGGTGACCTTCCGGATTCTGAGATTGTTGTTTCTATAATGGACGATGACTTGAAACAGGAGGAAGAGGATTCTAAACGGAGAATTGAACTTGAAGCAGAGGAAAGAAAGCTTGAAGAAACTTTAGAGTATCAGAGGCAAATTGAGAAGGAAGCTAAGCTAAAGAAACTTGCTGAGCAAACTAAGAAGTCTACTCAAATTCATTCAGAGGAGGCAGAGGGCTTATTTGATGTTCACTTGAATCCCTGTGCTAATGTTCAAGATGTGCACGCGGCCTTTAAGCCTTCTCTGCAGGTAATCATTGTTACGGTGTGTCCTTTCGATGGATGGATTCTTCTCTCTAGAATTATTTCCATAAATAATTGGTACATTGAATTGGATACTGAAGATATTTAAAGAGGAATTCCATGCTGTATAATTTGGAGTTTATTTAGGAAAGTATTAAACCTCATAAAAGTTTACTTTCCAGGAGTCGTTGGCACAGAAGAGTGAATTCCCCAACAATTTAGAAGTGCCTGTAAATATGGCAAATGGTTTTGCAGTGCCAGTCAAATCTTCTACCATTTCTGGTGTTCCTATGATTAGTGGTGCACATCAAGCTAAAGTTAACCAAGGTTGGTGCAGGATTCATTATATAAGGCTGGGATTAATTTAGTAATAGGAGATGTTTTCATTCTGTATCTTCTTGAGCAGGCCTTCCTAATGGAGGACTTATAGAGGAGGATGGTTATTTGCCTATTGAGCGACGGATAGGAAGGAAAAATCGAAGGCAGAGAAGTTCTACAAAAGGGCCTGATGGAAGGTCTCAAGCCGAAAGGGAAAATGGTGAAAGTGTTGAGGGTCACTTAGGAGAACAAAGTAGTTCAAATGACAATCTCCTTGGAGACAGCAGTAAGTTTACGCTTCCCCCATGCTTTCTTCTATCTTCTAGTTCCAAAACCTCACCCCTTTTTTTTCAAATAGTATAAATGGTGTATGGTGTACAATGTGAAGTTGTCAACTTCAGTTCCCCATGTCATTGATTGCTTGTCCATTGGGAAATTCCTCTCTCCTGATCCCATTTTATAGTAAATGGAAATTATTTTATCTAAGATTTTTGGTAATATCTTAGATTTTGCTTTTCTAGCACGATCTTTACTTAGTATTCTCTTCTTTACTTGATTGTCCAAATGTTCTCTTGTTGTTTATTATGAAAAGAATTTTTACATGCTTAATGATTTGTGTGATTCTTTAGTATGGAGTTCATGATGTTTTATTTGAACATACTGTTTTTAATGCTTTGCAAATATGATCATAGAGCATCTATCTTTAATTTTCAATGTTACAACCATTTTCTCAACATGTGCATTAACTTTGTGGTCCACTTTTGGATTTGGAATGAATATGACCATGGGTATAATTAAGTGAAACCAGTTAATACTGTTTTGACAGACAATGGAACAAATGGATTGAGACAGAAACGAGCAGAGGAAGATGATGAAGAAAGGTTCCAAGCTGACCTTAAAAAGGCAGTACGCCAAAGCCTTGGTAAAACTATTTCTTGTTCATGTAGAGTTCTCTTTGTTATGGTATTTATGCTTTACATGTATCGTTGACTGGCCGTGGTTGTCAACCTGGTACCTACGGTTCAACCCATGGTAAGAGTGCCTGTGGGAGGGGAATTTTACCTTCATTTAAGTAATTCATGGATTACCTGCAGATTAAGAGGAAAATTTACATATTGTCAAGCAATCTTCTAGACAGTCTCAAAGAACTAGAATGATCTCAGATTTCATTATCAGAGTTCAACTATACTAGTAGCCTTTATCGGTTAGGAAAACAGTCTTCCTGGTAGTTATTGCAGCCAGGATTAGTTATTGTCACCAATAAAAAGCATTATGTACATATTTGGAATCTTGATATTTAATTTTGTGCAATAATTTGGTTGGGGTTATTCATGCATGAATTATGTGATTCTGAAAATGATTAGTAGACAGGCGTGTGGGTGTCATGAGTCTTACGTATATGTTAGTCTGATGTCAGGAGATTGATTGAATAGTACACTATCCTTGCCAATTTGTATTGCTACTAGTAGTAACACAAATCCACGATTCCGAAAAATGACGCTTCAAGGCTTACCATATGCTATGACATATGCAGCATATTCAATTGCCTAACCTTTAATTCTTGCTATTCATCAGATGCATTCCAGGAACGTCAGAAGTTTCCTGTAGCTTCAAATTTGAGGATGGCCAAATCTGCAGAAGTAGATAATGGTGTTATTTTACATGATGATATACAAAATGATGATGCATTCGAAACTGACATATTTGGCACAGGATTAAAGAATGAAGTTGGTGAATACAACTGCTTTCTTAATGTTATTATACAGGTCTGTGAGATCTGAAGTTACTGGTCTGATTTTTGTCGTTGGTGCATTGTTTTATTGCTTCTCCTGAGTATCTTCTTGATATTGGAACATTGCTGTTTATTGCATCATTTCAGTCTTTATGGCATATTAGACTGTTTCGAGATGAGTTCCTACGAAGATCAACATCAGAGCATGTACATGTGGGGGATCCTTGTGTCGTCTGTGCTTTGTATGAAATCTTTACTGCATTGAGCAATGCATCCGCAGATATGCGAAAAGAAGCAGTTGCCCCCACTGCTTTGAGAATAGCTTTGAGCAATCTGTATCCAGAAAGTAATTTCTTCCAGGAGGTAATTTTAGACAACTTGATTTTATTCTTGCCTCTCATACAATTTTTATCTTTATTTTGAAAGTTGGGGCTAAGATAATGGTAACTATACAGGCTCAGATGAACGATGCTTCTGAAGTTTTAGGGGTCATATTTGATTGTCTTCACCGTTCATTCACTTCTGGTTTAAGTGTTTCTGATGCTGAATCAGTTGAAAGTGGTTGTCCGGGATCTTGGGACTGTACAAACAATGCTTGTATAGTGCATACCATTTTTGGAATGGACATTTTTGAACGAATGAATTGCTACTATTGTGGTTTGGAATCCAGACATCTGAAGTACACTTCATTCTTCCATAACATTAATGCCAGTGCTCTCCGGACAATGAAGGTATCAGTTAGGAATTTTTGTAATTGTCCGTCTGTTAATTTTTTGTTCTGATGGTTGAAATTTTTAGCTTATTACTGATTTTGGCATGTTACTGATTATCCCATCTCTCTTTGTCTGTCTTTTCTATCAGCTTATGTGTGCCGAAAGTTCCTATGACGAGCTCTTAAATGTTGTGGAGATGAATCATCAGTTAGCCTGTGATCCTGAAGCTGGTGGCTGCGGGAAACTCAACTATATCCATCACATTCTCTCTACTGCACCACATGCTTTCACAACAGGTAACTTGACTTGAAGAGTTCCCGAGAAAATATTTTCTGATGAAAAGGGAAAAATGTTTTTCTGTTGAAAACTAATAAACATGTTTATATTTTGTCATGCAGTTCTTGGTTGGCAGAAGACATGTGAGAGTGCTGATGATATCAGATCAACATTGGCAGCTCTTAACACTGAGATAGATATCAGTGTCCTTTATCGTGGCCTGGATCCAAAGAACATACATAACTTGGTTTCTGTGGTATGCATATTTAAATGACCCTCAATATCATGCATATATTTTAGCATTTTAATTATACACACAGACCTTGGTTTTTTATTCGGAGTCGTGAAAGTTGTGGTATCTCCAATTTCTTGTCTCATAGAAAACTGGCCAAGTGTTATCTCTGCATAACCTCTGAATCTCACACCGAATTTACTTCAACAAGAACTTGTAGAAACCGGTGTATATTTATTCTCATATCTATGATTTACTTTTAGGTTTGCTACTATGGGCAACATTATCATTGCTTTGCCTATAGTCATGAGCGTGAATGCTGGATCATGTATGATGATAAAACTGTCAAGGTAAATTCACGTACTAGTGTAAATCATGCCTTCTTCTTTTGCTCGTTGTTATAACGTGTCTGATCTCCAGGTGATTGGTGGCTGGGATGACGTCCTTTCCATGTGCGAAAGAGGGCATTTGCAACCACAAGTTCTTTTCTTTGAAGCTGTAAACTAGACCTTCTGTGGAATTCAGTTACCATTTTAGACAGAAGAAGATGGCCATTGTAAGTAACTTCTTCGCATTCGTTCATTTTCTATGGTGAGGAAGGAGCGATCACAGCAATGAGTCCCTCTGTGTATCCTGATGGTTGGATCATAGTGTAGTATCGTCGTCAGTCTCAGAAGAAGGATAGTAAGAAGTCCAGAGTTCTGACATAGAAGAATTAACAGTTTTGTGATATAATGAAGAGTTTTTGAGGGAGCAACCATGTACTAAGGAGTTTCAGCATAATCAGGCGATTTCTCGAATAATCGTCCGCATAATGAGGTCACCGTCTCTGCAATTTTTGCTGTGCATTTGTTGATGAAGGCAGTAAGTATCATTTAAGGAGCATAATCTGCCGTTTTCTGTTAATGGCATTCATTGCCTGTTGTTTCTTTGGAGGATGTAACTGTTGTAACGGGGGCGTTGTAGGTTTCTGAAAAGTTCAAGACCAATGTCTTTTGGTAGACGTTTTCTATCTTTTACATATTTTCCCCCAAGTTTTGAAAAAGGGTTTTTGTATAGATCAAAACTGTAGCTTAAAAAGTAAATGTTGCTCCATTTGGTTACTAAAATAGTAAAATGAGTTCAAATGAAAGATCTATTCCTCCTTTTCTGCATTGACCATGAGCAATTTTGCTTCAATTTAGTACTCAGTCCAAATCAGAGAATTCACCTCGTGGGGGAACATCTAATTTATTCTCGTTTTGTTCATTTTTTATGATTTTGGCATGTGTAAGTAACTTTCCAATTGAACCACCACCATATGGATTTATACTTATCCAACGGTAAAATCTATCCAGCTAGGTTTTACTTTTTACCCACATGTGAAAAAGTTTTAACCGTCAGCTCATCTACAAGCTAAATTAGGATTTAGAATTAGGAGAATTGGGTCAGTGTGAAGTAGGTATGACCAACAAAGGGGCCCAAAATTATCGGAACTCTTATTCTCTCTCTTCCAGTAGCTTCCAACATTTGTCCCCAACGGTCACAATAACAACACACTCCCAAAACAAACACCAATCCCCGCTGCTTTCGGAATAGCCTTCCTCTTTCAATCTCTTTCTTTTACTCAGTCTCCGCTTCCACTTCCAGTAAATCCGCACATTATCGCACCTTTTCAGATCCCAAAAAAAAAATCACTTCCCCTCCTCCG
The DNA here is from genome assembly GCA_032719365.1 of Prinsepia uniflora. Classification (NCBI taxonomy): domain Eukaryota; kingdom Viridiplantae; phylum Streptophyta; class Magnoliopsida; order Rosales; family Rosaceae; genus Prinsepia; species Prinsepia uniflora. Next base: position 75,365,639 of record CM064865.1, on the reverse strand, counting down.
TAACTCCCTTTCTGGGTTTTCGCTGTTGCCGTTTTCAGATCGCTTTTCGGTCACCACCTGCCGATTCCCAAATAAAATGACCCTAAAGGGTGCCACAAGCCAGGCCTGCGCTGCTTGCAAACACCAGAGAAGAAAGTGCACAGCTGAGTGCCCTTTAGCCGCATATTTCCCTCCAGACCAACCCAAATTGTTCCAAAATGCACACAAACTCTTTGGAGTCAGGAACATCTTGAATATACTCAAACAATTAGACCCTCGGCATAAACAGGAGGCCATGAAGTCCATAATCTACCAGGCCAATGTGAGAGATAAGTTCCCGGTTTACGGCTGCTGGGAGGTCATCTGGCAGCTCCAATACCTGATTCTTGTCGCCCATGAAGAGCTTCAAGCTGTTCAAACACAGCTTGCAATGTACAGGCATCAACACCACATTCCTGATTTTCTCACCTCTCAATTAGAACTAGGCATGGCCCCACCTAATAATCCCTCTCTCCCACTTTTCAATCACTACCCTCAAAATTATAATCATGATAATAACAGTGATGATAATAATAATAATAATTCCATACCAGCTTTACCTGTAAATCAACACCAGCAGCAGTCTTACTCTAATAGCAGTGATGCTGCTTGTAGTTCTGCCTATAACATTGACTCAAATGTAAATAATAATAATAATAATAATAATAATAACAATGTTGCAAATCCCATGTGGATTGCAAGTCCTTTTGTCCATAACACCAACGACAACAATAATGAGAATTCGGAGGTGATTCAATCCCAATTGGGAGTTCTCCAGTACCTCTCTATCCATCCAGACGCTGTTCAAGATTATGATGAGCTGCATCCGTTTTTCAACACCATTGACGACAGAGTCTTACATTGATTCCAAAGAAGCTTATGGGTCAAGGTACATATTTTTTTTAATCATTTTTTATCTAAAGTTTAAGTTTTTGCTGACCCTTATGTCCATAACTTCATATCCGTTGTAAATTTATGCACTTTGAGGTCGGAAGAATCGTTTAAAGACACAACGCAATCAATTGAGCATGCAGAGAATGTATTGAAGAATGCAGCAGCATGCTTTAGTCTTACCAGTGTCAACTGACGATCAGTAAGCTTAGATAAAAGTAGTGTGGTTATTCTTCCATCAATTTTTTTTGTTATAATCTCCAACATGAAATGATTCATACGGGAAACCCGGCAACTTTGTTTTGTTAATTTGTTAACAAAAATCCACAATACTTAGCTCCATTTATAGAATTTTCACTTTCAGTGTTCTACAAATGAGTTTATAATGGAATTTTTATTTTGATTTTTGGTATTATTTGTGGCTGTTGAACTTTAAATCGGAACTATTATGATATATAAACCTCAAAATGAGGGAAATTAATGTACAAATTCAGAAATGGTGAAACTTAGATATTCATACAAGCTCTTCCTTATGTGTAAAGTAGCTTCGTAGTGGTACTGTACAGAGCCGAGTCATAGGGGCCTGGTATTGTATGAACCACAGGATGGGCACTTGTGGTAAAGCCAATGAAAGGGAGCAGTTCCTTTCTTCTCACAGTCATTGCAAAGTATGACCTGCAGTTTCTTTTAACAGTCAATGAATACCTATGTCCCGAAGCATTAGAAGCTAACGTCTATGACAGGAAAATTAGGAGACCAACCTGAGTTTGTCCAGAGTGCTCATCTGGAGTTTTCTCTTCAGCCAAAAATGCATCCAACATTTTAAAATACACCTGCGGAACAATCATAGGGTTTGAGAGCCACAAGAGGAATGCCTCACACTTCACGTTTGGATACCATTTGACACCTCAAGCAAGTAACCATTAAATCATTAACAGGTAAAGTGAGCTTTGGAGAATTTAGTATATCCAAACATGTCATTAGGGTGTAATATTAGTTAATCAAATTGAACTCCAGTACTCATCAGATAAGATACCCCTCTCAATAGCTTGTTTTCGTTCAGTCATCTATGATGTTTAATCCACAGAAGAAAGTTTCTTAGTTTCTCTGAAGCTCACAAAAAACTCTTAATGATACATTTCAAGTTTAGTCATATATAATTTTTTAAATGACTACTGTTATTAAATTTATTTCTTTTCTTAAAGCGATGTATTATTTGCAAGAAATAAAAATTGCACATAGTCAGCATAGTACTTCAGTAGTTCAATCCTAACTATTAAAAAAAAAAAAAAGCTAAACTGAAAAAGACAGCAGAAAATATTTCGTAACTGACCTGCATATCCCCAAGTGACTTTCCACAGATTGGGCAGGTATAGTTAGTGCAGGTGTAGGCCTAGAAGCAGCAGCAGAAGTACTGGTGAGGAAGTCTGAATATTTGCAAAAGCTCTTGGGAGAAAGCAAGAAATTATGAGAGGAAAATACCTCAAAACATGTTGAGTGCATCAAATGACCACATGGAAGAGCTTTCAGCGGAGAGTTGGAGGTGAACATGTCTTCATTGCAGATAGGGCAGTTATCCATGATGCATTTCTCTCTGCATGTGTGCTTCAACAGACAACGTGACATGCAAGCATTACAAGTCATGCAATGGAAGTAGTCAATACCCAATCCCTTTCCAAGCCGGCACAAGTTACAATAAGGGCAATGGTAGATGACCCTGTTAAACAGCTCCCTCAGTTAGAACCATAGTGAAATTCTGGAAGAGGTGCCTCTAATATTAGATTAGTCATTTGGCATGGCAAGTTAGCATTAAACCTATCCCAGATGGACAGGAATAGTTTAGTTTAGTTTAAGTAGATAAAGGCCAGAGGTACTTAATTCCTTACAGACTATCCTGTCATTTGGTGACTAGAACATAGAACTAAAATGGCCTGATTAATGAGGTAATGAGATTATAAACTATCAAACCATACATTTTAGGTTGGTACATATCTGCTTCTTCCTATGATTTCAATATCTTTTTCTTTCCTGTTCTGTTTCTTTTGCTTCCTATAGTTGAAGGACTTTAAATGCTTATTATAGTTAAGCTTATCCATTGAGCTGAGTTATGCTCATCCGATAAAAAAGATACAATAAAGCAGGCCAATCAGGATAGTTACCGATCATCATCAAATATTTTACAGATCCTGCAAAAGTATTTTGCCATGGATAAATTACTGCAGGAAGCAGTTGAGCATGTGGGTCTGACAGGCTGAAGTTTCAAGCATTTCATGCACATCATCTCTGTTATATTTTTCCTGCATATGCATTGCAGAAGCAGCAAGAAAAAGTAAGGATTCGAAAAAAGGAAATTATGATATTTGCATGCTGAACTGTAGCTCATACTGTTGATACCTATCTATTTGATGATCAGCCATCATCTCATCATGGCAGCGTATGCAGGTGAAAAGCTGGTTGCAACAGGCGGCAAAAAGCTTACAGTTCCTCTTATAGTGTTTGCAACCAAAGGTCAGTCCCAAAGGATCCTGATAGGATGGATGCTGACCAGGAAATTCCTTCCCATTACTTGCGACAGTTAATTCAGAGTGTTGCCGGACTATCCAACGGCTGAAACAGTATAAATATTTTTACTTTTGTCATATCATTTGTCACATTTCGTGAGCATGTAGCAAAAACATAGACATGTTATAAAGCAAGAAAAACACTTTCGATATCATGTTTGTAAGACATCTGATCTACAAAATTATATTACACTTCTTTGGGCCGACCTAGTCCACTACATCTTCTAAAATTGACATATAAGCTAGTTTCTTCGAGGGAAGCACACTATAAATGGTCTCATTATCTGGTCATTTCGGTTCATCACTAGATTACAGATAGTTTTCCCATGGTGTTGATGCTTCTTGTTGAGTTGGTCTGAAGATACATGTTTTTTTAATTCTCATTGCCTGATAGCTTAAATTTCAGAATGAAGAGTAATTCACATCGTATCAGTTTTGTTTCGGCTTCTGTTAGAATTAGAATCTTGTGGAACCCTTAAAAGTTATATCTGGTACATTTATGAGCATGTGTAAGGTCTGATTTGGTTAAGTTTTATTACAGGCCTACATGTGAAGTGTTGTATTTGTATGTTGTTTATTTAACATCAATCGTGTGTATACATTGTTGGGCACCCTTCCTAACAGCTTAAGTTCTCGGAATTTGGGACCAAGGGAAAATGAAAAAAAAAAAAAAAAAAGGAAAAACCAGGTAGCATGACACTCTTTTCTTTTAGTATTAACAAATAGGAGATATAATTTCACCCAAAAAAAAAATATAGTATCTACATAGGAAAGTTGGCTCTTACACTAGTAACAGACCAATATGATACTTGATGGTATATACTCAGTTTTCTTACAGATACCAAGGTATTTTCAAATTAATCTTACATATATGTATAATGGTAAACTGCCTCGCCCTCACCTCGCCCTCACAATAGATAGTATACTCAAATTGGATGGAAAATAATAAAAAAGAAAAATAGCACAGGTATTTGCATGACCAACCTCATTAGCAGGTTCTGGATCATAGATGATTTCTTCTGAGGATCCAAGGAAGAGTCACGAGAGATTTTTCTTATCGCAGCCTCCAGCTCCTCTTGACTTAGAGTCAGCAAGCACTCGCAATACTTGGATTTCTGGCTTGCTTGAAAAGGCTGACCTGGATTATCAATTTGATTCGTAGCATTTTCTACTTTGCATATCTTCTTGTTACCTTGACCACAAGGTTCTGTATATTTTGTATCAGTGTAATTACATTGGGCACTATCAGAATCTTCCGGCAATCCATCCACCTCACTATTTTCCAATGGCTTGGTATTTGAAGCAGGGAATTCTAATTCTGGAATATTGATAATTTTGTTATAAACACCTCCTTCTAGTCCACCTGATCCACACAGGTAGGTACAGACAAGCTCCAAGGGATCTGCAGTCCATGAAGGAGGGATATTTGACTTGTCTACCTCCTTACCTGTATCATACCCTTCCCACCATTCTCTCAGCCACTCATCGAACATAGTGTTCTGTGTGACCTGGCGCCATAGAGATATCATTGCTTGCTGTTCTTCCGGTGTCAAAGATTCCATTAGCCAGGGTATCATATCCTGCAATATTTTTGCTTCTGTTCGACCAAGTATGCATCCTACGATCCTTTCTTGCTCCTTAATTGAGAAGCATTCTTTAAACAAGGGCCAAAGTTCAACTTCTTCACGATGAACATGTTCAGTCAGTAACTTGCTCGTTGATGTGCACATGTCATGAAGCCTCATGCACAGCTGATGGTGCTGCAGCATTTTCTGATCCACAGTGTTTAAATCAGCCTCAGAACCTGGAACATGCAATTTAGTTATCTCATCTAGAACGTGGGATATCTTCCGAAAGTGTTCAACTTCTAGTTTGTGGTCCAGTGTGTAAGAGTGGCTGATGTTTTGCAGTTTTCCTTTTGCCTCCAAAGCTGGAAAGGCAACCTCATCCTCCGCTTCACTATGTATTTGATTCAGAAACTGTACAAGATGGAAGCGTCGGCAAAAATCTGTAAGAAAAGCCACATTTTCGGCCAACTGAGCCGAACCAGATACAAGGTATTCCAAATCTTTCTTGAGAGCCTTGTGGAAAAAAAATATGAGATCTATTGGTTTTGATTCATGGAAAATATTATCAAGAATGTTTTCTCCACAAAGACTTTCAGGAAAGTAATGTGATTTTTTCATTGTTCCAGGGAAATATATCTGAAGATGGGTTCCACTGGAGTATGACATCTCAAAATTCCTGGTAGAGTCGGAGGCACAAGATGAGTATGGCATAGAGTTCTTGCCCTTGTTGGAAGAGGTTGGTTCCAATAGCCGAGTGCTTGATCCCTCACAGGGTTGCATATTGGAACTTACTGATGAGGATCCAGTAGTATCATAGAACTGTTTGGATAATGAAGTGCATCTGCTCTTGAATATCTGCAGCAACTCCTTTCGGAATTTTTCAACAGAGGTCTTACCTGAATGGCCAATACGGAACCATTCATGTAATAGGGATGCAAATGATTTATTGACTAATGAATCTCCCAGATTCAAGTTGCTAAGGATGGACCTGGATTCTTCCTCAGATAAACAAGCTGAAAACCAAGTAGTCATGCATTTTAGCAATCCGAGTGGCAGGATATGAAGGCTCACATACAGCAGCTGCTGCTGCAGTTCGTGGCTACAATTGTTCCTTACCATGGGAAATACCTGATAAAAACTGGGTAAATGTTAATTTGCAATCAATATAGTAATATTTTCTTCATGGTAATTTAGTAAGTTTTCATCAATATATATATATATATATATATGCGATGATGATCAATGAACCATGGTTACCTAAAGCCATAAAAGAGCATAGAATGATGATTAAATTTCTCTCGAATTATAAGAACTTAAACTTTTTAATTTTATAGAGTGTACCTTCGTTTCATGGAAAGTAAAATTCTCATTGATTCCCATCACAAAAGACTCAAGTTCCCAGCAAAGCTTCTCCACAAATTTGTTTAGAGGTACGTTTTGAAGATTACAGTATATCAACCTCTGCAGACCTTCAGCATGCCATTCACTAGAAGATTGTTCATTGGGGAGGTAATGACAGCAATTGAAAAGTTCTTTTAACACGGGATGAAACAACTTCTCAAATGCACTGCTGTAAGCCAGAAAACATCCAATAAGTGTCAATTAACTGAACATAAAAAATGAGCACATAAGAACATCAGCAACCACATCAGTTACCTGTAGAAGGTAAGGACGTCAACAAAGAATTTTAGATGGACCACTATTGAATCAAGATTTGAAAATTTGTTTGAGCTTCTTAATAGATACAGCTCCTCCAGAATTTCTGTCAAATCTTTCCTAATGGAATTATGCCAAAGATGAAGACCATCAACCGGATAGTATCTTATATCAGGGAGGATGAATTCTGCCTTGATGCAACTCTTGTTTTCGTCAAAAAACCTCTTAGGCGAATGAGACTTCAATAGTTTTTTCATATTTGCAGATTCACCAGCAGGTTGAGCTCCTCCAGTGGCGTGTTCATTACTAGAAAGCCAAGAAAGTACCACCTTCACAATAATTAAATTAGTAAATACCAAAAATTTGATTTACTAGTGGCTAACCTCTTGGCTCAGAATCTACCTCTTGGAGTGATTTTTCGTCGGGAACAATTTCTTTTATGCAATGTATAACTTCCTCTTGTTCATAAGGTGGAAGAGAGGAAATTGTCCACGGAAGTAGATCCTCTAAAAGCACCAAGGGAACTTTACACATGAAATCCCACACAAGTGAAGCCTGCTCTTTGGGAGAGAACTGCTGGAGAATCAAAGGAAAAACCTGCACCACAAAGACAATACAATCAAATCTTGCTTAAAGAACATTGTCACAAATAACATTTTGAATTTGGTTGAATAACTTTTTTTGGCTATACCTGTTGTTCTTCCTTGAGCATATGCTGGCAAACAAACGCCTGAAGCGTCCCGATGCAAAACACAAGTTCTTGAAATTGCTTTGAAAAATGCTCACTTTCCTCTAACAATACATCTAGTCTATTGAAAATAGAAACGAAAAGACCGTCTATACTCCTATGTTCTAGTGAATATGTACTGGCTACATTTTTTGTTCGTCCATCTAGCGCTAGCAAAATAACCTGCCAACAAATTTAAACAATTAAAATTGAAACTCTACTGTTTTTAATAAAGAGTTGATAATATGCGCAGCACCAGATACCTTTTACTCAAAGTTGAGTAATTTGAAGTTTCACACTTACAAAATCAATTCAAGTTTCAAAGAATTTGATTATTTAGTAATTAAATTGTGAAATTTCAATTTTCAAATAAGGAATTCGGAGATTATTAACAAATTTGGGAACTTTGTGCAAACCTCATCTTCTGCAGAGCAGTGGTACTTATAAGCGAGGTCGAGAAACTCAAACCGGCGCAGAAGCTGGAGAACAAAGTCGCGGCCTTGAGGGTCACGTGAGCCACTCTCCAAAACCGCCGATGTCAAATGACGGAGATCGTCGAGCTCGGCTCGCAGCGCCTTGTGGAAGTAGACGAGCAGGAGGATCGGCGTGTGGACGAGTCGGTCACGTGTGGCGGATGCAGAGGCGGAGGAGGAGGAGGAGGAGGACTCCGACAGAGTGTCGGTGGGCGAAGGTTGGAGGCATTGCGGAAAGTCGTCGCCACCGCCCATCCACAGTGAGACGACGACGTCGTTTAAGCACCATGAAAGTTGGGGAAGAGAAAGGGAAATTTGGCATTGCGGGTGAAGGGGATTTTAATCACTCTGTCATTCAAGGCCCCCTCTCACACAAGACGACCCTCTCTCTCTCTCTCTCTCTCTCTCTCTCTCTGTTCCCCAGCTAACACACACACACCAATTCATTTTTTCTTTTTTTATAATTTTATGCATTTGGCCACGGCCGGTGACAACGACGGCGTACTGAACGCCCAACGGTGCCTACTTTACCAACCATAGCCGCTTCAACGGGCGCGTCGAGAACACGCGGGAAAAAAAGCATATTTGCCTTTTCTCCTTATATTACTCGACGTCTCGTTTCACGTACCAAAATAATGAAGACTTCAGATATCAAGTTTTTCTACAAATTTTGGTGTAATAGCTGAAGTGACAATATTTAACGTATGTTGTTTAATTAGTGCTGTGCTTTTAAAAAATACTGTTATTGGTATTGATCACCTTGTTATTATTTGTAGTGATAAAATAGATGTTGTTAGAATGTTAAATGTTTCAACTATCGATTATTCGTCGTTCAATCATTAAATGACGTGCGTTCTTCCTCGCAACCTGCCAACTAGGAGAGTAGTGGGTTTTCTGTTAGTACGAGCATCGGTATAGTGCCGGCCTAAGGTTCTCCGACGGTCAAGTTGGTAACTTTGTTCGTAAGAGAAAACGGTAAATGGTAAGTTTGACAGAGTAATAGTGAATAGTAGATATTAGTTACTTTTATTGGGAAATATGTACCTCTTATGTATGGGTAAGTGGGATGTTCGATTTCCATAGTTTCGATGTGGGACAAATGCTCCTCGATCTACGTGCTGACAATGTGTCACGTAGATCGAGAGTAGATAAGTTTTCACGTGACATCTCATATCGGGCCCAGTGTTGGGGCTATGTGAGTACTGTGGGCTTGAGCCTTGTTTGGTGTTTGGGCTTAAAGTATACGGTCCAGTGAGTCTGATCAGATATGGTGTCAACGGATGTCAACATAAATTATCGAAATAACGTAGATGTCAACATATATATGTCATCTCTACATATATTACAAACGTTATACTACTAGATTATTAGTAGGGGTAATAATGCCACCTAATGTTGTTATTTTATACAACTAAAAGATGATATTTTTGTTTTTACATATCGGTTTAATTATGATAAGTAGAGTAAATGACGAACGACATCCTAAATACGTAGAGAAGTGCGTGGCTTTCAACAACCGCTCCGGCCATTTGTTTAATCCTTCCCGCCAATTGTTTAATTGGGGTTATATTAGTTTAAAGTTTAATCTTGTTTAATGTGGTTGAAATTTGTATAGTTGGTAAAAGGCTAAACAGGTGGCTATCAGAAACGGCCATGCAAATTGCAGTGGGTTGGTTTAGTTTAAGTAATAACTAATAAGTAGGAAGGAGGGCTCCTTCACGCCGTCCCGCATTTGCCTCCTCCTCCTTGGGAGTTGGGACATATTTTAAAACTTTAATGCTTGGTCAGGCCACGTGAAACGCACCGTTTTGTGCCTTACGACGCCTGGGACTTGTCGCACATGGGGCAGGTCAACCCTCAGACAGTCGAAGTTACTGTTAACGTAGCAGTTAATGTTTTGTCCACATGTGCACGTGCGTCGAGTCTTTGGGCGTGTGGCCTGCATGTGTCTGCGTGTTCCCGCCTCACCTTTTGGCGCTACGGTGACCCTGGCTTTTCTAGAAAATCAAAAGCCAAACTACAATAACCTCTACTATTATAAAGCTACGGTGGTTAGGTTCCATCAAAATTTTAGAGGAAAATACTCTTCGCTTATTAAAAAAATTATATAATATATAAGTGTTTTTTTATACAATATAGTATATGGTTGAATTAGTAAAACAAATTGTTAAATTTATAATTAAATAAAATTAATGCAAGAACTGGAGAAGAAAAAAGGTGAACTTACGTAATTATTTCTTCTATTTTCATTTTAAAGAAATTAAGAGTGAATTTTGTTTCTTTTTATTTCATTCTTGTAAGAAAAAAAAAAACAAATGGATACACGTGGGAGGGGATGCCAAGATGTGGGGCTTTGAGCTTCAAAAATAAGATGTGACAGTAAAAATAAATTCAAAAAAGTCCATGCTCAAGAAAAAATAGGTGAACAATAGCTTCTTTATTTTCAAAGGTAAAACCAAGCAACATGAAGATGTAGATCTTAAGCCTTCAATCACGGCACATGAAGAAAAAAATGAATGACTCCCGAATGAATTAAATTGGGATGTTGCCTACCTATTATGAACCAAATATATTGTAATGACCCGTCCCGAATATCGGGATTGAATATTAATTAATTATGATTTAGAATGACTAATCGAGGATTAGTTGAGTGAAATCGGACGAAACGTGCAAAATGACCGTTTTGCCCCTAGCGTGGGCAAAATGTTGACTTTTAGTTCGGGCGGTCAAACGGACTTTGACCGATGACTGTGACGTAGTTCCGGACGTCACGAGTTCATAGACAGGTGGCACGTTCGATTCCGACATTCGAGGTGAAAGTTATGATGTTCGGAAGTTGAGGGGTATTTTGGTAATTTGGCTTGTTAGGGGCCAAATGTTGACTTTTTGATCGGGAGGTCCGATGGACGAGGGCCAAGGACCGTTACGTAGGTCTCGTCGATACGAATCCAACGACAGGCGGCATGCCGAAATCGGAGATTCGACGACGAAGTTATGGTCACGGAATCGGGCTCGATTAACCGAACGAACCGGGAATAAAATAATATTTTAATATGAACAGTACCCGGTGACTGAACACACTTGGATGAGTGACAAGTGTCACTCATCCCTTAAAATCAGACACAAAACATGGATCCATGATTTTGGGGGAGACCAAATGATGATGTTTTGTTATTATTTTAATTAATTGATTAATCTTTTATTTCCTCCATTTTTCCTCTTCAGTTTTCTCCAACCCGTGTACAACCATAATCCAATTTTCTTCCTTCCTTCATTTCTCTTCCATTTCTGAACCTGAGAGTGCGGAATTGTGAGTGAATTGAGAGTGAATTGAACTGGGAAACACGAGGGATTGAGGAAGGCTGAGGACTGGGATTTCGGGTTTTAGAAAATTTAGAGGGAAAATCAAATTGGAAGAATTGAGTCGTGATGATGGATTTGGAGCTTCGAAGTAGCTTCCTGAGGTTGAGACGAGTGGAACCAGATAAAAAACGAGGTGAATTGATGCCCAATTGGCTCTGAACAAGTTTGGTAACAGTGAGAAATGTCGAGTTTGAGTCGTAGAGTTTGAGCCATGAATTGATTCAATTGAGTTGGGTAAAATGCTTACCTGAGTCCCTTGATGCTTCTGGTTGAATCAATTTAAGGAAATCGTGTGACGGTGAAGGTCTTCGAATAATGAACAATGGCCGGAGCTTCTTCGAATGATCGACTTTGATCGTAAGGTTTGAGGTATGGTTTGGTGTAATTAACGTTACAGAACTCTAATTAGACTTGATTCGAAACTGACTGAATGTTCAATTGATGGAAACAATGTCGAATTGGTAGGATTTGAACCGGGTTTGTTCGCGGGTTAAATGACCCGTTTTACAGACAAACGGGTGAGAGGGACAGTACTGTAGCAGGCGCGTGGGTTTCACGCGCAACCACTCACGGCGGCGCGTGAGGGCGCGTCCGGCCTAGTCTCAAGGTGAGGTCAACATGACTTTTGATCCTCTCAGTGTAACGAACATTTTAACGTTGATTTCGAGGAAATCGAATATTGTTTCGATAATGTTCCGCATATCCGAAGTTTTGTTTTACGTTAAAAATACGTATTTAAATTCTGGAAAAATTGGGGAAAATTATATGATGTATTTTGAGATGTTAGTAACCCTCTATAATGATTTTGGGCAGGAGTTGTGATTTCCAGATTTTACGGAAAAACGTGCAGCTCGGAAACGGACCGTTTTGGACGGTGTGTGTGAGTGGACTTTGTTTTCTAACCGTGATGCATGCATATATGATTTAAATGCCTTATTATATGATTTTATATGCTTGGGCATGATTTATGTTTCAATCCGGTAATTTCTCGGTTTTATGATTATTATATTATTATTTTTGGGCGATTTTTGAGAAATTACGAAATTTGGTAAAAATGATGTTTGGACTTGGTTTATGAGTCCGGGATTGAAATTGATTGAAAATAATGTTTGGACTCGGATTATTGAGTCATGGATTCAAAAATGATGTGGTGATTCGGGAATAAGTCAAGGGTCAATTTCGTGAATTTACGTGAAAATGGCAACGGAGGTTGCAACGCATGGATTTGCGTGATAATGTTATTTTGGGCATGAGAACCCAAGTGAATAGTGATTTTGACTCGAATTTGGAGTCACTTGTGAAATTGTGAAATTAATGATTTATTGGGATTTATGATTATTTTAATCAGTCTTTCGGGCACGTTTTACGAGGAACGTGCAAATGATGTTTTGGGCTAGACCCGGAGTTTAAATGATTTCTAAAATGATATTTTGACTTTGTTGGTGAGTCAATGATGATTTTCGGATTATTTTATTGAATTAAAAGGTGATTTTAAAGAAGTACTTGTAAATGGTATTTTGGGCTTTGAGACCCAGTCGGGAATGATCTTGACTTTGTATGAAGACAAGATTTGATTGAAATGTTTTGGGATGTGATTCCCGAGATGGTTTTCATTGTGATTATGATATTCCCAGACGGTCGGAGCTTGGGGGGGATTACCCAGACGACCGGAGCTTGGGAGATGTGATTGTAGGATAGGGAGTTGATCCTATGGTAGTCAGCTTCTCGGATGAGACTGAGCCTGGATGTACCACTCGGAGGTGTCTGAACCTGGGGATGTGTTCGCCCAGAGGTGACTGAGCCCGAGGGGGTTGAGCCCAGAGGTGTCTGTTCCCGAGAGAGTGACTGGATATTGGCCTACGCGTAGTGCAACACTTGTGAGTAGTGCAGTTTGATTGATTGTGCACTTGTAAGAAGTGCAGATGTAATTTGTGATATTTTATGCACTTGTGAGTAGTGAGGATTGATTGGATTGATATATTTATTGTGCACTTGTGATTAGTGCTGATTGCGGTTATTTGTGATGACGTACTGGTATTAAGTACGGGTTTTTGGTCTTTGTGGCCAGTGATTATGTTTTCACATGTGTTGGCCTGAGAGCCGGGATTTGATGTTTATAACATGAACTGATTTGGTGAACATGAGTTTTATGGACCATGGGAAAATATGTTTTGATTTTATCGGTCCACTGTTCATACTTGAATGATTTCATACTATTACTCATGTTTTACGATATGCATGCAAGTTTGTGAAAACTGGAGGGTAAGAATGTATTTTGATAAATGTTTTTATAAGAGGTCATTTTTGTCCACTCACACCTTTTCTGTTTTGTGACCCTCCAGGCCGTGGTACGACGTTCGAGACTGATCGTGAGGCAGTGGCAGCAGCAGAAATCCGCGTAAACATCCCTTGTCTGGCAAGCACTGAAGGGTAGTTTCGGACCTTTAGTTGACTTGTCAGACGGGAGCAGGACCGGGCACGGTTTTTGACGTCCAGTTGGGACGGGTCCTGTCATATATGAAATATCTTGATTCCATTAACCTCCACGCATATGCACAACTCAAATATGAACTTACCTATCACCAACGCAGATGATCTCCAACACTTCAAAGTATTTTCTCATATATCAACCCAAAGGGGCGGCCCTGAGCCGATAAAAACCCTGTGCAAAATTAAAATGTGGCTATGAATATTTTTTTTTATGTATTATTACGACTTCAATTTAAATCTAATTTACGTCTTCAATCATTGAAATTTAATTTCGATAGTAAATAAGTAAAATCATCAAACCATAAATTATGTAGAATTATCACATTACACGTTATAATATAAAAATTAGCTTACACCAAAATTATCAAGATAACAACTAGTGCATTACTACTTTTTGAACATTGATCTTCTTGCATTCTTAGAAGCAAAATAATCGATTAATCTTTCATAATCAAGTTTTTCTAAAAACTTATTTTCAATTGAAATCAAAGCCAAAGTGATACGACCCGTAAAGGAATGCAAGAATTTAAAATATGGAATTTACCATTTTACCCTTATTTCACTATCCGGGTTTTTGGTGTGGCCTTTTGTTGAATTTATTTGGGTTGGGTCTCTTTGTCATTGAGGCCTTAGTGGCTCTTAGTTGAACTCGAGCCCAAAAACTTGAAGCACCTATTTAGATTCTTTCTACACCTACACATATAACCAAGAATTGATCCAGACCCAGCATGGAGGCCCAACACATATTTCCCTTCATTGTAGCTACTGCTACCTTACTAGCCTTGTTAGATCTTCACACGCTCACACTCGTCTTCCCTGTACAACCAGTGAGTACCTTATCACTGAAATGAAAGAAAAACACAACCCCTCAAACAGCCACTCTGGGCATCGTTCGCTTAAGCTCCAGCGGATGGCCTATCATCTTCTTCCCCATCTCTCATCTTCAATCGAACCCTCATCACCGTCAAAGGACCATGGTCGTGGCATTAACGCAGGACCACGAGTGAGGACCGTCGATCTAGAAGGCTTGAATCAAGCCCTGACGACACCACAGCTTTGATGTGACCACTCTCAACGATCAGACGCGCTAGGGACGCCCAGGGATCATCGTGATCCAAATTAGAGACTTCCAACCGATTACAGACCCGACGACTACCTGAAGCTTCTAAGCTCAAATAAGGTAGGATTTCCAAGAGTTATCTCCATATTCTTCTTCATCTCTGATTTTGGATGCTAATGAAGTATTTTCATGCGGTTTTCCGATTAGTGGTTAGGTGGAGGAGGCGACGTAGGGTATCCGGAGTTAAGCTTTTTACAGAAAAACAGAGGTAGTTACATGTTCCTCACCCTTGTCATAAGATTAAGACCTGCAAATCGCCTAGGTTGAGCGTTAAAGCTCTCAGCTCGACGAGGACATACACCCAGCTCGAATTAGACTTCGACCCGAGAGCATAACCTGAAAGATTGAACACCATCAAGATACTTCGAACTACAAATTCATAGCTATCGATTGGATTTGTGACGCTTAGAACTTAAAACTGAATTCACTATTGTGTTCTCTGGGTTTGGGCGGTCCATAAGGACAAAAATCAACGGTTTTGTTTTGGACGCATGATAGGGCTTAGATAGGAGCTCGAAGGTGACCCGTGAAGATCAAACTTGGTTGGAGGTGTTTCATGTATGATTTCTTAGTTTTAATGACAGGACCCACCCCGATTATCACCCCAATAACCGAGGTGAACCCTGCACCTGTCTGACAACCCCAAAACGAAAGACCGAAACGACCTCACGGAAACCACCAATTAAATTGTCAAACGAAGGAGAATTTAAAACATCCAACTAGTCAACCGTTATACAGAGCATAGTACCAAACAAAGTAAAACAAAACCACACACAGAGTACATGTAACACCTCGAAAATTCGAGGATTATAATAATGTAATTTAATGTATGAATTGACGTTTTTACCCCTGTGAATGGTATTGCCAAATTGTTGACTTTTTGATTTGAGGGTCAAATGGACTTTGACCAATGACCGTGACGTAGTTTAAGACGTCACGAGTCCATAGACAGGTGGCACGTCCAATTCGGACGATCAGGGTAAAAGTTATGACTATCGGAAGTTCAGGGGCATTACCGTAATTTGGACGATAGGGGCAAAAATGTTGACTTTTCATTTGACAACTAATTTTCACATGACTCAAGGACCGTTAGGTAGGTCTCGATGCCCTGAGTCCGTAGACAGGCAGCACGCCGAAATCGGACTTCGTATGGCTGAGTTACGGGTCTAGAAAGTAAAGGGGCATTTTGGTCATTCTACCCCTGGTTACTGTAGCAACCGCGGGGGGAACATGGGCGGCACCACCATGTGCGGTCGTTCAGTGTGCAATTGTTTATGCAAGTGTGTGCTGGAAAGAAAGGAATGTCTAATTCTTTAGAACGTGGTCTGATTCATCCACCCAGCAAAGGCTACATAGTTTATTTCGATCGAAGCTTTTTCGGGGAACCAATCTCAGTGGACAGTAAGGCTTCCACGAGCCACTGGGATGGATTAAAATGTTTAAAACTGAATGGGAATTAAGTGAGCTTCACTCTGCCGTTGAAAGAACTGAGAATAGGTGAGGAACCAGAGAGAAACCATTTCGGGAAAATTTGGAGGGAAATTGGGTTTTCAATTTCTGGTGATTGTTGGACCAAACCAAGGCATGGTTTAGTCTTCTGGGAGTGTTGGGAACTCAACCATATCGAAATCAAAGGCCATCAGCCACGGGTGAGCTGGGACGGTGACTGCAGTGTTCAGAGAAATTTCAGTGGATCGGACGACTACTTCCAGGTGAGTGTTGGTTCAATTGATCGTTCATTTTAGTTCGTTTTGATCCTATTATGCTTCTTGTGAAGTTAATTGGAGATTGAATTAGAAACCAGGAAGTTCTGGTGATTGACCCGTTTGGTTGATCACGGGTCGATGGTCGATTGGGGACTTGTCGAGGTTGATTAATGTCTCAGAACCTAAATTGGATAGTTAATGAACATGTTAGGATCAAATACAAGTGAAATCGAGTGATTGTTGGACCAAACCAAGGCCTGGTTTAGTCTTCTGGGAGTGTTGGGAACTCAACCATATCGAAATCGAAGGCCATCAGCCACGGGTGAGCTGGGACGGTGACTGCAGTGTTCAGAGAAATTTCAGTGGATCAGACGACTACTTCCAGGTGAGTGTTGGTTCAATTGATCGTTCATTTTAGTTCGTTTTGATCCTATTATGCTTCTTGTGAAGTTAATTGGAGATTGAATTAGAAACCAGGAAGTTCTGGTGATTGACCCTTTTGGTTGATCACGGGTCGATGGTCGATTGGGGATTTGTCGAGGTTGATTAATGTCTCAGAACCTAAATTGGATAGTTAATGAACATGTTAGGATCAAATACAAGTGAAATCGAGTGGAAATTGGGGGTTAATTAACCGGGTCAAGCCGCGGGTGGCATGCCCGTATTACAGACAAACGGGTGAAGGTGGTGACACTGTAGCAGCTATAGTGTCAGGCGCGTGACTTTCACGCGCATCCACTTTGGGCGGCACGTGAGGGCGCGTTGGACCTTATCTCTGATCACGATCAACATGACTCTTGTTCCTCTCATCATTCTGAACATTTTTTATGAATTAACCATGTTGATCTGAGATAGTTAGGAGGGTCAGTTTAGGGCCGGTTGTCTCGGGAAACGTATTGACGGTTTCCCCGAGCCGGTTTCTGTTTCGGACTTTTTGGATAAATGTTTAAGACTTGTAGTGACCCTTACGTGTGATTTGGACTGACATGAATTGTACGATAATCCCGGTACAAGTTCGTACGCGCATGTTCACCGCGGGATCGTACTGTGAGTGGACCCGATTTCATTAAACCCTTGCATTCTTAAATGTTTTCTGATTTACTTACATATTCACATGTTGGAATCATGAAACGGTTTTGATGATATTGAAATTATGGTTATGGCACGTTTCACGGTATTTGGGTTTGAGACCCGTTTGATGAAACTTAAAGATTGGTTTGGATTTTATCTACGTATATATGTTTTGCATATGGATATCAATAAAATGTATTTGGTACTGCACTGTATAGATCCATTCTTGTGATACTGTCTCCTCCGGATGTGGTACCCCGGAGTGGTCATGGCGCATTGCCTGCGAGGGGGTCATTCTACGGAGGAACCGGACCGTAAAATGACTCAGGAGCAGGATTGCTTATTTGACGTCAGGGACGTCGAGCGTCTAGGACGCTAGGCATTTGAGATGCCGTACCCGGACAGGGTTCGGGATTGAGACCCCGAGTGGCACGCGTAGCCTTGAGACTGTGACCTTATTGGACGTCAGGGACGTCAGACATCTGGGATGTCAGGATTGGAGTGTATAGTGCAGTGGCTAAAATTATCTTATGATTTTATTACATGCCTTATGATTCATATTATATGGTTTATGGTTTTAAATTCTGATGCATGCATGTTTTGGAAAACGGAGGGGTAAATTATATGTTTTACTTATTAAACGGTTTTATAAACTTGAGTTTCGGCCCACTCACCCTTATTATTTTGGTAACCCCTCCAGGCGGTGCTACTGAGGTAGAGGAGGATCCTGAGGCTGAGGCATAGATCTACTTCCGCGTACCTGATCTCCTGTTGAGTGGTTTGCCCGCAGGTTTATTTTAGAGTCGTGCTCGCACTTTGTAATTTTGGTTTTCATCCCTTGTCTGACATCTATTTATTTCGGATCGATGTATAACTTTAATTTGGTTATTTATGAATTTGAACGTTTGAGATTAAAATTGGTATGTTAATTTGGGTGTCAGACGGGAGCAGGGCACGTCCCCATGTGGTCCCAGGGGGATCGGGGCGGGTCCTGTTAGCTTGGTATCAAAGCACTAGGTTGTGGTCAGCATGCTAGACTAGCGATTAGTACTAGTTATTTTTCGAGTTTAAGGATAATGTTATCTGATCTATGCCTCTTGACAGTTGGTTATGCCTCCAAGGAGGATTCCTCATACACGAACTGACGAGGATCTGGAGAGGAAAATGGAATGCGCAAGCATTGAATGGGCTCAGCGTTTGGGAGCCACTCCTTTCAACGGGGGATCAAACCCCGAAGATGTTCATGAATGGATTACCAAGTGGGAAAGGATCTTCACGGTAATGCACTACCCTCCGGGCGAACGGGTGACCTTGGCGGCCTTCTTACTGGAAGGAGGAGCCTACTAGTGGTGGCACGACCTCGAAATGTCTGGATGGTCTGTCCATACCACTACTTGGGAGGTTTTCCGTTCCCGATTTCTGCACCAGTACTACCCGCGATCGTTTCGCGCGGCACGGGAGGCAGAGTTCCTGCGGCTGGAGCAGGGGGATATGTCTATTGCGGACTACGAGCAGACTTTTGGGAAACTATCCCGGTTCGCTGCATCATTCGTGAGCACGGAGGAGGACAAATACCAAAGGTTTGAGCTTGGACTCCGATGGGAGATCCGGGAAAGTGTGACTATTGCTACTCATGCTTCTCTGAGAGATATGGTCGACGCTGCGGTGCGTGCCGAGGCCAGTCTGGCGGCACACCAGAAACGACAGCCTTCGGGTGAGGGGCGACGTCAGGATCGCCCACAACGTGGGCCAATGGGCCAGAAGAACAACAAGGGAGGGGGCTACAGGGGAGCACCCTCATCCTTTAAGGGTCGTGGCTGGTCAGGTCGACGTGGAGGCTCTCAGGGCAGAGATCAGGATTCAACTCTGGGCAGCGTTCATCTTGGAGCAGTGCTTCTGGTGGGCATTCGGACAGGCCGAGGCCAGTAAACTGTTTTGCTTGCGGAGAAGAGGGCCACTATACCTGTGATTGCCCAATGTTGTCCAAGAACAACGACGCTGGGGGCTCTAGTGTGGTTCAGAGCATGGCTTCCCACACTAACGAAGGTCGAGGTCAGGGAGGTGACCGTGGTGGTGGGCGTGGCGCGCGCAGGCGCGGACGGAATGGAGGGCCTAGGGCCCAGGTGTTTGCAATGACCCAGCAGCAGGCGAGGACCGCCCCAGGCGTGGTTACAGGTACACTACATATCTTAAACCTTCTAGTACGTGTATTGATGGATGCGGGGGCTACACATTCTTTTATTTCGAAGAGTTGTGTTGGAATGCTTGATTGTGTGGTATCAGCCTTAGATTGTGAGATGGGTGTTGGCACCCCGATGGACATCGTATACCTTGTGAATCAAGTGATTCGGAGGTGCCCGGTGGGAATTGAGGATGTGGATTTACCAGCGGACTTAATTATTCTGGATATCCACGACTTCGATGTAATTTTGGGGATGGGTTGGCTATCGGAGCATGGGTCGCTCATCGATTGCTGTAGCAAGCAAGTGATTCTGCGAAGCCCGGGTTTGCCGGAGGTTATCTTTCAGGGGGAGCGTCACGGTTCACCTCCTGAAGTGATTTCTTCACTTTCTGCTACCAAACTTCTACAGAAGGGATGCCAGGGTTATCTGGCGCATGTCGTGTTGGAACAGGTTGATACTCCGGGTATCGACGGGATACCGGTGATACGTGAGTTTCCGGATGTGTTCCCAGAAGACTTACCTGAATTACCACCACCGCGGGAGATCGAGTTTACAATTGAACTACTCCCTGGTACCCGACCTATATCCCAGGCACCATACCGGATGGCGCCGGCCGAGTTACGAGAACTCAAAACTCAGTTGCAGGAGTTGGTGGATTTGGGATATGTCCGACCGAGTACTTCACCGTGGGGAGCACCGGTGTTGTTCGTGAAGAAGAAGGAGGGGAGTCTCCGTTTGTGCATTGACTATCGGAAACTCAACAAGGTGACACTGAGGAACCAGTATCCTCTACCCAGGATCGATGACCTTTTTGACCAGTTGCGGGGAGCACAGTGCTTCTCGAAGATTGATTTGCGGTCTGGGTATCACCAATTGAGGATTTTGGAGGAGGATATTACGAAAACTGCTTTTCGAACCCGTTACGGACACTACGAGTTCCTTGTGATGCCTTTTGGTTTGACGAATGCTCCGGCAGCATTCATGGATCTGATGAACCGGGTTTTCCGTCCCTATTTGGATAAATTCGTGATTGTGTTCATCGATGATATCTTGATATACTCAAGGAGTGCCCGAGCACATGAGGAACATCTACGGTTGGTGTTGGAGCAGCTGAGACAGGAAAAGTTGTACGCCAAGCTGAGCAAGTGCCAGTTTTGGATAAGCAGTATTGGTTTTCTGGGACATATGATATCGACGGATGGGATTAGCGTGGATCCCCAGAAAACAAAGGTGGTGACTAACTGGGCTAGACCGACAACGGTAACGGAGGTGCGGAGTTTTGTCGGGTTAGCGGGTTACTACCGGAGATTCGTGGAGGGTTTCTCCAAAATTGCTACACCATTAACTCGATTGACTCAGAAGGGAGTAAAGTTCATTTGGGACGAGCAGTGTGATCGGAGCTTTCAAGAGTTAAAGGATCGATTGACCACTGCACCTGTCCTTGCATTGCCGGATGACAGTGGAGAGTTCGTGGTCTTTAGTGACGCATCGCTACAAGGTTTGGGCTGCGTGTTGATGCAGACTGGTAAGGTTATCGCCTACACATCCCGGCAGCTAAAGACTCATGAGTTGAACTACCCTACCCATGATTTGGAGTTGGCAGCGGTGGTTCATGCTCTAAAAATCTGGAGACATTATCTATTCGGCGCAACGTGCTGGATATACACCGACCACCAGAGCCTAAAGTACCTATTCACTTAGAAGGAGCTTAACATGAGACAACGGAGATGGTTAGAGCTGCTGAAGGATTATGACTGTACAATTGAGTACCATCCGGGTAAGGCCAATGTGGTGGCAGATGCACTCAGCAGGAAGTCAGCAGGATCAGTTGCACACCTGGGGATGGTGTATCTTCCTTTGCTGGTGGAACTCCGGAAGACGTGAGTTATTTTGGATACGGATGAGCATGGAGCTTTGTTGGCCAGCTTTCATGTACGACCAGTGCTGATTGATCGGATCATTGAAGCACAACTTCAGGATCCAATACTCTGTATTTACAGGATTGAGGTCGATGCGGATGGGAGACAGGATTTTACCATCCGGGATGATGGAGCACTTGTGAAATTGGGCCGTTGTGTGTACCTGCAGTGGCAAAGTTACGGGCCGAGATTCTGGAGGAGGCCCATAGTTCGGCTTATGCTATGCATCCGGGAGGTACAAAGATGTACCGTACCCTCCGGAACCATTATTGGTGGCCAGGAATGAAGAAGGACATTGCGGAGTTCGTAAGCAAATGCTTAACCTGTCAGCAGGTTAAGGCGGAACGGCAGAGACCGTATGGGGCTATGCAGCCACTTCCGATTCCCTAGTGGAAGTGGGATCACATCACCATGGACTTCGTCTTTAAGTTACCAAGGACTCAGAGTGGAGTTGACGGAGTGTGGGTGATCGTGGACCGGTTAACCAAGTCGGCCCATTTTCTGCCAGTTCAGGAGACGTATAAACCTAATCGACTGGCTCAATTGTTCGTAAAAGAAATCATACGATTGCATGGTACGCCGGAATCGATCGTGCCCGATCGTGATCCGCGTTTCACTTCCAGGTTCTGGCGGAGTTTGCAAACTACTTTGGGAACAACCCTACGTTTCAGTACTGCTTTCCATCCACAGACCGATGGACAGTCTGAAAGGACCATTCAGACCCTGTAGGACATGATGAAGTCTTGTGTACTATAGTTTCAGGATTCATGGGATACTCATTTGCCATTGATGGAATTCGCTTACAACAATAGCTATCAGGCAAGTATCGAGATGGCACCCTATGAGGCACTGTATGGTCGACAGTGCAGGACATCTATCTGCTGGATGGAGATAGGGGAGCGAGCGGATGTAGGGCCAGAATTGATGGACTTAACCCTGGAAACTGTTCGTGTTATCAAGGAAAGATTGAAGGCGGCACAGGATCGCCAGAAGAGTTATGCCGATCAACGGATTCGAGACTTGGAATTTGCAGTGGGAGATTTTGTCTTCCTAAAGTTATCTCCGTGGAAAGGAATTATCCATTTTGGCCGACGGGGGAAACTGAGTCCACGTTTTATCTGACCATATGAGATCGTGGAGAGGATTGGCAGGGTTGCTTACAGATTGGCACTACCTCCAGAACTTTCTAGAGTTCACGATGTTTTCCACATATCAATGCTGCGGAAGTACGTACATGATGCTTCTCATGTACTGGAGGAACAACCTATCGAACTCCGAGAGGATTTGAGCTTTGAGGAACAACCAGTGCAGATTTTGGATCGGAAGGACAAGGTACTACGTCGGAAGACGATCCCTCTCGTGAAGATTCTCTGGAAAAACCAGAATGTAGAAGAAGCCACATGGGAGCCCGAGGCTCAGATGCGAGAACAATTTCCTTATTTGTTTCTTTGAAATTTCGGGATGAAATTTCTTAAGGGGGGAAGGTTGTAACACCCTGGAAATTCGAGGATTATAATAATGTAATTTAATGTATGAATTGACGTTTTTACCCCTGTGAATGGTATTGCTAAATTGTTGACTTTTTGATTTTAGGGTCAAATGGACTTTGACCAAAGACTGTGACGTAGTTTGGGACGTCACGAGTCCATAGACAGGTGGCACGTCCAATACGGACGATCAGGGTAAAAGTTATGACTATCGGAAGTTCAGGGGCATTACCGTAATTTGGACGATAGGGGCAAAAATGTTGACTTTTCATTTGACAACTAATTTTCACATGACTCAAGGACTGTTAGGTAGGTCTCGATGCCCTGAGTCCGTAGACAGGCGGCACGCCGAAATCGGACTTCGTATGGCTGAGTTACGGGTCTAGAAAGTAAAGGAGCATTTTGGTCATTCTACCCCTGGTTACTGTAGAAACCGCGGGGGGAACATGGGCGGCACCACCATGTGCGGTGGTTCAGTGTGCAATTGTTTATGCAAGTGTGTGCTGGAAAGAAAGGAATGTCTAATGCTTTAGAACGTGGTATGATTCATCCACCCAGCAAAGGCTACATAGTTTATTTCGATCGAAGCTTTTTCGGGGAACCAATCTTAGTGGACAATAAGGCTTCCATGAGCCTCTAGGACGGCTTAAAATGTTTAAAACTGAATAGGAATTGAGTGAGCTTCACTCTGCCGTTGAAAGAACTGAGAATAGGTGAGGAACCAGAAAGAAACCATTTCGGGAAAATTTGGAGGGAAATCGGGTTTTCAATTTCTGGTGATTGTTGGACCAAACCAAGGCCTGGTTTAGTCTTCTGGGAGTGTTTGGAACTCAACCATATCGAAATCGAAGGCCATCAGCCACGGGTGAGCTGGGACGGTGACTGTAGTGTTTAGAGAAATTTCAGTGGATCAGACGACTACTTCCAGGTGAGTGTTGGTTCAATTGATCGTTCATTTTAGTTCGTTTTGATCCTATTATGCTTCATGTGAAGTTAATTAGAGATTGAATTAGAAACCAGGAAATTCTGGTGATTGACCCGTTTGGTTGATCACGGGTCGAT
This sequence comes from Prinsepia uniflora, assembly GCA_032719365.1. Lineage (NCBI taxonomy): Eukaryota > Viridiplantae > Streptophyta > Magnoliopsida > Rosales > Rosaceae > Prinsepia > Prinsepia uniflora. The sequence continues at coordinate 75,341,344 of CM064865.1, read as the reverse complement.
GGGTCGATTGGGGACTTGTCGAGGTTGATTAATGTCTCAGAACCTAAATTGGATAGTTAATGAACATGTTAGGATCAAATACGAGTGAAATCAAGTGGAAATTGGGGGTTAATTAACCGGGTCAAGCCGCGGGTGGCAGGCCCGTATTACAGACAAACGGGTGAAGGTGGTGACACTGTAGCAGCTACAGTGTCAGGCGCGTGACTTTCACGCGCAACCACTTTGGGCGGCGCGTGAGGGCGCGTTGGACCTTATCTCTGATCACGATCAACATGACTTTTGTTCCTCTCATCATTCTGAACATTTTTTATGAATTAACCATGTTGATCTGAGATAGTTAGGAGGGTCAGTTTAGGGCCGGTTGTCTTAGGAAACGTGTTGACGGTTTCCCCGAGCCGGTTTCTGTTTTGGACTTTTTGAATAAATGTTTAAGACTTGTAGTGACCCTTACGTGTGATTTGGACTGACAGGAATTGTACGATAATCCCGGTACAAGTTCGTACGCGCAAGTTCACCGCGGGATCATACTGTGAGTGGGCCCGATTTCATTAAACCCTTGCATGCTTAAATGTTTTCTGATTTACTTACATATTCACATGCTGGAATCATGAAACGGTTTTGATGATATTGAAATTATGGTTATGGGACGTTTCACGGTATTTGGTTTGAGACCCGTTTGATGAAACTTAAAGATTGGTTTGGATTTTATCTACGTATATATGTTTTGCATGTGGATATCAATAAAATGTATTTGGTACTGCACTGTATAGATCCATTCTTGTGATACTGTCTCCTCCGGATGTCGTACCCCGAAGTGGTCATGAAGCATTGCCTGCGAGGGGTCATTCTACGGAGGAACCGGACCGTAAAATGACTCAAGAGCAGGATTTCTTATTTGACGTCAGGGACGTTGAGCGTCTAGGACGCTAGGCATTTGAGATGCCGTACCCGGACAGGGTTCGGGGATTGGATTCGGGATTGAGACCCCGAGTGGCACGCGTAGCCTTGAGACTGTGACCTTATTGAACGTCAGGGACGTCAGACATCTGGGATGTCAGGATTGGAGCGTATAGTGCAGTGGCTAAAATTATCTTATGATTTTATTACATGCCTTATGATTCATATTATATGGTTTATGGTTTTAAATTCTGATGCATGCATGTTTTGGAAAACGGAGGGGTAAATTATATGTTTTACTTATTAAACGGTTTTATAAACTTGAGTTTCGGCCCACTCACCCTTATTGTTTTGGTAACCCCTCCAGGCGGTGCTACTGAGGTAGAGGAGGATCCTGAGGTTGAGGCATAGATCTACTTCCGCGTACCTGATCTCCTGTTGGGTGGTTTGCCCGCAGGTTTATTTTAGAGTCGTGCTCGCAATTTGTAATTTTGGTTTTCATCCATTGTCTGACATCTATTTATTTTGGATCGATGTATAACTTTAATTTGGTTATTTATGAATTTGAACGTTTGAGATTAAAATTGGTATGTTAATTTGGGTGTCAGACGGGAGCAGGGCACGTCCCCATGTGGTCCCAGGGGGGATCGGGGCGGGTCCTGTCAGTACACGCACAACGGAACACTAAAACTACTCCAGGAAAACGCTCGAGTACTCTATTCCTCCGACACTGCCTCAACGTCAACCCCACGCTAGCTCCACGACCTGGAGGGCAATTAAAAACCAGAAAGTGTGAGTGGACCATAAAGAATAAAAGTTTCAAAAACCATTTCTTAAACAACACAGGGTTTGGCCATCCATTTTGAAAACATGCATGCATAACCCATTAGCTGAAAACATTTATAACTCATATCATTTTCATCATGGAAACCGCAACAACATAAACACAGTATAGTAAACGTTATAAAACATTAGCAGTAAAACATCAGATACCAATATAATCATCCGATCAAACCTGTTGGATCTATCCGAGTCTTTAAACTCAATCCAGGCCTCAATATAATTCGAGTCTTTAAACTCAACAGGCCTACGGGGGAAATAACAATATATCCGAGTCTTTAAACTCTCGAATCTTTAAACTCAATTCGGGTCTTTAAACCCAATCCAGGCCCGTCCCCCGTCAAATATAATCCGGGTCTTTAAACCCAATAACCAGATCCAGCAAATCCAATCCAAAACCATTTGAAAACCATTTCTAAATACATATCCAAACCCGAATCCGAAATCGTTGGTTTGACGCCATTCCGGCATCCAGAACCGTCATTCCGAACCCAAATCCGGAAATCCACTTTTCAACTTTAAAACTAAATCTCACTTTCCGAAATCCGATTCCAAAATCGAAAACCCTTGATCATCACATCATGTCTCAATTCCCTTTATAATCATTGAAAACCATTTATCGTTTGAAATCCCAAAACCATGGCATCAAAATCATACTCACAATATTTCTCACAAAACGTGCTGAAATACGTACTTTCTCGAAAACCGTTCCATTTCATAAAACAGGTATAAAGCATTCAATAATCATGAAATCATAATGAAAATCATAAAACAAGTAATTAAAAGCAGTTATGCATGCTCAGTTATAAAGAAGAAGTCCACTCACAGTTACCGGGCACATTACTCGCGTCCCGAACGTCCTGTACGTTCCTCGACCTCCTCGGGTATTCCCGATCCTGTCACAAGTCACCAAAGCGAGTCACTAACACGCCCACTAAGTTCCTCCTAATTTTCCCTACTTTTCCCAAACTTCGAACGTAACTAACCGGGACCCTAAACCTTCAATCTCGTAGAACTAACCCGAAACAACGTCCGATTATCCCGAAACTAGGCCCAAAAGATTCGTTACAACGTTTAGACCAAAAACTATGTTGGACACTTCCCCAGAAACCGCCGCACGCGCCTCCACGTGCCTGCACAGAGAACACTGTCCATCGTCTTCGTCAGCCGTTCGACCGGTCTGAACCGGTGAGGGCGGTTCTTCGCCATTCCTCCACCATTTTCCTTCCTTTTTTCCACCAATAGCTTCGTCCTCATCCTAGCCACTAATTCCAATCCTAAAAACTCGACATTAAAACCTAAAACTCACCTCCCTAAGCTCGAACAAAACTCAGACAAAAGCCCTGTTTCTAAATCCGGCCACCCGTCCTTCCCCCCGTCACGGCTTCGCAACCAGAAGCTCCCTAGGAACCTACTGAGTCGACTAGCACTCACCAAACACCTCGACTCAGCCCTTAACTTCACGACTTTCCGTTTGAACCAAAATGGAAAAACAGAGCATACTGAGGGAACTAAGAAATTACCTGTGCTCAGGCCGCCACCATGAGCTCCGCCGTGCGCTAACCTGTCAAGCACGTCTCCACCGTTCTCTGAGCACCACTACCAGCCTCGTTTGGTTGAAACACGACAGCACCACCACCAAACTCCCTCTCTGTTTCTCTGGTCTACTACTCACCTCCCACGCACAGTCACACCCAAAGCCTCACAAACATGATCACACACTCTCCTAACTCTCATTCGAACACCACAGAACCTCACAACAATCACACTCTCACTCAGTTAGATCGATTCCTCCTCACTATCTCCAATCTCTGTTTTCTTTTCTTTGAACACGACTCAAAACACAAACAACCATTTAATTTCTGCCTGTGCACCCTAGAACCCACTACACACACCCCACGTGTCCACAATCCCCTGGTCCAAACTCAAAATATCCAATCCTTCATGTACACTTGGCCTTATCAGATTGGCCCAATTCCCAAGGCACAAAAAGACCAAAATGCCCCTCTTGTTCAATTTTACGGTTTTACCCCTCACGTTCTAGACCCGTATCTCGCTCGTCTGACGTCCGATGAAGGCATGCCGCCTGTCGTTGAACTCAGGACGACGAGATCTACCTAACGGTCCTAGGTCTTCGTGTAAAAACCTTGTCGTACGGAAAGTCAACTTTTCCCCCTATTTAAACCAAATTACGGTAATGCCCTCAACCTTCCGAACATCATAACTTCCTCCTCGGATGTCAGAATCGGGCGTGCCACCTGTCTACGGACTCGTGACGTCCCAAAATATGTCACAGTCATCCGTCAATGCCCCATTGACCGCCTGAACTAAAAGTCAACATTTTGCCCAACCTAGGGTAAAATCGTCCTTCTACGTCCAAGGTCCAAAAGTAACCACCTAAACCACCGATTAGCTCAGCTAATCCGACACTAATCACTTCACTAATCTCGACTCCCGGGACGGGTCCTTACATTTAAGGCCATAGATTAATTTCTAGGAGGATGACTGTAATGACCCGTCCTGAATATCAGAATTGAATATTAATTAAGTATGATTTAGAATGACTAATCGGGGATTAGTTGAGTGAAATCGGACGAAACGTGCAAAATGACCGTTTTGCCCCTAGCGTGGGCAAAATGTTGACTTTTAGTTCGGGCGGTCAAATGGACTTTGGCCGATGACTGTGACGTAGTTCAGGACGTCACGAGTTCATAGACAGGTGGCACGTTCGATTCCGACATTCGTAGAGAAAGTTATGGTGTTCGGAAGTTGAGGGGTATTTTGGTAATTTGGCATAGTAGGGGCCAAATGTTGACTTTTTGATCGGGAGGTCCGATGGACGAGGGCCAAGGACCGTTACGTAGGTCTCGTCGATACGAATCCAACGACAGGCGGCATGCCGAAATCGGAGATTCGACGACGAAGTTATGGTCACGGAATCGGGCTAGATTAACCGAACGAACCGGGATTAAAATATTATTTTAATGTGAACAGTACCCGGTGACTGTGCACATCCGGATGAGTGACAAGTGTCACCCATCCCTTGTTTCCAGCTCCATGTTTCCCTCCCAACACTATCATTACTACATCATCATTCCTACACCATCATTCCTCCATCTTTTTCCCCATTTTTCTTCTTCTTTGTTTCTTACCCGTGAGAGGGGGAATCAGAATTGGGAGAATTGAGCTCCCTTTCACATCCAGTTTTGAGGGGAATTTGTGAGATTGTGAGTGAGGATTAAACTGGGGAAACACTGAGGGTCGATTGAGGGCTGGAGACTGAGAATCGAAAATTTAGAAAAAATTGGGGGGAAATTCAAATACTGGGAATTGAGCCGTGAGGATCAAAATTGAACTCACTTCGAGCTTCCTGGGATCATTACGATCAGAAACGTCGAAAGAACGAAGGAAATTGGTGTTGTTTTGACTCTGAACACACTTGGTGACAGAGGATGAAATTCGAGGTTGAGTCGAGGGAATTGAGGCTTTGATTGACGAAATTGATGTGGGGATTGTGTTCCTGAGGATCCCACGATGCTTCTGGGTTCATCAATTGAAGGAAAACACTGGAGATTGATGAAGCTCCATGGTTGCACAGAGTACGGATGTTCGAGTTTGAGTCGTGAAGATTGAGCATTGGATTGATGCAATTGAGTTGGGGGAAATGTTTAACGGAGTCCACTGATGCTTCTGGTTGAATCAATTGAGAGGAATCGATTGAGATTGAAGGTGTTCGAATGATGAACAGTGTTCGGAGTGTTCTTCGAGTGTTCATCTTCGATCGTGAGGTTTGATGCAGGTAATCGTGTAATTCTGATTGCAGACCTTTAATTGAACTCAAAACGAAACTAACTGGATGATCAATTGATGATTTCAGTGTCGAATTGATAGGATTGGAACCGGGTCTGATCGCGGGTTAAACGACCCGTTTACCAGACAAACGGGTGAGGGAGACAGCACTGTAGCTGGCGCGTGGGTTTCACGCGCAGCCACTCACGGCGGCGCGTGAGGGCGCGTCCGGCCTAGTCTCAAGGTGAGGTCAACATAACTTTTGATCCTCTCAGTGTAACGAACATTTTGACGTTGATTTCGGTGAAATCGGATATTGTTTCGATAATGTTCCGCGTATCCGAAGTTTTGTATTACGTTAAAAATACGTATTTAAATCCCGGAAAAATTGGGGAAAATTATATGTTGTATTTTGAGATGTTAGTAACCCTCTATAATGATTTTGGACAGGAGTTGTGATTTCCAGATTTTACGGAAAAACGTGCAGCTCGGAAACGGACCGTTTTGGACGGTGTGTGTGAGTAGACTTTGTTTTCTAACCGTGATGCATGCATATATGATTTTAATGCCTTATTATATGATTTTATATGCTTGGGCATGATTTATGTTTCAATCCGGTAATTTCTCGGTTTTATGATTATTATATTATTATTTTGGGTAATTTTTGAGAAATTACGAAATTGGGTAAAAATGATGTTTGGACTTGGTCTGTGAGTCTGGGATTAAAACTGGTTGGAAATAATGTGTGGACTCGGATTATTGAGTCATGGATTGAAAAACGATGTGATGACTCGGGGATGAGTCAAGGGTCAATTTTTTGGATTTACGTGAAAATGGCAACGGAGGTTGCAACGCATGGATTTGCGTGATAATGTTATTTTGGGCATGAGAACCCAAGTGAATAGTGATTTTGACTCGGAATTGGAGTCATTTGTGAAATTGTGAAATTAATGATTTATTGGGATTTTATGATTATTTTAATCAGTCTTTCGGGCACGTTTTACGAGGAATGTGCAGGTGATGTTTTTGGGCTAGGCCCGGAGTTTAAATGATTTCTAAAATGATGTTTTGACTTGGTTGGTGAGTCAATGATGATTTTCGGATTATTCTATTGATTTAAATGTGATTTTAACGATTTATGTGTAAAAGGTATTTTGGGCTTGAGACCCAGTTGAGAATGATCTTGACTTGGTATGAAGTCAAGATTTGATTGAAATGTTTTGGGATGTAATTCCCGGGATGGTTTTCATTGTGATTGTGATATTCCCAGACGGTCAGTGCTTGGGGGGAATTACCGAGACGACCGGAGCTTGGGGGATGTGATTGTAGGATCGGGAGTTGATCCTATGGTAGTCAGCTTCTCGGATGATACTGAGCCTGGATGTACCACTCGGAGGTGTCTGATCCTGGGGATGTGTTCGCCCAGAGGTGACTGAGCCTGAGGAGGTTGAGCCCAGAGGTGTTTATTCCCGAGAGAGTGACTGGATATCGGCCTACGCGTAGTGCAGCACTTGTGAGTAGTGCAGTTTGATTGATTTTGCACTTGTGAGTAGTGCAGATGTGATTTGTGATATTTTATGCACTTGTGAGTAGTGCGGATTGATTGGATTGATATATTTCTTGTGCACTGGTGATTAGTGCTGATTGGTATTGATTGTGATGATGTACTGGTATTGAGTACAGGTTTTTGGTATTTGTGGCCAGAGATTATGTTTTCACATGTTTTGGCCTGAGAGCCGGGATTTGATGTTTTATAGCATGAACTGATTTGGTGAACATGAGTTTTATGGACCATGGGAAAATATGTTTTGATTTTATCGGTCACTCTTGTTTTACGATATGCATGCAAGTTTCTGAAAACTGGAGGGTAAGAATGTATTTTGATAAATGTTTTTATAAGAGGTCATTTTTGTCCACTCACACCTTTTCTGTTTTGTGACCCTCCAGGCCGTGGTACGACGTTCGGGATTGATCGTGGGGCAGTGACAGCAGCAGAAATCCGCGCAAACATCCCTTGTCTGGCAAGCACTGAAGGGGAGTTTCGGACCTTTAGTTGACTTGTCAGACGGGAGCAGGACCGGGCACGATTTTTGACGTCCAGTTGGGACGGGTCCTGTCAAATTGGTATCAGAGCATTTGGTTCTTGATTTCTGTTGATACGTCATGCCTCCGAGTCGTGCGTCCCGTACACGGTCTGAAGATGGGAGGGGCGAGAGTAGTATTAGTAAAGGCCCAGATATTGAGCGAGCTCGACGGTTAGGAGCCACTGTGTTTCGTGGTGATTCGGGACCGGATGGTGCCGAAGATTGGCTTACTCGATTGGAAAGGATTTTTGAGGTTATGATATGTCCCCTGGAGGACATGGTACCCTTAGCCACTTTTCTTTTGGATGGCTATGCTTACAGGTGGTGGCATAGTTTACAGTTGACTGGCTGGGATGCCCGTACCTTGGCATGGGATGCATTCCGAGAGCGATTTTTGGATCAGTTTTATCCTCGCTCATTTCGGAACGCTAAGGAGGTTGAGTTTCTCCAATTGCAGCAAGGGAATCGGTCAGTGGTCGATTATGAACATCAATTTTTGCACTTATCTAGTTTCGCTCCTCTGTATGTGGCTACTGAGGAGGATAAGTGTCGAAGGTTTGAGCAGGGATTGAGGAATGAGTTACGAGGTGCTGTAACTGTTGGCTCGTATTCTACCTTGAGGGAATTATCGGATGCTGCTATCCGAGTGAAGGCTACTATTTTACCTGTGCCAGAACAATCTTTGGGCTCTGGACGACGCCGAGAGCGTCAGGATACTGAACAGATGAGTCAGGAAACAACGAAGCGAGTTAGCCTTCATACTCTGGTGTCGCAATCCTCGGTAGGCGTTCATTCGGGTGGAACCGGGTCAAACGACCCGTTACAGTCATTCGGGTTGACCCAGCTGGAGGTGACGAGGCAAATCAAGTGGTGCCATGTGGCGACCTGTTAGGGATTGTTAGATCATACGTGGCAGGTGACGTGGCAAGATGATGTCAATAGTGATGCCAACATGTGATATGTGGGACGTTAAAGGGTGGCACGTGGCACCTATTGGGTGCTGTCACATGGCAGGTTATCAGATGTTGTTAGATGTAAGGCTAACGTCAGCAGATGACGCCGGCTGACCAAATTTTGACTGGCGCGTGTGGGCATGTGGGGTATGAATTTTGAGGTCAAACTTGACATGACCCATCCCAATCCCCCCGGGATTAACGAGGGATGTGCCATACTCCCGTCTAACCCACGTGCCACACAGGGTAACATGAAGGCCATACAAGGGATAACCCATAATGCTGAGCCCAATGGGCTTCAGAGTACGCCAGGATCAGCCGAGGAATGTGAGGTATCGGTCTCTGCCATAGCCTGCATCCGTATATCCGAGTCTTTAAACTTCCGAGTCTTTAAACTCAATCCGGGCCCGTCCCCCATCAAATCAATATCCGGGTCTTTAAACCCAATATCCAGATCCAGCAAACCCAATCCAAAACCATTTGAAAACCATTTCTAAATCCACATCCAAACCCGAATCCGAAATCACCGGTCGAAAGCCCTTCCGGCATCCAGAACCGTCATTCCGAACCCAAATCCGGAAATCCACTTTTCAACTTTAAAACCAAATCTCGATTCTCGAAATCCGATTTTAAAACTGAAAACCCTTAATCATCAAATCATGTTCCAAAATCCCTTTATAACTATTAGAAATCATTTATCATTTGAAATCTCGAAACTATAACATCATAATCAGGAATCAACTGTTTATCGTAAAACGTGCCAAATACGTTATTTCTCGAAAAATGTGCGATTATGCAAAACCAACACCTCATATTCAACAATCATAAATTCACATGTAATATCATAAAATACTTATAGAAAAATAGTTATGTATGCTCAAGTTTAGAGAAGGGGTCCACTCACAGTACCGAGCCCTCAGTCACATCCCGAACGTTCCTCAGCTTCCTCAGGAAATCCCGATCCTGTCAACAAAAACCCTACAGTCCCCTGTTTCCCATTCCGGCCACCCAAGTCTTCCCCCGTCACGGTGGCGACACTAGACGCTTCCTAGGACCCTACTGAACCTACCAGTACTCACCAAACTCCTCGACGTGCCCAAAAGCCAAGATTTTTGGTTTGAAGTTCACGGCCAAAACAGAGTAAAAGAACGGGAAGAAGAAATTACCTGTCGTCGACCGCCGCCGTGCTCACCGCCGCACTCCCTGGAGTCCACAGAGTCGTCCTCGCCCCCTGTCGAGCCCAATCGATCAGCACACGGCCACACCACCACCCAAACTCCTTTATGTTCTCTCTGTTTTTCCCGTGAACCCTCCCCCTTCTCACACCTGTTTCCCGTACACGAGCAGTCCTCACCACTCAATCCTCACACTCTCAGCTTCCCTTAGTCACCTACACACTCACTAATTCGCACAAACACACACGGTCACCGATCAATTCTCCCAATCTCTCAGTCTCTGTTTCTCTCTGGTTCGAACACACACGCGGGCACACACCTGCACGACTTTGAACACACCCGTGCACTCACTAGAACCCTATAGCCAAGCCCCACGTGTCACCATCCCATCAAGCCTCACACAAAAAACTCTTATCTGCCCTGGACACTTGTCCAAATCCGGCTGCACCAAGCCCAAAGTACAAAAGACCAAACTGCCCTTCCTTTTAAGTCAAAACTACCATTTTGCCACTACCTTTCTAGACCCGTAACGCACACATCCTAACTCCGATGAATACGTGCCGCCTGTCATCGAACTCGAGACAACAAGATCTACCTAACGGTCCTAGGTCAACGTGTCAAAACCCGATCGTACGAAAAGTCAACTTTTCCCCCTATTTTAACCAAATTACGGTAATGCCCTCAACCTTCTGAACATCATAACTTCCTCATCGAATGTCGGAATCGGGCATGCCACCTGTCTACGGATTTGTGACGTCCCGAACTACGTCACGGTCATCGGTCAAAGTCCATTTGTGACAGGACCCATCCCAATCCCCCCGGGATTAGTGCGGGATGACCCTGCTCCCGTCTGACACGGAGTGTCAGACAAGGGATATTTCCAACCTTTGCCCTCCCGGGCTATCAGAGTACGCCAGGATCCGGAGGAGGTATGTGATATCTAAGTCTCTGCTACAATCCACATCCGATGTCAACCTGAAGGGCAGTCAAAACATTAAAAACTGTGAGTGGACAAAACAAGAGTTTATAAAACATTTCATAAGGAAGACATTTGTACCCTTCACTAAAAAGTATGCATGGATTCAAAAACCATATAACCAAAGAAATTATATGTGGGAACTAAGCCCAAATCAGAAATAAACCAAGGTCGAAAGGACCACAATGAAATCGACCAGACGGGCCACTGCCCAAATCCATACGAAACCAACAAGGGCCTCAGCCCAAAACCATGATCAATCAAATATACGGGTCACTACCCAAAACCTGTGTAACCACACATCACATCCATATATCATATATACATATAAGTCATACAACCAATCCTGTCACGGTATCCAAAGCTACGCGCGTGCTACCCAGGTCTCAATCCGAGTTTTCTCAAAGTCAAGATCAATGTCCGCAGACCACTGACCCTACCCGAGGTAATAGTAATCATAGCCTTCCTGAGAGTAAGGAACCCAACTGGGGGGTGACTCCACTCAGTCGGTGCTCCGTGACTACTCCAGGGTCCACCCAAGCCAACGACCCTCCCCGGAGGAGATAATAGAAGTAAAGGAAGGTATATGAATACATATATATACATAACATAAACATTCATGCCCGGTTCCCTTGAACCGTCATGATCCATAACATCCATAACAAGGGTTTATGCCGGTTCCCATAAACCGTCATGAACCAGAATGACCTTTCCATAAACCGTCATGAACTTGGAAATCTATCTAGGGTCCCTGACCCAAAATCATCAGTGTAAAACAACTGGGTCTCGTGCCCGAACATATGACTCAACTGGGCACCGGGCCCGATATCTAAGGGTCAGTCACGACTCCGATCATAGTGATGTGTGCAACCATCCACCCAGGACCGCCCTCAATCCTGGTATGTCGCCGTGAACGTATCAACCGACGCGACCACCACAAGATCATGGTGCACTCATCACCGATCGATATCCTGAACCGTCAGCACTCCGAAGTCGAGCCTCCCTAGGCTGCCCGACCACGATTTAGGCCCGAAGGTCGTAAATAGTGTCATATGCCCGAGACCAAACAAAATGGGTCTCATACCCGAGTTTATCCTTTTAGAAATCCAAAACCTTTTCATTTAGACCAATAAAGAAATACAGACTCGTATAGGGCCGAAACCTCGAAATACGTGCCTATACGTAACCACACATCAAAATGCACTCGTGGCATCACAAAAAAGTATTAAAAACATATAACAAACATTTATGCATGCACCAATTTAGAAAACAAGGTCCACTCACAGACCGTCCGAGCTGCCGCCTCGATTTGCGTGCCAAACGGCTCCCCGAGCCGATCACCATCACCGGGACTCCCAAACCTGTCCAAATTTTAATAGAAGGTTACTAACTACTTAATTAACCTCCTGCCAAATCCCCGTAATTTTTTCGATTTTCTAACTATTTTTAAACCCGATATGAAACCTTTCAATGCCCCGAACATTATCGAGACGGTGTCCGATCGACACGAGACCAGTCCCAAAATGTTCGTTACATCGAATAGATGATTTCCTGTGTTGAACACTTTCCAAAATTATGGCCCACGCGTCCTCACGAGCCCCTAGAAGGTCGAAAATACTGTTCATCACCATCAACCTCAGGAAAACCGGTTTTTTTCTGGTTTTCCGGTCCGGTCACTGTGATGAACTGGCAGAACCGGTTCAGCGTCCCTCCGTCCTTATTTTTGGTCCGTTTGCTTCCTAAATTCCTATTTCTTCATTTCCTATCTAACCCAATCATCAAAACGACCTAAAAACCGCATAAACCCATGGTTTAATTTTGAACCAAACGGTTCAATATTTCCAAAACTCACCCACGGCTGTCCAGCCGTCCAACCACTATAGAAACCTTCCTAAAACTATCCTAGCAACCTATTTGATTCATTAAAACCATTAAAACCGATCCAAAACGTCAAAAATGGAAAATGGATTAAAATGGGCATAATCGGGTAATCGGGTTACCTGGGCCTTCACGGCCGTGTGCGGCGGTCCAGGTGCTCCCAGCCACCTTCCCTAGCTTCCTCGACCTCTCCCTCACTCTCTGATCTCACTCAAGATCAGATGGAAAGGGTTGGATGGGTTTGGGTGAAGGTTTGAATGAGATCGGGTGGGTTGTGTTTGAAATGAAGAAAATGAAATGGATGGTCGATGCATGAATATGTGTGGGCTGTGCAATGGATGGGTGACACTTGTCACTCATCCATTGGGCCTCCATAAATATCTGGGCCCCACTAGAGTCCAAACGTTAGTTCGTTTCGTAATTTGTGCAATAGTGCACTTGAACTTCCGTGAACCGTAACTTCGCCGTCGAACGTCCGAATTCGACGTGCTACCTATCTATGGATTCGTATCGTCCCTATCTACATAATGGTCCTCAGCCATCGGACATCTAGGTCAAAAAGTCAACATTTTGACCATTTTAACCAAAATTACTAAAATGCCCCTAAACTTCCGAACGTCATAACTTCCTCCTCGAATGTCGGAATTGAACGTGCCACCTGTCTATGAACTCGTGACGTCACGAACTACGTCACGGTCATTGGTCAAAGTCCTTTGACCGCCCGAATGAAAAGTCAACGTTTTACCCACGTTAGGGGCAAAACAGTCATTTCGCATCGTTCGTCCGATTTCGCTCTACTAATCATGGATTAGCCTCACTAATTGTGATTAGTCACTAATCTAATCATGGAATTTGGGACGGGTCGTTACAATTTGACCGCCCGAACTCATAGTCAACATTTTGCCCAACCTAGGGGCAAAATCGTCATTCTACGCTACCGGACCTATCGTAACTGACTAACCACCAATTAAGCTCCCTAATCTCCTCTTAAACACGATCTCAACCATAATTTTCGGGACGGGTCGTTACAACCTACCCTCCTAAAAAGAATTTCGTCCCCGAAATTCCACAGCTCGCTCCCAACACTAAGGGTCTCCTACCCGGTAATCAATACTAGCTTAACAACAACCACTCCTGGGTTTCCTGTCTATCATCTCCACCTTGGGTATTTCACTCCATCCCCAACTACCAATTCACCACTCCTAACCCTCTCTTAGTACCACTAAAACTTTATGGTATACGCAAGGGAAACTCTATGAACAGAAAACGAAGGTATTTTAAAATACCTCATATAGAGTACCCAACAGAATTCATAGAGTATATCCTCACGTACTACCACCGACACTTCCCGGAACCAACTCAATTCCTAACCCAGAACAATCTAATCCAAACAGGAAATCCTACCTACCGACTCACTCATTCGCTAACACGTCCCTCGGCTGCTACTTCGACCACTTGTCGGAATAAATCTACAAAGTCCTAAAGGCAAACTCTAGATTGTGGGTTCTCTTCCTTCAATAACCTCATATTGATCAGTTATAGTCACTCCTTTCCTGTTTCTTCTGTCATCCTTCAACGGAACTCACCGTAAACTGTAACCTCGTCGCTCTAGGTCACCTAGGGAAAGTCCTAGACTCTACTCCGAAACTAAACAACACTGACTGAGGATAGTAAAATTACCTGTCCCCGCACCTGGTGCCGACTAAACCTCCTGTCGAGTCATCGAAAACACTCGGACCTGAGATCCTGAAGATCTACCACGTCCCCTCGAACTACTAGTGGCACCACCACCTCTTCTAGTGCCCGCTGTCCCTGAAGCGGTACTTTGTCCGGGCTCCACCGCTCCTCGGCCTACACCACCCTCCTGTGGTAACAGTGGACACTCACGTCGGAAATGACCTCGCTCTCCGCAGTAGAAACAAACATCCCTACCAGAAAGACTCGATCTCCCCGTAGACGCAACAGACGTCGCACTGGTTTGCGGAGTCGGCTGTGCTCGATAACCACGAAATCCTGAACTCTGGAAACTGCCAGGTCTACCAAAACGATCATCGCCCAACGACGATGCTCCACTGAAGTTACCTCTCTTTGGTGTCCTCAGACTCGAAGCTCCCAAAAAAGGTGGCTCCCGGCGTCGTACCGGTAAACTAGCCTCAACCCTCACCACAGCGTCCGACAACTCTCGGAGGGTAGTAAACGATCCAGCCGTCATTATGGCTCGAATCTCACCTCGCAGGCCCAACTCAAACCTACGGCACTTCTCGGCTTCAGTAGCCACAAACGCAGGAGAAAACCGAGACAACAACTAAAACTTCTGTTCGTACTCAGCCACACTCAGATTCCCCTGTTGAAGTTGCAGAAACTCAGCCTCCTTGGCATCTCGGAAAGAACGAGGGTAATACTGGTCTAGGAACCTCTCCCGAAACGTCTCCCATGTCACAGTGTGGGCGTCCCAGCTAGACAACTCGAGGGTATATCACAACTCGTACACCTCACCGTATAGTAAAAACGTAGCCAGTAACACTCGATCCTCCGGTGGGCAATGCATTACTGCAAAGATCCGCTCAAGTCTCGTGATCCACCTCTGGGCTTCCTCAGGATCTGCCCCACCACTAAAATTCGTAGCCCCGAGCTGATGGGCTCGCTCAATCGTAGTACTCTCTGTTCTTCTCGCCGCTTCATCTTCAAGTCGTGGAGAGGGTCTACGTCTCGGAGGCATCGTCAATCGCACGCTGAAAGAGGCATAGAAACAGTCAGACAACCTCACAAACCGACAAACCCAACAAACCCTACAAACCTATGCTCTGATACCAATTGTCAGGACCCACCCCGGTTTCACCCCGAAAACCGTGATAAATCCTGCTCCTGTTTGACACCTCGACAAGCACAAAAGTAAACTCACTTTAAACCACTAAAGTACACAGTCAGATGCAGGAGAAACTATATAAAAAATCCCGAAGCCAAACGTATGTACAGAGCATAGTACTAAATACACTGAAAAGAAAACCGATACAGAAGGTACAACGCACAACGGAAAACTTAAACCACTCCGAGGTCACTCTCGAAAATTCTATGCCTCCGACTCTGCCTCGACGCCGACCCCCACGCTATCTCCATGACCTGGAGGGCAATTTAAAAACAGAAGGTGTGAGTGGACCATAAATAAGAAAAGAATTTCCGAAAACCAGTTCATAATAAAGCTACGGTTTTAGCCCTCCGTTTTGAAACCACATGCATAACCCAGTTACTAAAAACAATTATAAATCACGTAAATATCATCATAAAAACATTTGCAGAATCATTATAAAAACAATTATAGAAATCATATCATAAGCATCATAACACCGTATCATAAAATATAAGTCTCAACCAATCATTATCCGATCAAACCTGCTGGATCTATCCGAGTCTTTAAACTCCCGAGTCTTTAAACTCAATCCAGGCCTCAATAATATCCGAGTCTTTAAACGGTCAACTAGGTTTTTGGTCTGGAGGTTGTTGGGTGATTGTTGACAGGATCGGGGTGTCAGACGGGAGCAGGATTTACCACGGTTTTCGGGGTGAAATCGGAGTGGGTCCTGACATCCCAGATGTCTGATGTCCTAGATGTCTAATCATAGCAATCCTGCTTTTGAGTCACTATACGGTCTGGTCGCTCCGTGCAATGACCCCTCACAAGCAATGCACAGTGACCTCCCCAGTGTCCCAGACATCTGGAGAAGACCATCGACATATCCTCATCTAAGGATGGTACATGGGAAACATCTTTTTAAAATCATTTCAAAACATCTCAAAAGGGCCATGCCCGGAATTTCCATAAAATCATCGTAAATCCATAAATCCAACATCTATAAATGGTTCCCCAGCCCGAAATCACATTTATAAAATACAATTGAGCCTCATGCCCGATTTCATAAACTAACTGCCCCATCGGCCCGATAATATAACTCAAATAGGTCCCAACCCGATTTCTCATTAAATCAAATGGACTCCAAGTCCGATAGTTTCCAAACCAAATGGGTCTCATGCCCGAGTTCATCTTTTCAAATCCAAAACCATTTCATCAAACCATCACTAAAAACAAAAGCACATACAAATCCAACAGAAAACTATACGCCTCGAAATACATGCAAATACGTAAATCATAAACACCACAAATATACGTATTCAGGGCATTCAAAGCATAGATATAAAACATATAAAATAGTTATGCATGCATCATGTTTAGAAAATAAAAGTCCACTCACAGACCGTGCTAGTTGATGTCTCGATACGCGTGCCATAAGCCTTCTTGCGGCTAATCACCATCTCCAGAACATTCAGACCTATCCAAATCATACTCGAAGGTCACTAACCAGCTCAAATAACCTCACATTAAATCCCCCTAATTTTTCGGAATTTTTAAACGTATTTAAAAAATACCCTAAACCTTTGGACATCCAAAATTACCCCGAAATGATATCCGATCGACTCAAAACTTATCTCAAAATATTCGTTACATCGAAAGGATGAAATTACATTTTGGCCGTGCCTCGAAATACGGGCCCATGCGCCCTCACGCGCCGCCCAAAGTCCATGCGCATGAAACCCACGCGCCTACTACAGTGTCACCATCAACCTCCAACAAACCTAGTTAAGACCGGTTCACTAGTTATCCGGTTTTACCGGACCGGTGAGATCGGTTCTCAGCCATTTCTCACCTTTTCCACTTCGTTTTTCTTTCTAAACCTTCGTCCTAACACTTCCTATCGATCTTCAATCCCAAAAACTGAAGAAAAACACGTAAGGTTACCTTCTGACCCACGAACAGTACGACCCAGTTTCCTTCTCTGTTTAAGCCATTTATGACCACGTCTAGCCTTGATTCCAATCCTAGAAGGCTCGTACCACTCCCAAAAACCAGTTCCAAACGTTAGAATTGATCAACAATCACCGTGTCGGGTTCTTACCCCCGCCATGGCTCCGCCGTGCCTCAGCCTTTGCTGTCGATCACCATGGACTCGTACGACCACCAGAAACATAACCCAATCAATAAAAGTCATCCCAAACGTCCAAAACTAGAAATCCAACTAAAACTCGAATTGGTTTACCTGTTTTCCCCCGCCGTGATCCCTGTCGTCCACGGCGTCCTGCCGCCTCCCACGACGTCTTCCATTCCCTTACTCGTCTCTAGTTACCTTCAAGGGTCCTCAACCGATCAGGCAAGGGAAGGGGATGACCAGGGTGGTTTGGGTTTCGGGATGGTTCGAAGGGATTAATGAGGATGAAGGGTGGTGGCATTCATGTATGTATGTTCAGGAATCAAAAGATGAGTGACACTTATCACTCATCCCTTGGACCTGGTGGAAATATCTGGACCTATACTAAAGGACAAGTGATGGCTTTCCTTGTAACATGTGCTATTATAAATAGTATCCAAAACTGTCCGTGCTTCCTGTCTACGGACTCCTAACGTCCCAATCTACGTCATGGTCACCAGTCAAAGTCCGTTTGACCACCCGGGTCAAAAGGAAACTTTTCGCCCATTTTCCAAAGGCAAATCGTCATTTCACCCAGTTCGTCCACGATTCTTCTACTAATCCCCGATTAGTCTCGCTAATCCACGATTAATCACTAATCTAACCCCCAAAATTCGGGACGGGTCGTTACAAACCGGTCTTGTTCGACAGGTTTTGACGTCCTGAATTCAATGGTGGTTTTAGGTCGATCAGAGGTCATTTGATTGGTGTTTTAGAAGTTTTTCTCCTCGGGAAGTTTGTTCGGGGCGAGTATTCTGTTTCGGGTTTTTTTGGGGGTTTATGATATGGACTTTTATAGATTAATAGTGACCCTTGGGTGTGATTTGGATAAGCCCGAACATTCCGGAGGCTTCAGATTGGCTTATAACTCGTATTTCGAGCGAGTAGTTGTACAATGAGTGGACTTTTGTTTTCCTAACTCTATGCATGCATTTTTATATGTGTTTTATATGATTTATAATGAGAATTGTTTAATGGTTCTTTACGTGCCATTTATGTGGATTTTGGGAGTTTTACGAATGTTTAAAAAATATATAAATAATACGTTTTGCGAGGAAATTGGGTTTCTTATTCTCTCGATCATTATTGAGTCTTGGTAAATGATTTTATACGATTTCTGTCATGTTTATATGATTTCTGTTGATTGATGAATTGGGATTTTTATATGATTTTCTAAACATAGTAATGGCTCATTTTACGAGGTTCAGTTGAGTTGTGGTTTAGTGCTTAAACCCGCAATATTAGTTTGTGGTTTGGATTGTGATGTTAATATGGATATGTGGTTCCTCGGTATTCATGACGATTATGGTGTTGAGATTATGTGTGGTGATTATGATGATTTGACTATGATATGATGTGAGATGTAATGTGGAGACCCTTGTCCTCGTCGAGATGTCGATGGGTCGAACGGTCTCGGACATCGAGGTTAAGCTCCATAGTTCTCGAGACTTATGAGCAGTCTCAGACATTGAGGTAATGCTCTGTAGTTCTTGAGACTAGGACTGTGACTTAGACGTCGAGGTAATGCTCTGTAGTTCCTGAGTGATATTAGCCTACCGGTAGTGCACCTCGATATGATGATTCAGCAGTCAGTTCGGTATGTTGGATGATTCGGTATGGCTGGCACCATGTGATTGGTATGCTTTTGCACTGATGTGGTTATGTGATTGTTGAGCTATTTACAAGCCTGACTTTCTATTTTGTTGCGTATGTGCTCTGGTCTAGTCGTATATGCAGTGATGTTTGATATGGTTTCATGTAGGTAAGGTTTATGACATTACTAGTTTTCTAGTTACTGCACGTATTTTAAGATTGATGTTTTATTCGTAAACTCGATGCATACATAGCTTTATTAAAAGGAGGGTTAAATAACTTATTTCAAAAAATATTTTTCCAAACCTTTGTTTTTATCCACTCATACCTTTTTTGGTTTTGACACCCTCCAGGTTGATCGTGACGCGGGCTGTGTGAAGGTGGAGACATCACGTAAATTTGCATACTCTGGAGATCCTAACCCTTGTCTGACACGTGGTAAGTGTACATACGTAGTTATCAAGGGTACTTTGATGATTTGACATGACGTGTTGGACGGGAGCAGGTTCTCCCATGCTAATCGAGGGGGATTACAGGAAGGGTCCTGTCATTATGATTGATGGATAAATAGTTGGTTTTGAATGCATTTATGGTTATGATTCGTGGATATCGATTTTATGAGTTTTGAGCTAGTGCCCAAGATGACATTGTTTTAGGCTAGTGTCCGGATTAAAAAATATTTTTATTTGATTATGTTATATGTTCTGGATTGGTTAGCCTCAAGCAATTGGATTGCCATTCCATAGTTGAATTTCGTTAATTCCAAAAGACGAACTCGGACGTGATCTGAGTTGGACACGGAGTTGGACTCGTGCATCCGTGATTGTCTATCGGTAGTACATATAGGATGCTAGTTGGACTAGCGAGCTGGTTGCACCAGTAGGACAATGTTTGACTTTTGTGGCTGGTTAGACCAGCTGGACCAGGTTTGGTATTTATTGATTAGTGATATGTGCAAAGGTTTTCAAAATGGCTTAAAGCCGGTGATTTCATGGAAATGTGAGCTAAGGGGGGGTTTTTTTATGCGTTTTATGCGATTTAGATTGGATCCATGATATATATATATATATATATATAGTACGGTTTATTTGAAAACAATGGTTTATTGACTGTGCATGCATGTTCTTATAAAATAGAGGGTAATGACTGATTTCAGAAAATGGTTTTCCAAAGCTTTTTTTTCCACTCACACTTTTGATGTTTTTGGTCCCTTATAGGTTGATTGCGGACGCGAACTATATGAATGCTGAGGCATCAGGTGGATTTGCATACTCTAGATATCCTATGTAAGATGTAGCGTTATCCCTTGTCTGACATAGGGTAAGTATGTTTATTTATGTTTTGAGGGTACTTTAGTAATTTTAAAATGACGTGTCAGATGAGAGCAAATCCTCTAACGCTAATCAAGAGGATTACGGGGAGGGTTTTTTCATGAATTATGATTATTCTATTATTTTTATTACTGATTCTCATTTACGTGCAAGTTAAAGGTTTGATCACAAATTTTATGCAAAATTGTGGGTTTAAAGTGTGTTTTATAATAACTAATTTTACAATGAAATAATTACTGGTCCACTCATTTTTTTTGGTACCCCTCAGATTTCGATATTATTTTGCGTACTTCGAGGAGGTTTCGGTAGCTGCTCTGTCATCCACACTTGTAGCTAGGACTCACAACGAAAATTGGAATAATTTAGATAGTTTCTTGAACTGCATTGTCAGGACCCACCCCTAATCCCCCGGGATTAAGGGCTAAATCCTGCTCCCGTCTAACTTACGCATGACAAGAAGGCTAAATTGACGTCCAACCTCCATGTGACACGTAAGTCGGACAAGGGATCCTCGATCCAACCATCCTAAAAGTATTCGGACTTCTCAGAGTGCGCCGAATTACTGTGGATCACGGGTGTGATGTCTCCGTCTCTCGATCAACAGCCCGCACCTCAACAATCTGGAGGGTATCGAAAACATGAAAAGACTGTGAGTGGACAAAAATAAAGTATAAGTTCAAAAACAGTTATCAGAAAGCACAAATACATTTTTACCCTCCACGTAAAACCAATGCATGCATATAAAGTATATGTCATAAAATCGTCTCATATAAAAAACCATCAATGAAAACTAGAATCATTTCTTTCTTCAAATCCGCAATTCAAATCCAGGGCCTCAGCCCAAAATCACAAATCAATCTCAAGTACGGGAACTCAGTCCCAAAACTCATCAAATCCAAATCACCCGGGCTACTGCCCAAAACATCTGAAAACCAGTGAAAAATCAGTGAAAAACATCAATCATGCGAGTTTGTTGGATCTCAAGTGCGCCTGAGTCTTTAAACTCAAAACTATGCGCAATAATCAGGCCTTCCCGAGATATCAACGAGTCTTTAAATTCAAAACACAATCAACAGGCATCGGGGGATATCACAATCACCTAGTCTTTAAACTCAAAACATATACCGAGTCTTTAAACTCATAACATATACCGAGTCTTTCAACTCAAAACATATACCGCGTCTTTAAACTCAAAACATATCAATCTAGGGCTCTCCCCCCGTCAATTAACCGAGTCTTTAAACTTAAAACCAGATCCAGCGGTTTTTCTTTTTCTTTCCGGGTCTTTAAACCCAAAACCATTTTTCAATCAACAGTGAAAACCATAGAAAATTCTTATCCGAATTCGCAACAATGATTCCGTAAGCTAGCATCCAGAACCATCATCCCGAACCCAAATCTAGATTTCCTTTCCAAGCCTCAAAACCAAATCCGAAATCTTATTTCCGAAATCCAGTCTCAAAACCAAAAGTTCGTTTATCGAAATCTCAGAAACAAGGCTCCAAACCTGAAATCACTTTTCCAAAATCCATTTCAAATCCTTGAAATCAAATCATATTCCAAATCCCAGAACCAGATCATTAAAACCATCGTCAAATCACAAGATAATCGAAATCTCGTAAAACATGCAATTGCGTCAATTTCTCGAAATACGTGCAAAATCGTAAATCATCAAGATCATAAATCAAATCATAGAATCACATATAGAAAACATATAAAAACATATATGCATGCATCATAAGTTCGAAAGCAAAGTCCACTCACAGACCATTTCACCGCTGCCTCGATACGCGTGCACTTACGTCGTTCCTAGCCAAACCACTATCACCGGTTTTTCCGAACCTGTCCAAATCCCATAATAAGGTCACTAACTACTTTATTAAGCTTCTACTAAGTCCTCGTAATTTTTCCGAATTTTTAACTATTTTTAAATGCACCCTAAAACCTTCGGACATCCCGAAACATATCGTGACGATATCTAATTGACTTGAAACTAGCGTCAAAATGTTCGTTACATCGAATACTTTAAAAGTCATGTTGGAAGATTCCCCAAATTACCCTTCACATGCCCCCAGGCGCGTCTAGAAGCTTCTGCGCGTGAAACCCATGCGCGTGAACAGTGTCACCTTCAACCTCTGGTCGACCATGTTCAAACCAGGTCAGACCGGCCTCTGTGACTCAAACCGGCGCAGGCAGTTCTTCACCATTTCTAATCCAATTTGTGTCCTTTTTACACCATTTAATTCGTCCCATTAATTCTGATCGATCTAGTTACAAAAAACATGAAAATTGAGGTGGGAAAGTACCTCCCCGATCGACGATCATACGACCCCTTTTTCCTCCTCTGTCCAGCCGTCACAGACCATTATGGACCACGGTTTTGGTCTGAATCAGCTCTTGGCACTCTTAGAAGTTAGTTCCAACCATCAGGAATGAGCAACAATCATTATATCGCGACTTTCCATTTTTGTACCTCAACGTACCTTCCAATGTTTCCCACAGCCACCGTCCACGGCCGACGCCAATTCCAAGCTCAAATCATTCTTAGCCACCTCCCAAACATCACCTTAGCAACCAATTGGATCAATAGTCACCAGAAGTTCAACGTCCATTTTGAATTCAAATAAAGAAATCCCAGTTTCCGGGCCTTACCTTCACCACCGTGCCACCACGACCAGTATCTCCACTTCCCTTCCACCTTCCTTCACGCATCACAGGTCAGGGAGGAAGATTTGGTTCGGAGTCTCACTCTCACCCTCTGTTTCCACTCTGTTCTTCACCTTGCACACACACAAGATTTTGAAAACCACCAAAGGCGATGGGAAGGGTCTACTGCCTTTCAGTATAGGCCAAGTGTCCTCAATCTGATGGGCACAATGTCCCAAGCAGCCAGGTGTCCAACACTGGCTGGGCACAGATCCCTAGGCACAGAAATGACCAAAATGCCTCTACTAGGACAAATTACCATTTTCCCCTTCATATTCCCTGACCGGTAACTAAGTCATCCGAAGTCCGATGATGATGTGCCGCCTGTCATTGTACTCAGGACATTGAGACCTTCCTAATGGTCCTTGAAGTTCATGAAAATTCTATGTCGTACGAAAAGTCACCAAATTGCCCCTTTTTGACGAAATTACCAAAGTACCCTCAAACTTCCGAACATCATAACTTTCTCTTCAGTTGTTCGGAATCGGACGTGCCACCTGTCTATGAACTCGTGAAGTCCCAAACTACATCACGGTCATCGGTCAAAGTCCTTTTGTGTAACGACCCATCCTAGAAGTCGGGATTAGATTAATAGTTAGTGACGGATTAGCGAAGTAAATCGGTGCTTGGTTGGATACTTTTGGACGGTTGGTGCAGAATGACGATTTTACCCCTAGAATGGGCAAAATGTTGACTTTTGGTTCGAGCGGTCAAAAAGACTTTGACCGATGGCCGTGACATAGTTCGGGACGTCACGAGTCCGTAGACAAGTGGCACGTCCGATTCTGACATGTGAGGAGGAAGTTATGACATTCGGAAGTTTGAGTGTACTTTGGTAATTCGATCGAAAAGGGGCAAGAAGTTGACTTTTTTGACGACAAGGAATTTCCACGTATAACGAGGACCGTTAGACAGATCTCGATGTCATGACAGGACCCATCCCAATCCCCCCGGGATTAGTGCGGGATGACCCTGGTCCCGTCTGACACGAAGTGTCAGACAAGGGATATTTCTGACCTTTGCCCTCTCAGGCCATCAGAGTACGCCAGGATCCGGAGGAGGTATGTAATATCTCGGTCTCTGCTACAGTCCACATCCGATGTCAACCTGAAGGGCAGTCAAAACATTAAAAGCTGTGAGTGGACAAAACAAGAGTTTATAAAAACATTTAATAAGAAGACATTTGTACCCTTCACTAAAAAGCATGCATGCATTCGAAAACCATTTATCCAGAAAAACCATAATGAAATCAAGTACACGGGCCACTGCCCAAATCCATAAGGGACTCAGCCCAAATCATAAGAAACTAACCATACGGGCCACTGCCCAAAACCTGTGTAAACACACATCATATATCATATATAGCATACATCACATATACATATAATTTACACAACCAATCCTGTCACGGTTTCCAAAGCTACGCGCGTGCTACCCAGGTCTCAATCCGAGTCTTCTCAAAGTCAAGATCAATGTTCGTAGACCACTGACCCTACCCGAGGTAATAGTAATCATAGCCTTCCTGAGAGTAAGGAACCCAACTGGGGGTGACTCCACTCAGTCGGTGCTCCGTGACTACTCCGGGGTCCACCCAGGCCAACGACCCTCCCCGGAGGAGATAGAATAAGTAAAGGAAGGGATATGAGCATATATATACATAACATAAACATTCATGCCCGGTTCCCCTGAACCGTCATGATCCATAATAACATAACCAGGGTTCATGCCGGTTCCCATAAACCGTCATGAACCACAATGACCTTTCCAGAGTTCATGCCGGTTCCCATAAACCTTCATGAACTTGGAAATCCATCTAGGGTCCCTGACCCGAAATCATCAGTGTAAAACAACTGGGTCTCGTGCCCGAACATATGACTCAACTGGGCATCCTGCCCGATATCTAAGGGTCAGTCACGACTCCGATCATAGTGATGCGTGCAACCATCCATCCAGGACCGCCCTCAATCCTGGTATGTCGTCGTGAACAAATCAACCGACGCGACCACCACAAGATCATGGTGCACTCATCACCGATCGCTATCCTGAACCGTCAGCACTCCGAAGTCGAGCCTCCCCAGGCTGCCCGACCACGAATCGTGCATCGTGACCTCTCCGGAAGGAACACATCCCAATCCGGAGGCGAGCGTCGTATCGTCGATCGCCGTGCACATAGCACCCGTCGCGACCACGATTTAGACCCGAAGGTCGTAAATAGTGTCATATGCCCGGGACCAAACCAAAGGGGTCTTATACCCGAGTTTATTCTTTTAGAAATCCAAAACCTTTTCATTTAGACCAATAAAGAAATACAGACCGGTATAAGCACCGTATAAGGCCGAAACCTCGAAATACGTGCTTATACGTAACCACATCCAAATGCACCCATGGCATCATCAAACATGTAATAAAACATATAATAAACATTTATGCATGCACCAATTTAGAAAACAAGGTCCACTCACAGACCGTCCGAGCTGCCGCCTCGATTTGCGTGCCATAGGCTCTCCCGAGCCGATCACCATCACCGGGACTCCCAAACCTATCCAAATTGTAATAGAAGGTTACTAACTACTTCATTAACCTCTCACTAAAGCCCCATAATTTTCCCGTATTTTTAACTATTTTTAAAACTGAACCTAAACCTTCCGACACCCCGAAAACTATCGAAACGATGTCCGATTGACGCGAAACCAGTCCCAAAATGTTTGTTACATCGAATAGATGATTTGACATGTTGGAACCATCCCCAAAAACCCTAGCACGTGCCGCCTGAAGTGGCTGCGCGTGGGCTTCACACGCCTGCTACAGTACCCGTCTTCAACCTCGCGCAGCCGGTCTGAACCGGCCGGTCCGGTCTTTTTCTGCAACTGGACCGATGTGACCGGTCCAGGGTCCTACAATCCTCATTTCTCATCCGTTTTCTTCCATTTTAATCCCTAAATTCCTATTTTCTCATTTCCTATCTAACCCAATTAAACAAAACCCTTAAAACCGCCTAGAACCCGTGAACCCAAAATGGACCTCACGGTTCAAAAATCCAAAACCTCACCCCAGGGTTCCTCAACATCCAAAACCTTTCAAAACCTCCCTATTGACCTCCTAACAACCTAATTACTTCAAAACCAACATCCAAATCGACCCATAACACGTAAAATGGAAATTGGATGGAAAAATGGTTAAACCGATACCTCGATCGGTTTTTCTCCCCCGTCGTGCACGGCGGTGCTGCCTGGGCCAGCCACCACGTCCAGCCGGTCCTCTTCATCTCTCTGTCCTCTCAGCTAAGCTCACAGGTCAAGGGTTTGGTATTTGGGTGAGAAATGGTGATCGGGTTGGTTTGGGAAAAATGGGAGAAATGGATGAACGGGGAAGGGTTTGATGCATGAATGAAATTGGTGTCCATTGGATGGGTGACACTTTTCACTCATCCATTGGGCATCAGGACAAATATATGGGCCCACTAGAGACAAAACTGCACTCTTCGCCTCGTAAAACGTGTCGCCATGAATAGTAACCTGGAACTTCCGTGAACCGTAACTTCGCCGTCGAACGTCCGAATTCGACGTGCCACCTGTCTATGGATTCGTATCGTCCTTATCTACGTAATAGTCCTCAGCCCTTGGCCATCGGACATCCCAGTTAAAAAGTTAACTATTTTGCCCTTTTAACCAAAATTACTAAAATGCCCCTAAACTTCCGAACGTCATAATTTCCTCCTCGAACGTCGGAATTGAACGTGCCACCTGTCTATGAACTCGTAACGTCACGAACTACGTCACGGTCATCGGTCAAAGTCCATTTAACCACCCGATTGAAAAGTCAACGTTTTGCCCATGCATAGGGGCAAAACGGTCATTTTGCATCGTTCGTTCGATTTCGCTAAACTAATCACGGATTAGCCTCACTATCCGTGATTAGTCACTAATCTAATCTAGGAATTTGGGACGGGTCGTTACAACCTTCCCTCCTTAATTAATTTCGTCCTCGAAATTCCAACCGACCTAAGTCCAACCGTTCTTCCCTCCTTAATTTAGTTTCATTCTCGAAACTCTAACTATCTTGATTCCACATCCACCCCGTGGAAATAATTCGATCTCACGACACGTGTACACTTGTACACCCACTAACCAGAACGATACTCGTCTGCAACCAGACGTACCACTAACACTCACGTCGTATCGACTACATTCGACCACGTCAAATGACAGAAGTCGTACGCTCCGAACTGACACCACTTGTCAGATCTACCGTTTCACTAGCACAACCAACTAGACGGTTCCCTTCTCAATCACTAATCTATTCTGACGTCCTCCTACTGGGAGTCATCAGACCTCACTAACCGATTCACGTTGACACTTCTGACATACCGTCACCACTTGATAGTCGTCAATCGAAAACTAACACTATACTCACTCGTGATTACAATAACCACCAACTCACTCAACCTGAGTATACGTATACCAAAAAAGTACTCAGCTTTTGTGTAACTTGACCCACCAGAAATACTATGACCCACTGCACAGTATCCAATGTCCAATCCACGTCCCCGACAAATCCAATGGTATCGGAATCAAGCCGACTACCAATATGCTCACTAACATACCCACGGTATAACCTACATACCGTCACCAGGCATCACAAGTCTGCCCGGTATCGTACCTCGAACAACGTACAAGGTACATACAACTACCCATCAATCAGCTTACAACCACCTAGGTTGTAGCCAATCATGTTTCTATTATGGAGTCCATTTGTCCAATCCCGGACTAGACAAATCGAAACTCCAACCCATCATCTATTTCCAAATCCGAATCTGAATTCGTAATTTCGTAAGAAATCCCAAATCCAAACCCAGAAATCATATCCATAGCCATGTTCAAATCCGAATCCGAAATCATTATTCCGTAAGCTAGCATTTGGAATAACCATTCCGAACCCAAATCCATAAAAAAAAAATCCACAGTCAAGCTCTAGAATCAAATCCTGAATCGTCACCCAGAATTCGATTCCAAAACCCAAATCCAGAAATCCTCTTTCAAGTTCCAAAATCAAATTCTGAATCGTCATCTAGAAATCTGATTCCAAAACTCGAAGTATCGTTCACGTCTACTGAGAAGTACCAAAACCGAACCTCTCGGTTACCTGCTCAACTGATTACCACATTACCATCGATTAACTTCAAAGGGAAGCCAATCCCAACATCAACACATCTAAGGCTGGCCAAATCTGACCTCGTCGGACACCTACTCAGGCGTAATATACCATATGGGATTTACCTCGAAAAGAAGTTCAGTCCCATCATGCTCCACTCAAACTCTCCACCTATCTGGATCATCAAAATCACGATCCAGATCCATAACGATACCCAAAGTCCTAAACCAATTCCCAGATCTAAACAGATCAGTCAACGACGAGACACGTCGAGACTGTGGGTTCTCACTGATTACCTCGTATCGATCTTTGTCATTCCACCTAGGAAAACCAAGAACGATCCAACACGATGACACCAAAATTCATCATATGTGAATGCAACCAAAACTCATTGCATTCACCACGTCACGTAACCAACATCATCTGTCACCAAGCAGAAAATGAGAAATCTCAGTCACCCCACTTCGATATGCTCAACTCCACCTGATGACCCAAGCCAAATCCCGGGTCCACCAACCAATACACGATCAGCGTACCGGTGACGCAACCATCCTCTACCGTCATCTACCATCATCTACCACGGTAGAAACTGAGAAGTCATCCAAAATGACGTCGAAATACCCAATACCAATGCGAAAAACCCGCATTTCTCTCGTCACCTAAATCGCAACCTCTCGCGATTCCGAAGTTCCAACAAGATTGGAAACAACATACCCAGACATCAACCACTTGTCCCCTAACCAGTTTAACTCTATCTGAGATCCACTCCTGAACCACAGATACCGAACATATGCCCATTACGACGGATGTGACTTGACGTCATCACAATCACCAGCACTAGCACCAGCACTAGTACCAATATCATCACCTGTCAGCATCAACACACAAGCATCCACACTAGCATCAGTACTAACACTAGCACACCGTGTGCAAACTGACAACTCTGGATCTCCGCTCACACCGAGCGACGACCCCGCACCTCTGCTCGAATAGGAGAAACTCTGCCTCTTTCGTACCCAACAACTATGAGTACAGTCATCCTGACAACTCATACGAGAAAAGGAAACGTCCCCTGAACGTCCTCGATTCCCAACAACCGTAACTACAACTACTCTCAGTAGAAGTGCCTGCCACAACTCGTGCAGACCTAACCACCAGATATAGCGATCTAGACTCCGCATCCAACGGAATCCATCGACCGTACCAACTACTCCGTATCCCCGCTCCGGGATTCCATCGACAAGTACCAACCCTGATAACTTGTCCAACCAATCACTAACCAATCGTAACTCGACTCAACCAATGTCGTCTACCAGGTCGCCCAAGACCTTAGTTGTACCAAACCACAACCGTGTAGCACGACAACCAACTAAGTCTAACCGATAAGTACAACCCCGACTGCGAAGTGCAGTTCCAACACAAGCTGACATGACTAGACCGACTAACGAACCCAAATCTGAATAGTCGTCAAAGTCACACCACTCTCCAACTCACATTTCCGAACCAGACAACCTAATATAGGGTTCCACAATCACATCTAGGGTCAATATGAACCCAACTACAAGCTACCAACTCCAGAAAGCAGTAAAATAAACAACCTGACCGACTCCGCGGTCTTGACATCGTAAAGACGTCAATCCAACGAGGATTCCTCGAATCCGACTGCTAACTGCCGACTGTAGTAAATCCATCTAACTCAACCATATCCGAACATCGGATGGTCATAATTCCCAACCAGTCGTCGGAACCGATCCTACGACATCGTGAAGACGATCCCAACTAACCATCTCACGATCAAAATCTATAAGAATACGTTTATCCCTTTGTAGGGTCCCACACTGTCATCCACGACAGAACTATGGCAACCCCGGCATCGAATGCCGAACCAAGACGTTCCACGATCCAATCCTAGTAACTATCGTATCGGCACCCCAACTATCAGGTTGATCACGAACTGTAGCCCATTCACATCCTCGACCTGCGTAAGGAGTAGTACGCAAAACACGCTCTGGAATTCAGAGTAACATGAGCAACCATGCTCTGATAAGCATCCTACGAGCAATACTATGCTCTGATACCACGTTGACAGGACCCATCCCAATCCCCCCGGGATTAGTGCGGGATGACCCTGCTCCCGTCTGACACGAAGTGTCAGACAAGGGATATTTCTGACCTTTGCCCTCTCAGGCCATCAGAGTACGCCAGGATCCGGAGGAGGTATGTAATATCTCGGTCTCTGCTACAGTCCACATCCGATGTCAACCTGAAGGGCAGTCAAAACATTAAAAGCTGTGAGTGGACAAAACAAGAGTTTATAAAAACATTTAATAAGAAGACATTTGTACCCTTCACTAAAAAGCATGCATGCATTCGAAAACCATTTATCCAGAAAAACCATAATGAAATCAAGTACACGGGCCACTGCACAAATCCATAAGGGACTCAGCCCAAATCATAAGAAACTAACCATACGGGCCACTGCCCAAAACCTGTGTAAACACACATCATATATCATATATAGCATACATCACATATACATATAATTCACACAACCAATCCTGTCACGGTTTCCAAAGCTACGCGCGTGCTACCCAAGTCTCAATCCGAGTCTTCTCAAAGTCAAGATCAATGTCCGTAGACCACTGACCCTACCCGAGGTAATAGTAATCATAGCCTTCCTGAGAGTAAGGAACCCAACTGGGGGTGACTCCACTCAGTCGGTGCTCCGTGACTACTCCGGGGTCCACCCAGGCCAACGACCCTCCCCGGAGGAGATAGAATAAGTAAAGGAAGGGATATAAGCATATATATACATAACATAAACATTCATGCCCGGTTCCCCTGAACCGTCATGATCCATAATAACATAACCAGGGTTCATGCCGGTTCCCATAAACCGTCATGTACCACGATGACCTGACAAAGGTTCATGCCGGTTCCCATAAACCGTCATGAACCACAATGACCTTTCCAGAGTTCCTGCCGGTTCCCATAAACCTTCATGAACTTGGAAATCCATCTAGGGTCCCTGACCCGAAATCATCAGTGTAAAACAACTGGGTCTCATGCCCGAACATATGACTCAACTGGGCATCCTGCCCGATATCTAAGGGTCAGTCATGACTCCGATCATAGTGATGCGGCAACCATCCATCCAGGACCGCCCTCAATCCTGGTATGTCATCGTGAACAAATCAACCGACGCGACCACCACAAGATCATGGTGCACTCATCACCGATCGCTATCCTGAACCGTCAGCACTCCGAAGTCGAGCCTCCCTAGGCTGCCCGACCACGAATCGTGCATCGTGACCTCTCCGGAAGGAACACATCCCAATCCGGAGGCGAGCGTCGTATCGTCGATTGCCATGCACATAGCACCCGTCACGACCACGATTTAGACCCGAAGGTCGTAAATAGTGTCATATGCCCGGGACCAAACCAAAGGGGTCTTATACCCGAGTTTATTCTTTTAGAAATCCAAAACCTTTTCATTTAGACCAATAAAGAAATACAGACCGGTATAAGCACCGTATAAGGCCGAAACCTCGAAATACGTGTTTATACGTAACCACATCCAAATGC
This sequence comes from Prinsepia uniflora, assembly GCA_032719365.1. Classification (NCBI taxonomy): domain Eukaryota; kingdom Viridiplantae; phylum Streptophyta; class Magnoliopsida; order Rosales; family Rosaceae; genus Prinsepia; species Prinsepia uniflora. The sequence continues at coordinate 75,309,368 of CM064865.1, read as the reverse complement.
ACCCATGGCATCATCAAACATGTAATAAAACATATAATAAACATTTATGCATGCACCAATTTAGAAAACAAGGTCCACTCACAGACCGTCCGAGCTGCCGCCTCGATTTGCGTGCCATAGGCTCTCCCGATCCGATCACCATCACCGGGACTCCCAAACCTATCCAAATTGTAATAGAAGGTTACTAATTACTTCATTAACCTCTCACTAAAGCCCCATAATTTTCCCGTATTTTTAACTATTTTTAAAACTGAACCTAAACCTTCCGACACCCCGAAAACTATCGAAACGATGTCCGATTGACGCGAAACCAGTCCCAAAATGTTTGTTACATCGAATAGATGATTTGACATGTTGGAACCATCCCCAAAAACCCTAGCACGTGCCGCCTGAAGTGGCTGCGCGTGGGCTTCACACGCCTGCTACATTACCCGTCTTCAACCTCGCGCAGCCGGTCTGAACCGGCCGGTCCGGTCTTTTTCTGCAACTGGACCGATGTGACCGGTCCAGGGTCCTACAATCCTCATTTCTCATCCGTTTTCTTCCATTTTAATCCCTAAATTCCTATTTTCTCATTTCCTATCTAACCCAATTAAACAAAACCCTTAAAACCGCCTAGAACCCGTGAACCCAAAATGGACCTCACGGTTCAAAAATCCAAAACCTCACCCCAGGGTTCCTCAACATCCAAAACCTTTCAAAACCTCCCTATTGACCTCCTAACAACCTAATTACTTCAAAACCAACATCCAAATCGACCCATAACACGTAAAATGGAAATTGGATGGAAAAATGGTTAAACCGATACCTCGATCGGTTTTTCTCCCCTGTCGTGCACGACGGTGCTGCCTGGGCCAGCCACCACGTCCAGCCGGTCCTCTTCATCTCTCTGTCCTCTCAGCTAAGCTCACAGGTCAAGGGTTTGGTATTTGGGTGAGAAATGGTGATCGGGTTGGTTTGGGAAAAATGGGAGAAATGGATGAACGGGGAAGGGTTTGATGCATGAATGAAATTGGTGTCCATTGGATGGGTGACACTTTTCACTCATCCATTGGGCATCAGGACAAATATATGGGCCCACTAGAGACAAAACTGCACTCTTCGCCTCGTAAAACGTGTCGCCATGAATAGTAACCTGAAACTTCCGTGAACCGTAACTTCGCCGTCGAACGTCCGAATTCGACGTGCCGCCTGTCTATGGATTCGTATCGTCCTTATCTACGTAATAGTCCTCAGCCCTTGGCCATCGGACATCCCAGTTAAAAAGTTAACTATTTTGCCCTTTTAACCAAAATTACTAAAATGCCCCTAAACTTCCGAACGTCATAATTTCCTCCTCGAACGTCGGAATTGAACGTGTCACCTGTCTATGAACTCGTAACGTCACGAACTACGTCACGGTCATCGGTCAAAGTCCATTTGACCGCCCGATTGAAAAGTCAACGTTTTGCCCATGCATAGGGGCAAAACGGTCATTTTGCATCGTTCGTCCGATTTCGCTAAACTAATCACGGATTAGCCTCACTATCCGTGATTAGTCACTAATCTAATCTAGGAATTTGGGACGGGTCGTTACATGTCATGAGTACAACGACAGGCGGCACATCATCATCGGCCTTCGGATAAATTAGTTACGGGTCTAGGAATACGAAGGGTAAAATTGTAATTTGTAAAGGCAAGGGCATTTTGGTCATTTGGGGCCTTGGGGCTCTGTGCCCAGTGACAAATGGACAAGTGGCCGTTCTGGGGGCTGGTGTCCACTGACTTTGGGACATCTGTCCTCCTTAGGAAGGTCGTAGACCCTTCCCACCGCGTTCAATTAGTTTCAAAATCGTGATTGTGTGTGCACGGTGAAGAACATAGGGAAAACAGAGTTTGAGAATGAGAAGCTAGGAGAGTTGGGTGAGAGAAAAGACAAGTGAATCGTGTGTATGTGTGTGTTGAGGAAAAGTCAGTTAAGTGAGTGTGTGTGATAAGTGATAAGCACAGAAAACAGGGAAGACCCGTGAGCTCTGGTCTTGCAATTCGAAGCTGGACTTTTGGTTTAGGCCACAAAGGATGGTTCTAATCGATTGGACGGTAACCAGGAAGGGGAGACGTGTCTGAGAAACTTGGAATGGTGGCTCGCCATGGACGGCGGCCCTGAAATTGAAAACTGGTAAGTTTCGGCCACAAAAATGGTAATGTACGTTTGAGACAGTTTTAATCAATAGTGTTGATTGGGAATGATTTCTAGAAGTCCTAGGGACTGATTAGGTACAAAAGGACGAGAGGAGGCGGCCGGAATCATGGCAACTGGACGTTAACCAGTGCGCGGTTTTTCCCTCGAAGTGGGAGGTAACTTCTCGTACCCCTTCTCATGTTTTCAATGTGTAGATCAAGTGTATGGTTAGGGACGAAACTAATAGGCTAATTAGGACTCAAAATGGACTGGAATTAAACCCTGAACCATGACCACCGGTTCGGTGGTCTGATCGAACTGGACCGGTCCAAATCGGTTCAGACCGGGTTTGACGCAAGGAGGAATATGATGAACAGTAGGCGCGTGGCTCCCACGCGCAGCCCCTTTAGGTAGCACGTGAGGGCGTGTGGGACTCCTTTTGGGGAAGTTTTTAACACGACTTTTAAAGTACTCAATGTAACGAACATTTTAAGACTGGTTTTGAGTCGATCGAACATCGTCTCGATAAGTTTCGGGATGTCCGAAGGTTTTAGACCTCGTTTAAAAATAGTTAAAAATACGAGAAAATTATGTGGCTTAAGTATGACCTTTGTGAAGTAGTTAGTGACCTTAGTATGGGATTTGGACAGGTTCGGGAAAGCCGAGGATAACGGAACGGCCGGGGATGGCGTAAGTAAGCGCGTATCGATGCGACGTCGGAATGGTCTGTGAGTGGACTTTGTGACAGGACCCATCCCAACTGGACCTCGATAACCGTGCCCGGTCCTGCTCCCGTCTGACAAGTCGACTGAAATCCCGAAAGTACCCTTTAGCAGTTGTCAGACCAGGGATAACTGCACTGATTTCTGCTCATGCCTCCGCCTCGAGATCAGCCCCGAACGTTGTGCCACGGCCTGGAGGGTCATCAAAAACAAATGTGTGAGTGGACAAAAATATATTCGTTAAAACACATTTGAAAAGACATCCTTTACCCTCCAGTTTTACAAATCATGCATGCATAGGGAAAAACATATGAATCATAAGCACCGACTTTTCAGCCAAAACAATAACAAATGAAATCAAATCTCGGCTCTCAGGCCAAACATATGAAAACATAAGTACCTGGTCACACCGACCATAAACCCGTACTCAATACCAGTACGTAATCACAATCAATCAATCAAACAATGCAACCAATTAATCAATCAATTCATCAATTCGCACTATTCACAAGTTCACCATCCATCACATAATCACATCCGCACTACGCGTAGGCCAACATCCAGCCACACTCTCGGGATCAGACACATCTGGGCGCAACCCTCGGGCTCAGTCACATCTGGGCGAACATATCCCCAGGCTCAGACACATCCGAGTGGTACATCCAGGCTCAGTCGCATCCGAGGAGTTGGCTTACCATAATAACTCACAATCATACATCATATCCTCAAGCTCCGGTCGACTAGGTAATCCCCTAGCTCCGACCGTCTGGGCATCCATAGTCACAATCACAATCATAATGAAAACCATCCGGGATTATATCCCAAAACATGTCAATCAAATCCATGACTCAACCCAAGTCAAATCATTACCAACCGGGACTCAAGCCCAAATCTCCTTTATACGTAAATCCGTAATATTACATAGAAAATATTATAATAATCCAGAATCATTCTTGACTCATCAATTCATCAAAATATCCATTTTGAAATCATTTTGACTCCGGGCCTAGCCCAAAATATCATTTACGCATTTCCTCGAAAAACGTGCCCAAATTACCGATTAATATAATCATTAAATCATAAATAATCATCCAAACACATCATGACATCCTTGCAAACCAAATCATGAAATCAATCATGTAAAACATTTAACTATGCATGCATATTAATTTATAAAACAAACGTCCACTCACACACCGTCCGATTGCTCGTTTCCCGCGCTGCACGCGTTTCCGTAATTTCCGACACTTGCCAGGAATCCCGAATCCTGTTCACAATCATTACTCAGGGTCACTAAGGACCTATTTATCATCATATTAATTTATCATAATTTTTCGGGAATTTAATATTAATTTATTACGTAACTTAAATCTTCGGACCTTCGAAACATTATCGAGACGGCGTCCGATCGACTCGCAACCAAAACCAAATATGTTCGTTACATCAAATAGGACAAGTTTCATGTTGACCGTACCTCGAAAAGCCTGCTCACGCGCCCTCATGCGCCGCCGCAAGCGGCTGCGTGTGAGTCCACACGTCGTGAACAGTATCCATGAACAATGATCTCCTTCGCCCGTTTACCTGATAAACGGGTCTGGCTAGCCAAGCGGCTGCGCGTGAGTCCACACGTCGTGAACAGTATCCATGAACAGTGATCTCCTTCGCCCGTTTACCTGATAAACGGGTCTGGCTAGCCCGCGATGCAACCCGACTGGGTTTCTGCCAATTCGACATTATTTCCTTCAATTCAATCGTCCATTTACATCATTAGAAACTTAATTTTGGTTCTGTAACTCGAATTACATCAAAAATTACCTGAATCGCATTGAACTAAACTTGATTCCACGAAGAACAGTCGTACACTGTGCTTTCATGGGACTCCCTCATTTGCCATCGTTTTCCTGCAATTGATGCATCAGGAAGCATCGTGGAATCATAAGGAACACATTTCCAAGATCAATTTCATCGTCCCATGGCCTCAAATCCACGACTCAAGCTCGATTTTTCGAAACCTTCCCCGTCTCTATTCTAAGTCAACACACCTCGAATTGCCTTCGTTCTTGATCCAGTTCGACTCGTCTCACTCCCAGGGAGCTAAAGGAATCATCAATTTCATTCAAAAACACGCACAACATCGAAATCGATCCTAGCTTCCTTATAGGCATTTTCGGGTTTTCTGGGTTTTATGTTGGGTTTCAGTTGAATTTGAGGCCCCAATTACCCGTCTTAATTCCTTTCTTTTCTCCCCTCAAATCCCTCTTCAATCCCTCTGTTTTCTGTTTGAATCCAACCATCAATTCATATATATTGATCAAAAATCAAACAGTGAGTTCATATCCGTTTGATTTGAATATTAACCATACTTTACACTAATCTTGTAATTAGGATGACAAGTGTCATTAAGAGAACAGCCCATATCCTCTTTAACTGACTCAGCCACTAAGTATCCCTGCTGTGGCAAATTACTATTTTACCCTTGCCATAACAAATTACCAAAATGCCCCTCATGGTTCTAGACCCATAACTTTCTCGTTCGGACTCCGATTGACGCATACCGCCTGTCTACGTATTCAGTGTCTCGAGACCTATCCAACGATACTCCCGGAAAGTCCAAACATGGTCCCGATCAAAAAGTCAATTTTTGGCCCCTTTCACCAATTTCCGCACGTCATCACTTTCTCCTCGAATGTCGAAATCGGGCGTGCCACTTGTCTATGAACTCGTGACGTCCCGAACTACGTCACGGTCATCGATCAAAGTCCATTTGACCGCTCAAATTAAAAGTCAACTTTTCGCCTAATTCCAGGGGCAAAATCGTCATTTTCCTTCAAAATTTCCGAACTTTCCCTTTTTGAATGTCCGGGTCGTTACACTTTGTTTTATAACTCTTGATGCATGCATATATGTTTTTATATGTTTTCTATACGTGATTCTATGATTTGATTTATGATCTTGATGCTTTACGATTTTGCACATTTTTCGACGTATTTACGAAATTTCACGTTTTTCGAGGCTTTGGTGGATATTGTGATTTGAACTTGGTTTTAATGACTTGATTTCAGGATTTGAAATACGATTTGATTTCAATGAAAGTAAAAGGATTTTGGAAAGTGATTTTGTGCTTGAAGCCCAGTTCAAAAAGTGGTTTTGAGAAACGTGATTTCGGATTTTTGAATCGGAATTCCGGATGACGATTCGGGATTCGATTTGGGACTTGAAAATGGATTCCGGGTTTGGGTTCAAAATGGTTATTCCGGATGTCGGCTTACGGAATGATGGTTTCGAAATCGGATTTGGAATTGGATATGGATAAGAGTTCTGGGTTTGGATCCGGAATCCTGATGAGATTGCGGATTCGGATTCGGATATGAATAGTAGTTATGGATTGGATTTGCTGGATTTGGTTATTGGGTTTAAAGACCCGGATATGATATGACGGGGGTGGGCCCGGATTGGGTTTAAAGACCCGGATTGAGTTTAAAGACTCGGATATTATGATTTTCCCCCGTAGGCCTGTTGAGTTTAAAGACTCGGGAGTTTAAAGACTAGGATTATATTGAGGTCTGGATTGAGTTTAAAGACTCAGATAGATCCAACAAGTTCGATTGATGGATATGTGGTTTCAAATGTGTTTTGGATTTCACTGAGTTTTGATGATGATGGTTTTCAATAAAGGTTTTCCGATGTTTTGGGCTCTGTCCGGATGAAATGGGTTACGATGGTTTTGGGCTGAGGCCCGGGATTTGAGGAAAAGAATTTGTGTTTGTTTTTTCGTACATGGTTTACTTAGCCAGAATATTGAATGGTTTTATGACATGAATTTGATATGCATGCATTGCTTTTTAATTGGAGGGTATAAATGTACTTGTTTTATGAACTGTTTTTAAACTTATACTTTATTTTTGTCCACTCACAGTTTTTTGTGTTTTGATACCCTACAGGATGTTGCGGTGCGGGCTGTTGGTCGAGAGAGACGAAGACATCACACACGAGATCCACAGTAGTTTTCTGTGCACTCTGGGAAGGCTGGAAGCTTTCGGACAGTCGGATCGTGTATCCCTTGTCTGACTTACGTGTCACATGGAGGTTGGACGTTGCTTTAGCTTTCGAGTCATGCGTAAGTCAGACGGGAGCAGGACTTAGCCCTTAATCCCGGGGGATTGGGGGATGGGTCCTGACATTTTGACCGCCCAAACAAAAAGTCAACTGTTGGCCCAAATCCAAGGGCAAAATCGTCATTTCACACCGTCCGTCCGAACGTATCCAACAAATCACCGATTAACTTCACTAATACGTCATTAACAACTAATCTAATCCCGATTTTCGGGACGGGTTGTTACATGCATGATCATCTCTAGTGAAACTATGCTCTATGCTTCTGCTATCACGGTGATATTTGTTCCACACGACTTTCTAAAACGCAACATTTTGATTAATTAGTTTCATCATTTGGACGTCATCGTTCAAATGTCGACTAACAACCCTCGATCTTGGTGTCTTAATGGAATTTCCAGAGGAGGGTATGTCATAAAGTTGAGTCATTTCTAAAAATATGTAAAGGTAGAGCTTGACTTATATAGGTTTGTTAGGAAAGAGGCATCTTTGAAATAATATTACCTAAACAAGGCATATAAGACAATACCCATTATTATTCTATATTATTTTATAAATTTAATGAATTATTAATTTAGTACGTTATCCCAAATTAAGATTGACCAAAAATAGAATTAATTGATATTATTAATTTATCCGGTATTTTATTATCGGTGTTCTATTGTTTTAACAAATAAATGCCTTAAATTTAATTTTTAGACGATGGCGCATTAAGATAAACGATAAACGATACGTTTCCTTTTATATCTAATTCTATCTAATTCTCCTACACTGACACTATATTCAATTTTAAAAGCACTAAATGTAGCATTTTTCCAATTTAATTGATGAATATTTCTATGGTCCTTAAATCAAATCCCAAATTTTATATCTCAACTTTATGTGGCGTAAGATGTGACAATTCATATCGTCATTTTTTAATGTAGAATTGATATAGTATTTTAAACCACAAGGAAATACAATTTAATTTAATTTATTGAAATAATATTATATATTGATTATCATATTAATATTTTTTATTACTAAAGATGATCAATTAATTGATTGGCCTAAACAAAGTCATTTGTTTCAGATTGATTATGGATCATCCCTAGATACATAAACGGGTTGCATATAGGTGACCCTTATCCGAAAAATAAAGCCCAAGGCTTCTGGCCCAGAAAAACAAGGTCACTCTTAAAGTTTTACCATGTGGGGCATTGTTTGTAGCTCGTTTTACAGCCGGGTTCAAATAATCTTATCATATATACGATTCCTTTGTTATTGTTTCGTATGATTTATCTAGATAAAACTGTTATATCCTTGGCAAAAATCAACAAGAACACCAAGCTCAACAGAAATAACAGCAATAATGTTGGGATTAGGATGAACGTCAACTAGTACAATGAAGTAAACAATTAGTCAAAATCTGAAAATAGGCTGCTTTTTTCTGTTTTGTGGTGGTTGGTATTTGGTAAGTCTTCAATTAGACTTTGTGTGGTGGTAAATGGTAATCTTGAAAATTTGGGCTTGATTCCAAGCCAAGTTGGAAAAATCACAATCCTTATCGACGGGGTCAATAAAATTGGAACAAAAGACAAGAAATAATAATAAAAAAGGAAAGTTTTCATTTTCATCTTCAATTTCAATTTCAATTTCAATTTCAGAAGGAACTAGAAGTGACCAGAGCAGAGCAATGGCCGAGATGGAGACGGTGACGATGAGCAGCAAGTGGACAGCCACGGCGGCCAGCATATGGATTCAGTGCGCCGCCGGCTCATCCTACGCCTTCAGCATCTATTCCTCCGCCCTCAAGTCCAGCCAGGGCTACGACCAATCAACGCTCGACACGGTGTCCGTCTTCAAGGACATAGGCGCCAACGCTGGTGTCCTTTCCGGGATTCTATACTCAACCGCGCTCAATCGTGGCCGCTTGGGTGGGCCCTGGGTGGTGCACCTGGCGGGCGCTATCCAGTGCTTCGTCGGGTATTTCTTCTTGTGGGCTACTGTCACCGGATTGATCGACAGGCCGCCGGTCGCGATGGTGTGTTTGTTCATGTTCTTGGCCGCCCACGCCCAGACTTTCTTTAACACCGCCAACGTGGTTACTGGGGTCCACAACTTCAATGACTACAGTGGGACCATCGTCGGGATCATGAAGGTAACGTGTACTTCCTATCACCTACGGTGTCGTTTTGTTTCCCGTACTTTGTTAAGTAATTAGCTACATTTTTCAAAGGCGTTGGCTAATCTTTTGTTATTTAAACTAAGCTTCTTTTTGACAAAATAAATAACTTCAAAATATTAAAAATAAGCAACGTCAAGAAATATTACGTTGGGATTTTAGGACTTGAAAGTTGCAATTAACGATAGTTTTTTTTTTATTTTTTTATTACAGCAATTAATAATAGTTAGAGCTACAATACTTTGGCTTTTGTGTCACTCAATATAGTCCATCGTTCCACTAATGCTACTATTTAAGGTTATTTTTCCTCATCGTGCAGTAGATATTTTCATATTTTGACTTATAAATGACAAAACTGAATATAAAGGTATCAAAAGAACTATGGTCCATCCTAGAAAGCATGTAGCTCCGCTGTATGCATTGTGTTAGTTTTTGTTTAAAATGACATGTGTTAAAAAATAATTACTTATAATAAATTTTGCTGGTAAGCTTTTCTATTCCATAAACCCATGTTATATACTTCGATTGAACTTCGAATTCAATATTATCACGTTACAGGTACAACCCAATACTAACAAATAATTAGGATTATTATTTTTTAATGAAAAATACATTGATGTTTGATTGTTGGGGCAGGGATTTCTTGGTCTTAGTTCAGCAATTCTAGTCCAAGTGTATGACACTTTCTTGAAAGGCAAGCCAAGCACTTTCATTCTCATGTTGGCATTGTTGCCTGCATCTGTCTCCATCTTGTTCATGCCTCTTGTGAGAATCTACCAATCTTCCAGACCTGATATTGACAAAAAGTACTTGAACTTTTTCTCTGCCTTTGCTCTCCTCACAGCTGCTTATCTCATGATCATAATCCTTATGAAAAACATCTTCAATTTTCCATCATGGGCAAGTTTTGTCACATTGATTGTTCTTCTTCTGGTCTTGCTTGTCTCACCCCTTGGAATTGCAATCGAAGCCCGAAACTTGGAGTCCAAGAAACAAATCCCAGAGGCACTCGATCCTTTGCTAGAAAACCCTGAGCCAAAGGAGGATATTGAACAATATGATCATCAAGAGATGAATTTATCGAAAGCTATGTGTAGTGTTGATTTCTGGTTGTTATTTGCTGCTATGCTCTGTGGGATGGGGTCGGGATTGGCCACCATAAACAACATGAGCCAGTTAGGGCAATCGCTTGGCTACACAACTGTTGAGATCAATTCATTCGTCTCGTTATGGAGCATATGGAACTTTCTAGGCCGTTTTGGAGCTGGGTATGTCTCGGATTACTTGCTGCATACTCTAGGCTGGGCAAGGCCATCGCTGATTGCTGTAACCTTAGCAACAATGGCTGCTGGCCACATTGTGATTTCGTCAGGTTTCTCTGGGAATTTGTATGTGGGTTCGATCCTAGTTGGCATTTGCTATGGCTCGCAGTGGTCACTTATGCCCACAATCACTTCTGAAATCTTTGGGATTAGACACATGGGGACAATTTTCAACACAATTTCCATAGCCAGTCCAGTTGGGTCTTATATTTTCTCTGTGAGAGTCATTGGGTATATATATGATAAAGAAGCTTCTCCAGACGATGGTGACTCCTGCAGTGGCACTCACTGCTTCATGGTGTCGTTTTTGGTCATGGCGTGTGTCGCTGTCTGCGGGTTTCTTATTGCTCTTGGGTTGTTCTTTCGAACGAGGAGGTTCTATCACTTGATTGTGTTAAAAAGATTAAGGCATTCTTCAAGTCAGAGAAAAAATATGAGAAACTTGGTGTAGAGGGGAAAAGGTAATGTTGTTTGAGGTTGTGATCTCTTGGGCCTTTTTTTTTAGCTTGTGATTTTATATGAAAATTTGTAGGTGTACACAGTGGGTTTACATGTATAAAAGGTTGGTTTCTGCTTATGAAGAAAGCTTTTTATGTCCACCAATTGTTTTCAAAGCCTTTAATTAAGAATCATATCTAGGGTCATATTCAAATTGGATTATATAAAGATGGATTTGTTAGTACTACATCTGTCGGTACATCTTGTGCTAATAGATGGTTGCTTGATACTTTGTAAGGATTGAGGAGAAGTGTTGACATTTCTTATTTATTTTGAACCCAAATCTTTTGTTTTTATCGAACTCAAATGCTCATTGTGAATTGTACATTTTGTATCAAATAAGGTCACACTTTTCACTTTTCACGTGGAAGATAAAGCGGATTAATCACATCATTTGTGAGAATGCTTCACAATAAAATCAAACGTTTATATTGCCTTAGAAAAACTCAATTCTTCTCTCGAGCTCTCTTTTCTCTCATCACAAAAAACCAACACTCCCAACCCTAGCTACCGTCGGCCCTAGCGTTGGCTGGGGTCGGTAGCTACCCCCATCCCCTTTTTTCTTCCTCTTCTCTCATCTCCCCTTCTTTTTTCTCTTCTTTCCCCCTTTCCCTTTTCTCTTCCTCCCCTCGTCTTTTTTTTTTCTTTTTTTTTCTATTCTGTTTTCTTCTTTTTCTCCCTTTTCCTCTTTTCCTTCCATCTCCTCTAATGCCCTATGCATGTTTTCTGCCCTCCGCGGTGCTCTTTTGGCTCCTCCTCTTGTGGAGGCTTTGGCTTTGCATTCTTTGGTGACCCATGATTCCTATCTGGATCTAAGCTCCCACCTTCATCTCAAACTTCACCAATCAGACCTCAATCCTCTCCTCACCCCTCACCAAATGGCATATGCCGTGACCTACTGTAGACTCTCCGCCATTTTGCCCCCTCGATCTAGTGGCTGCTTCAGCCATCGATCTTCATCGCTAACTTGTGGTGGTTATGAGCTATTTTTGAAGTGCTAGAAGCACTCGTTGAAAGGATTATGTGAGCTATTTGTATGCAGCTGGCTTGCTCACCCCCATTTTCTGGATGGTTCTTCGATTTCACCTTTGTTTTCTTCTCTTTCGTGATGATGAGTTTGTAGTATTGTGGCGGCTATGGCGGATCAGTGGGGTGGTAGATGGAGTGGTAGAGGTTGTCCAATTTTCAAATCTATAGTTTCCATTAGTTTTTGTTTTACGATTTTAGACTTAATTTATGTTTATCGGACTTGTTGAATTTATCAAAAATAGCCAAAATTGATTCTTAAATTAAAAAATGTTATTTTTTAAAAAAACTTTCAAAATAACAAAAAAAAAAATTTCTCGAATAAACTTAATGCCTACTGACTCTTAATCTGACATGACTCGCCCCTAAAGTTACTTTGAAAATCGAGTCGGTCCTGCTCTCGTCTGACATTGTCTGACAAGAGATTTTCCTATTTTTATTCTTATTTTCATTTGATACATTAACCAAACAACGTCCATCTCTTACGGGGTACCACCCACATTTAACTCACTAAGCCTGCCAAGTGGAGGAACTTGTCATCTATAATTTTTTTTAACCTCATTTATTTACGTAATTTTATTAGTTATCACGTTAGTTAATTATGGCAATAACACCACGTGACAACATTAATATTTACATATATACAAAAATGCATAATAACTTAAGGAAATGGAAGTTTATTCATGCATATCTTTGTGTACTCAAACGTGTCTTCTATGAATTTCTATTTTATCCAATTTGTCACTTCAAGAACATTAATCATCCAGTTTTAACCTTAGGTTTATATTCTCAAATCTCCGTGTATTAAATTTTAATTGAAATAAAAGCATAGTACTTTGAAAATTCAGAATTATATTCATACGAAGTCCAAAACTACACAAACTATATCACAATGCAAAATTATTCATCTTACATTCAAAACACCTTTGTTCGAATCCCTCCCTTCCCGTTTTTGTTGATGATGTGCTTCCATAGCTATTCTATTAGCTACGACATTGGTTGCTTTTTAAATGTTTATAAGTTATACAATACAATCCACCAAACGAGCTCTGAGTGCGCTGCCAAGGTCATCTCTCTTGTAATGTTTTGAGACTGAGCCTATGTCAAATTTTCCAGTTTCTTTCTATTCATCATCTGATACAAAGGATTTGACACTTATGAGAGTTTCAATCTTTTCCACCTTGGCTTTTTTCCCCTTGGTTTCGGTTACATATTTATCCCATTGAACTAATATCATAGTGCATTGTATCTTTGCAGTTACTGCTAGAACAAGCAACAACTAGCTTTTCCCTCCTTCTCTATCTCAAAGAACCTGCATTCGTAAATTAAGGTTGTCATAAAGTTCACTTGTCAAATTATCATGTTGCAGATACTTTGAGCATCTCATGCTTCTTGGACCTCGTCCAGATTATGGTCTGGCTGGTGTTGCTCGTAGATCGTGATGTTGTAACGACTCGTCCCAGAATTCGGGATTAGATTACTAACTAATCATGATTAGCAGGGTTATCGGTGATTAGTTGGGCGAAATCGGACGAACGATACAAAATGACCGTTTTGCCCCTGGTCGTGGGTAAAACGTTGACTTTTAATTCGGGCGGTCAAATGGACTTTGACCGATGACCGTGACGTAGTTTGGGACGTCACGAGTCTATAGACAGGTGGCACGTTCGATTCCGACATTCGCGGTGAAAGTTATGACGTTCGGAAGTCAAAGGGCATTTTCGTAATTTAGACAAAACAGGCGAAAATGTTGACTTTTTGACCGGGAGGTCCGATGGCCGAGGCCAATTTGGTAATTTTTGAACTGAGGGCAATTTGGTCTTTTTCACCACGGGTTACTGTAGCAACAGCGGGGGACATTGGCTGCACCACCGTGTGTGGTGGTTCTGAATATCCCAATTGATTAATCAGTAGTGGGCTGGTTAGTGGGATTAGTTTAAGTAGTTTGAGATAATGAGAGTGTGAATTGATGCTGTAACAGACCACAGGTGTAACGACCCGTCCCGAATTCCGGGATTAGTTTAGTGACTAATCTTGATTAGTGAGGATGAACGGTGGTTAGTAGGGCGGAATCGGACAAATTGTGCAAAATGACCGTTTTGCCCCTGGTCGTGGGCAAAATGTTGACTTTTTGATCGGGCGGTCAAATGGACTTTGACCGATGACCGTGACGTAGTTCGGGACGTCACGAGTTCATAGACAGGTGGCACGATCGATTCCGACATTCGTAGAGAAAGTTATGGTGTTCGGAAGTTGAGGGGTATTTTGGTAATTTGGCTTATTAGGGGCCAAATGTTGACTTTCTGACCGGAAGGTCCGATGGGCGAGGGCCAAGGACCATTACGTAGGTATCGTCGATACGAATCCAACGACAGGCGGCATGCCGAAATCGGAGATCCGACGACGACGTTATGGTCAAGGAAACGAACTAACGAACCGAGACCGGGATTAAAATAATAATATAATAATGAATAGTGACCATTGACTGTGCACCTCCGGATGAGTGACAAGTGTCACCCATCCCCTGAATTCTGATCCATGTTTCCCTCCCAACATCATCATTTCCTACATCATCATTTCTCCTTCATCATTTCCTCCATTTTCTCCCTAATTATCTCCATATTTTCCTTACACCGTGAGCAAAACAGAGAGTGAGTGAGCTGGGAGAATTGGCTCCCTTCCTTGGCCGTTCTTGAGAGAAAATTGAAGGTTGAGAGAGACTGAATTGGCTGGGAAACATGAGAGGCAGAGAGGATGCTGGAAATCGGAAAATTGAATTTTAGGAAATTGGGGGGAAAATTCGAATACTGGGAATTAGGCCGTGAGGATCGCAATTGAGCTTACAATCAGCTTCCTGGGATCACAACGATCAGTTTTGTCGAAGGAACGAAGGGATTTGGCCACCAATTGGCTCTGATCACACTTGGTGACAGAGGAGGAATTTCAAAGCTGAGTCGTGGAATTGGAGGCTTCGTTGGATGCAATTGAGGTGGGGAAACTACTTCTCATGATCCCACGATGCTTCTGGGTTCATCAATTGAAGGAAAACGGGTGTGATCGACAGACTTCCATGGTTGCACAGTGACGACCATCGAGCTTGAGTCGTGACGATTGAACACTGGATTGAAGCAATTGGGTTGGGGGAAATGATTTACGGAGTCCATGGAAGCTTCTGGTTGAATCAATTTCAGGATATCGATCGAAATGGATGGGGTTCGAAGGATGAACAATGGACGGGTGTTCTTGGTGTTCATCATCGAATCGTGGAATTGTAGGTAATGATTTGTGTAATCAATGTTACAGAACTTAAATTAAACTTAAAACGAAGCTAATGGAATGATCAATTGATGTAATTAAGGCTGAATTGATAGGATTGGAACCGGGTCGTATCGCGGGCAAACTGGACCCGTTTACCAGACATACGGGTTAGATGGTGACACTGTAGCAGGCGCGTGGGTTTCACGCGCAGCCACTCACGGCGGCGCGTGACGGCGCGTGGGCACGAATCTCGAGGTGAGGTCAACATGACTTTTAATCCATTCGATGTAACGGACATTTTGGAATTGGTTTCGTGTCGATCGGACACCGTCTCGATATTGTTCGGGATATCCGAAGGTTTTAAATTAAGTTTAAAAATAAGTAAAAATTCGGGAAAATTACGGGACTTTGATAGGATGTTAATGATGAGGTTAGTAACCCTCTAATGTGATTTGGACAGGATTGGGAGTCCCGGTGTTAGTGGTGTGGCCCGGGAGGGCCGGTGGCACGCGTATCGAGGCATACCGTTAAAACGGTCTGTGAGTGGACTTTGGTTTTATAAATTCTATGCATGCTTAAATGTTTTATATGGATTATGGTTGTGATTGTTTGATGTTGATTTGGTAGTTGGTAAATTGTACGGTTTCACGTATTTCGAGGCGATTTACGTGCTTGCACGTAAATCGAGGTTTCCGGTTTTACATGGATTTTCCATATTTATGACTTGGATATAATGTGATGAAATGGTTTTGAAATTGGAAATATGAACTCGGGCTTGAGGCCCAATTATGTTGGAAATTTCGGACTTGGAGTCCATTTAAGAATCGGGCCGGGGGCCCAGTTGGTTAATGAAATCGGGCCAGGGGCCCAGTTGGTATAAAATCGGGCTGAGACTCATTTGAGTTATGTTATCGGGCCAGGGGCCCAGTTGATTGTTAATTCGGGCCGTGGGCCCAGTTGGTTTATAAGTCGGGCTGCGGGCCCAGTTGGTTTACAAATTGGGCCGTGGGCCCAGTGGTTCATAAAATCGGGCAGGAGGCCCAGTTGGATAATAAATGTGATTTCGGGTCAGGGACCCTATATTTAATAATTGTGATTTTGGGTCAGGGACCCTAAATGGAACTGTGTGGTTTTATGGAAATTTCGGGCAGGGCCCAATGGTAATAATGTGATAAAAGGATTAAATAAAACTGTTTTCCATATACCATCTGGATACAAGGATATATGATGGTCTCCTCCAGATGTCTGGGACACTGGGGAAGTCACGGTGCATTGCCTGCGAGGGGTCATTATACGGAGCAGCCGGACCGTATGATGACTCAGGAGCAGGATTGGTATGATTGACGTCAGGGACGTCAGACATCAGGGATGTCAGATATATGGACCCGGAGAGACCCCGGGCAGCACGCGTAGCTTATGAAACCGTGAGATATGACGTCAGGGACGTCTAGCGTTTGGGACGCTAAGCATCTGGGATGCTGGTGATGGTAATGGTAAAATATGGATTAATGAATAAAATGGCTTATTGGTTGGATATGTGTTATGTGGTAAAAATGAATTATTGGTTATGAAATGGTATGTCGGGTCAGGGACCCTAAATGGTTTTGGATTTATGGATTGATGTTCATTTATGGTCGTGGGTGGTGACCCACATGGTTTTAATATGTATGGTGATGGTATTCCACGGTTTTGGGCTGAGTTCCCACACTTGGTTTTTGGTTAACGGTTTTTGGGCTAAGGCCCTAAGGGCTCGGTTGAGCAAACGTTTTGGTTACTGGTTTTGGTGGCATGCATACGTTTTTATTGGAGGGCATAAATGTCTTATAAATGTATTTGGTAAATTTATTGGTTTTTGTCCACTCACAGCTTTTGGTTTTAATGCCCTTCAGGTTGATTACGGATGCGATTGCAGCAGAGACTGGGACATTGCACACCTCCTCCATCGATCCTTGCGCACTCTGGATGCCCTGTTTGGGCAGTGGCTCTTGGTCATCCTTTGTCTGACACCCCTTGTTGGACGGGAGCAGGGCACATTCCATGGTAATCCCGGGGGGATTGGGATGGGTCCTGTCAACAGGTATATTTTAAAATTTGGTTATGGGTTCGGTGTTGCGGGAAGCAGGTTTCGGTGAGTCTGAGGGTGTCTCCCACGAGTGTTGGCCGCTTTGATCGATTAACTGAGTAGTGGAGTTGAGAGAGGATTCATTTTGCACCAGTGTGAGAGTGGAGAACTGGAGAGAAAACCGAGAAAAACCATTTCGGATTTTTGGAGGGAAAATTCAGAGTTTAATCTCTGAGGAGTTTTGGACCAAACCAAGGACGAGTTTAGCTTTCTGGGAGTGACTAGAACTCATCCGTATCGAAATCGAGGGGAACCAGCCACGATTGAGCTGGAACTGAGGTCTCTGTTTCAGGGAAATTGCAGAGCTTAGGACGACAACTTCCATGTAATTTTTGGTTCAATTGATTGTTCATTCTAGTTCGTATTAGTCCTAGGATACTCCCTGTGAAGTTAATTTGATAATGGTGTTGGAATCAAGGAGTTATGGTGATCGACCCATTTGGGTGATCACGGGTCGAAGGTCCATTTAAGGAACTGTTGAGGTTGATTATTGACTCTGAATGTCAGGACCCACCCCGGTTTCACCCCGAAACCCGAGGTAAATCCTGCTCCCGTCTGACTCCCCGACGCAACATTCAAATAAAACTCACTCAAACCCAGTCAGACGCAGGAGTAATTAAACCAAAACATCTCGAAGTTATAGTTTACAGAGTATCGTACGAAATCCAAGGAAATAAAAACCGATAATAATTTCACGCACGCGGAAAACTTTAAACCACTCAGGGATCCCTCTCGTCACTTCTATGCCTCGGACACTGCCTCGACGACAAGACCCCGCACTAGCTCCACAACCTGGAGGGCAAGTTAAAACAGAAGGTGTGAGTGGACCATAATAAAAGAAAAGTTCTAAAAACCATTTATCAGAAAACCGAGTTTAACCCTCCGTTTTGAAAATCACATGCATAACCAACAGTTATTAACACAGTTATAACTCAATTCTCATAAAACATCATAAGAAACAGAAACAATATAAAACAGTTATAGAAATCATGGCATGAGTATCAGAACCCGTATCCTAAACCATAAAGCTCAAATCATCATTTCACGATCAAACCTGTTGGACCTATCCGAGTCTTTAAACTCCCGAGTCTTTAAACTCAAGGCCTACGGGGGAAAATCAACATATCCGAGTCTTTAAACTCCCGAGTCTTTAAACTAAATCCGGGCCCGTCCCCCGTCAATCCATATCCGGGTCTTTAAACCCAATATCCAGATCCAGCAAATCCAATCAAAACCAGTTGAAAACCATTTTCGTATTCACATCCAAACCCGAATCCGAAATTACCGGTCCGATGCCCTTCCAGCATTCCGAACCGTCATTCCGAACCCAAATCCGGAATCCATTTTTCCACTTGAAAACCAACCCTTTTTCCGAAATCCGTTTCTAAAACCGAAAACCTTTACTCATTGAAATCATGTTCCAAAATCCTTTTACAATCATTAGAAATCCTTTATCATTTAAAATCCCAAAACCATATCATCAATTTCAGAAACCAACCATTTCTCGTAAAACGTGCTAAAACCGAACTTCCTCGAAAAATGTGTAATAATGTAAAACCAACCAAAACATATTCAATAAACATAGAATGATGATTAAAACCATAAAACAAATATAGAAAACAGTTATGCATGCTCGAGTTTAGAGAAGGGGTCCACTCACAGTACTGAGCCCTACTCGCGTCCTGAACGTCCTGTACGTTCCTCGGCTTCCTCGGGAAATCCCGATCCTGTCAATCACCGTCAAAATACATCACTAATACGTCTACGAAAGTTCACCTAAATTTCCTCAAAATTCCCCGAATCGAAAACGTAAAACCCGGGACCCTATACCTTCACCCTCGCGGAACTAAACTCAAACAACGTCCGATGAACCCGAAACCACTTCTATTGGACTAGCCAGAACTCCTAGACCAAAAACCATGTTGATCGTTTTCCCAACCGCCGCCGCACGCGCCCCCACGCGCCACCCAAAGTGGCTGCGCGTGGTCCTCACGCGCTGCTACAGTGCATCGTCTTCCTCGATCGAACCCGGTTCAGCACAGTGGTCTGCAACTCAGACCGGCGAGACCCAATCTCCGCCGTCCGGCCACGATTCTCCTCCCTTCCTTCACTCACAGCTTCGTCCAGATCCAATCTATCCATTCCCCAACTCATCTAACCTCGACACTGTCCCTAGCCCGTCGACTGAAGCTCGAAACCAGACGGCCTAATAGCCCCTGTTTCACGATCCAGCCACTCCGGTCACCCTCCGTCATGGTGGCAACACCAGACGGTTCCTAGAACTCTTCTAAGTCTATCCCGACTCACCTTGACCGTCGACTCCTGCCCAAACGTCACGACTCGCCGTTTGAACCCACGGCCAAAATAGAGCACCAGAATACCCCTGTCGTGTCATCCTCCGTCGTGTACCTCCCCGTATCGGCAACCTAACGAATAGAATCCCAGACCTCCACTGAGTCCCCTAGACCTTCTTATGAACCTCGATTCGACCTCTAGACTCACGACTCTCGACTTGAAACTCAACGGCTAAACAGAGCAAGTAGAAGAGGATGAGAAATTACCTGTCCTCTGATCGCCGTCGCGAGCTCAACCGTGAGGCAGTAGCTCCCCCCGTCCACCTCCAGCCTTTGGACACTTCCTCTGGCCTTGCTTGATCGATCACGGCCACAACACCACCCACAAACACTCACGTCCTCTCTGTGCACTCTGGTTTTTCCCGTGGCCCTCACTCCCCTCACACACACGGCCAACACTTCCACACCTTCTCCCTGCTTCCCTCTCACTCTCTGAACACCCACACACACAGTCACAAACTCACCAGCACCCTCGATCAACGTACAATCCTCTCACTTCTCCCCCTCTGTTTCTCTCTGTGTCGAAGAACACTCACACGGGCACTGCACGGTTGCACCCCAATTATTGGAACCGTGCACACACGCGAGAACTCCCCAGAACCCACTACACAATTGCCACATGTCACCATCCCCCCACTCTCTCTCACCCATGTGGCCCAATCTCAACCTTTCATCTGCTTCTCTCTGCACAAATCGCCAGGTGCAAAAAGACCAAATTACCCTTCTTTTTAACTCATATTTACGGTTTTGCCACTACCTTTCTAGACCCGTATCTCACACCTCGTAAGTCCGATGAATACGTGCCGCCTGTCATTGAACTCAGGACGACAAGAACTATCTAACCATCCTAGGTCAACGTAGCAAAACCCGATTCTACAAAAAGTCAACTATTCCCCCTAATTTACCCAAATTACGGTTAGGCCCTCAACCTACCGAACATCACAACTTCCTCCTCGGATGTCGGAATCGGGCGTGCCACCTGCCTATGGATTCGTGACGTCCTAAACTACGTCCTGGTCACCGGTCAAAGTCCATCGGACCACCCGAACTAAAAGTCAACGTTTTACCCAAACCAAGGGTAAAATCGTCATTCTAGGCTCATGGACCTATCGGGACAACCTAACCGCCGATTAACCTCACTAATCACACCTTAATTAGTCTACTAATCCCGGCTCCCTGGACGGGTTGTTACAATCTACCCACCTAAAAAGAATTTTGTCCTCGAAATTCCACCGCTAGTTCCCGACACCTAGGGTCTCCTACCCAGAATCAACACTAGACCAACAACAACTTCTCCTAGGTTTCCTGTCTATCATCTCCACCTTGGGTATTTCACTCCATCTCCAACTACCCGTTACCCTTCTTGGTGTACGCAAGGGAAACTCTATGAACAGAAAACAAAGGTATTATAAAATACCTTATTTCAGAGTACCCGACAGAAGTCATAGAGTACATCCTCGTGTACAACCACTTTACCTTCCCGAACCAACTCGACTACTAACCCAAACAATCGACCACCCATCTCCCTCGGCTGCTACTTCGGCCACTATCGGAATAAATCTACAAAGTCCTAAAGGCAAACTCTATCTTGTGGGTTCTCTCCTTCAATAACCTCATATCGATCAGTTATAGTCACTCCTTTCCTGTACCTTCCGTCATCCTTCTACGGAACTCACTGTAACACTCCAAGTCCTCTAGGAAAACTCCTAGACTCTACCCTGGGATCCAACAACCAAAATTAAGTACAGCAAAACCAAAAGTAATACAAGTACCTGTCCCCGCATCTAGTGTCGACTGAACCTCCTGCTGAGTCATCGAAAACACTCGGGCCTGAGATCCCGACGCTCTACCACGTCCCCTCGAACTACTAGTGGTAGTACCACATCCTCTAGTGCCTGCAGTCCCTGACGCTGTACTCTGTCCAAGCTCCGCTACTCCTCGGCCTACACCCTCTTTCTGTGGCAACCGTGGACACTCACGTCGAAAATGACCCCGCTCCCCACAGTAAAAACACACATTCCAACCTGGTCCACTGCTCGGTCTCCCTGTAGACGCTACAGACGTCGCGCTCGCTTGCGGAGTCGGCTGTGCTCGGTACCCCTGAAATCCTGAACTCTGGAAACTCCCAGGTCTACCGAAACGATCATCGCCCGACGACGACGCTCCACCGAAGTTACCTCTTTTCGGTGTCCGCTGGCTCGAAGCTCCAGAAAAAGATGGCTCCCGGCGCCGTACCGGCAAACTAGCCTCAACCCGCACTGTAGCGTCCGACAAGTCTCGAAGGGTAGCAAATGATCCAGCCGTCACTATGGCTCGAATCTCGCCTCGCAGGCCCAACTCAAACCTACGACATTTCTCGGCTTCAATGGCCACAAAAACAGGAGCAAACCGAGACAACATCTGGAATTTCCGTTCATACTCAGCTACACTCATATCCCCTTGTTGGAGCTGCAGAAACTCCGCCTCCTTGGCATCCCGAAAAGAACGAGGATAATACTGCTCCAGGAATCGTTCCCTAAACGTCTCCCAAGTCACACTATGAGCATCCCAACCGGACAACTCGAGGGTATACCACCACTCGTACGCCGCACCATCCAGTAAAAATGTAGCCAGTAACACTCGCTCCTCCGGCGGGCAATGCATCACCGCAAAGATTCGCTCAAGTCGCGTAATCCACCTCTGGGATTCCTCGGGATCAGCCCCGCCACTAAAAGTAGTAGCCCCGAGCCGCTGGGCTCGCTCAATAGTAGCACTCTCCGTCTCTCTTGCTACTTCGTCTTCAGGTCGTGGAGAGGGTCTACGTCTCGGAGGCATCGTCAACCGTACGCTGAAAGAGGCATAGAAGTAGTCAAACAACGGAAACACAACCTCACAAACCAACAAACCCCACAAACTCGACAAACCTATGCTCTGATACCAATTGTCAGGACCCACCACGGTTTCACCCCGAAACCCGAGGTAAATCCTGCTCCCGTCTGACTCCCCGACGCAACATTCAAATAAAACTCACTCAAACCCAGTCAGACGCAGGAGTAATTAAACCAAAACATCTCGAAGTTATAGTTTACATAGTATCGTACGAAATCCAAGGAAATAAAAACCGATAATAATTTCACGCACGCAGAAAACTTTAAACCACTCAGGGATCCCTCTCGTCACTTCTATGCCTCGGACACTACCTCGACGACAAGACCCCGCGCTAGCTCCACAACCTGGAGGGCAAGTTAAAACAGAAGGTGTGAGTGGACCATAATAAAAGAAAAGTTCTAAAAACCATTTATCAGAAAACCGAGTTTAACCCTCCGTTTTGAAAATCACATGCATAACCAACAGTTATTAACACAGTTATAACTCAATTCTCATAAAACATCATAAGAAACAGAAACAATATAAAACAGTTATAGAAATCATGGCATGAGTATCAGAACCCGTATCCTAAACCATAAAGCTCAAATCATCATTTCCCGATCAAACCTGCTGGACCTATCCGAGTCTTTAAACTCCCGAGTCTTTAAACTCAATCCAGGCCTTAATCATATCCGAGTCTTTAAACTCCCGAATCTTTAAACTCAAGGCCTACGGGGGAAAATCAACATATCTGAGTCTTTAAACTCCCGAGTCTTTAAACTCTCGAGTCTTTAAACTCAATCCGGGCCCGTCCCCCGTCAATCCATATCCGGGTCTTTAAACCCAATATCCAGATCCAGCAAATCCAATCAAAACCAGTTGAAAACCATTTCCGTATTCACATCCAAACCCGAATTCGAAATCACCGGTCTGATGCCCTTCCAACATTCCGAACGGTCATTCCGAACCCAAATCCGGAATCCACTTTTCCACTTGAAAACCAACCCTTTTTCCGAAATCCGTTTCTAAAACCGAAAACCTTTACTCATCGAAATCATGTTCCAAAATCCCTTTACAATCATTAGAAATCCTTTATCATTTAAAATCCCAAAACCATATCATCAATTTCAGAAACCAACCATTTCTCGTAAAACGTGCTAAAAACCGAACTTCCTCGAAAAACGTGTAATAATGTAAAACCAACCAAAACATATTCAATAAACATAGAATGATGATTAAAACCATAAAACAAATATAGAAAACAGTTATGCATGCTCGAGTTTAGAGAAGGGGTCCACTCACAGTACTGAGCCCTACTCGCGTCCTGAACGTCCTGTACGTTCCTCGGCTTCCTCGGGAAATCCCGATCCTGTCAATCACCGTCAAAATACATCACTAATACGTCTATGAAAGTTCACCTAAATTTCCTCAAAATTCCCCGAATCGAAAACGTAAAACCCGGGACCCTATACCTTCACCCTCGCGGAACTAAACTCAAACAACGTCCGATGAACCCGAAACCACTTCTATTGGACTCGCCAGAACTCCTAGACCAAAAACCATGTTGATCGTTTTCCCAACCGCCGCCGCACGCGCCCCCACGCGCCGCACAAAGTGGTTGCGCGTGGCCCTCACGCGCTGCTACAGTGCACCGTCATCCGCGATCGAACCTGGTTCAGCACAGTGGTCTGCAACTCAGACCGGCGAGACCCAATCTCCGCCGTCCGGCCACCATTCTCCTCCCTTCCTTCACTCACAGCTTCGTCTAGATCCAATCTATCCATTCCCCAACTCATCTAACCTCGACACTGTCCCTAGCCCGTCGACTGAAGCTCGAAACCAGACGGCCTAATAGCCCCTGTTTCACGATCCAGCCACTCCGGTCACCTTCCGTCATGGTGGCAACACCAGACGGTTCCTAGAACTCTTCTAAGTCTAACCCGACTCACCTTGACCGTCGACTCCTGCCCAAACGTCACGACTCACCGTTTGAACCCACGGCCAAAACAGAGCACCAGAATACCCTTGTCGTGCCATCCTCCGTCGTGTACCTCCCCGTATCGGCAACCTAACCAATAGAATCCCAGACCTCCACTGAGTCCCCTAGACCTGCTTATGAACCTCGATTCGACCTCTAGACTCACGACTCTCGACTTGAAACTCAACGGCTAAACAGAGCAAGTAGAAGAGGATGAGAAATTACCTGTCCTCCGATCGCCGTCGCGAGCTCAGCTGTGAGGCAGTAGCTCCCCCCGTCCACCTCCAGCCTTTGGACACTTCCTCTGGCCTTGCTTGATCGATCACGGCCACAACACCACCCACAAACACTCACGTCCTCCCTGTGCACTCTGTTTTTTCCCGTGGCCCTCACTCCCCTCACACACACGACCAACACTTCCACACCTCCTCCCTGCTTCCCTCTCACTCTCTGAACACCCACACACACAGTCACAAACTCACCAGCACCCTCGATCAACCTACAATCCTCTCACTTATCCCCCTCTGTTTCTCTCTGTGTCGAAGAACACTCACACGGGCACTGCACGGTTGCACCCCAATTATTGGAACCGTGCACACACGCGAGAACTCCCCAGAACCCACTACACAATTGCCACATGTCACCATCCCCCCACTCTCTCTCACCCATGTGGCCCAATCTCAACCCTTCATCTGCTTCTCTCTGCACAAATCCCCAGGTGCAAAAAGACCAAATTACCCTTCTTTTTAACTCATATTTACGGTTTTGCCACTACCTTTCTAGACCCGTATCTCACACCTCATAAGTCCGATGAATACGTGCCGCCTGTCATTGAACTCAAGACGACAAGAACTATCTAACCATCCTAGGTCAACGTACCAAAACCCGATTCTACAAAAAGTCAACTATTCCCCCTAATTTACCCAAATTACGGTTAGGCCCTCAACCTACCGAACATCACAACTTCCTCCTCGGATGTCGGAATCGGGCGTGCCACCTGCCTATGGATTCGTGACGTCCTAAACTACGTCCTGGTCACCGGTCAAAGTCCATCAGACCACCCGAACTAAAAGTCAACGTTTTGCCCAAACCAGGGGCAAAATCGTCATTCTAGGCTCATGGACCTATCGGGACCACCTAACCGCCGATTAACCTCACTAATCACACCTTAATTAGTCTACTAATCCCGGCTCCCGGGACGGGTTGTTACACAGAACCTAAATTAGATGGTTAATGAACATGTTAGGATAAAAAACGGAAGGAATCGAACTGGAATTGATGTGGATTTAACCGGGTTGTGTCGCGGGTTGAACAACCCGTTTGCAGGCTAGTCGGGTGAAGAAGATGACACTGTAGTAGGCGCGTGGGTGTCACGCGCAGCCACTCACAGTGGTGCGTGACGGCGCGTGGGCACGAATTCCAAGGTAAGGTCAACATGACTTTTATCCTATACAATGTAACGAACATTTTAGCGTTGGTTTCGTGTCAATCGGACTCCGTTCCAGAATTGTTCGGGATGTTCGAAAGTTTTAAATCGAGTTTAAAAATAGTTAAAAATTCGAAAAAATTATGGGACTTGAATAGGATGTTAATAAAGAGGTTATTAACCATCTAATGTGATATGGACAGGTTTGGGAGTCCCGGTGTTAGTGACGAGGCCCGGGAAGGCCGATGACACGCGTATCGAGGCGCATGGTTAAACGGTCTGTGAGTGGACATTGGTTTTATAAATTCTATGCATGCATAACTGTTTCATGATGATTATATTTGTGATTATATGATTTGATTCGGATATTGGTGAATTAATATGATTTCACGTATTTCGAGGCGATTTACGTGTTTGCACGTAAATCGAGGTTTTCCGGTTTTGCACTAACTTCCATACTTATGGTTTGTATATGATTTCATGAAACGGTTATGGACTTGATAAAGTAAACTCGGGCTGAGACCCATTTGAGTTATAATATCGGGTCAGGGGCCCAGTTGATTTATAAATGTGATTTCGGGTCGGGGACCCTAAAATGGAAATGAATAAATGATTTTGGATTTAATAAACCAAGTATTTGGACTTGTGATGGTTTTATGGAAAT
Source organism: Prinsepia uniflora (assembly GCA_032719365.1). Lineage (NCBI taxonomy): Eukaryota > Viridiplantae > Streptophyta > Magnoliopsida > Rosales > Rosaceae > Prinsepia > Prinsepia uniflora. The sequence continues at coordinate 75,282,713 of CM064865.1, read as the reverse complement.
TCGGGGCAGGGCCCTTGTGATATTTTGGAAATGAATGATAAACTGTTTTCCATAAACCATCTCGATATGAGGATTGTAATGGTCTCCTCCAGGTGTCTGGGACACTGGGGAAGTCACAGTGCATTGCCTGCAAGGGGTCATTGTACGAAGCAGCCGGATCGTATGATGACTCATGAGCAGGATTGCTATGATTAGACGTCTGGGACATCAGACATCTGGGATGTCAGAGATATGGACCCGGTGAGACCCCGGGCAGCACGCGTCGCTTTAATACCGTGAGATATGACGTCTGGGACGTCAAGCATCTGGGACGCTAGGCATCTGGGATGCCGGAGATGGTAATGTGGTGTATGTGTACCACGGGATTTATGAAACGACTTTTGATTGAAAATGTGTTTGTGGTTTCTGGGCTAAGGCCCTAACGGTGATTTCTAATAAATATTTGATTACTGTTTTTGATGCATGCATACGTTTTTACTGAGGGGCATAAATGTAACGACCCGTCCCGAATTCCTAGATTAGATTAGTGACTAATCAGGATTAGTGAGGTTAATCCGTGATTAGTTGGGCGAAATCGGACGAACGATGCGAAATGACCGTTTTGCCCCTAGTCGTGGCAAAATGTTGACTTTTCATTCAGGCGGTCAAATGGACTTTGACCGATGACCGTGACGTATTTCGTGACGTCACGAGTTCGTAGAAAGGTGACACGTTCAATTCCGACGTTCGTAGTAGAAGTTATGACGTTGGGAAGTTTAGGGGCATTTTGGTAATTTTGGTTAAAAGAAAAAATAGTTGACTTTTTGACCGGGATGTCCGATGTCCGAGGACTATTACGTAGATAAGGACGATACGAATCCATAGACAGGCGACAGGCTGAAATCGGACTTCGAACGGGAGAGTTATAGGTCACGGAAGTTCGATTTCACTATGCACGTACTTCGAGGCGGGGATGATTTGGCGAAATCTGATTAGGCAGATATTTTTAGTGGGTCCCATGGATGAGTGACAAGTGTCACTCATCCCATTGGACAATCCCCTAAATTGTGGATCTAATTAATTAAATAACATTATAATTATTATTATATAATTAATTTTAACAACTTAAAATCCTAACCATCCATTCCTTCTAATCTCTCAAATCCTCACCACTCATCTAATCATCTAATCCTCACTTCTCTCATCAGCCATCAATATCATCACCTTCATTTCTTCTATTTTCTTCATCAAACCCGCACCCCCCTATGTTCTTCATTCTTCTTTTTTCTTCAAAACACACAACCCACACATACCACCATGAACCCATATGCCGTGTGTGTGACCGTGAGAGGGTGATGAGAGATGAAGGACGGCGAGCCACGACTGGGGAGGGTGGTGGCTCACGGTGGTGGACGGCGGAGCTCGGCCGTGAGGTAAGAAAACTTTGAAAATTCGAATTTGAGTTTTAATGGTTTTTACTCCATTTCGTTTATTGGGTAAGGTTTCTGGGGACCTTAGCAGTAGAATGGGATTAATTTTGGGGCTTGGGATGGCCGGACATGTCCATGAACGGCCGGAGAAAATCCGGCCACCATTGATGGCGGATGTAAGCTCGGTTTCGGGTGGTTTTTCTTAATTTTAGGGATTGAGTTAGATAGGAAATGAAGAAATAGGAATTTAGGGATTAAAATGGGACCAAATGGACCCCGAATCAGTCCGAAAACCCGAGAAAACCATGCGGTGAATAGTGCCTGTTAATAGTAATTGGTTCAGTTCTAAGGAGGATGACGATGAACAGTGTTTTCGACTTTCTAGGGGCTCGTGAGGGCCCATGGACCATAATTTGGGAAAGTGTTCAACACGAGAAATCTTCTATTCAATGTAACGAAGATTTTGGGACTGGTCTCGTATCAATCGGATATCGTTTCGATAGTTTTCGGGGTGTCGGAAGGTTTAGGGTCGGTTTAAAAATAGTTAAAAGTTCGGGAAAATTACGGGGCTTTGATGGGAGGTTAATTAAGTAGTTATTAACCTTCTATTAAAATTTGGAAAGGTTTGGAAGTCCCGGTGATAGTGATCGGCTTGGGAGAGCCTATGACACGCAAATCGAGGCGGCAGCTCGGACGGTCTGTGAGTAGACCTTGTTTTCTAAATTGGTGCATGCATAAATGTTTATTATATGTTTTAAATACTTGTTTGTGATGCCATGAGTGCATTTGGATGTGTGGTTATGTATAGGCACGTATTTCGAGGTTTCGGCCCTATACGGTGCCTATATGGGGCTGTATGTCTTTACTGGTCTAAATGAAATGGTTTTGGATTTACAAATGGATTATGAATATGATTTTATGATGTTGATTTGGATGCTTGTGATTTATATGGTTTCAGATATTTCGAGGCGATTTACGTGCTTGCACGTAAATCGAGATTCCGGTTTTACTCTGATTTTCCATTCTTATAGTTTTGGAAATAGTTTAATGAAATGGTTTTGGATTTGAAAAGGTAAACTCGGGTTCGAGACCCATTTGCTTTACGGAATTGGGCCGGAGGCCCAGTTGGTTTACGATTCGGACCGGAGGTCCAGTTTCTATGTGGATTCGGGCCTAGTGCCCAATTATGTGTTACCAATGGTTTTTATGGTTCATGGCGGTTTATGGGAACTGGCATGAATCCTTAAAATGGATTTACGGGTCATGACGGTTTATGGGAACCGGCATGAACCCATAAAAGGATTTTATGGTTCATGACGACTTATGGGGGCCGGGCAGGAATTCTTGAAAGATTTAAATAATGATTTCAAAAGGTTTTTCATATGTCATCCTATATATATGATTGTCTCCTCCGGGGAGGGTCGTTGGCCTGGGTGGACCCCGGAGTAGTCACGGAGCACTGACTGAGTGGAGTCGCCCCCCAGTTGGGTTCCTTACTCTCAGGATGGGCATGGTTCGTTACCTCCAGGGAGGGTCATTGATCTACGGACATTGACCTGGGTGGACCCTAGAGAGACTTGGGTTTGAGACCCCGGTTAGCACACGTGTAGCTTTATTTTACCGTGAAAGGTTCTGGATATGAATATAATGGATAAACATGATTTCAATTGGTTTTGGAAAATTGTGTTTATAATGATAAATGGATTTGGGCTGAGATCCCTCATATGTTCACTGTGTTATGGTTTTCTGTAAATGGTTTTGGGCAGGAGCCCGTATAACTTGTATTTACAGAATTTTGGGGCTGAGACCCTAATTGTGGATGCTTTAACATATGTGTTTGGATAAATGGTTTTACTATGCATGCATGTTTTTTAGTGGAGGGTATAAAGGTCTTTGATGAAATGTTTTTATAAATTCTTTATTTTTGTCCACTCACAGTCTTTCTGTTTTTAATACCCTTCAGGTTGGATACGGTGTGGACTGTAGCAGAGATCGAGATATCACATACCTCCTCCGGATCCTGGCATACTCTGATAGCCCGGGAGGGCAAAGGTCGGAAGTATCCCTTGTCTGACACTCCGTGTCAGACGGGAGCAGGGTCATCCCGCGTTAATCCCGGGGGGATTGGGATGGGTCCTGTCAATAAATGTCTTATAAAATGTATTTTATGAACTTGTTTATTTTCGTCCACTCACAGCCTTTATTGTTTTTAATGCCTTTCAGGTTGATTGCGGATGCGACTGCAGCGAAGACCGGGACATTGCATGCCTCCTCCATCGATCCTTGCGCAATCTGGGAGCCCGTTGGGGCAGTGGCTTGAGATTATCCCTTATCTGACACTCCGTGTTAGATGGGAGCATGACACATCCCGCGGTAACCCCGGGGGGATTGGGATGGGTCGTGTCAGATGTAGCTCAAGATTACCAGATTCTGCTGCCCCGAAATGTCTTTCTATATTGTCATGTACATCGTTGCTGTACTTCTACAGTAGGAATGCCATTGAAATGCAGAACATTAGAATCTCTTTTAAATGATCACTGCTTGTGATTAAATACTTGTACACTTGTTAATAAAAAGATTACACGTGTCTTCATTGTATAAATAAGACGCCCCACATTATTTGTTAAAGGTGGTAGTTTATTTAATTTAAGCATCTAAAATCCCCAAAACTTATACATTTGTTGGCCTAGTTTTTGTTATCCTAAACAAAAATGGTTGTCTACCTTCATTTTTCATAAATAATCACTTTATTCGTCTAAAACTAGGAATTTGATATTTAATGAGAGCACTTTATAATCAAGAACAAATCATTTTTTAGAAGTACTTTGTAGTCGGAGAGAAGTCGTATTCCGAATGAGTATTAAGTCCATATTTTAAGTGTGGGAACTGTTAATGTATTTACTAAAAAGAATCTTACATTTATTTTTAAAATTGATATTTCACCTCCATTTGTCATTAATTTATAGCTTAAAACCATATAAATAAAAAAGAAAATTTTATTAGTAATCTCTATTATTATAAAGCGAAGAGGTTCGAAATGGCTTCATCAAAAAATTATGACAAGAATACCTCTTAAATTATTTAATGCTTTAGGATATATAATAATAAAATTAAATATTAAATATTAAATATATAAATTTTAAAAAATAAAAAATAAAAAATAAAAAAATAAGAATGCTAACAGAATGTGCGGTAAAAAATCTTATTTTTAAAAAAATTTAAAATTTAAAATTATTTGTTTTAATTTGATTTTTTAAAATAACAATAAAAAATAAATTAGTACACGTGGCAAAAGTGAAAATACGAATTTTTATCAATAAGAGTAGAATATAATAACTCTTGGGCCTTAGACTTCAGGCCCACACCACCAATTTGGGTCCTTCTGACTTTAAAAATCCAATTTTTATAGTTTGTGATTTGATTTAAATTTAAATAAAATAAGTTCCTGGTCAGTCTATCACCTATAAGAACATCAAGAAAAGGGCAAGGTGAGGTTTGGGCCTTCGGAGGTTCGTCTATCACTTTAGACAGCAGCAAGAGAGGTAAAAAAAGTTTCTCCATAATCGCCGGTTCGCTCTGCAACCGTTTGAATTTCCCGGAGATTCCTAAAAATCGAATTGAAACCAACAGAAAGAGAAGAACTTTGGAGAGAGTTGAGGCCGATAACGAGAGATCAAGATGAAGACGACCAAGGGAGGGAAAGTGATGAACCCTACGGACGCTTACCGGAAGGAGCTCCGCAAGAAGGAATTGAAAAGGGTAATTACCTCTCGAAACTACGTCCTTTATGCTTCTTTTGCTTCTTTCAATTGGTAACTCCATTGTTCGTTTCCGTCTCCAATCGATTTTGGAAATTTGGTACTCCATTGTGCCTAGTTATTGCTCTAATTTTATGTTTGGATTACGAGAAACCCCAGGAAAATGTTTCCATCCGAACTATTCTGAAATGGTTATCTGATTATATGCAATAAAAATTGGATTTTGGCACTGCCATCTCATTTTATTTTTGATGGTATGGTGTAAAGCTTACTGAAGCATTGGAATTGATAGAAAAGTTAGCGAAAGTTCAATACGGTTATTTGATAATACCCATCAAGTTACACAGGCAGCATGCACACCTGCACACTTACTTGATCTTAGCAAAAAGGTCGAGAAAGGGAGTTACTATCTGTATACCTTATGTTTCTAAGGATTTGATTTGTTGAATGTTTTTGATAGCACATGTTTGTGCTTGGTAATTTAAAACTATTGATGAATAGAGCACAAATTTGACCCTTGTTCAGGTTGATACATGTTTCCTTTGACAGTACGATATATTGATATATGCAGGCCCAAAAAGCTACTCCATTTGTAATCTGTTACTCTTAATGTTCTTGATAAGCTCATTGCATTGGTTAAATCATTATTCACACACTTCTGACTTGATGTTTCCTTCGATGAACAGAATAAGAAAGAAAGAAAGAAGGTGAGGGAGGTGGGGATCTTGAAGAAGGATCCCGAAACACTGAAGGAGCAAATTGATAAGCTGAAAATGATGAGTAAGTGACAATTTAGTTTTTCCTTTTAAATTTCGTAATTTCAATTTCATCTGTCCCAAAGACTCAAACGTAGACATTTCTTTAATGGAATGGTTGTACTGGTATAGATATGGCATAGTTTTGCTTCCCTTTTATACTCCTTATGATGAAAGTGATCCTTTGAATGCGGAAAGTAATATTCATACAAACAAGAATGAATGTTCTTCTTAGAGAAGTTCGGTTTTTATTTTATCCTATAATTTTACTATGCGATTTTGGAATGCAGCCATTCCATACTGCTTTTTCTGTTCATATTCACTGATGTATCTCACTGATTGACAGAGGCTGATGGTGCTCTGGACAAAGCAAGAAAACACAAGAAGAGGCAACTGGAGGATACACTTAATCTTGTTATAAAGAAGCAGAAGGTGAAATTCTCTGAACATTGTGTTCATTACACTCGTTCTTTCAGAATTAAACTAGCCACATTGTTATGATTCTTTGATTTGGAACTTCATATTAAACCCATGTGCTTTTTTGTTATATTAATTTCTTACATGCAATGATCAGATATATACTCTCTGTACAGGAATATCAAGAGAAACAGAAGGAGAAGGGTGAGGCCCCAGTTATGTTCAGGTGAAAACTTATTTTCCAAAACTATTTCTATGCTAGTGACAAATTCTTGAATCAGATTTCTATTCTATTGATTTGTGAACAATAGCTTGTTTTCTGGCCAGTCATTTAGCACCGCCTAAAAGACGAACAACTGCAGAAGAAGAAGAAGAGAGGGCGAAGCATCCAGTGCCTGAGGTACTATATTCCTGGTTTTTAAATGTTATTTTAGTATTTATTTTTTTATTTTTTTATTTCCTCTTCTATCGATAAACCCAAAGTTTTTTACTTCTTTTTTTCCTGTAGGACTCTGTTTACTACCACCCAACCCTTAACCCTACTGGGGCCCCACCACCTGGAAAGCCCCCGATGTTTAAATCATCAATAGGTATGGTTCCCACTCCTGCCGTCACCTAAATTGTTGTTAATGCGACCAATTTATTTTTTCTCTTATTCTCTTTTGAAAGTTCAACTTCAGGGCCCCGAATATCTGCTGCTTCGTCCAGCGGTACTGCATCATCCTCACCAATGGAGACACAGGATGCTGATTTAGGTGTACCTGTGGCCGACTCTAGTAACGATGGACCTGGTGATAACTCCGTCATACCTGAGTCTTTGCCTCTACCTCCTCCCCCTCCATTGCCGCCTAACCCTGTAACTGCAAACCCGGGTATCTCATTGCCACCGCCTCCGCCTCCACCCCCAGGACCCCCGCCTAATGATCAGATTGCTAATCGTTCTCTACTCCCCCCTCCTCCACCTCCTCCTGGTATTAGCAGAAACGAGAGGGAAATAAATCAATCTTCATTGTCTGATCAATCAACCTCTAAGGACTCTGTGCAGGTAATCTATCCCTTATTCAAAGAATGATATCTTCTATGATCACTTAGAGGGGTAAAATAATTTGGGGAGAATAGTTAGTATATTATGGAAGTTACTGGCAGGTTAGTAGGCCTATCTCAAACCTGTACGTTTTAGTATTCTTTTCAAGCTTTTCAATTTTGAAAATAAGTCCTCATTTATTGCAGGTGCACACCATACTTCCACCTCCGCCTCCTGGTTTGCCTCCTAAGTCAACTAATAGTCAGTCTGAAGCCGGTGCAGCTGATGTGGCAACCAGTAATACTCTAGTGACCAAGGATCTTACTAACATGCTTCCACCACCACCACCTCCTCCAAGACAACAGCCTCCAGTGCCTGGACCCACCCTGATTCCGAATGTACATCCAGATGTATTACCCCCTGGTATCTCTTGTTTTCCTCCACCCCCGCCTCCTCCAGATATGCAGCCACCATTGTCCGCTCCTGGACTTCCAAGTCGACCAGCTCCCCCAGGAATGATGGTACCAATGATGCCCAGGCCACCATATGGTCCTCCTCCTGGACCTCCCCCAATGATGAGACCACCACTTCCACCTGGCCCCCCTCCCACTTATCAAGACGAGGATTATACTGCAAACCAAGCGGCTACACAGAAACCTTCATATGTTAAATCTGCAGCATCTACTGTTGTTAAGAGGCCTCTGGCTCAGCACACTCCAGAACTAACATCCATGGTGAGTTGATTTTCATTTGCTATCTATAAGGTTTAGCACAAGTAGTACATATGGTAATGCATTGTTGCATTTTACTACAAACACCCATTTGTTTGAAGAAAGATAATTAGTGGTGGAAATGGTGAGGTCGTGGTTGGTACAGGTTTATTGTTGTTACAATTAGCAGTGGTGAGTGTAGCTTCTAGCTACTATGACGATGCCATTGAAATGGGCAGCTTTTGAGACCTTAGTAACGCATTAATGCTCTTGTTTCATGTTTCGAATAATTTTGTTTCTGTCATACTGTCGCAATTTGTACATTTTGACGTAGTTTTCTCGTTCTGGATTTAGGTTCCTGCATCTGTTCGGGTAAGGAGAGAGATGGCTGCCCCAAAAGCAAAAGCAAAACCTTCACTCCCAACCACTGCAACAGCAGCACCTACCCGGTCAGCAACTCCTTCTGTTAGACCAGCAGCAGTGAAGTCAACATCAGCACCAAAGGCACCGAGCATTGACGACTCTTATACGGCCTTCCTGGAGGACATGAAGGAGCTTGGTGCACTTGAAGGTTGAACTTAGCTGGTTGGTGGGCACAAGATAGAAAGGGGAATGGAAAAACAGTGAGAAGAGTAAACAAAAAAGGCAGCCACCTGTAGCCATATGAAAGCTATTGAAGTGGACCTGGGGACCGATGGTTATTCATTTCGTCGCCATTACCTTAGTTTCTGATTGAATCAGTTCATGGAGAAATTAAAAATTGTATTAGATGTTGAGATGATGGGAGTAATGGGTCATTGTGTTAGAAATTTGAAATGTACAATATTTGAACTGATCTTTTATTTGAATAACTTCGCTATGCTCTTCCTTTGGTGCTTCTTTCAAGTCTTGTTTTGCTTATAAGTCTTCTTCACAAAAGGAGTTACTTGAAACTGTAAAAAGTAAAGGCACATTCTTACTATCAAAGGAAAATCTGCGACATTTTTCTCTTGCCTTTCTTCTATTTTACTCCGGCAATTTACAAGAATCCCAAGTAATCAAATCGATTTCTTGTCGTTGCAAACCCGACACAAACTCATCTTGTCGTGCAATCTTATAATCTGGTTTGTCTGCTTGAGATCCGGGTTACTTCTCATGATAGAGAAAATTGGTAGAATCCAAGTGAAATTGATTTTTCTAATGCTTTCTTCAATCTTCAATGCAATGTTCGTACAACCCTATAAATAAATAAACAAACCCAAAAAATTGAAACTTGCAATGCACGTTAACCAAAGCTGGGGCCATTTTATCTTCTGCTCTCAAATATATGCAGTTGAAAGGAACTGTGGATTTCTGTTTGTGATCATTTCTTTCGATTCCCTGATGAATACTTCTGTCTATTTTGTGTTCCTGTTTGTCTCCATATCATTGTTCTTCGATTGCTTGCCGTCATTTCCACTGTGCATTGATTCCAGTTTGGCTCTCTGCATCTTTGGTTTTTAAGCTTATCTTTATTTTACTTCCTATCAATTAACAATTTTTGCTACCTGAAAACAGGTCCACCACTACAACAAGACGGTCCCTTGAAGTTTTGTTCTTACAATGGAAGCGTCTGCTGCAACTCCACTCAAGATTCTGAGCTGCAGAATCAATTTCAAGCCCTAAACATTGTCGATCCAGCGTGTGCTTCCCTCCTGAAATCAACCATTTGCGCAGTAAGCCTTCAGTTATTTCACTGTAAAAAGAAAAAAAAAAGGCAATTTGCTTTTGCTAAAGTTTGGATCTTTTATAATTTGCAGAAATGTGATCAGTTTTCTGCGGAGTTATTCTCAATTGATTCTGATCCCAGAAAAGTCCCAACTTTGTGCAACACCACCACACATTCGGTTAAGTCCCATCAGTCCAAAGTGGGAGACTCCATCGATTTCTGCACAAAATTGTGGAACATATGTGGAAATATATCCATTTTGAGCTCTCCATTTTCACCAGCCAAAGTTGGGATCATGCAATATAATTCTTCTCTTCCTTCCAAACTCACAGATCGTTGGCACTCTAAGAAAGACTTTTGTGAAGCATTTGGTGGGGCAAAAGATGCTCTTTGTTTCAATGGAAAACCAGTTTCTCTTACTGATCATCAAGAATCTTCACCTCCAGATGGTCTTTGCCTCGAGAAAGTCGGAAATGGAGCTTACATCAACCTAGTCCCACATCCAGATGGCTCAAATCGCGCATTCGTGTCCAACCAACAAGGCAAGATTTGGCTAGCAACTGTTCCTAGTGCAGGGTCAAATGGCATTTTGGAAATCAATGAATCGGAGCCGTTTCTTGACATTACTGATCAAGTGCTGTTTGATACTGAGTTCGGGGTCATGGGTATGTCATTTCATCCAAACTTCAAGCATAATGGAAGGTTCTTTCTATCATTCAATTGCGACAAGATGAAGCATCCGGGTTGTTCGGGTAGATGTGCATGTAACACAGATGTGAATTGTGACCCGTCAAAGATTTCTGCTGATGGTGGGGTGCAGCCATGCCAGTATCATTCTGTTGTTGCAGAATTTACAGCCAATGGTACAACATCAGACCCTTCCTTGGTATAAACTCACACCACCAATCTAATTTTAAGATTTAGAAATTTTTTTTATCATCTGAAATTTGAATGATGGTAATTGTGTCAGGCAAAAATTGCAAATCCATCAGAAGTGAGGAGGATATTGACAATGGGGCTTCCATACAGGGGAGGTCATGCTGGTCAGATTCTCTTTGGGCCTGCAGATGGGTTTTTATACTTCATGATGGGAGATGGTTCCAATAGAGATGATCCTTACAACTTTGCACAGAACAAGAAATCGTTGCTTGGAAAAATTCTGAGGTTGGATATAGACAATATCCCAAGTGAGTCCCCTCTACAAGCATAAACATATGGTTCATATAAAAGAAATAGTTATGTCATATGGTGCTTTATTTGTATGTTGTATGCATGGACGACATGATTGATACGTCTCGTTTTTAAAATATATTAAAAAAAATTAACGAATTCACATATTATAGTACAGTCTGAAATTACGTTTTAGATACATTGCCAAATTACTCTCATATAATATCCTTTGTCTTCCTAATGGTAAATTTCACAACTAATTTTAATGTTTAAGATATAAAAGTATGTGATAACGTTTTTTTAACGTGAATGATGCAGTTTAAATTTTTGGACAACTAAGACAATCTAGTTGAAAATTTAACAAATAAGGACATAAGATCTAACAGACAATCAAAAATACCCCTCAAAAACAAATTTGAAATCCCAGACATTACCATAAACAAGAATATATTATGTCAATCTTGCTTATAGTTTAAGATATTTTTTTTGTTAGCTCGGGTCTTAAGTTTCACCCAAAATCCGAAAATTAAACCTTTAAGCCCTAAACTCTCCCTCCACCCGTCTTATCCAAACCGCCTTTTTTCCCTCCTTACAACTTTCTACAACCTTAAATCAAAATCCCTGACTCCTTGATGCACCCTTGATTCCCTCAGGAGCAAATTTTTGCATTTAAGTGTACTTATCTCTTAAATTTACTAGGCGCAAGTGAAACAAATGACAAGGGTCGTTGGGGAGCTTACTCTATACCAAGAGGCAATCCATATGCCAATGCCAAAGAAGAAGAAGAGGCATCTGAGATTTGGGCCTTGGGATTTCGAAACCCTTGGCGTTGCAGTTTCGACTCAGAAAGACCATCTTACTTCTTCTGTGGAGACTCTGGACAGGTGCCAATAAAACTAGTATATTTTTTTTCTTTTCATTTTCATGTCATTGGAATTCTAATATGAAGTTGTAGCTTTTAAATTTGTTTTGCAGGATGAATATGAGGAGGTTGACATTGTGAGAAAGGGTGGAAATTATGGATGGAGAGTGTATGAGGGAAAGCTTCCTTTTCATCCAGCTAAGTCTCCGGGAGGAACAACTTCTGCTAGCTCCATAAACACCATATTTCCTGTGATGGGTTATAGCCACTCTGATACTGACAAGAGTGTCGGTTCTGCCGCATCAGCCTCCATCACCGGCGGTTACTTTTACCGGTCCATGACGGATCCCTGCATGTATAAGAGGTCGGTTTGCCAAACTTAATTAAGAACTTATATAAGAAGTAAGATTTATTTTGACAACTGAAGATAAACTCTTTTGTCTTTTCTCAGAATTGTAATTTTTCTTATTTGATCATTGGTGATGTTACTTCTCATATATGCCAATTAACTCAAACATTTGACTTGTGCATGTTGTATGTGGTTTAACCGGTTTAGGACCTAGGGTTTTAGAAAGTATTGAGAGGGGAGGGGGTGTTTGGGAGAGGGGTGTTGGCGCGCGGGAGAGTATGCCTTGGGGTTTAGTACTCCGGTTTGGTGCCGAATCCAAAACTTGAAAGCTAAATTCTAAATTATAAGTGAATAATTCGATTTTTTTATTTAATGGTATTTTTGGGATTTCAAATTAGTTTTAAAAGGACATTAATTTTGATTGTCTTTTATTAATTTATATAGCGATATTTTGAGGTGAAGATATTACATTGGATATCAACTTTACTCTTTACAATGTCATACCCAAGACCTAATACCATTCACTACACAAATGGGTTGGAATATATATTACTACACCAGTGATTGGTGATACTTTTAGATGTTTGTTGGATGTTTTGTCCTTCGTTGTCAAGTTTTTATTTTTTATTGTTCTTAGTTATGAAACATTGGTTGTGTCCCTATATATGCTAGAAAAAAAAAAGTGTCATCGACCCTAAGAACAGTTTATATGTACGCGTGTCAAAGTGTAATTTGCTAACAACATAACGGATCCTAAACTGTAGGTATCTGTACATGGATTTGTATGCAGATGGTGTGTGGGCAGGAACTGAAATCCCTGAGAGCAGTGGGAAATTTTCAAGTGCCAAGATTTCATTCAGATGTGCTCATGATTCTCCAATTCAATGCAACAGCATTGTGCCTCCTGCAGCTGCAGCTGGATCGATACTTTCAAATTCTACCCCTGCCTTAGGGTATGTATACTCCTTTGCACAGGACAACAAGAAGGATGTTTATGTATTAACAAGCTCTGGAGTTTATAGGGTTGCAGCACCAAGTCGCTGCAATTTTAATTGTGCCAAGGAACATGATGAACTCCGATCACATGGTGGCCACCCTTCATCTTCTTCCCCCAGGTTGTTCTTCAAGGGACAGAAAAATGTTGATTTTTCTATCTTCGTGCTTCTTTTGTACGTGGAATTATTGTATCTTGTATAAACTATCACCGATACTAATTGATGATAATGGTATTTACTTATTGGTTCTTAAAAAACATTGATCATATTCCAGGCTTAAATGGTTATGAATTTTGTGAAATTGTTTATGATGAATCAAAATTTTAATCAAGTGATCAATTTGTTTGGGTAATTCAGCTTAGTATATCCATGGGGACTTATTGGATCATAGTACAAGTATTTCTCACATAATTTATTGGAAATACTATCACTTAAAAAAAGTCAATGGATACTAAAAACTACAAGGTTAACATATAGATCTTGAGTAGTAGTACTAGAGATTTCAAATTGTACTAGTAGTACTAGAGATTTCAAATTGTACTAGTGTAATTTACTCATATTCGTTTTTAAATTATTGAAATCAAACGTGTTTTTAAGTCATATATATTTTCTTCTTATTTATAAAATTTAAATCAATTTCATTCATTAATATGAAATATCAGAGAGAATGATTATATATATTAAGTATCAATTTCGTTTTTAATGAAAATCGTACTTGAAACCTCTCACTAGACAATGGATAAAAGTAATATTAGACAATGAATAACTTTCCAGAATAATTAATCGGTCGATGTTAGTTTGTCTTTGCTCCATGCATTTCTTCCTCACAAATGATCTATTTTGTTCATTCAGACCGTTGTCTTATTTCGTTACATGTTATTTGATTTCAAAGTCACCTTCAATAACGTGAAGACTGAAATTGGATGGTGGACAATTTTCCTCAAGAGTCGTTTTGACTTTGCCTTCTTTAGGATCTCGTATACTATTTTTGCCTTTTCGTAACTTTTGGAGGTTTCGAATCGAAGTTGTGTTATTTACTTTAACTAGGCCGGTTACGTTAAACTCAAAGTCAAAAAATAACCACCAAAGAGTGTTGATGAAAAAGATGGCAGAAAAAAATTGTTTTCAGCATCAATCAATTAAATCCCAGGAGAAAGCTTCATACTTTGGGTTAACACAAACACCTTACCACTTGCCACGTTTTGTGAGGAAGAGGAAGCATAATAATCTCTCTTTTTCTATATCTAACGCCCAGAAAGCTACTTTGTGGTATCCACGTTCAACAATTACAGCTCCTTTTTCATTTATTTAAATAAGGATAATGAGAACAACAGGCCTTGTCCTTTTCAGCCACTGTTTTTTCTTCATTTTAATCCCAGAAACCCTGCCACACATTGATGTTCTACATGTGATGATCCATGTGATGACCCTTATTTTGTATCTAGAAAACCCCCCATCATATGTAGAAAAATTGTCACAAAATAATAGGTGTATTCAATATTTATATAAATGTAATGCGTGTTGTAAATATATTAAAGTATATGTCTATTTTTATGTAAGGACATTTTCGTCCATATATTGTAACATAACTCTAATACTATATAAAGAGATTTTAACTGAATAAATGAGATGATTCTGATTGTGTTCACCCATTGCTTTGTTTTTTTCTCACATTCACAGACGCCGCTCAAGCAAATTCGAAACCCGCCTCTCCCAAACTCACAACCCACGACCTCGCGGGTTCAAAAATCTCACAATCTGATATTATGGACGCCAACAAGAACAACAATCCGATCTTCTCAAAAAACGAAATCCGTCAATGGAGACCTTCAAGATCTCTCTGCTGAGAGAAAAAGTAAAAATAAAAACTAAGATCAAGAATGGGGTTTCTCTGCTTCGCAGCCGGAGGCAGTAGACTAATTCTGATGGGTGCATACGAAGCCATTTCTACCTTATAAAATCATCACTGTTGGTGGTCGGTCGTCAACTGTGCTACACTTATTGGATATCAGCCATGGCCATTGCTTGTGTATTGGGCACGGCTCGCACCATCTCGTACCGAGACAGCCACGCGGCCTCTCAATTGAAGCTAATATCGATCGTCGTCATCTTCGTCACGAGCGTCGTCGGAATTTCGGCCCCGATGCTCCTCTCCCGCTACTTCCAAGGAAAGCCCGCATATGACAAATCCACGCTTCTGATCAAGTGCTTCGCGGAGGTAGTCATCCTCTCCACCTCCTTTGTCCACGTCCTCCTACATGGAATCGCACTCCGGCGGCGGTCATCACGGTGAATACGAGGTGGTTCCGCTGAGGGCGCGGGAGGAAGTAGGGGAAAAATCGCAAAATTAATCCAGCAGTGAAGAAGAGAACCCTAGATTGCTTGGGAATCAAACTACTTAGAAAGAACGCAAGGAAATGGCATAAAAAGGTCAAGTCATCAGCTGCCACTCCACCGCTGACTGGGAAGAGCAACTCTAGAAGGGCAACGAGAACAAGAATTTGATCGTAGTGGATTTCATGGCTGCATGGTGTGGACCATGCCGGGTCATTGCCTCTGTCAAAGAAATCTGCACCAACTCTTTTTGGGTCAAAAAAAAGAGGTGCCTAACTTAGGCAATTATCAATGGAGGGGTGCCTAACTTAGGCAACCCATGTTCCTTTTGAAGCCTATATAAAT